>OX465298.1:13734278-14934278 GCA_949987735.1 Leucophora obtusa | reverse complement strand
TTCCTGTAAAATCCATCTAATTCTGAAGACGTTTTGCAATAGAAAGCCCTCAGATTTTTGGGACAGAATCAAAAGAATTTTCTATAGAAAGGCGATTTTTTCTATAGGAAAAGTTACCATGACTTGTAGTGGGATTTTCTCTTCCCTCGTAGCGGCAACTCTGTAAATTTTTAACGACAAAATTCGGTAGCTAAATTGACAAGTTTTCATAGTAAACTGCTAACTTAAGCGACAATTGATCGTTGACATTTTTTTTATGTTTATAAAAAAGGAAAGCAAACCAGAAATTTGATTGAATTTGTTTAGCTATAAGTTTTAACCAATTCAATTGGTTTTTCATTAATTCTTGTTGTATTTCACTTTACTGTATTCAGTTTTGCTTTTTTGGGGAAAATTCCATATTTTTATTTTCAATTATCTTTCTTCTGTCAAAACAAAAATAAACAAAGTACGATTTTTGGCAGCTCGGATACGAATTTCTGCAACTCTGTTCTGATAAGCAAACCTGTTTTAGGTAAAAATATGGCAACAATTTATCAAACATTTTGAGTGTGTAATAGTGTGTCGCCGTGAAAATAGAACAGATTTTAGGTGTGTTTCTTTACTTTTTGGCTAAAGTTCGGTAAAATGAGAGTAAGCACAAAATCCTCTCAGAAAATGATAAAATTACCCAATAGTACAGGAACGCAAAAAACCACTTTTCTAGCCCAAAAACTTATTTCAAAGAATAATGTTAAACAGTGATGGGACTTGAAAAATTTTGTTTTGTGCCAAGTGTGTGACTAAAATGTGCCAAATGGGCCTTTATTGTGCCAAAACTCAATTTTCACTTAGAAACCGTGTTTTCAACTTTCATTTTGTAAATGCATTCTTATGGAATTATTTTGAATTCTTATGGAATTAATTATATTTGAATGAATTAAAATTTTCTTTCAATTAAAAGGTGAATGATAAATTAAATTCATCCGATACTTATTAAAGATTTGGGAATGCAGCCAATGAATGAATTCTTTAGGAATGGTTTCACGGAATGGTATACATATAAACATTTTCTAAAACTGAATTAATTTTTTTATGAATTAAACTAATTAATTCTTTCGAAGCTCTGAGATAAATTTATAGCATTTGAATTTTTAAAATTCTATGGATTAAGCACCGTAAGTTGTTCAGTTTTCACGTGAAAAAACTGTTATACTCCATATAAAAAAAATTATTTTTCACGACAATGAGTTTCACGTGAAAATTGAGCAAACTTAGTTTTCACGCAAATTTAATGTACAAGACTATTATTTTTCTGGTGAAAAAGTGACATTTTGTGTTAATTGTGATTGTGGCTTTGTTATAAAATTAAAATATTGTTAATTTTTTTAACTTAAATTGCAATTTAAAGCATTTAAAGTCTGAGAGAAATTTTTTCACATGAAAAACAACTTACGGTGCTTTATTCGGTAATATCTTCGATGCCATTTTTTAGTTTTGCTTTATTCGAAAAGGTATTTTAATACCAATAAATGTTTAGAAACCAAAATTAAAGAATTGTTATTTTTTAAAAATAGTATTATACGTATTATCACTGATGTGAAAATACGTATAATTTCAGTTTGCAAATCGGCACAAATAGACATATTTATTCGCATTTAAAAGTTGTTTTTGATTTTATTCAATTAATTTTAACAAAAAACCAAGTTTCTTTTGCTTATTTCTTTATTTAATTACAATTTTTAATTTAATTTCACAATTGTTTTTTGTTTATATTTGCATCAGCTGTTTTACCAAAGTTTACCCGCAGAAAAAGTCTGGGTAAATTTTGGTAAAAAGAGAAGCACTAATACACTCTCATTAGCGCTCTCATTTACCCAATTCTCGAGTACGGGAACGCTTTTGGGTAAATTTCGGTAACTTTGGGTAAATTTCGGTAACATTGGGAACGTACGGGAATACACTGTTTATTGCGATGCCATGCCGTTCGGCAAATCGCCGACAACTCCTTCTGATTTTTTCACTATTTATACGACCTTTATCAGGCCTAATTTCAAATACCCTATATGGTCAGGGGCTTGGAAATCAATTTTGAAGCTATTCGACCGAATGTAAAGGAGGGCACCGATAAATATTAAAAAATAATTATTTAAATTTTGTAAGTCATTCTCAAAAAGCCTACAAATTCTTGAGTTTTTTTAAACTTAACACCTTGTAGATATTTTTTTTATTAAATCCTCCGATAATTGTTTTTATTTAGTTCTATGAATTTCTAACCGCTTCTAATTCGATTTATTTTCTGAATATGATATTTTTCTAGTTTTATTTATATAGTCCATTTATTAACTACCAAAGTGTTATTCTGTTTCCCAATATACCCAAGGTAGGGCATTCAACACTGATGTTTTAGAATAACAATAATTTTAGCTACACAGAAACTATTGTTTTATTTTTAGTTAAAAAATTAGTGTTTTATTACACTAAAACGCTAACAGTTTATAACAATGTTAAAATAACCTTGAAAATTACTCTTTCTCCTTAATATTAACTGTAACATTTGCATAAAAACATAAAACTCTTTAATGTATATTTTATAGTTGTAGTTAGTTTTTTAAAAAACTAGAAAATTTTTTTAGATCCTGCATTTTAAACAAACAACAAAACATGTTTTGCTTTGCTGTTTTGTGATGATGTTAAAACAAGCGGAAAAACTAAGAGGAAATTCATGAAGGAAACTATACAAAAAAAAAGAGAAAATTCTCAAACAAATCTATAAAAGAAAAATATGTTAAAAGAAAAAAAGCAAAATGAGGGAAAAATTTGTATTCAAATTGAGTAGTTTGCTTAATAATTAGTTTGGTTAAACAAACTAAAAAAACTAATAATGATTATAACCATAATTAAATGATAATTAAAAAATGCATTTAAATTAGTACTTGAGGTACGAAATAATGTAATAAAGCGTATGAGTGAAATGGAGTAGGATTTAAATAATTAATATACATTTGATGTGTTCAGCGATGTATGAAAAATTTTCAAAAATAATTTTGGGTAATCCGATTGGCCTAATGGTTTTCGTTTCAATATAAAAAGAATTGATATTATTGATATTAAATTTGTAGACCACCGGATAGAGAATAGTAGAGCTTGAAATCGTAAAAATTATTTTTTTAATTTTTTTTCTTTTATTTTTTGATTAAATATATTTTGTTATCCCAAATAATTACAGATTCATAATCCCTTTTTCATTATCTTTCCAAGAATATAAAAAGGTTTATTGTCTTCTGAAAAGGAAAATATGCAAAACGATTGCTGTTTTGCTTTCGTACATTTTCCATCGATTTTTTGCTTATGAAAATAAAATTAACTAAAAAAAAAATTTTTTTAAAAACGATTATAAAAATCTCAGCTACGTGAAGCAAAACAATCCTCCGAACCATACCGTCAGACGATAATCGTCCTATGCAATTCGGATCCAGCAAGAATACGCGCTTTGTTAGATTAAGTGTAAAAATTTCCAGCCAGTTAAGTGCGAACAAAGAACACAGAACACATAACATTTAGCCTTCAAATTAAATCATTTAAGGTGAATAATGTAAATATATTTAAATATAAATATATTGAAGAAATTTGTGTATAATAAATATAACCCTGCTATCGTTGAAACATAACAAGATTTTTAAAGTTTAAACCATAGTATACTATAGTAGCCCCACTCATTAAAAAATTGAGAGCTTGTCCCTATCTCATGTAGTTGTAGTGGTATTAAGAACCATATGTACAAGTAAAATTACAAATACTACTTAATTTTTTCAAATGACAGAAAATGAGTAAAGCTACTATATTATACTATGGTTTAAACCATTAACAGTTATCAGAATTTGTTCAAATCAACAATGATTTCATATTAGCACTTAAACTGTGAATTCTTTCACTTAAAACAATTCAAAATTTTTATTTTTCATCAAAGCATTTTAAAAATTATTTCCATTATAAGAAAAAAAAGAAAAAGTACTAAATTGCCACATCATATCCATTTTTTTATAATTACTTTTAATAGCTTTCTATTGTTTTGTGCCATAAAAGCTTACCAGCATCATCTTCATCATTATCTTCATCTGCATCGTCATTGTCTTCCAATGACTTGTACATACTTCAATCCTAGATAAAATGCATGTCACTTAAAAACCTCGTTGTTTTGAAGCATGTTATAGCATTTATGCATTTAACTGTATATAACATGTATACGTTTATAGCCATCAGCTAAGCCATCAACTATCACGACAACGGTATTTCAGAACCACAAAAACATTTTATACATTTTTTCCGGCATCTCAACTCCTTTAGTCTTTAGCCGGACATGTATCGACACCATTTGTTATACAACAAAATTGAATGAATAGTATGATGGAAAACATTTAACATTGCTTATATGAAATGGACATAAATACATTAAATGATAATTTTTTGTCTTGACATGTGTCTTGTATATGTATTAGGGTGACCAAAAAAAAAAAACCAAAATATGTTTCGGTTGGTGAAAAAAAAAAAATTTTTTTTTTTGGCAATTTCCTTAGATTTAAAAAAAAAAATATTTAGAGATTAAGACATCACATTTTTTTTACTTAATTTTTTTTTTATTTCCCCGTCAATTATATTCCTTTTGATAAATTAAAATTTTGATAATTTTCGTAGATTTTTAAAACAATTCTTTAGAGCTCGCAGCGTCGCTTTTTTTTCAAAAAAAAATTTTTTTATATAATTTTTTTATTCATTTGGCTCAAGGTCATAAATTTAAAAATAAAAGCAAATGTTTAAGTGTTGGTTTTTAATTTTAATTTAAAAAATAAAAATAGTTTTTTCGACCTTTTTAATTGATTAATTAGAAAAAAGGGACATGCCTCCAACAGATTATTTTTCACAATTTGTAAAATACGTTTGGGATTTTAGCATATTTAATTCCTTTAATGCAATTAATGTATGTCCCGATATAAAATAAAAATAAAAAAAAATAGAAATTTATTAACTCAGTTCGAGGCCAATTTCCTTATTATGAATTAACATAATAAGAACTTTTTTTCAAAACCGCACTTTATCGCCAGATAATTAAATTTATTTAATCATTGTTATATAGTTGATTTATAATTATAAAATGTGTTACAATTGCATTCTTATTTAGCTTTCCTGAAGATAAACAGCGAAGCCTGTTCAGAGCTGTAAATTAATTATTCTTTTTTAATTAAATATTAATTGCAATCGATCAAAGTAAACATGGTGTTTGGGGTTTATTTCTTCAGGTATAACTTATTTTGATTTTTACATACGCTGAGCGACAAAAACACATTTAATATAAAAGAAACAATTAATAATTTCATTGCAATTCATTTTTCTAATTTTAATTAATTCAAAATCAACTCAATTCAAATGAATTGGAAATGAATTACAATTCATTTTGCCAAATTCATTTGAATTGGAAATGAATTGCAATTCCATTTTTGCCAAATTCGTTTGAATTGGAAATGAATTGCGATTCCAGTTTTGCCAAATTCATGTAAATTGATTCAAATTTCATTTAATTCGTGATTTTTGTGAAAAGAATTAATTCAAAATTTTTCTAATTCAATGCATGAATGATTCGCGAATTAACTAAAAAACTAATGATTCCTTTACAGCTCTGAGTTTTTTCGAAATATTGAAAGAAAATAAACAGTTCTTGAAAATCAAAGTTGAAAAAAATTGGTTTTTATTTTCGTTAATTTTAAAACTTGAGCCGATTAAAAAAAACCCATTATACAACAATAATAAAGGTCAACTGTAAATTCTTTTATTTGGTAATATTTTCAAAATGTTTATAAAATGAAGTTGAATTTTCAAAAAAATAATTTATAAGTCGAGTAATTGCGTTAAAAAAAAATTATATTTGAGAGATAAAGTGTGAAAAATTTAAATTTTTTTTCTGGCCACCCTAATAGTATGTATTTTATATGAAGCATCAGTTTAGTGTAATATGGTTGTCAAGTTGTTCTTTGCTAAACCAACACTTGCATGTTATACATTCTTCTAACTGGGAAGATGTTAAGATATACATTAGAACGTACCTAAAAGAAAAGTTCGCCGTACACCGTCCAATCTATATTATTTTTGCAAGGAGTTTTCAAAAATAATTTTCTTTTTTTTTGGTCGCCATTTTCATTTTTCGTCATATCTTTGGCATTTACAGTCGTATCTTAAAGTATGGTATATCGGTGTTTTTATCTCAAGAGGACCAATGTTTTGCTCTAAGGACCATTGGCCTCAAGTATCCCGTTCTAGTATTTACCTTATTTAAATTAAAGCTCGCCAAAAATCATTAAATTTTTGCTTAGAAAATTTTTCGATAAACACAGCAAAAATTATTTTTTATTCATTTTTGTTTCCGAACGTAGGGGTCGCCTTTGAGGGTGTTGCCCTGACTTTTTTTTTGCCTGTAAGGTGGTACGGTCTAATATACATATGTATGTACATTAGAGTGGGCTGATTTTTACGGACAAAAATTTTTTGATATGGTACAATCGATTTTTTGATAGCTTATGGCTTGGGGAAAAATAAGTTCCATATCAAAAAAATCATTTTCGAGGCGTCCAAATTAAAATTTTTTACAATTTTCTAATAAATGCTAGATTAGCGCCATCTTGCGGTAGCATTTTGAAACAACTAATGAAGTTGTAACAATATAATATTACAAACTTTCCAGAAAGGTATTACTTATGAAAATTGGATAAAAAATGTGGCAACTGGAGGTAAGAGTAAATTCGAAAATTTTTGCAGCTTAATGCGAATATGTCTCTCCCTCCCTCTGTCTCTATCTGTCTCTCTCTCTCTCTAACTGAATATCCTCTTCAATTTGTAAGTTATCATATTTTATTATATGTTTTGGATTATGCTTTTAAATCTTGCTCCTGGTTCTTATATTCCGTAGCCAGAACATCTACTTACGGTCAATACAGCGTATTTCTTCAATTCTACCTTGAAATATAAGTAGTAATAATTTATATTCATTACCACATACTATGTGATCAAATTAAGATGTCTTTCTGATTTTAACGGAACATAATAATTGACATTAAGTTGATAGTCCTCTTAAAATTTTGGTGTTACACAGAGCAAACAGGTTCATTTCGACGACTGTATCTTTTGCCAGCTAAATAATTTTGTTGCAATCGAAACTCTATTGTCTTTATCGAATTTCTGTTGGCACAAACAAATATGTTGGTGGTTCCAACCAATCCATTCGATTGGCTAAAAATTCTGTTGTCAAATGAATCTGCTTTCTCTGTCTAGGTATTTAATCAGTCCATGGTTCTCTGAGAAACCTCCGGTAGCTCCAAAGAAAATGCCTAAAAATCCAACAACTGAAACTTCCAGGTGATTTTTGTGCTACTATAGCTTAAATAGATTTTATGATTCAAATTTTTGTTAATATTTAATAGATTTTCAAAATAATCAATAATTGAGCGAAATTTTTATTCCATTAATATATAAATTCAGAGTATGCTGCAAATGGAAGCGTTTACATGTAGATCTATTGCTTAAGTGGTAAGATATAATGCAGCATTTAACTTTCTAATAGAATTGTAAAAATCCACTAGATTTCGCAAGTCTGCGACCACATAAATTACACTTAAGTATTGGCTCACAAATTATTGTCGGAAATACGATTGTGAAAATAAATAATAATGACAAGTTAAAAATGGAATATATTGTGTGCATATTTAAGCGTTATAATAATTTATTAAATATTTTTAATTTATATTAACCACAACAATCATTAAAATATCTACTTCTTATCGAAAGTAAATAATATTACTTTATACTTTAAGTCATACTAATGATAAAGTGGTCTTTGCTTGCCAGTATAGCATATAATATAACAATGTCAAAATTATTTTTGACTGGTATTTTAAGTTTGTTTCAAAATTTGATAACTTTTAAATTCGGCCCACTCTATTTTATACATCATCATTGTGGTAGCAATGGAGTTTTTTTTTTTTTAGCATAGAACATTTGATGACCCAATTAGAAAATAAAATTGTTTTTCTAATTTTTTTTTTTTTCATTTCTCAACAATTTTTATTCCAGTGTGTAAAAAATATTTGCAAAGCAAAGCAATTATAAATTTTTATAGGTTTGAAAATTTCAAATAAATATGGTTAACCGAATTTTGAAAACTAATCGATAAGCTTTTACACTTGAGCTAAAACCACATAGTTTTTCTACAATACTAGTTTTTGCTTGTTTTTTTTTTTTTGTATGCGTTTTGACAATTTAAAAACTACAGGAGCCAAAAATCAGGTAATTTTTTCTTATACTACATTTAAGTATACCTGAGCAAATACAACCTGGTTTTTAGCTCTTGTAGTTTTTAACTTATCAAAACGCATACAAAAAAAAAACAAGCAAAAACTAGTTTTGTAAAAAAACTAGGTGGTTTTTGCTTAATATTTTATTTATACTTGAGAAAAATGCACCTAGTTTTTGTACAAAACAAGTCATTGCTTGTTTTTTTTGTATGCGTTTAGACAAGTTAAAAACTACAAGAGCTAAAAACCAAGTAGTTTTTGCTCAGGATAAATGTAGTATTAGGTATAAATGTGGTATTAAGGTCAACCCTTCATTTGTATGTATCAATAAGTATGAGTGATAAATTCTGGCAAATTAATATGAATCATACGCCATGGAGGCAAACTATGGGATTAGTTTTATACTTACTATAAACACCTCCCTTTCAAGTCTTTACATAACAATTTAATTTTTTCACAATTTTTTTGTTTTTTTTTTTTTTGTAACTAAAACTCAACCTTGTATTTAATCTTGGGATATTTAACTTAAAAATTGACACTTTGTTAAATATTTTTTGTTTTGTTTTAAGTTTCCATTATTCACAAAAATGTATTGTAATCTTAAAAATGAAAAAAATTGTCACATTTTTTTTGTTTTCATAGCAAAATACAAAAATCTAGTCTAAATGTAATCCCTAAGCTACAGATTATATGTATCGTATATTTAAACAAAATCACAACAACTTTGTTGTGTTATACTTATGTATAGAATTTAGCACAGGGTTTTTGTAAATAAAAAAATGTTAAGAATTTTGTAAACCAAAAACATAACACACCCTCTGCAGCAAACATTGCCACAACATTTCTACAACAATGGGTTTTGGTACAACAATTCACCTATTTTGCGTTTTACAACAATTGCAGCAGTAATATATATTTGTATGCGTATAAATGCATGTGGTGATAGAAAAATTTCGCTTTAAGAACAGAAATAGAATTTCGAATTTAATATGTATTTAAGTTGGATAATTTAGTATTTAAATTTTTCATTATTTGAGTTGTTGAGCAGTAGATTTCTCCTTAAGGCTAAGAATAATTAGAAGCCACTTTATTAACTCAAAAAAAGTTAGTGAAGTTAGCAAAAAATGTTGCTGTGTCAGAAAATTTTTAGTCAGCAGCGTGCTTTCAAAAATGTTGGTAATTTCAGCAAAAAGTGTTTGCTGAAAATCTGCGAGCTAATTTTTACCAAAAAAATAAAAAAATATGTAGTGATCTCATCAAAAGTTTTGCTAATACTTAGTCGATTGCAGATGAAAAAAATCCTTGCTAAAATCACTAAACTTTTTGCTGAGTATTAGTAGACTGAAAAATAACTCAAAAAATTTATAGAGAAATTTTACTTTAGTCAATTTATTTGCTGAAAATTTAAATACAGAAATTGTGTAGAGTTGTTTTTTATTATTATCATTTCCGTTGTCTGTACTACATCGAGACAAACTGCGACATCTTGTCTATTCTGGTTGTCGTCCAAGCTATGAATGCGGTTATCAGCACAATTTTTGTAGCAAAATAAATTAGTAAAACATTAGTTTAGTGCTAAAAAAATATAACTAAAAATTTTGCTGAAAACGGAATTTCAACAAAAAAAATTACTGAAAACTAGTTCACTTGATATACAAGACGTTTTACTAATTTTTCTACTAACTTATTTTTTTGAGTGTACTTTATTTTCATTACAAAAATTTTTATAAAATGATAAAAAATAAAACGGCGTTTGGATATGCCATCAATGGGTCGACTTTTCCCCGTTTTGAGCCACCCCGCAGGTATTTCCAAAAATCCCACCTCAGAGAATGTCAGTGCTCGAGCTTGAACCTACACAACAAATTTCAGCTTCCTAGGTCCATCGTTTTGGGCAGATTTTCAAGGGAGAGAATTTGTCTCTATGTAGGAAATTGCAAAACTACGGTCTTCGCAGATAGCTTCAAAAACCACGAAAGTTAAAACTAAGTTTAATCTTCCTAGCTATAGCGGTTTGGCTAGGCCGTTTTTGCTTTTGAATCCCCATTTTTACCAAGTTCCTATAGAAAATTCTAAAAAGTATCTTGTGCGTAATTTATCCCATACTTCAATGAATAACTATTTTAAATTTCAGATTTCTATCCAAAAAGTTTGGAACATTTTCGACTTGTCAAGTGCAGACTTTCTACACGAATTTCCAAAAATACCATCTCTCACAAAATTGTAACTTTTTGTTTTAGGCGGAACTACGTTGTTTTTTTTTATATATAGAACAATAACTTATCGCAATTTGGAAATTGTCCATAGGGTTTTATATAGGGACAATTTATATAAATAAAAATCTTCACAAGTTGCTTTGAATATTTATTTTTAATCACAAATTTAAGCCTTTATATGATCACTTCTATTAAATATCGTTTTGTTTATTTTTGTATTGTTCGGTGCTTCTCTACCAGTGCTATCTTTATTCAGTACTTCTTAAGAGAATTTTCCTATAAAAAAAATCTTCATATTTTAAGCATTGAAAACCCCATTGATTGTGAGAGCTCTATCCTTTAGATAAATCGTCAAATTCAAAAGACTTTTTCTATAAGAAACCTTCGTATTGGAGGACCATAAAAATTTCCAGAGTTTTAAGAAGATTATTTTTGGATCAAAATCCTTGAAATCTGGTTATTTTATTCGAAAATAAATTCTAATAATCTCAGTTTTATTTTTGTAACAAGAAGTCCTTGAAGCTGATGTTTTTTCTATTGCAAGAAGCCCCAGAAATATAAGAGGTCTTGTGTTACAAAAAGTCCCAAGAAACTCAGAGGTTTTGTGTAGAAAAATTTAATAGTTTTTTGTTAGAAGAAGTGCTCAAAACCTAGCGATTTTTCCTTAAAAAAACTTTTCAGAATCTGAGGGTTTTTATATAGCAAACTCTCGCTGTAATCCATTCGCCTTTCTTTAGGAAAAATTCTTCAAAGTTTCAGGCTTTGTTATGGCAAAAAGTTCTCCGAATTTTTGAGTAAAAATTACCTGAATTTGTGGGCTTCGAAAGGGAAAGATGCTCCAAATCTAGGTGTATACCTTTAAGAAAAATTTCGCTAATTTTTAGGGTTTCCTTAAGAAAAAGTTCTAAGGAACTGAGCAGTTCTCTTCGGAATCAGAAATTTTCTAAGTTCTAGGGATTTTCTTTAACAAAAAGTTCCCTGAATCGAAGTGCTTTTATAGAAAAAGTTGCCCATAAACTGAAGATTAAAAAAAAAATTTTCTCACAATTTGAGAGTTTTCCTTAGGAATTTTTTTTGAGCTCTTCTGCAGAAAAATCTGAAAATTTTTCCCATAGAATTTTTCCTTTAGTTCTCGAAGTGTGTTTTCTTTAAAAAGAAAACCTCAGATTTAGGGGTATTTATTCTACGAAAGCCTTTAGATTCTAGGGAACTTCTTTCATCTTCGATCTCTCAGATTCAGAGCATTTTTTACAAAGAACTCAATAACCTCAGATTCTGAGAACTTTTTCTAAAAAATCATTAGTTTGCTGACTGATGGTTTTCTACGGGAACACGAAGGTTTAGAGGTGCACTAAGTGGCACCTGAGGTCAAATTTTAGGAGATTTTAATGTTTTTTAAACATATTAATATAATGTATATTCGTGGGCCGATATTAATGAAACTTCTTGATATTATTTTTCTATGTCTGAAAATAATATTTTTAATTTAATTTTAGAAAATTAAACTTTAAGCGCTCTTGGGGCTTTTTTGACCTTTTGATGAAAATAGACTAATAATTTTTCAGTGGGCATATATGCCCCAACAGCACTTAAGGTTTAATTTTTCTCTCAGGAATATCTGTTATATTAATATGTTAAAAAAAAATTAAATTCTCCTAAAAATTGACCTCTGACCTTACACAGGGGCAATTTAATGTATTTATATTTTGCCCTAATTTTCAGGATTGAAGTATTTAATATCGTGTTGTTATATTCCGGCTAAAATCATGTGGAATTAAAAGAAAAAGGAGAAAAATAAATGCCAAAGATCGCTGTTTTCTCGAAATCCGCTGAAATAAAATCTCTGCCCCAGCTAAATGAAAAAAGGAATTCCCACAATTTTTATAGTTTTTAATCTCTAATATGTTCTTAATAAAACTTTAAATTCCAATCATCAATTTTTTTTAATTTCTTTAAAAAAATTTTTAAAAAACTTTAAATTGTGGATTTGAAAACAGTGGTTAAGAATTCTGACCTTTTTGACACTAATTTAAAACGAGTTAGCAACACACAATAGAAAAAAGTTCTTCTTATCTGAGTTTCTTGGAACTTATAGAATAAAAAAATGTTTCTGCAGTAGATTATTTCAATAAGTTTTAAAATTTGGATCCGAATTTCTTGATTAAGTGGTCTGCGACTCAATAACTCGGCTATTTTTTAAATCGATTTAAGTTTTTATTATTTTATTACAAAGAGAATTCACTACAAATCACGATTCTTTAATGTTTTTATTTCGAATTAGTTTCAAAATATCAATGTTTTCGAGAAAATGCACACACATTGATATTTTCCTCTTGTAATCCGTGTTCCAAGTTTCAGGGCCGATGCGTCACGCATTCCCGATACCCGATTATCCTATTTTTTTGGGAGACGTAGATTTACACCCAAATAAATATTTTCAGGGGGTAGCGCGGTCAAAAACTCAAAATTTATTTTCCTCAATACAAGCCCTAATATACACACTTAAATTGCTATCAGATCGCACATAAGACCGAACATAATTGCGTCAATGATGGTGGTTGCACAAACGAATATAAGGGAATTTTCGAATTTTTCGAAAAAAAATTAAAAATATTAATATGTGAAATTTAATATTTTTGAGAATGAAATTTGAATATAAATTTTCGCTTATTTTTTATTTTCGGTATTTTCATATATTTTTATTACCACTTTTCTTATTTTTAACATTTTTTAAATTTTTATTATAATTTATAGTTTCTTCATCATTTTTAAATCGACTGTATGATAGCGCCATTTGTGGCATTTCCGAAAGTGATTGCACCTTCTTATCTTATAGACTTCATGGTATAATCCAAAAATAGAAAATTATATGCTCCTATGACAGTTACATTTAAATTTTCATACGCAATTACATATTGGTTATTTCAAATTTTCTTTTATCAGGATATAAATTAGCTTTAAGAATAATATGTGGTGAAATACGAAAATTTATTTAACAAATTTTGGAAAATATACTGCTGAAGCCATATTCCAATGTCCGTATTTCATTCTTGACTATCGAAATCGATGGGACAACGTTTCTAGAATTTTTAGAAATATTTTTGTAAATACTACCATAAGTTGATTATGCTGCGTACTGATATCCTAACTGATAATGGAAAAAATAATTGAATTTTTATTGAATGTTTAAGTTAGCCAATATTCAATGGATATTTCCTCTAGAACGTAGTCAAGTACACAGCTCAATTTTTCTGAATAGCGAAAAAGGCATTTTTTCAAACTAAAATAATAAAAACTTTGGTCAATTTTAAAATAAATTGAATCATCTTTTATACAAAAATTTATGACTATTTTTATGTTATTTTCTTATTGCACAGTGATATAAATATGGTCAAATTTTGAATTTTTATCATTAAAGTAAAATAAATAATATAGTAAAAAATGCTAATAAATATTCCACCATGCCTACTTCGCCAACTTTTTGGAAATATTTAAGAAATTGTTTAAATTCTGGTATCGTTGCTTATAGAAAAATCCCCTAAAATATATTTGTTTAAATTTGTCTTATTTTTAAATTCAAAATTTTTTTGTTATATTTCGGTAAAATGCTTTGTTTTTTTTACCACGTTTTATGGGAAAACACCAGCATTAATTTTTAAGGTTTCATATTAACTAGTTATAACTTTTTTTTGTGCTGTTATGGTTGTTACTTTTCATATGTTTATGTGTTTATGTATCTTAGTTATTTTATTAGCCTTGATGTTGTCTGTTTACCTCTCGCTTACTTACTTTGTTGTTTTGATTTTTTTTTTTATTTTACTTATTTTCATGTAACATTTTGAAACAAAAACCAACGAAATATTGCAGTTTATTTATTTTTTTCTTTTGCTCTTTCTCTTTGTGGCATAAAAATGACATTGTATTATTTTGGCTGCTTTTTCGAGGGATTTTCATAAAGTTGTTAGTCAGAAAAAACAACAACAGCACCAGCAACAATATCACCGGCATAACAATACGTGGTGTGTTGTAGTTAATGTATATAGTTAGTGTGTGAAAGATCTCAGTAAACACTGTGGTCAGAAAATTTATGGAAATTCTTTTTGTAAATAAATAAAGAAAACCTAAAGCATTTGCTTTTATACTTTCTTATTAGATTTCGATCATATTTTGTACAGTTTTGCCATCTTTCCATAGAGAAAGCTAAGTGATTTCGAATCTTTATCAATCTATTTCAATTAATCCTTAAGTTCTTAATACCATACTTTTTATGCATATTATATGTGCAACACACTTAAGCATGAATGCTATTATTAAAACATGTGTCAGTTAATGTTTTATATGGTTGAGCACCCAGTGAAGGAGTGTGTTGTTTCGAGTGTGTTTATGTATTTGTGTCTTTAAAAGCAAAAACTAGGTTATGAGTTTTAGTGTCCCTGAAACTTGTTTTCGTATGATGTTTATGTGGCCTACATCCACTTAAAACACAACCGCACTACGTACACTACGTGCATTTACACATACATACATATTTATCTATAAACAAGGTAATGTATGTGGCTGATGCATGGTATATACATTTTTAATGCTTGCTATTTTTCAGAAATGTTTTTCATAAAATCGTAAAAATTAAGACATAACATTTATAATTTAAAGATTTTTTTGTTAAGGTGGAAGTGGCTGTAATCTGCCGTTGCTTATAAGTTGACAAAACATAAGTGTTAATTCCACTTTATAATAAGTTTGCCAAACAACTTCAGTGTGAGGATTTAATTCTTGCGCATGAAAATCGTCATGGAATGAAGTTTTTAGAATTTCTAGAGAAATTTGTTATGTTAAATTACAAATTTCTTATTGTCGTCCAGGAGCGATATTCAGCATTTAAAATACCAAAGAAAAAACAAAAAGAATTTACCACAATTTTCTTTGTCGTCTTCAAAAATAGTACTCTCAGGTAAAAATGGGATCATATATAAACATATGTATATGATAACATATGGGCTCGTATATGATCATGTATGTCCACATATAGTTCCATATACAAGCATATATGGTATCATATATCCCCATATATATTCCGATATAATCATACATGAGCACCGCATATATTCATATACGACTCTCAAATTTCGGATCCGACCGTATATGCCCATTAGGGTGACTTTCAATATATGGACGGAAAAAATGGCGATCTGTAATCCGCCCCACAGTGCTTTGATCCCATATAACGATTGGACAAAAATAGAATGAGTGGAGACAGAGTTGTGAAATTTGGTACCCTTAGTCAAGAAAAATTTTAATTTTTGTAAATATCGGGCCAAGGACACGCCCACCTACCATAGGTCCTGAAATATAAAAATATTATATTAGCTACATAAATGGACTAAAAATTACAAAAAGTATCCATTGACATACACATAAAACTGGAAACGTTTTTGTAAATTTTTCTCAAAATCGAAGCAAGGACTCTTAGTCCTGCCATATATCCTTTATGTTAAAATCTTCATAAAACATGCAAAAACTATCCGAAATTTAGCCATGAAATTTAGCACGTGAATTTATAAAAGGTCAAGCCATATTTTTGCCAAATTTGGATAAAATCGATTCAATAAAAAACGCGTTTTAAACGATTAACATGATTGTTCTAAAACAAACAAAAATTAAATAGGATTAAAATAGGAAACCATGTGAATACTGCATATAGGGTATGTTCAGCGAACTTATTTAAAACACTACGAGGAATATTTTTGTGGAATATTTTAACCTTTTAGCTCTTCAATTAAAGAGACTTTTTTGGCCCCTTTTTAAAACGGACAAAAATGACCCGAAACACAAAGAGTTAAAGGGTTAAAATGTTCCGCGAAAATATTAGTCCTGAAATTCTACTATAAGTCTTTTAAGACAGCAGCATTGAAAATTTAACTTCAGTGCCAGTAATGAGTAAAAACTTAAAATGTGTTTAAGGGTTAATTTCGTACTTATTCAGAATTGGTGCTAAAATGTCCCACAAACCTGGATTTTAGGGAGAAACCATGGGAATCTTCCATTTTAGGTACAGGATGTATTCAACGAACTTATGTAAAACACTACGAGGAACATTTTTATGGAAAAATTTAACCCTCTAAATCTTCAACTTACGGGTCTTTTGTGTCTCTTTAAAAAGGGGCCAAAAAATTCCCTTTCATTGAAGAGTTAGAGGGTTAGAATGTTCCACAAAATTGTTCCTCGTAGTGGTTTTAGGGGTAATTGCTCCCAAAGTTCAAAGATAGAATTTTTTTTATCAGCTGATAATTTAATTAAAAAATGTAGCTTTTTTAGGTGAATGAGATATAAAAAAGAGTCTTTAAAAAATACATTTATTTTGATTTCTATAAAAAAATTGGTAGATATTTTTATACCCTATACCACTATGTGGTCATTATACCCTACACCACTATGTGGTCAGGGTATTATAAGTTTGTGCTGATGTTTGTAACACCAAAAAATATTGGTCGTAGACCCACCTTATAGTATACCGATGGGCTCAGAATTTTTTTTTATTTCGATTTAACGATGTCCGTCTGTCCGTCCGTCCGTCTGTCTGTCTGTCCATGCAATCTTGTGCGCACTGTACAGGTCGCAAATATTAAGATATTTTAATGAAATTTGGTGCGCTGACTCACATTATAGAAAATTTTGACACAAGCCCCATTTTAATCCATTCGAATTTCGGATCCAAACAATACACCAGAGTGGTGTAGGGTATTGTATAGTCGGCATGCCCGACTTTAACCTTTTAACTCGTTTTTAAATATAATAACTAAAGGCCTCTTCCACTAATTCGAATTTCGGATCCTAACATTAGTTGGCTTTTAACCAGACTGGTGTAGGGTATTATATAGTCGGCATGCCCGATTTTAAATTTTTCTCTTTTTTTTATAAAGCCTGTTTCTATATCTGTTTTTAGATCCATTATTTTTATCAATACTGATAATCTTATAGGTAACTGTATATTTTTGTTTGAGTTTTCGTATTATCCCGATACAAAAGTAATAAGAAATGTAATAAGAAAATAAATATTTACCATTACTAAATATGCAGTTATATAACTATATATCTGATAATGATTTTCTACACTGGGAAATGTAATACATAAAATATAATTTATGATTTTATATATTTTTATTTTGTCGCTTTCTTTTTTTTTACTTTAACAATAATTTACTGTCACAAACATTTGAACAAATACAGAGAATATAAAAATATAAATAAATAAAACTCAAAAAATCTCTATAAATAATAATAAACAGAGACAATTTAACATATTTATATATAGTATCGTATATAGCCTTTAGCTATCAGCTTATATGAATGTAGATTTGTGTTAGTCATAAATACAAAAATGTTCACTGACATACATACACATACATACATACTTTTGTAATAAACCTACAACTAATACAAAATATATACAAATAACACTTGCGCTTTTATTACAATATTTGGCCCAGGGAGATCTATAAACTATGAAAGTACTTATATACTACATGTTTATGTATTTGTAAAATATCTGTGTATATAAAATCAGTATATTCCATATATTATTATTTATATGAAGTTAACAAAATATGATAGAAAAAACTAATAATAAAACGAATAAAAAAATGTGTATAATTTTCTTAAGGAATTTCATTTTGTAGTTATTTTTTTTTTTTTTTGCTAGATTTACTTACTAAAAATAGTTGTTATTTATTTTGTACTTGAATACAAAAAAAACAATGATAAGAGAAAATAATAACACATATTTGTTTTCTTACCAAATATTTCATATCTTTAGTTTATGAGGCCTTAAGATAAACAAACTAAAAAAAAAGGAAAAAACAAATCATTATATAAATAGTTTCTTGTAACACATACACTTAAATACATATACGGTAGTACCAATGGTTATGTAATTCTCTCACCCTATGTTAAAAGCATGTGCCTGCAAACATCAAACGGGCTGGTTTTAAGGAAAACTCTAAGATGAATTTATAATGTTTGCGCTTAAATTATAATAAATATGACGAAATTTATCAGCAGCAATATTTAAAATAAATTTTATTTGCAGCCACATTTTATGTACTGTTTCTCACTAACTGAGAGAGTTGCATACACTTTATTTTCTAAACTCCTTGGTAGCACAATCATTAACATACCCACATACATATGTCACCTATCACATATACACATGATGTAATCTTAATATTTTCTTTTATTATTTCTTATTGTTGGCTTCTGTTGTATTTGTTCTTCTCGTATTTGTTGAAAAACAAAATATAAGATAAGCAATGGGGCAACATGTTAAATAAATACTTGATTGAAAAAACCAATGTAAATAGGGTTAGAATAATGAAGCAAAAATGAAAATAATAATGAAAAAAATAACAAAAAAATATTAAGTAAATAAAAGAGGTGTTAGTTTTTAGATAAATAAGTGTAAATATTAAAACATTATATATAAACTATATTCTTTGAAATGAATAGAATTTTAAACGAAAGGAATAAGTTTAATGGTATTTTATAATTTGAATTCTTTAACAAAGAAAAGTTTACACAAAAATTGTATTCGCTTTAAGAATGACAAAGTTGTTTCATGTTATATTGGAATGCATTATATGGGGCAATAAAGACTTTAAGTTTTCACTTTTTGCTATAGTAGGGCAGTTGTTATGGAAAGATTATTATAAAAAAAAAATTCTCGAAAACTAAACATGTTCCAATAAGTTTCGGATTCAAACTGATGTGGAAAAATTTTTTCTTTATGTGCTTTTTTAAAACTAAACCATGTATTTTTAATGAGGCTTTTATTTAATAAAACTATTTTTTTTTTAATTTATTTTTATAGGTATATACATTAATTGCATTAAAGGAATTGAATATACTAAAATCCCAAACGTATTTTACAAATTCTGAAAAATAATCTGTTGGAGGCATGTCCCTATCCGGATTTCATTCTTGCCAAAGAAATCGCCAGGGGACGATGTTTTTAGAATTTTTTTTTTTATTTAATTTTTTTAGGAGGTATGAGCTTAAAAAGAATAATAAACCTTTTTTCTCTAAAAGTTATAAATATATTACAATTTACAAATCAGATCTAGTTTCTGCCTTTTTCTATGGACAGGATTCATCAGTGATTTTCCATTAAATTATATTATTGTTTATATTTTATTGTCTGATTGTCTCTATATGATAATTTTCAACAACCCGCCGCACAGTGCTTTGTCCCATTTTGTCTCCGTCGAAACCGGAGACAAAAATTAACAAAAAATTTGTGTCTCCGGTTTCGACGAAAATATTATTTTTGTATATATACTAAAATTATTTAATACTGTAAATATTTTCCTTTCTGGTATAGCTCATTCTGTCTACACTAGAGGTCGCTAAAGTAGCAAAAATTTTTACATAATGAAAAAAGATGAATTTTTTGGATCTTACAAAAAAAATTGGTAAAATTTCAGTTTTAGAGCTATATTTAAAATCTTTCTTTTTTTAAATATTTGAATATATTCGAAGTAATAAAAAATAATAAAAGTGTAAAAAAATCTACAATTAACATATCAAATTATTTTTTGAATTTTTATAATTATTTTGCTGGGAGCCCACAAAGATCAAAAGTTAAATAGAACTATAAAAAAAATTATGTTAATTGATGTTAAAATTTTAAAATTTTTTGTCATGCTCTTATAATTTTGTATAAGAAAAAATAAAGAAAAGAACCAATTTCTTAATTTAAATATAAAAAAAAAATTTTTTTCCAAGTTTAAAAAAATGTATTTTTGTAATTTCATCTTCTATGGGTTACGAAAAAGTTTCCAACTTTCTTAGATTTTAATAAAATGGTATAATTTTTTTTTTCGAAAATTTTAAGAAATATCACTTTTTTAGAAAAAGTATAAAATATAGGAAAAACAAATCATCTCTTTCATTAATAAATCCTTGAATATACCTAATATTTGGTAAAAATCCCAAAAATGACCAAAGTTTGATAATATATTAAAAAAAAATTATGTTAATTGAACATTACAAGGAACATTTTTGTAGAACATTCTAACCCTCTAAACTCTTCAATGAAAAGGAATTTTTCGGCCCTTTTTAAAAAGGGACAAAAAAGACCCGTTGAAGAGTTAGAGGGTTAAAGAGTTCCACGAAAATGTTCCTCGTAGTATTTCGCATAAATTTGCTGAACACATCCTATACCAAAAATGGAAGATTTCCATGGTTTCTCCCTAAAATCCAGGTTTGTGGGACATTTTAGCGCCAATTCTGAATAACTACGAAATTAACCCTTAAACACATTTTAAGTTTTTACTTATTACTGGCACTGAAGTTAAATTTTCAATGCTGTTATCTTAAAAGACTTATAGTAGAATTTCATGGCAAATATTTTTGCTGAACATTTAAACTCTCTAACTCTTCAACTTACGGGTCGTTTTTGTCCGTTTTAACAGTGGGCCAAAAAGTCTTTTAATTGAAAGATTATAAGGTCAAAATGTTCCACAAAAATATTCTTCGTAGTGTTTTACATAAGTTCGCTGAACATACCCTATACCTAAAATGGAGGATTCACATGGTTTTCTATTTTAATGCAATTTATTTCTTTTTTTTTTGTTTTAGAAAAATCACCTTAAGCGTTTAAAACCCACTTTTTATGAGAGGATTTTTTTTTATTAATTGATCGATTTTACCCAAATATGACTTGATCTTATAACAATTCACGTGCTAAATTTCATGGCAATCGGATAATTTTTGCAGGTTTTATAAAGATTTTAAGATAAAGGATATATGGCAGGACTAAGAGTCCTTGCTTCGATTTTGATAAAAATTTACACAAACTTTTCCAGTTTTATTCGTATCTCAATGGATACTTTTTGTAGTTTTACGTCCATTTATGTAGCTAATATAATATTTTTAAATTTCAGGACCTATAGAAGGTGAGTGTGTTCTTGTCCCGATATTTCAAAAAATGAAAAATTTTCTTAAATAAGTGGTTCTAGGTCAGTGTACTAAATTTTAAAACTCTGTCTCCACTCCTTCTATTTTTGTCCAATCGTTATATTGGATCAAAGCACTGTGCGCCGGCTATAGGAATCGAACCCGTGCATTTTTTTTTTTTGTGTTATAAATTATGTGTTATATACCTCCTGTTCCCAAAATCGTTGTCCGTTTTAATTTGCGTATCTAATGTGATAATATATGCGACTTTCAATAAAAACTTGTTCCTTATTTTAGCACACACATTCTCTCTTATTGCTTACACTCAATTAGTAATAAAAAAAAAAACATAATAAAATAAAACTTTTTCATATCAAACAAGGCAAAAATAAAAATAAAAAAAATTGAATTCACTTATTGGCATGTTTATATTGGGTAGTTAGTTATCCCACAATGTTAAATGTTTTATGGTTTTCTGTACCATCCTTGTGCGATTTATATATTTTTTTTTTTTTTTTGTTTTTTTACGTTGTTTTTCTGCAAAATACTCCAACTCGTATATTAAATTGTAATATTTGGTACTCTACTTTAGTAGTTCAAGTGTTTTTGTTATGGTTAGTTATGAGCAGAGAAAGTTAGTGGTAGAGTAGTGTTCAACTAAGCGTAAATTTATGGTGTTATTATATGGCCAGCTTTGGCTGGCTTGGTTGGTGTTGGTAAACACCATTAAACATTTTAAATGATGCAATTCTAAGAACAACAACAAATCTATGTTGCTAATAACTAAGGTGTTTATGAGGTTACTAAGACTGTATAGTAATAAAATAAATTGTTAAGACAGAAAGTGAGAGGAGGAGGTGCGCGCAAAAAAGAAATAAAACCAAAACCTGATTGGTACATACAACTGCAAAAATTAATTTAGTGTAAGAAATAAAGATAAAATTGTTAAATATTAGGTCAAAAGGGAAATAAACTTGGGATATAAATACAAATAAATATAAAAATAGTAGATATGAAACTTTTATATGCAAGTCATTATTAATCAACTGGTTTATTCAATTCTGCTATAAAAAATTTTAAGATTTAATAATATGATCTGTTTGAGAGTGATTAAATTTTGCAGGCAGCATAATTGTTAAGTGCTCTTTTGTTGAATAGAATTTCATGAAAAAAGAGTACTCGTAAAACTGATTATAAATAAATATGAAAAGAATGTAATATTCAAGTGTAGTTAAAGCTGCCCAGCAGAAATTGGTAAGAAATATACCTGGTGCGACATCTTTAATGTCAATATGTGTAATTTACATAAGTTAAGAAAATAACCAATTCCTATACGTGTGATATTTTTATTTAATTTGGTTCTTTACAATTCAGTTGGACTACTTTTTGAATATATATAAAATAATACGTCAGTAGAAAAATCTGTAAAACCGGTTTCAACTTGATTTAGCTTATTTTTAACAAATTTTTAGTTGAAAGACTGATTTAAATAAAGACTTAAGTTATCTGCATTTAACGCAATACTAAAAGTCCTCAGCACTTTAACTAATTTTGAGTGTTTAATTTCAAAACTATTTATAACTAATTTTTAAGAACCCATTTATTAAATTTTACAAAATTTATTGTTAAAATATATTACTTTCATGTTACTGTTATTACCCGGTAGATGGCGACACCAATGTATGTGTAGTTTTAAAGATGGCGCTATTTCTTTCCCTCCCGATTTTTTAAAATGGCCCATATCTCGAAAACAAAGAGAGATAGAGCAAAATTGATGAATATGTAATTTTGGACTACCCTTAACAACTTAATATCCCAGCGGAAGGGGTAATCTCTATCCGAAAAGGACCTTGGCGGAGCCTTGGACCCTCGGAAATTTTTAGTAAAAATTTTCCACTTCATAAAATGGCCCATATCTCGAAAACTAATCAAGAAAGAGCAAAACGGACAAAATGTTTGCTCCATTGGAGTGCCTTTATTAGCCCTCACATGATATCGACTAGGCTCGGAGAGGATCCCGAGAACCTAAATTTGATTAAATTCTTCTACTCCGTATAATTACAGATAAAACTTTAGTTTAACAAATTTTTTACTTAAATTTAGATTTGTTAAATTTAACAAAAGAATTTGTTAAAATCAACAAATTTTATTTTAAGCCAAAAAACGGGAATAAATTTTATCAAAGTAACAAATTTTTCTGTTCAGCGAACAGACTTATTATTTTCATTGTAGTATTATCACAATTCCCAAAAAGTTCACAACCATAGATTAAGCCGTGGATTAGGTATGACTTTTCGAGCAATATTCTCACTTTCAAAGGAGTAAAAAACTGTGTTGCCCATAGGTCCCTTAACTTAGCGTAGGTTTGACCAGCAAGAGAGTTAATATGACTTGTCCATGTTAGATGTTTGTTGAAAATGGTACAAAGGTTTTTAGCCGATTCCGCGATTTCAATTTTTCCTCCATTTATATGTGACAGCGCATAGAGAAAGGGACTTAAGGGTAAAAAAATCAAATTTTTTTTTTGTGGACAACATCTGAGCATCGAATGGGACCGATCCCATGCTCTCCTAACCTTAGGTCCCTTTCTATCCTTAGGTCCCTTTCTATTTTGCGCGTCACATATGTATTACATTTTTCGATAATTGACACAGTTCGTTGCTTGTGAATTACAACACATTTTGATTTCTGCGGATTGAGACAAAGCCCGTTTGCTGTAACCCATAGATAAAGGGTGGTCCAACCAAAATGCATGATGTTACTTGTAAATTACACAAAAAAAGTTTTAAGAGCATTAGGTTAATATTTTTTATTATGATAGAAGAATCTATGACAATTATGTATGTGTGAAATAAAATATCGGCCAAATGCTTGTCACGGCGACTCTGAGATATAATTGAGGTTCAATGTCGTTAATATGCCGAATTATCTCATCCTTTAGCTCTTGAATTGTTCTTGACTTATTGACCTACACTTTTTCTTTTAAATATCCCCAAAGAAAGAAGTCAAATTGTGTCAAATCACAAATAACATCGCCACGACGTGACATAACACGGCCATTGAATTTCTTGCGCAAAAGAGCCATTGTTTCGTTGGCTTTGTGGCAAGTGGCACCATCCTGTTGAAAGCACATATCGTCCAGATCCATATCCTCAATTTCTGGCCACTAGAAGTCCGTTATCATCTCGCGATAGCGACGAGTCAAGGTTGACGGCTCTTCTGCCACACTATCGCGAACAACAGCAATGTTTTCCGCAGAACGAAGTGGGCGAGCATGCACAGGTGTTTTCGCATTTTCTACACCCATAAAAATAAATCTGTAAAAATAGCAGAAAAAGTTACCAAAAATTAGTTAAAAATGATGCTGCAGAAAAAACTGCTAAAATTAGCAGATTCTTTTACTAAATACTAGTAAAATGAGAACAGCAAAATTAAAAATGTTAAATTTACAGAATTTTAGTTATATTTAGGCTAACTTTTAGTTAATTGAAATTGCAAATTGTACTGTAAAATCTGCAGATATTTTTGCTTAATATTTGTAGACTAAAAATAGCAAAAATAAACTGTTATATCTACAAAACTTTTGCTACTTTTAAGCTAAATTTAGTTGAATGCAAATAGCAGTCTATTCTGCTAAAATCAGCAGAAATATTTGCTAAAAAATTGTTAACTGCTGTTTTCAAAAGGCTCGATTTTTATTTTCATTTAAAAAAAAAATCGAAAAAACTTCGAAAATTTTTAATTTTTAGGTGACTTTTTAGGCTACTAATTATTTAGCAAATATTTTTGCTGATTTTAGCAGGTTAATTTGCTATTCTCCATTTCCAAAAATTTAGCTCAAATATAACTAAAATTCTGTATATTTAACAGTTTTATTTTTGGTGTTCCTATATTAATAATATATAGCAAAAATAATCCGCTAATTCAGCAGTTTTTTTCTGCAGCATCATTTTTATCTAATTTTTAGTAGTTTTAACTAAATTGTTTACGGACTTTTTTCAATTAGTGTACAGATCGGGTTTGCTGAAATTTGCGAACAATTCTCCCGATTGTGGACACATTTGGTCGATTATGCTGACCACAAAAACCACGAAGTGAGCGAAATGTAATTTGATTTGAACGCCCACTTTCGTAAAAGGCATCAACAGTCGTAACGCGCTGCTCGATTGTGTACCTCTCCATGGTTGAATTTGTGAAACACTGAGACAAAGAAAAAATCGCTAGAAATTGTTAAAAATCGTAAGAAGCGCAGAAAAAGCTCTAGAAACAGAGAAAACCTTAGGAAATCGAAAACATTCCAAAACAGGGATGGCAAAACTATGACACTTTGAAAATATCAAAAAAAACGTCGCGCGCCAGCTAAAATCCACTCGCGTGCCACTACTGATTGAATTTTAGGTGGCACGCGACGTTTGGTTGGATATTTTCAAAAAATGTAAACTATTAGAAGACTAGGAAAAAATTCAGTTAAATGTTAAATTTCGCTACAAAAATGTGTGATTTAACTCCATAATGGTGAAATTTTTCATAGAGCTAGTAAATCGTCTTTTAAAATAAATAAAACTCTGTATTGCCACCATTTTTGGTTTAAAGAAATATGGTTAACACAGAACTCGTAAATTCGATTATCATAAAATTCTGGGAAAATTTATAAAATTCTAGATTAAAAGAAGTTTAATTGTTTCCATGAGAAAATGCCTCATAATCGGAGAGATAAAAAGTACCAAAAAATTGCACAAAAATCGAAAACAACTTGTAATAAAATTGGATCTAAAAAATTATTTTTTTTAAAGGAAAAATAGGTGTTAACAAATAACACTCAATGAAATAAAGTCAGAAAATAAATTTCAGAATGAAATAACCCCCTTTGTTGGAATTTGAAATTGCGATGAAAATCTAGAGCCATTTCAACTGAAATAGAAATTTCTCTGTTCAAATCCATAATACGTATTCGCTTTTTATTAATTTTTCAACTAGTTTCTTACGTACTTAATTAATGGTGCACAATAATTTAACTTTTTTTTAGCAATATGAAATAACCACCAAAAATGGAACAAACTCCCAAAAAAAATGAAAAAGCAACAATGTTAAAACTGTTTTAATTTTACTTCATTGTGGATGTTTTCATAATAAAATAATCTCAATATTTAAAGATTAAATAAACTCCCAGAAATGAAATAACCGTCAAACATTTTTACGTCAAACATTTTTTCTTGGATGTTATTTAATTTTTCCCTTTGGTTGTTATTCATGGGGGTAGCGCTGATAAATATGTACATCTGCGATGATATTTTTAAGAGAAATTTTCCAAATTTTAAAAAAGGAGTTTTAAAAGACAACTAAAATTAAGGTGGCACGCAAGAATTTCTAAAAAAAAATTTGTCCGTTTCTGGCACGCAGCGAAAAAAGTATTGCCACCCCTGTTCTAGACCATCAGCAACCAAATATAATTTTAAAGTTGAAATTGTTCATATTTTTTTTTTTGACAGTTTGTTATTGACTTCTCTGATATGTAAGTATGGCTGTACTTTTTGCACTTGTGTAATTTCCTATGATTATAGATTATAGATTACTTCATATAAAGCAACTAAAAATTGGAGGTCCACGAGCCAGTAAACATGTCTTAACAGGTTCGTAGAGTAAAAGTTGGTGTAAACCGTTGATTTAGGGTCAAGGTCCAATATTTTTTGGTGTTGCAAACATCAGCTCAAACTTATAATACCCTCCGCACGTAGTGGTTTAGTGCACTTAAAAACAGATTCGGTGCTGATAAAAGCATTTTAAGCCAATCGAATTGTCCGGTTGTGGTAGCCGAGTTGTGATAAATAAAACCAATTGAGAAAGTTGTGTCAAGAATAGTTTTCTATCCTCATTTTATGCAACTGAACCATTTGTTTGGCAACAAATGGTGTTGTGAGCACCGAATCTGTATTCTGGATGTACACACAGAAAAAAAATATGCCATTTTCCAACTGAAGTTCGGTTACATCTACTAAATTAGGTTGGTGCAACTGAATATTGGTTTTCATAACAAAATTCGGTTTATACAACTGAAGTTTAGTTAAAATACTCAAAACCTTTAGGCATCACATTACAATATGTTTCCACCAACTGAATTTATTAGTTGTAGCCGCCAAAATAGGCTTAGCAATTCGGTTGGCAATTTTTTTTCCTGTGTGTAGAAATATTGTCTAGCTATTTAAATATGTTTATTATTTAAAGTTTAAACCTAAATTAAAATTTATTACAAAAGTTAAAATAACTAAAAAAGACCAAAGAGTTAAAATTTCTGATACATTTTTTTACCCTAAAAATATCAGACATGGCACACATGAAAAACCAATCAATCTTATATTCTATATAATTTATCGGACTTTCATACAAATCGGCGTATAAGCATTGGTAGGCGTCTCTTGTTTAGTATTTACAAAAATCTCCATAAGATTTTGTTATTTGCTTTTATTTATTTTTTTATATCATCTCCTTTTTACCCACTTTTTATAGATTATTCACAATTTGTTTTTTCGTTTAATTTTTGTTGTTTCAATAATTTTTTTCTATTTGAGCAATTCTGGTTTATTGCTGCTAGGAATTGTATAATAATAACAACAATATTTTTTTATCTACGGAAGTTTGTGGCTGTTTTATTAATAATTTTCAATAAACTGTTTGCCAGCTATATTATAAAAATAATTTTTAGTTATGATTTTCGGTATATTTCTTTCTTTCTTATTTTCTTTTAACAAATACTATGATATCATGCTTTAAAAATATAGAACGAATGCTTATAATAGGGAATGAATAGTATTTACCCAAAAATTTTGTTGATTTGTTGATTTTCCTGTTGTTGCTTTGGTAATTTTGGTATAGTGTTGAAAAAAAAATATATAATAACGATAAGCTAGGAAAGATATTTATATACATATAAACCTCATGATTTATTTCTTTAAGAAACATTTAGAAGGTTAGGAAGATATATTTTTTTAGGAAAATATATAAACAATTAACAGGAAGTTAATCATAAATTTAAAAAGTATTTCTATTTTTTTTTTTTTTTTATTTATTTGTCGGTAAATAAAAATTGATTTATTTATTGCTTTTTTATAAAGAATATTTTATTATATAATAAGTATAAAGCTTGTAAATATATAGTTAAAGGTAAGAATTTAATTAATTATTTTAATTTGTAGCAATAAAAAAAATAAATCTTCTTTATTGCAAAAATTGCCAGAAGAAATATAAATATTTCTTTTTGTGCCACAAATACACCCTGACGTATAATTGATATTATTTGCCTTAAATATTAATCATACGCCATGTGTTCAAATTAAGAAAAAAATGTGCATATATAAATTTCAATAAACCCGCTTGCAGGCATTACACTGGTATACAGCCATATTGCACATTGAAAACAAATAGTTTTTATCTATATACTAGCCCGTTAAAGTAGAAAATTGCATTAATTTGTATACCCTACACCACTACGTGGAGAAGGTATTATAAGTTTGTGCTGATGGTTGTAACACCAAAAAATAATGGCCGTAGACCCACCTTATAGTATACCGATCGGCTCAGAATTTTTTTTTATTTCGATTTACACCGACTTATGTCGGCCCAAGGATGACGCCTATTGATTTTGGTTGAAAGCGGTCCATACTTAGACCTAGTGCCCATATTAGGGTCCCCCCCTAAATTATATTGTTCATACGCTGCAGGTCTCAAATATCCAGATATTTTGATGAAATTTGGTACACCGACCTATGTCGGCCCAAGGACGAAGCCTATTGATTTTGGTTAACACCGGTCCTTGTTTAGACCTAGTGCCCATATAAGGGTCCCCCCAAAATTGGCTTGGTTACACGCTGCAGGTCGCAAATATTAAGATATTTTAATGAAATTTGGTTTGCTGACTCACATGGTCCAGAGAAAAAAGCCGATAGATTCTAGATAGAATCGGTCCATATTTGGACCTATCGCCCATATGGACTATATTTACGATTTTCTCTTCTTCTATAATTTTATAGAAAATTTTGACACAAGTCCCATTTGAACCCATTCGAATTTCTTATCCAAATTGACTATTTCGGCCTAAGAGTAAATCATTCAAGTTTAGCTGTTCCCAATATACCAAACCACTAGCTACGCTTAAAAAATGTAATTGTTTTGTACACTAGTGTTTTTTGTTCATTCACATAGGCTTCGTTTAATTTTCTTAATTTTCGTTTATCAAGTTACAAAAATATTTACAGTTTCATTCATTTATTTACACTGTCATTGATAACTGAAATGAATTAAAATCTGAAGGCTATGACATACTTAATTTTTTCGTTCGCTTTTTATTACAGTACAGACAAGTTTAAATGAAATATAAGAAAATTAGGTCACTATAAATTGGTTTGTAGTGTTAAAAAAAAGTACAAATAAAATTTTATAGAACAACAAGTATGTCAAAGGATCTAAAATTCCATTAAACAACTGATTAAAAAAATATAAATTATTGTTAAGTATAAAATTTAAGTTTAAGTTTTACAAAAATATCTTAAATAAAGGCGGGTATTTAGTAATAAATTACTTTAGAAGCTCAATAGTTTGTTACCGCCATCTGTAAATATAGTACGATATGGAAAAAATTGTTAATTGTATGAATTTCTGAAAGTCATGTTTAAATTTTAGTTTTAGATTTTTGGCTTGAATGGTTAGCGCAGACCAATGAATGACAGAAGTGATTTTCCACCATAATTTTAGCATAAATTTAAAAAAAGACAAATTTTCGCTGAATTACTTATATCCCAAAGTATAAACTGTAGATTTCAAACCAAAGGGACTCTGATAAGAATTTAAGTGGAAGACTTTTCCCCATTTTGCTCATTCTCGTTAAAATTTCCATCTTAATATCTACTTTGAAGAATTCTATATCTCTAGCGATTTAAACAGGGCGATTAAGTGGAACTTTTGCCCATTTCATCACGTTTTAAGTGAAAATTCTAAACAGACTATCTCCACACTAAAAACTAATTAAATTTCAGTTGAGAACAGCACCACTAAAATTGCATTAAATTCGCCTAACATTTTCTAATATTTTTGACGGTTAATAAAATGAACCACAAATTAGTAAAAAGAACTAACAGAAATTACTTACATACATTTTTATTGATTTATTGTTTTAAAAAAGAAAACGAGTGACTAAAATGAATATAACAAATTCTTAATATTTTATATTATTTGTTTTTTAATGACTTACGAATCTAGTTAAAATTTCCATTACTTCTACAAATATATATTATTTTCATTTGAAACAACAAAACTGAAATACTACTTAAATAACTAATAAATTCTGACTGCAGATGTTCCCTATTGAAAAATAAATAATTTATTATTAACTTAATATAACTAACAATATCGTAAAATTAACTGACAAATTTTTACTGCAAAAATTTTAAAACAACTGACAAAATGGGTTAAAACTATTAGTTTTTTACAGTTAGTTCTATGGCGTTATTTATTTTTGATATTATAAAATTATTTATTTTGAAAAAAAAAACAGGCCAAAAATGTGTGTAATTACTTCAGCCTATTTAAAAATTGAAATAAAAACTCTAAACGCTTCTCCAGTTATTACGCTTTTATGCATTGGTGATACAATGCGACTTTCTGATTTTCCTTTGCAAACTAGGAATATATCAGTGATATAAAATGAATAAGAATTTTTTTAATTGAACGATTACTTTAGTTTTTAAATAACTAATGAAAATAACCTCTTACTGTAAAAATACCGTTTTGGTATTTGTTAATTATTAAATTAAAAATAACTACTTTAAACCACTTTTACGAAATTACAATGTTTTTCTTTAGTTGTTTTATTAGACAACTTTCATAGCAGTCGTTTTTAATTTTTCCATAGAAAAACAACTATAATTACAGTTAAAAGCAACAACTACTGATTACTGCACAGGCAATTTTTAAGTAGTGACTGTCAAAGTTGTTTGAGTGCATGTATTCATAAGTCTTTATGTTTATTGTCGTTCGTACCAGAGATCTGCAACTGCTGATTGCAAAACCATCGTACGTAATCTACACCCGAGTAAACATTCGTTTGCGTTCAAGCGCCGAACATACTCAAATACACACATTCGTTGCTGATTTTAAATCAACCAAACCAAGTGATTTTTGTTGCATCGTTGATTTAATCATTGGTCGTGTTCATACCATTCATTTCATTCATATTCGTTCGGATCAACGATGATTATTTTGATGTAGAATAAATCAGAAAAAACAAAAATGAACGCGTATGAGCTTGGTCATGATTGAAACCAAAGAAAAATAATTGCATAACAATAAAGAGGGGATTTACAGTATCAGATTTTGTAGAAACACATTTAATAAATGGTACAGTGTACACTAGACCGTACCTCAAAAAAAAAGTTCGCCGTACACACTCTAAAATGAAGTATTTTTTAAAGGGGACTTCAAAAAAAAATTTTTTTTTTTTTGCCGAACGTAGGGGTCGCCTTTTTTTTATTTTTTGTTATAGATTTGGCATTTAAAATCGATTTTTTTTGCCTCGAGGAGACCAGTGTTTTGCTATATAGTAAAAATCCAATTAAAAAAAAATTAAAAAGGCGACCACAACGTTCGGCAATCAATATATGAAAAAAATTTCTACTGGGTTTAGCGAAAAACTTCCTTAGCAAAAGTTTAATGATTTTTTGGGAGCTTTAATTGTGTGACATTAGGGTGGTACATTAGGATGGTAATAACTAAGATCTGGTGGGTAACTACTAGAACGGGATACTTGGGCTCAAAATGCCCTTAGAGCATTTTCTCCTCGAGAGAAAAACATCGATGTATCATACACTAAGATCCGACTGTAAATGCCAAAGATATAATGAAAAATGTAAAATGGCGACCCCTACGTTCGGCAAAAAAAATAAAAAAAAAATTTTTTTGAAACCTCCTTGCAAAAATACTTCATAAGAAAATAATTTTACTTATATACTTTTACCTCTAGTTGCCACATTTTTTATCCGATTTTCATAGGTAATACCTTTCTGGAAAGGTTGTAATGTTATATTGTTTACAACCTCATTAGTTGTTTCAAAAAGCCAACGCAAGATGGCGCTAATCTAGCATTTATTTAAAAATTGCAAAAAATTTAAATTTGGGCGCCTTGAAAATGATTTTTTTGATATGTCGTAGTGGAATTTTTTTTTCCTCATGCCAAAAGCTATCAAAAAATGGATGGCACAATATCGATTGCTAAATCGACCCACCCTATTGTACAATCTTACAGAAATAAGTAAGTAGATACCTATTTCAGCGTTAAGAGAAATGGATGAGTCTCAATCAGAAAAATGAGAAAATGGTATATAGATATTGTTTTTTAAGATTCCCATTAAATTATAAATTTTGTCAGTAAGTAGTGTTATTATTTATTACCAGAGAGATTTTTCTTCGGATACTATACAGTTAGGATTCAAAAAAGGGTATTAAAATTAAAGTTTTATAAAATTCAGAAAGTGGAGTTAAACGATTTGCAACTGAAGCATCAAATTGTCCTTTTATTTTAATAATTTAAAATTGTAAAAAAAAATTAGCGACTCAAAAAAAAGCTAAAAATACTTTTTTTTGAGTCGCTAATTTTTTTTTATTTTTACGAGTTTCCTGATTACACAGAAAAAACAGTAGGCACCAATAATGGGAATTTGTAAAAGCAATCACATTTTATTTTAAATTGAAATTTTATTCCAAACAATATTTTTGTTTGAAATATTTGTAAGTCGTTTGTAAATTGTTATCTCTCATAAAAAAATTGTTTAAAAATAAAAATTCAAAGTTACAAAATAAAGGAAATTTTTGTTTGGATTTACAAATTTTTCTGTTGGTGCCTTTTTAAAAAGTTGGTTCTTTGTATTTAAAAATTTGGTATGAAAAAGGTGTTTAAAAATTTAATTAGAATTTTGTAAATTCTTTCTGTGTAGAGAAAAGGCTATATTCCAAATTAGCCGTTCTTTTGATTAATTTTTTGTTTATTATATATTAAAACAGAGATGTTCTTTTATCATATTGAATAATGTTTTGGATACTAATATTGCTTGGATATTTATATTAGCCGCTGCATGTTATCAAACAATCCATTGCATATATATAACGCCATGCAGTATAGTTTGACGTTTTCACATTTAGTTTTTTTATATACAAAATCTTTCAAATGAAATCTGTAATAATTCTTTGTATTGAAGTGCAAGCACAGGATCTGTGGTCATATTTAAATGTCATGCCTGTCATAGAGTGGTACTATGTGTAAAAATAAAACCACGAAAAATGCATTATATTTCACTATTTTTAAAAACCTCATGAAATTTCACTATTTAAGTAAACAATATTTACCACTTCAGCAAAGTGATAAAAATAAACGAACAAATATTTTATAATATTTTATTTACTAAATTTACAACATTTTGAAATTTATAGTGGTTCATTCTTAATCTACTACTCATATTTAGTTTTAATAAAAGAAATAAAAAGTTCCAATATAGAAAAAAAAAGAGAAAACATTTTTTAATCCATGTCAATTTACTAAAAGCTTAAAAATGTTTTATCTAAAAATGTTGTGGTTTTCTTTTCTTTTTTTTTAAAGAAAACATGAAAATCCACTCTAAAAAAATGCATTAAAAAAATCGGATATACTCAAAAATGGAAAATATATACAAGATTGTAATTTAAGTGATAGTGCAACAAATATAACAACTTTTTTAACTAAACCATTACTTTGCCTTTTCGACACAAGTCAAATTTTTAATAATGTCCAGTTTTCAATTAAGAAATTTAGTAAGAAAAAAACTACAATTTTTTTTGTTTAATGCCGATATGTTAAAGTCAATTTCATGTTATATATAAAATCTAGAGCAAATGATTATTTTTTTATTATTGTTGCAAAAAAGCATTTGCATTTATTTCTTTTCTATTACAAGAATGCAAAAGTTGGTATTATAGTAGTTTTTTCTGAGTTGGTTTAGCATTTTCTTGTCTTCATTTTTAACAAGCTTTTCAGAATGTGACAAATTTAATTTAAATATTTGTTTTCCTAAATATTTTTAGAAACCATATTATTCAGCTAACTTTTGTTAGGTCGTATGATAGTGCACATAGAGACAGGTCAAACTTATATTTTGAGCTCTTGCCATATACGAGGTTTTCCAAGCCAAGCAATATACAAAAGTTCATGAAATGTCATTCAGTTCATAATTTCTTCATAATCTGATACCAAATAGCCAATGAAGTAAGAATTAATGAGACGTGAAAATAAAAAATAAAAGCAGCTGCTTCTTTGTCTCTTTGATTTTTTTACATTTGTTTTAATTAAACGATTTTGGAAAAATTAAAATTAAGTTGCCATTTTTTAACCCTCTTATGCCCAAGACCGCTAAAAATCGGTCTTCAGATCTTAAATAGATTTTGGGTAAATAAAAATTCAAGCGAGAAAGATGTAAATTGAAAATTTCTTAAATTTGAAAAAATTAACTTTTTAGAACAGAAAAAATATTTGAAAAATCGTCAAGAATACATTTATGATCTGGCATATATTATCGATTATAATAAAACTATATTAGAGTCTCTTATAGTAAAATGAGTTACAAGTTTTGCTCCAGGATTCACAGGATAACATCAGGATTTGTCTTACGAATATCTCTCTAACTCAAAAACTAACGCACAGATTTTTTCGAAATTAAACACAGAGTAGTAAAAAAAAAAACTAATTTCGTCAAAATTTCTTGATTTTTGTGCAAAATTGGCCAAATTTTATAATTTTGAACAAGCGAAGAAAATCGCCATAACTTCTGAAATAACAACACTAAATAGATCAACAATTTTCTTTATGTGATATTATTTTATTAGTAGTGTTATTTATAGCAAAAATCTAAATTTTTTATTGTTTTAATTTTGAATATTAGTTCCATAGTAGATTTTCAATGTAAAATATATAATTAAAATATTATCATAAATATTATCGCAATCAGAAGAAAGAGTTAATGTAATTTTTACAAATTTATATGAAATATTATATAGTATTATAGTAAATGTGTAGCATATAAACCACATATCTTGTACATAAATTCTATTTAATATAACAACTACTCTAGACTAGTATTAAAAGGTTTTATACTTGTAATCAAATAGACATATAAAAAAAATTATATTCATATAGACAGACAGCACGTTTTTATATCATAATTTATTCAAGTGCAAATTTCAATCAATTTTACTATTTTAGCGCGAAATCATTTCCGTTACCAGAGATATATTGAAATAGACATTGAATAGATTGTGTAGATGCTGCTACAAAATATAATAAAACTACATGTGTTGCCGCATATTGCCGCTTTAGCACACTTACATTACAAACACTTAAAACTTTTACGAACATTCGTTTTATTTTCATTTTTTTTTTAGTAGAGTTGGCAATCTGCTGCAGTTACTGGTGGTTTATGCCAAAATAAAACCACCTTTTTGTGATTTTTAAATGAAAAACGTGTTTCATCATATTGAAATTTATTGCAAAATAAAAATGTATTGAACAATTTTTAAAATAAAATCAGCAATAGCAAGTTCAAGTGTTGCAAAACATTACAAAATATTTTTGCAAAAAAAAAAGTATAGAAATTGTGTAAAACCCATATTGCCAAAACGGTGTATAGAAAAACATGTTGTAGGACTATTAGAATATAAATTTATTTTCAATAAAACTCATAATCATATTTTTGCTAACATCAGCTTAAAATAAAAAAAACAAAAATATTGGATTGTAAAAGGTTTTCTATCGATGATTGGAAAATTAAATGGAAATCTTTTGGTTAACTACATATAAAATATTACGTTTTTTTTTTTAAATATGGAATATTTTTTCTATCAAATGGTATGCTACATAAAAATAATTTGTGATTGATTAATTGGTACAGAAGTTCGATATAAAAAAGTGAAGTCATGCTTTCCGAATATATGTATGAAAACATATATGGCATTACATCAGGGTTATATTTTGCAAAGCAAATCAATATCCGGGAAGGGAATTTTAATTAACGATACAATAAGTATTTTTTCAAATATATTATGGTATAATAAAAAAATTATTTCGCTCAAGTATTTTTGGTAGTAACAAACGTCTGCTTAATTTAATTATATAATTAATAATAATTATATTTTTAACTGCACAATTTTCTTGAGCTTAAGGTTTGTTTTTATATATAAAAAGTTTTTTATTTTCAATATTTCAGTATGCAATGTGTAGCATCTTCAGGAAATAACAATTAAATTAACAAATTATGAAAAATTTTTTTTATGATTTAATTGTTATTTCCTGAAGATGCTAACACATTGGAGTAGCGAAATATTGAAAATAAAAAAACTTTTTATATATAAAAAAACAAACCTTAAGCTCAAGAAAATTGTGCAGTTAAAAATAAGAAAAGAAGGTTAAATAAATGATAAGAATTTAATAATAATTTTTTTTTATTTTTTATTTATTTATTTATATGCTGTTCCATACACAAGACTAAGAGTCTCATATTACAGTATAGAACTGAGTCTGAGTATATTATTGTAATAATAAATAATAATCAAAAATTAATAACTAAAAATTCACAACTAATAATTGCTAACTAACAGTTAATTATAAATAATTAATAATTATACGTAATAATTAATAATATACTTAATAATTAATGATGAACATGGCAGCGACTTTCATGCAGTTACAAATCGAAAATATGCGCTTAAAATATGCACTTAAATGGAAATATGCATTAAAAATCCAAAAATATGCACTAAAAACCCAAAAATATGCACTTAAAATCCAAATATATACGCAAAAGACCAAAAAATGCACTTTAAATTTATCGATTTTTAAAAATCATTTTTATTATTCGAGCGTTTGATTAAAAATTAAATCCAATATACAGTGGTGGTAAATTTAATAGGAACTATTCAATTTTTTTTAATTTTAATCTCGTTGTTTTTATTTTTAAATATGAAAATAGTGGTTAAATTTACCACTAGAGGCTAATAGGTAGTCTAGAATGTTATGCAGAATTTTAACGTAATGTCTGTTTTTTTATTTTGTTACTTGTTTTAAGTGGGCGTGGCTTTTAATAAAAAATTAGCGATATCGACCTTTTATCAAATTACATAGTAAAATTTAGCCAGTACTGATCGGATCTATAAAAATTGTATATTTTTGGAAATCCCACAAAATTTCCCTAAGTCTTGAGTTAATTTTTTTTCTAGAAATGGCGCCAGGCTTAAAATGGCAGTGCCTTTAACATGAAAAAAATGTTCTTTCCTTTTAGCAATTTTAAAATAAAGTTAACAACACTGAAATTTTAAAGTGAACAGTTTTATGTTATACTTACTACGGTATAACAAATAAGTCAAGTTTTTTTCTACGTTAAGTAGAAAGCATTTCGTATTAAAATTTCAACGTTGTTAACATTATTTTAAAATTGCAAAAAACAAAGAAATTTTTTTTTATGTTTAAGGCACTGTCATTTCAATTCTGGGGACTATTTCTAGGCAAAAATAATTCAAAAAATTTTGTAGGATTTTCAAAAATATACAGTTTGTATGGATCCGATCAGCACTCGTTAAATTTTACTATGTAACTTGATTAAAGATCGATATCGCTAATTTTTCATTGAAAGCCACGCCCACTTGAAACAAGTAACAAAGTAAAAAAACAGACGCATTCCGCACAACATTCTAGACTACCTATTCGCCTCTCCGGGTGAATTTAGCCACTATTTTGATTTTTAAAAATAAAAATTACGAGATCAAAATAAAAAAATATTGTATCGTTCCTATTAAATTTGCCACCACTGTTAATGTCTAAGTAGATGACAACTTGATGTTTTCCTTCTAGTTAAGTGCTGCGTTAAGGTTTGCAAATTCAGCTTTTTCTTTATTTTTCATTAAATCTTGCTCTTAGCTAAAAAAGAAGTATGAAGAAAATATGCAATTTAATGAATAATGTGCAAAGATATGCAATAAAAATTATAAAATATGCAAAAAATATGCACTTAAAAGCAAAAATGCAAAAATAAGCATTTATAAAATATTTTGGAAAAATATGCCATTTTGTTGCAAATTATTTGATTCAGAAAAATATTTGGTTTAAATCATTTTTGGATTAATGACTACAAACATGAATTTGCATGCCCTGATGATTAATAATAATTAAAAAAGTTTATTTTCATTATACAACCACTTACTTATTAATGAAGGATTTTGCTGGCATGCCACTAAATAAAACGCCAACACATATATGGTCAAAATAATAAGTACATCTTAAATTTTTTTAATGGGTCGCAGCCAAATATATGCTTAAATTAAAAGAAAAAATAAATGCTATTTTTTTCTTTTTAAATATTAAATTCAGTCTTACTAAAAAGTAAGAACTCAATTAAAAAAAATGCTTGGACAAAATAATAAGTACAGTTAGTAAAAATAAGCAAAATAGTATACAATCCACATTTTATCCGCTAAATTTATTGTTTTTCTTTTTTAGTTTCGTTAATAGCCGGATTATTTTAAATTATTTTGTTGACCCTTTTTGGAGTGTTGGCGATAAGATTTCGGTAGGTCTCCACTGGTATTTTATACCAAATTTTTTGAACAAAATTCCATAACTGATCCTTATTTTAGAAAACTTCCTTCAGGATTGTCTTGGAGATAATCCGTTACCAAGTCTAAAGTAGGCTTCGGATCATTATCCTACTGAAATGTCCATCTGAGTGGCACACTTTCCTCAGCATAGGTCAACATTGTATTTTCCAAGATAGTTTTGTACAAAATCTGGTCATAGTATTAATAATTCGATGTAGGATATCAGAAAACGCTAAGCGTCGACCCCTGTATTTCATTTTTTTAAAATTCAGCAGGTGATAAAAGCCAAAATTTTTTCTTTACAGCTCTCATACACAAAGATGAAGTAACTGATTAAAATGAAATCAGATATTAAAAGATATCAGAAAAATGTAACAATTGGCCCCCAAGAATTTGTATTCTTATAACTTATATAGGAGGCCAGATCTGATCAAATGTAATGCCTTATCTGTTCATATCTATAGCCTTCTAGAAAACTGGGTCATTTTCATTAATATATGTGAGCAGATCTGGCTAGATTTGGTACCAGATCTTATCCTTGTGAGTTGGTGCCATAACAAAAATGTACAAACAAATTCTGTTTGAAGAATTACCAGGGAAGAAGATCAGTATTGGTATAAGTGTTTGAGTTTTAGTTTATAGTCAAAATCAAATTGGATGTCATTATATATGGTTCTCCACATCTGATCAGAGCTAATTAGAAATCTGGCACAATCAGATCTACTGAGAACTGGTCAGATCTGATAGTTTTTATACGGGCAATTATTATTTTTACTCTCAACAACACTATTTTAGGTTATGATCAGGGCAAGTTTAAAATAGCACAAAAAAAAGTTGAAATTGGCATGAAAAATAGTAAAATTGGCATGAAAAAAAAGAAAGAATGACACCAAAAATTATAAAATATACAAAATGATATAAGTGTTTTTTTTTTATATTTTTAACAAAAAACAATTATGCAGGAATTCACAGTTGAACTGCTAAAGTACAATCAGAGTAAATTATTATGATTACTAAAGATTGAAATTTTCGTTGCTGTTAAAAAAATCAAGAGTTTAATTTTTATCAACATTCAAAAAAAAATTTTTTTTTTTAGTTAAGCGCATAGGACAACCGTAATTAATATTAGAATTAATTACTAAAGAATTTTTTCTAGAGCTGACCGTGGTGTATCTTGTTAAGAGGTGATACTACAGGTCATAGCCTGCGCAGAGGGCTGCCGGTTCTATCCCCGGTCATGGCAATACACAAAAAGTCTTTCATATAGATCATTTTGATCAGTTGACACATAAACTAAACACTGTTGATTCCCTTGTGTCTGTTAAATTTATCAAAAGAAATTTTTTCTTTTGTAAATTTTGTTCCAAAAATTATCTACCAAGGTTGGCTTTTTACTGTAATTAAAAGTCTAAAAAAAATCGACAAACTGTCTTTTTCTGGCAAGGATCTGTAAAAATGGCATATTTACAAAATAATAGAAAAAATGGGTTTTAGTGGCAAATGCTAAAAAAACTTGCCCTGGTTATGATATAGTCCCCATGCCAGACTTTAACTTTTTTGGTCATTTTCGACAGCATTTATATTAAAATGACAATCTATTGATATTTTCTATTACGTATTATCCCATAATGTATGTTATATAATTTAGTAAAAAAAAATTATTTTATAGCTAAGAAAAAATTTAAAAATAACTATTTTTTTGTAGCCTCAGGTCATTTAATATTTATTGATTTAACTCAACATTTCTGTGTATATATATAGTGATGGATAACACAATAGAAACAATGTTTATGGTTTCTAGTTTAAGAAGGGAAAAAAAAAATCTGTACAACTACGCCAAAAATATGGAATAGTGTTAATTTTATAAATTTTGAAGATAAAGTCGTCATTGTCTTAAACTATATATCACCAATTTGGGAACTACTGATTGGATATAAATATACAAACTTTATGTGATTATAAATTAGATCTATTACGAATATAGCGTTACTTTAATTGGCCGCCAGATTTTTCACCATAGCTCCTTTAGGATGAATAATAAATAATTTGTTTTTAGTAATGGTTTACAAACCAAATATTTACCTTTAAATTTTTGTTTCTTTCAATTTTAAATTTTTGTTTAAAAACAAATTATTAATTATTCATCGTGAAGGCGCTATCATAGAAAATCTGGCGGCCAATTTAATTTATCAGTATATAAAAAATTATTTGTGTTATTTTTTTTTTGTTTCATATTTAAGTCCCAGAGCCAAAAATTATTTTAAATATTTGTCAGAAACAAATATATTAAATTTAGTGTTTTGGGTGCAGTCACGAAAACTAAGAAAGGTCATATAATTGACGCATCATTTTAGACAATTTAACAGGCTTTCAAATTATATACAATTTGTACAAATCCGTTCAGTAGTACCCTTATTTCTTATATGTAATTTGATTAAAGGCCTTTATCGCCAATTAAGCAGTAAAAGCCAACCCTACTAAAATAAGCTGGCGAATTAAAAAAAAAAGATATAAGTGATTTTTAATCTGTGCCTATAATTCTTCTGAACATTTTAGCATTTGCTTGAGTGCAATTTACACACATTTTTATTTTTTTCTAAAAAAAACAAAATTAGGAAGAATTTCAAATGATTCTGTTGTACTGTTCATCACTGTATTTTTTCTATTTGTTTATCTTTTTAGTTTTAATTTTGTTTTATTCTATTTTTTCTAGCTTTTTGCAATTTTTTATTAAATTTTATTACATTTTATTTTTTTTTTTTAATATGTTCAGTTATTTGTGCTTCATAATAATTCAATAGTTTAACAATATCCTAAATGTTACTTACAATCTAAAAATACGACCAAATATTAAAGAGAAAGTACCACTGGTAAAAAAAACTTTTATAATTGCAAACAATTGCACCAACAAAGCATAATCTCTTATCAAAGTTTTTCATTAAAAAAGACTTAAAAACAGCCATTAACTTTAAATGCTTGGAGTTGCAGAAAAAAATATATATATCTGATATAAAATTAGAAAAGTATAACTAACTTCAATTTCTGGTATATGCAACAGTATAATAATAGTTGTAAAACCTTAATCAGGGTTAAAAATTTTATAAGAGGATATTTAAATAAATGTTAATAGGTATGTTAAGTTTGTAGAGAATTTAAAACTTCGATGATTAAAGATAAAAAAATAACTAAGCTTTTTCTAACAATTTAACTAAACTTAAACTTTATCAATTAATGAATACAATGACGGATTTTGAAATTTAAAGATTTTGAACACCGTATAATTTAAACCTCATTGCTGGAAGAGAACAAACACACCCTCCTCTGAACTTTAAATTCAGAGTTTTAAACAAAGTAAAGTTCTTAAAAATTGGTTTTTCTAGATTGCGCTGAATTAGTGGAAGGAATTAAAGACATTATAAGCAGGGTACTCGATGAAATTTTTAATATTTTCTTTGTTAAAACTCAATATTTTTCTCGTAATTTTTAAACTGTTTTCTTTAGACTTTTCACTTTTGAATTTTTATTTTAACAGCGTTATATTTTTGTGCTAAATTGTTTAGTGGAATCGCATTTTTCTTCCTTTTTTCTGTCCAAAATGAAACTCTGAAAATATCCAGTACCCAAGTAAAAAAAATTGATATGGAGCCATATGAAATTATATTTAATTATATATATTCTTTTATGTAATTAGATATAATTATATCCGAAAAATGAGAACGTCTTATTGTATCATATTGTATCGAATTGTATACAATTGTATACAATTTGGTACAATTTGATACAATTTAATGCAATTCGATACAATTGTATCCGAATTTTGTCCTCATCCAATTACATAAAATTATATCTTTTTGTATAAAATTATATAAAATGTTATAAAAGTGGACATAGTTTGATACAATTATATCTAAATATTAACCTTATACTTTACATAGGACCATATCTAACAATATACATACAAAAATAATTTTTTTAAATAAAAAAAAATTTTCAATTGCTTGTAATTGTAATTGTTCTTTTTTGAATTGCAATTACAAATAATCGGCCTGATTACAAGTGTCGAATTTGTAGTCGAAATTGTCGACTCCATATAAAATGATTTTGTATATAATAGAAATTATAAAGAAATGAAACTCTGATGCTGGATTTTTTTAAATCTAAGTGCTATGGTAAATCCAATTGAAAAATTGTTCAAAAATTGCGTTTTTAGTGAATTTTCAGCAAATTCGACTTAGTTTCGACTACGACTACGACACTCGTAATAAGGCCGAATATGTAATTATAGATGAGTTTTTTTTCAATTACAATTACATGTAATTGTGTAATTGCATGTGTAATTAATTACAAAATGTAATGATTAACCTCAGGCCTGCTGGAGATCTTATAATTTCGATAAATCTTCCATTTATCCAGATTTATCATGACAGTGCAATAAACATGAAAAAAAATTTCTTTTAATTTAGTAATTTTAAAATAAAGTTAACAACACTGAAATTTTAAAGTTATTAGGATTATGATATACAACCAAGATATAAGAAATCAGTCAAGTGTACGTTATAGTATAGAGAATTTCGTATTAAAGCCATTTTTGACTCATGCTCAAAAAAAAAACCAAAAAAAATAAACAAATTACTCACGCACGAGCATTTCGTTTTTTACTCAGCACACATGATTATATTAACTTATTTATTAAACTTACAATCAGAAAATTCTCACGCAAAACAGTAAAAATTACTAAAAACATATGATGCAAAAAATAAACTCACACACGAATCAATCACGGGTTATTCTTACTCACGCTCACGCATGAATCACTTAAGTATAGTAATTATTACTCACGATCACGTGTGAATAACGTGACTCACGAACATTGCGTGTCACGCGCCAATCCCTAGTAATTACTAAATCTAAAACTAGTTCAAAATCATTGATAACATGGAACCAAATATAATACAATACGATTTTATATGGACCTTATATATTTTTATATAAAATCACTTTGAAAAAATTGCCTATGTGGGATGATATATCATTATAGATGATTTTATAAAGAATGTTATAAGTTATATATGGGTTCATATTCGTCAATATATAATCATAACTAACACAAATTATAAAAGATTTCTTATATGGATCCACATAGTTTTATATTATTATGTATAGTGTCATACTAAATTATATATAAACGTACATGTAATTATGTCTTTTATATGTTACTTTATGTACTTATATATAGCACATACATATATATGTAGGCCAATATGTAATAATATAAAATCACATATGTCTCCATATTAAAACCTTTGAGGAAAAAATATCTAACATATGACTATATAAAAGTATATCTGCTTGAATTTAAAAGCATATCTGGCCATATGTAACTATAAGTTACTATATGCAATTACATAAAATAATATATGATTATATCAAAACTTTTTTACTCGGGTAGTTACTTTAAGTACCGATTACTAAATAAAAATCCCTATCAACTCTGCTCTATAAAACACATAATTTGATTTAAATTACCTCACTAAATTCGAATATTTTCAAAATTAGCAACAATCTAGTGTATAAGAAAATGGTTTTTGGAACGAAACCATTTTTTATTAAACAGCCTTCTATGTGTCATGTGTGTATTATCACATATTTGTTTTTTTTTTTACTCTACAAATTATATTCATAGAAATATTTTTAAAGTCTTCAAGCAATAAAAACCTCAAAATTGTGGGATTTATGGTTTGTTTAGAAATAATATTTTCATCTCTTTTCTATACATACAAAAAAAAAAAACATACAACAACAAACAATGTTCCAAGATTCGTTTGTATATTTTCTAAAACCAAGATAAGCAGAAAACCAAATTAAGAAAAAAAAAAGTAGGAGTGTTAGATTCAGCTGCGTCGAATCTCTATATACCCTACACAATATAGAGCAAACAAAGTTTTTATTGAAAAAGATTAAAAAAAATCAAGTGAAAAAATTTAATTATTCCGGGAAACGGGGCAAATTCCGGGAAGTGATTTGAATTAATTGTGCTGAAATGTAGTGAAACATATGTACTAAAATTGGCATATGAAAAAGGGTATAGGTCAAGTATTTTTGCTACAATCAAACATCAGCATCAGGTGGTCTAGGGTACAATTCTATGAAAACACGTTTAAAAATCTGAATCCCGATTTCTCCAATACTGGAATCGATAAAAACTATATATTAGATATTCTCGTTTTCGAATTGTTATGTTAATTAAATATCGAAACGACAGTCTTCTAGATAAATCCAAAATTGCACTCGTAAAATTGTTCTAAGTATTGGTTATGCCTCGAGTTCAACGAACTCTTATTGGGGTCAAGACCACTTAAAATGTATTTGAATTAAATGTCTGAAATTCATTCACAGGAAGAAGAAGAAAAAATGTTTATGGAAAAGACATACGGGAATTAGCAGACTGTGGCAAATTACTCTCACCTAATGACCCGTCAACGGTTAGTTTATGTGTCAATTGATAAAAGAATTTTTAATTGTTAAATTGACTCTATATGAAAAACTTTTTTTGTATTCTCAATCGTCCCCCCCACTACACTCAAAAAAATAAGTTAGTAGAAAAATTAGTAAAACGTCTTGTATATCAAGTGTACTAGTTTTCAGCAATTTTTTTTGCTGAAATTCCGTTTTCAGCAAAAATTTTGGTTATATTTTTTTAGCACTAAACTAATTTTGAACTAATGTTTTACTAATTTAGTTTGCTACAAAAATTGTGCTGATAACCGCATTCATAGCTTGGACAACAACCAAATAGACAAGATGTAGATGTCGCAGCTTGTCTGGAAACGGAAATGACAAAAAAAGAAAAACAACTCTACACAATTCTATATTTAAATTTTCAGCAAATAAATTAACTAAAGTAAAATTTCGCTACAAGTTTTTTGAGTTTTTTTCAGTCTACTAAGTTTAGTGATTTTAGCAAGGATTTTTTTCATTTGCAGTCGACTAAATGTTAGCAAAACTTTTGCTGAAGATTACTATTTTTTTGGTAAAAATCAGCTCGCTGATTTTCAGCAAATCTTTTGCTGAAATTACCAACTTTTTTTGCAAGCACGCTCCTGACTAAAAATTTGCTGACACAGCAACATTTTTTGTTGACTTTACTGACTTTTTTTTTGAGTGTATGCTTCGTCCCATAGACAAAAATAAAAAATTGTCAACCATTGGTTCTAGGAAAGTTTTTTTCATAAGTTTTTTCTCTATTGGTTGTAAAATAAAAATTGTAAATTCTATTTAGAATTTGTAATATTTGATCTTAAACCGAACAAAAATAACACTCAAAAAAAATTTCTCTCAAATTGTGTTAAAGAAGGATTTTTTAAACATAAGAAAGTAACTCAAACAAATGTGAAAAAAATATTTGCTGTGATTGCTTTTGCCGCCAAGAGAGGGCGCTAAACTCAGAGAATTTTATGCAAAAATGATTTAACAGAAAAATGGGTTTTAATTGTTTCAGGAAAATAATTCTCAAAAATACATTTTTTTAAGAACTTGTGCGAAGATTTTTTTTTTTTTATTACTTCAATATATTTGTAGTTAAATTAAAATATGGATTTTAGTATATGTTTACAAAACAATTATTTTTTATTGCTTCGAAAAATAAATTTTTTTTGTTGAAAATCCAAAAATTACTTACGTTTGATGGAGTATAAAAAAAATTATATAAAATTAGATAGTTTCTTTTTTTCTTTTTTTTTGTAAGTTTATACTGTTATATAATAGATCATTAAAAAATTAATTACTATTTTTTATCACAAATTAAAAAAAAATGGATTTTTTTAAATGCCTAAATTCATGATTTTTACACAAATTTCAAGCATTTAAGAGTGTTTAGTATTCAAACCATGTGAACCTTCCATTTAAGGTATAGGATGTGTTGAGCGGACTTTTGTAAAACACTACGAGAAACATTTTTGTGGGACATTGTAACCCTCTATCTCTTCAATGAAAGGGAATTTTTTTGGCCACTTTTTAAAAAGGGACAAAAAAGGCCCGTAAGTTTTGAAGAGGTAGAGGGTTAAAATGTTTCACAAAAATGTTCCTCGTAGTGTTTTATATAAGTTCGCTGAACACATCCTATACCTAAAATGGAAGATTCCCATGGTTTCTCCCTAAAATCCAGGTTTGTGGGACATTTGAGCGCCAATTCTGAATAAGTACTTAAGTTTTCTGAACACACCGTATGCCTAAAATGGAGGATTCACATGGTTTCCTATATTAATCCTATTTAATTTTTTTGTTTTATTTTATAAAGATTTTAAAATAAAGGATATATGGCAGGACTAAGAGTCCTTGGTTCGATTTCGATAAAAATTGACACAAACGTTTGCAGGTTTATCTGGATCGTGTCCTTGGCCCGATATTTCCAAAAATTAAAAATTTTGTTAACTAAGGGGTTCTATGTCAGTATACCAAATTTCAAATCTCTATCCCTACTCTTTCTATTTTATCCAATCGTTATATGGGGCGAAGCACTGTGCGTAGGTACCACCTTACAGGCAAAAAAAAAGTGCGCGATATACCTTCAAATACAAAGTATTTTTGCAAGGCAATTAAAAAAAATTCTTTTTTTGCCGAACGTAGAGGTCGCCTTTTTAAAATTTTCGTTATAGCTTCGGCACTTAAAGTTAGATTTTAAAGTGTTATATATCGATTTTTTGCCTCAAGGAGACCAGTGTTTTGCTATAAAGGAAAAATCCAATGAAAAAAAATTTAAAAAGGCGACCCCTACATAAATAAAATAAAAAAAATTTCTGTTGGATTTATTGAAAAACTTCCTTAGCAAAAGTTTAATGATTTTTTGAGAGCTTTAATTTTCTAACATTAGGGTGGTAAATTAGGGTGGTAGCAACTGATATCTGGTGGGTAAATATTAGAATGGGATACTTGAGGTCAATGGCCCTTAGAGCAGAACATTGGTCCCCTCGAGAGAAAAACATCGATGTATCATACTTTAAGACCCGACTGTAAATGCCAAAGTTATAACGAAAAATGTTAAATGGCGACACCTACGTTCGGCAAAAAAATTTTTTTTTGAAATTTCCTTGCAATAACAATTTAGATTTGATGGGTTACGGCGAACCTTTTTTTTAGGTACGGTCTAATAGACATGTATATTCGTACAATTGTCAAATTCACATATATTAATCCTTGTTAAGTTTACGCGGACCCGTATTTTTTGTTTTTCGATATTCCGAGTACTTCGCTTTTTATTGGGTTTTTCCCGAAACCTTATATTTTACATTACGGTAACAACCCTATGATTCCAATATAGGTAATATGGGTATCAAAGTTTTTCTTTTTGAGAGCACATTCCTGATCTGTAAAAATAATATTAAATTTCATAAATTTGAGGCATGTCGAAATACAAAAGATTGTGCAAAATGGAGTTTTTACCAAATACGTTTTTTTGGATATTATACAACATACCATGTCTTTCTTTATCAAATAATGCAGTTTTTAGTTAGCTTTCCAGCGATATACAATAGTATACAAATATAACAAACAGAAGCAAACATATTCGTAAATATTTTTAATACCCCCCCCCCCCCCTAGAGTTTTGGTCTGGAACTTCCACTGCTTGGTTTATTTTGGTAAATTACAAACGTCTTTACAAACTTATATAAGCACCCTCTTACAGTAGAGTACATGCCATAAAAACGAACATATATATATATAGATAAACGTATGGTGCGTATGAGTGATTTTTTTATTTTTTTTTTTTTTTGACTTGTGTTAAATAAAATTCATTCAAAAATTCTTTACTAAAATGAATTCTAAACCATATTGTAGATAAAGAGAAATCCGTAAAAAAAATTCTTTGCTTTGCTTTTACCACATTCATATGTTATGTAAATTTTCTTCATATATTGAAGCTGTTTTTATTTTTTTTGGCTTTTTTATTTTATTTGTAAGTTACAGATTTAGACAAAAAACGCGTCTTTTAGCAGTTAGATTTTTAGACAAACATTAAAACGAACTTGCTTTTATGATTTTTTTTTTACTTTTTTTTTTGTTTTTGCTGCGAGAAGGAAGAAATACAACATTTCTTTGCAGTGTATAATACTGAAATGTGTGATGATTGTAATACAAATATTTGCATATTTTTAAGTTAACTTAAATTTGTGTTGAAAGAATGCCAGAAAGGGATTATGTTTTCATTCTTCATATTTCTTCAATATAATAGAATTCAAGGGCTATGAAAAAAATTAAAAGGATTTTTAATAAAATAGATATTTTTCAATTAAAACATTTTTTTTGACGATTTACAGGATTTTTTCAGTCATATAAAAAAACCAAGCTAATTGATTAATCACATGCCACTACAAAGAACGAACATCCATCTTTTAAACATGACTGTTTTCTCTACAATCATAATAAAACAAAACACCATATTGAAACTTGACTCAAACTTGAATATACAATGGTATCAGTTCATTTCTATGGCACGCACTTTTTATATTTGGATTTAAATATTAATGGAAATGTCAGCCTCGAGAAAAACACAACCCAAAAATAAAAGTAGTTAAAATGTGGCGTTTCCACCAATTAACATAACAGGTGCATTTCATAGGAAAGAACCAATACCGCTGTAAATTTATCTAAATTTCACTAGAAAACATGCCTGCGCATCAAGTTTCTATGTGTTATTGTATTTTTATTATTTTATTTTATTTTTGCATATTATTTTATTGTGTAGATAGATAGTCGTGACTTTTAAAGTATTGCTTTATTTTACTTTGTTGGATCGTTGTCTTTGTATACTTCAGCTATTCGATTTATCAGATTTTTATACAAAATATTGTATTTTTAATTTATAGAATTTTATCAGAAGTGTACTCTTCCTTCAACAAGTAATATTTTTTCTACATGGAAAGCAATTTCTTGCAAAAATTAAACTCTTAAAATTATGCTTTTTTATTATTTTTCATAAAATGTTTCATAATGACTTAATTTTCTTTTTTTAATTATTTGCAGAATTCATCCATAGTTCTGTACGTTATATTGAAATGTCCAATACCCATTTACAAAGTGTGGACGATGAAACGTTTCAAGGTCTCAGGTTAAAAACATTGAAATTAATTGACAACGAATTACAAGATATATCCGAAAGAAGTTTTAGGTAAGTAAAAATTACAATTAAATAAATACAATGGAAGAAGATTTTTAAAAACTTGAATAGAGAGGTACGAAGGCCCAGTCACTGATTTAGCAATATGACTATAAAAAAATATGGAATACAAATCACAAAAATATATAGTTTTAATAATTTAAATAAAATGTTATTATCATTTATCAAATCCTGAATGGAAACAAGACTAGCCAAAATCATTTAAAAACTTTTTTCTAGACAACCTAGAGTACAAAAATTCAAAAAAAGAAAAAACAGTTTCGGTTGACACAGTGAATCTGGTTTTTCTGTGTATAAATACTATGGGAAATTTATTTGTACGATGAATAAGGAGTCAATTAACCTCAAAGGACTTGTCTTTAGACCGATCAACATAGAGCAAGTTATAAACATATGGACAAAAAAGAATGAACCCAGGAAAAAGAGTGAGGAAAAAGAAGTAGTGAAAACATAACAACAGTTGAATAGGGAGTTGTGATAATTTGTGGTTTTTACTGATGAATTTAACATTGGCTTGTCATAGGAGGGAAGTTGTTCTTTTTTGAAACAAACTATGTATATTTGAACCAATAAAAAGGATATTCTTTTTCACTTGTTTTTATTTTAATTTATTAAAAAAAAAATGGTCATGAATCGTGTGGGGTTTGAACCCAAAAATTTCATTAAAATTAATAGAAAATTAAAAAAAAATTTTTAAATCGTTCCAAAAATTAATTTTTGAGTGTACATAAATAGAAAAAAACGAGTAAAAAGGTTAAAGTCGGGCATGCCGACTATACAATACCCTACACCAGTCTGGGTAAAAGCCAACTAATGTTTGGATCCGAAATTCGAATGGGTTAAAATGGGGCTTGTGTCAAAATTTTCTATAATGTGAGTCAGCGCACCAAATTTCATTAAAATATCTTAATATTTGCGATCTGCAGTTTGTAACCAAGCCAATTTTGGGGGGACCCTTATATGGGCACTAGGTCTAAACATGGACCGATATTCACCAAAATCAATAGGCTTCGTCCTTGGGCCAAAATAGGTCTGTGTACCAAATTTCGTCAAAATATCTTAATATTTACGACCTGCAGCGTATAAACAATATAATTTTGGTAGGACCCTTATATGGGCACTAGGTCTTAACATAGACCGATGTTCACCAAAATCAATAGGCTTCGTCCTTGGGCTGATATAGGTCGGTATACCAAATTTCCTCAAAATATCTTAATATTTGCGACCTGCAGTTTCTAACCAAGCCAATTTTGGGGGGACCCTTATATGGGCACTAGGTCTACACAAGGACCGGTGTTAACCAAAATCAATAGGCTTTGTCCTTGGGCTGCCATAGGTCGGTGTACCAAGTTTCATCAAAATATCTTAATATTTGCGACCTGTAGAGTGCGCACAAGAATGCATGGACAGGCAGACAAACGGACGGACAACATACGGACATCGTTAAATCGAAATAAAAAAAATTCTAAGCCGATTGATATACTATAAGGTGGGTCTAGAACCAATATTTTTTGGTGTTACAAACATCAGCACAAACTTATAGTACCCTGACCACATAGTGGTGTAGGGTATAATAAAAATTTTACAGTGAAAACTACAAAAAATTATTAATTGTGTAAAAAAAGTTCCAAAAATTTTTTTTCGAACTGGTGGGATTTGAAGCCGCAACCCTCTGATTTCTGTGCCAGCACGTTCCTATGCAACCCCCATACAAAATATTAACTTCTTATCACCCATGAAAAAGAACTTCTGACTAGCATATATTTATTGTAGCATTAGATGTTATTTAAAACCTCTTAGGAATAATTCTTTGTGATGTAATGAAGGAGGTGATTCATTTAGAAGTCATTCCAATTATTTTTGCTGGGAATTAATTTATCCCCGGATAATTGAGTTAGAAGAAACAAAATAATGCTTTTGGCCTAAGAAACTAATAAAAATCGCTCACTTGAAGTCTTACTGTTAGCAATTTCTCAAATTGCCGATTTAAGATCTCTTTTTAAATTAAAATTTTGGCAAGTTTTTATTAATCTTGACTATTCTTTAAATTCTAGCAATATTTATAATAGATTTTTTCAATTTTGGCGTTTTTTAAGTTAAGCGATTTTTTAATTTTAGTTATTTTATTCAATTTAAGCTACTTAGTTTTAAATTTTGGCGGTTTTTAATTTTTTTTTTTTATTTGAACAATTTTTTAAATTTTAATAATTTAATTTGATTTTGGTAATTTTTTACAATTTTGCGGATTGTTGTCAATTGTAGCGACTTTGTCAATTTGTAGGATTTTTACAAATTTAGCACTTTTTTCATTTTAAAATTTATTTCTAATTACAACGCTTTTTTCAAATTTTCGCTTCTTTTTAAACTTAAACTAATTTTTTCACATTTTAGTGATTTTCTTTTTTTATTTTAATTTTAGCTTTTTTTAAATTTTTTTGTTATTTTTTTTAATTAGTCATTCTTTTTCTTTAATTTCTTCTGAAATTTTTTCCCATGTTTTGGATTTTTAAAATTTTTTTTTACGATTTTAGAAATTCTATTACATTTGCGGCAGAGAAAACAGACCTTTTATTAAAAATTCATAACTCAGTCAAAAACAAACATTTTTCCAAAATTTTTCCATTTTTTTTATTATTGTAGAGAATTGAACAGATTACAAGAAAAAAAATTCAAAAAAATATATTTTTTACTCCAACATGGTTTTATAGAGCTCCAAACTGGCGGCAGAGAAAAAAACGGGGCATCGTGGTTGCAGCGCTGGGAGTCGCAAAAATTGTCCGATCTGGAAAAAAATGCGTTTTTTAAATCTTAACAAAATTGGTTATCATATGACACGAGCTTTTTTTTCAATTTTTTTTCAATTTTTGGTGATGTTCCAAATTTGAAAGTATGATTTTTCGAAAAAAATATTGACTTTAAAAATTCATAAAAAAATCGAAAAAAAATTAAAAAAAAAGCTCGTTTCATACGGTAGCGAATCAAATTTAAAAAAATACAAAAAAAAAAAAAATTCGTCAAAAAATGAACCCGCTAGAGCCGCAGCCAGTACGAAAAACATGGTTTCGAGATAAACGCATTCAAAGTTTGTGCACAAAGAAAAAAAAGGTTACCTTCAATCTGCCATGCCTGCTTCGTACTGTATGCCTTCGGTATCTTGTGTTGTGCTATTTTTTACAGTTTTTTGCAATCGTTTAGCAATTGGGCCTTCTTTTGAAGCGTCATATGCCTTCACTCTGGCGCATTTCAAACGATTTGCATCATTTCAGTCAGGTAGCAAGTAAAACAAGTATATACCAGCTGCCGTACGTATTAAATTAAAAATGCGCTCTCACTAATCCGGCTGTAACTTTTGAACCCGTAGAAATTTTTCCATGAAATTTTTTTCTTAGAATCTTAAGAATATTTACTAAAATACAAAATTATAAAAAAAGTCGATTTCAAAAAACGGCCAATGTCATGTCCCCCCTTAATTTTTTTTAATTTTGGTGATATTTTCAATTTTGGGGATTTTTTTTTTCTTTTTTAATTTGTAAATTCTGATTTTCTTTTTAATTCCATGGATTTTTTAAATTTAAAACTTTTTTTCAATTTGATTCATTTTATTAATTTTTTTTTTTAATATTGGTGATATTGTCAATTTTGGCGATTTTTTTATAATTTTGTTGATTTATTAAACCTTGGCAACTTTTTTTTTAATCTTACCAAATTTTAAATTTTGTCGATTTTTTTTAATTTTGGATTTTTTTTTAATTTAGTGATACTTTTTATTTTCCCCTTTTTTAATTTTATTGTACATTTTAAATTTTGCTAATAAAATAATTTTTGTAAATTTGATTAAATTTTTAAAATTTCTCGTTTTTTAATTTCAAATTTTAGTGATTTTGTTCAATTTTGGCAATTTTTTGAATTATCTCGATATTTTCTAAGAAATTTTTAGTATTAAAAGTCTTTTAAATTTAAGCGTTTTTTTTATAATTTACGTATTGTTTTTTGATTTAAGCGTTTGTTTTTAATTTTGGCGTTTTTTTCTTAATTTTTGGCCAATTTAATTGGTTTTTTAGCTTTAGCTGATTTTTTTAAATTAGAGATTTTATTCAATGTTGTTGACTTTCGACTGTAATATTTATTTTTAATTTAAAATGATTTCTGTTTCAAAAAAAAAAATTATTTTGAAAATCTTAAAAATTATTAAATTGATTTGCAGAACTTCGCCTTCATAATCTTTTGTTATAATGTACGGTGCGATGTTGTGACAACCGAGTCAATTCGGTTGTCACAATGGGATTGTTATGAGAGTGCACTTTTTTACCATTGCAATTGGTTGTACAGTAGACCGTACCTCAAAAAAAAAGTTCGCCGTACACCCTCCAATATGAAGTACTTTTGCAAGGCAATTTCAAAAAATTTTCTTTTTGTTTTGGCCGAACTTAGGGCTCGCCTTTTTCAATTTTTAGTTATAGCTTCGGCATTTAAAATCGGATTTTAAAGTGTGATATATCGATTTTTTTGCCTCGAGGAGACCAGTGTTTTGCTATAAAAGAAAAATCCAATGAAAAAAAATTTAAAAAGGCGACCCCTACGTTCGGCAACCAATATATAAAAAAAAAATTCTACTGGGTTTATCGAAAAACTTCATTAGCAAAAGTTTAATGCTTTTTTTCGAGCTTTAATTTTCTGACATTAGAGTGGTACATTAGGGTGGTAGCAACTGAGATCTGGTGGCTAACTACTTGAGGTCAATGGCCCTCGAGATAAAAACACTGGTCTCCTCGAGAGAAAAACATTGATGTATCATACTTTAAGATCCTTCTGTAAATGCCAAAGATATAACGAAAAATGTAAAATGGCGACCCCTACGTTCGGCAAAAAAAAATAAAAAAAATTTTTTTGAAACCTCCTTGCAAAAATACTTCATATTGGAGGGTGTAGGGCGATCTTTTTTTTTTTTTGCCTGTAAGGTGGTACGCTCTATTGTACAGAGTTCTAATAGTACTTGCTAAGTGTTTACTTCATTTGAGTAAAGATTTTTCTGCTAAAAATAATGCTTTATCTGCATACTCAAGTCAAGTCTTTTCATTTTTGCAAAGACTTACGGGATTTTATGTTTTTAATGGCTTCCAAACACAAACGTAAAAACGGAGCTTGCCCAAAATTTATCACTAGTCTTTAAGCATATGGTTAATAGAAGCAATATTGGATTTTAATTAAATATGAGTGTATTCAAAAAGTCAAAAACATATTGTATAATTTTTTTTTTTAATTTTTAAAATATATCAACCTAATCTACAGCTAATACTTGGTCTTTTGAAAATTACATAATAAGGGTTTTCATAAGGGGTATACTATTTGTTTTATCATTGTATCGTCCTAACAAAAAACAGATTGTTAAAAATTAAATTCAAAAAATACAACATTTGAGAATAGCACGATACAACATTTTTACGTATGTTTAGTGTCCTATGTTTGAGTGTGCTAACAGATAGAAAACTGAATAGAAAATCGTTGTTAAACACAAATAAAAATTTTAACAACTCTGTTTTTTGTTAGGACGATACAACAAATAGCATACCCCTTATGAACAACCTAAATATATTTTTTATTTTGTAACACTTTTTTCATAATTTAATTAGAAAAAATAAAATTTAATCAGTATAAATGGTAGTAAACGTTTTCTTGAATTTTAGTATCTTTGTGCTTAAGAAAAATATACATTGTAAAAATATTTACAAATGAATATTTGCTTTTCATATACTCAATTCAATATATAAATACTATTACTTAATCATAAATAAAGTAGTAATATTTATTGAATATTATTTGTTTTTTATACTTTTATACAATAATATAAAAATTTCAAATAAAAAATTTTCTATAAATTCTAAAAATGTAATAAACTTAAAATGTTATATTCTTCTACAAGTTACATATCATTGTATATAAAATATATATGAGGCTTTCCATAGAAATTGTACAGCTAAAAGCAGTGTATCGTAAATATATATGAGACTTTCCATAGAAATTGTAAAGCTGAAAACAGTGTATCGTATCAATGTCAAACTAACTTTAATTATTTTGATATAATGCGAATAAAACATGGAATATTTTTTTTTTCTTATTTTTAAAAAATGAGAGAAACGGTGTTTACTCCATGGTGTTTTCTCCACGTGTTACGAAATAACAGCTGAAATAAATATGATAATAGGATATCTCAATATACACTGAAAATATTATTACAGTAACTGACTGTAGTTTATTTAAAAAGTTGTCCGTACATTTATTTTTAAATGATTATACAGTTAAAATACAAAGAAATATATTTTTTAACTGTTTTTGTCGTTTGTTTAAAAAATAAATTACATAGAAATACGGACTTTCTGTTACAGTTAATATTTTCATTTAAAATGTTTTGTTAAAAAAAAAATTCCCTTTCGATTTCTAGGTCAGTTAAAAATACGAAATAAACTAAATATCATTTATTCTTACCGATTTTGTAGTTAAATTTTTGAAATTTAAAAAAATGAAATAAATGAAAAATCATTATTTTTTTAAGGATTCTGTAGTTTATTTATTAACATTTAAAAATAAATGAAAAGTTCTTTTGAATGTAATGAAATGTCAGTATACCGATTTTCAAGTGATTTTTCATTTATTTTAAATTACATTTTCAGTTAATTTAAACTACAAACTATTTTGAGTGTATTTGTTAGCCATAAAAATAATAAATAAAGTTTTACCATGATTCGCAAAAAACCATATACATATGTTAATACACAAATAGATTTAAATTAAAATAAACCGTGAAGTTCGGAAAGATTTTGGTTATTCTCCAATCCAAACTGACCTACAATTGATATGGAAAGCTTCATATGTAGATTTTTTACAATTTCTAAAACTTTCTTTAACATTTCATTTCTTTTTAAAAAAAAAATAAAAATAGTTTTAAAAATTCAATTGTAAATGGTGTTCATACGAATATATTATATTAATATTTATTCCATACAAGGAAGGTCTGTTTGCATGGTCAGATTTGGATGAAATTGGGATTTAAGCATACCGAGAAAAAATATGATTGAACATGATTGGGAATACGAAAGTACCGTAATATTATTCTAATAATCATACACGAGATTCTAATTAATCATATTTTGATAAATGTATTCGATTTCATCATCACTTAAAATCATATTATGATCACTAAAATTATAATACGATCATGCAGTGCAATCAAAAATTAAAGAAACTATTATAACATGATGCTCTTTTCTCCGCGTACGATAAAGAAGTCAGAAAAATAAGCGTGCGCACATTTTTAGCTGCTCATCTTTGAAGTTTAAAAGTGGGGTAAAATTGATGCCGGTTTTAGATTTTTTGTATTATACTTCCAAATTAAATATATACAAAGCAGGTATCAAATGAAAGGTACTTTTTAAGACCTAGTAAATGGTGAACTAACATTACTAAAAAGTTTTCGAACAAAAAGTTTCGAACAACTTTATGACTCATTTTTGACCCCTAAATATGAATAAATTCGGCTCGATAATTTTAAAAATGAAAATTATTTAATTTCTTGCCCTCTATCACACATCCAAACTTCATCGAAATCTGCAGAAACCCAAAAACTGACATTCCCTGTTAGATGTTTTCATAGTTTTCTTTTATATTATTTTCTTCGCTTTATACTATACTTCCGTTTGGTTTACAATTTTCCATTTGCTAAATTTTTAACAAATCCTCGGTAATAAATCATATTTCGTATAAAAAAAACCGGAAAATATTCACATGCAGAAAAAACGTTTTTTCAAATATACATTTATTCATACAGTCATTCATTTGCATCGTTAAAGGGAAGTAAAGGTTGAGCAAGTAAAAAATAAAAATAACGAAATACAAATAGTACCACACAATGTTTTGCAAATACCCAATATTTAAAAAAAAATGTATTGGAAGTAACTAAAATATTAAGAAAATAGTGGAAAATGTTAAAATATTTATTTTTCTTATAAGAAATCTGTCTTGTATGTAAACTTTAAATTTATAAATTTTTTTAACGTACGTTGTTGCTATTTCACAGAAAAAGTCAAAAAAATATTTATAGTATTTCGTTATTACTTCATAGATGAGCCTTTTCATACCAAACAATTTTCAAACAAAATTTCTTATTTACGAAATATTTAGAAAAAACCGATTTTTGTTATGAATATAAAACTTGTCCTTCGAGTATTTACTGTCCTATTTAATACGCATAAAACATACAACAATTTTTAAAATTTTTCCAAAAAGTTGGAGATGTAGGCACACTTAGAGAATTATCATCACTTCAGTAATGAATTTGTACATAGTTTCAATGAAAACTGGCACTGCAATTCGTCCATTGAAACTTTTCATAGAATCTATGAAACAGCTTTCATTAAAGTAAATTTTTATGAAAAGTTCATAAAATTTACGAAACTCTTCCTCAAATGAATAGACCACTCCTCCAATCTGTAAAGCAATTCTTTATTATTATTAACATATTTGGTTGTTGTCGTTGCTAAGCTGGAGTGGATAAATGAAAACCGTAGTAAAATTGTAGCATATTTTACGGGTGTACAAAATATATCTAATAAAAGAATTCATTAAATTAAAAAGTTTCATAAAATTTTATAATAAGCTTAATTCGATTAATGAAATTCCATATTAATGTTTCGAAAAAAGTAATATGATTTATAAAAATTTCATAGTCCAAAATTAATAATAAAAAATTAATTAAAAGAAAAATTAGAATTACAAAAAATAATTCTCATAGTATGGAAATTAATTCACATCACTAAAACTCAACCTTATGATGACATAAAACTGTTGTATTTGAGAATTAAATATTTAGTATTAAATTCTGAGTGTACGAAAATTTTTAAAAATTAATGAAATGACGATATTTTATGAAAAAATTAAAAAAAGTAATACTATTGAACAATTTCATATATATAAAGAACATTTTCATTAAATTTATGAAGATCAAATTTATGAAATTTAATGATTTTTTTTAATGAATTTATCAAATTTTATGAAAGAAAAGTTATGAAAAATTTCATAGTATTATAACCCAGCAAAAAAACTGGAAGTAATGCTTTAAAAACTACTTTTTTCACTACTTAACAAGTATCCGTTAGTGTATTTTTACATCTTTTTTAGAAGTAATTCTGAACAACTTAAAAAAAACACTTCTTTCATTGTTTCTAAAGTATCCGTTAGTATATTTTTCAGCGTTTCTGGAACTACTTCTGAACAACTTCCAAAAAAACACTTAAGTATTGTGTTCAACCTTGAACAATAGATTCTTAGAAGGTGGTTCTATGGTTATAAATATCTTTCCATAGCCAGCTGCTAAGATAATGGAGGTAATAAAATATACATTGTTCAACCTTGAACAATGGATTCTTAGAAGGTGGTTCTATGGTTATAAATATCTTTCCATAGACGACTGCTAAGATCATATAATATAAGTAATAAAATATACATTGTTCAACCTTGAACAATGGATTCTTAGAAAGGTGGTTCTATGGTTATAAATATCTTTCCATAGACAGCTGCTAAGATCATATAATATAAGTAATTAAATATCCATTAGTATGACACATTTTAGTGCATTTCACCTGGAGACGAACACAATGCGTTAGTTATGCTACTAATGCATTTAGTGTTCGAGCAGGTAGATAGGGAAGAGTTGAGACAAGAATGTTATGCTTACCTTTCCTTATCTATAAATGGAATTAGATATTAAATAGTTTTTAAGTAAAATATGTTAGTATATAAGTAGGAATAAATTTGTAAATAAAGTTAGTTCAATTTAAAACCAGCACACGACTCGCACGCCTTTCACTTAAGCCCTAACATATTGCTTCTAAAGAATAATTGCTCTAAAAGTGATAGTAAAAAGTGATTTGGCATTTCCAAACGGAGGCTACCCGGTTCGACTCCCGGTGGGACCAATATTTTTTTTATTTTTCTTTATTTTTTTTTTTATTCTACTAACTTTTTTCTTAAATATTTTTAATTAATTTCTTTAAATTCAATATTTTTTTTATTTTCAAATTTTTAAAAATATCTATATATAAAAAAATGGTGAGAAATTGCTTTTTATGCACCTGTAAAAATGGTAGTGAAAATAATATTGAATTGGAGTGCACCTTTTATACTTGTGTACTAAGTACTTTTATTGAAGAGAATAAGGAACAATATCTCGCATTAACAAAGTAGTGTTTTCATATCAAAGAATAGCTCAACGGTAGAGCGCTAGACTAGCAATCGTCAGGTCGCAAGTTCGATACCCGGTGGCGGCAATAAAAAAACTTTTGTAAAATAAAAAAAATATATTTTTTTTGTAAATAACTTATTTTTTAATTGGTGAAAAAGAGCTTCCTTTGCACTCGTTCAAAAAGTACTGAAAAAATGTTGAAGTGGGAGTACTCCTTTGCTATGACAATTCAATATTAAGATCATTAGTGTTTATGTTAAAAAAGAAGTACATCTAGATCATCAATTGTTGTGCTTTTTCTACTGCTTCGGCATCTCTTTTTTTGCTGGGTAATGCATAAAATATATGAGTGTTGCTACTGCAGTTGTTTTTATTGATTTCTTAACCATAAAGATGCTTTTTTTCAATTATTTTGATAACGTTACTTAGTTAAGCTTAGAGTTAATAGAAAATTGCTATAACATAGTATCTTTTTGGCTTTATACAATGACCAGTTTGTTCTTCAACTTACTTCTAAGTCAGTTGGTTTGTTAGGGATCAGCACTATGAGACATCAAAACTGAAATGTATAAAAAAAAATTCAAAAACAAAATATATTTTGGAATTTAAATATTTACAATCGATATTTTGCTATAATATACAAGTTAACGGAGTAATTATTTTACTACGCTCAAAGTAACCCTCTTCCCAAGACCAATCAACTTAAACCAAATTGTTTTTAATAAATACAATAAAATAGGGCAAATTTGTGAATATTTCCTTTAATCAGGGCATTGGTTGAAGCGCTGTAGGCAAATATATTGTGAAGTTTATGGAACAGTGTTGATTAGGCTCAAAAAAAAAAAAAAAGATGCATATGTTTTAATTCTTTTGAAGAATATATTCCATAAAGCGAATTTTGTCTTACTTCTGACAGTAAATCTGAATTAAATTTGGAATATGATAGAGGAGAGATGAGAGGTGGTAAAATATGGAGGCCTGCAAATATGTCAACTTTTTTATTAAAATCTTGACTCCAATTATAATAATCCTTTAAAGTCCAATTTATATCAAATTTACAAACTATAAAAATTTTTTAAATATTTTTTTTTTCCTATTAAAAGAATTTTGACTCCCTTCCTATAGTGTAGTGTTGGTAGCTCAAAAAATATTTGTTCGTTAAAATCCCATTAATATTTATAAGCTGCTTTATGGCTTTGAGAGTATTTCTTTTTCATATGTATTATTTTAGGTCAGTTTATGCAATTCTTTTTTTTTTTTTTCTTTGTTAAATTTTTGTGTCTTTTGGTATTGTTTTATTTTTGGAGAAAGTTTCGGTTTTTTCTGTTTTGTTTGATTTAAGATTATTATCCTTAAATTTTATAATGTTTACATGGAATTGCAGAATGTAAACTGGGATTTTATCTATTTTATTATAAATAATAGAATTAAAAAGACTAGAAGATAAATTCAAATAAAAGTTATAAGACAATTTGAATGTGCTTAAATTTAGTTTTATGCAATTTTGTTCAATTTCAATACATTACACTACATATTAAATTTTACTTTAAACTTTCATTAGTAATATGAGACGTATGAGCAATATATTATGTATATAAAAAAATCACTCATACGCCATGTATTTCTATATCATTTAAATTACAAACAAATACCATTCTAGCAAACAAACAAAAACCTTTTTATAATTCCTTTACAAATTATTTTGTTAAACAACTTTCCAACAACGACCAGCTACAACAACAAAAAGCATAATTTAAACAACTGTCACGACCACAAGTCTATAGCGACTACCGTTTGTTTTTGCTTCAACAAATTTCAATTTAAATTATTTTTTTATTAATGCCAAAATAAAGTTTTTAACATAATTATATTATTTTGAAATCAAACAAACAAACAAAAACAAAATAAATTCATAGAATTACAAAACAAAACAGCAGCAAAGACATACTTGAATGGAGTGAGTTTTTATGATTTTGAAAATGACAAGCATTATAACAAATGTGTCAGTATTATTGAAAACAAATTTTCACTTCAATAACTTTATATAACTCAATATTTAAATGATTATTAATAAATGACTAACTGCAGGCCAACAACAAAATATACACACAATAACAATAACAATGAAATGGTAGTTATAGTAATTTTGGTTTTAGTTTGAATGATGATGATTAGCTCTATTCATGTGACTACTATAGAAGGCCAAACAATGGTCAAAATGATCAAATGTATAGAATCAAAAGGCAATAAATGCTCAAATATTATAGATTGCAAATTATAATAACAATACCGAAAATATTATAGAAATATACGTATAAGTACAATTTATGTATAGAATATTTTATCTAATGAAAATTATCTTAAATTGATTTTCAAATTTTAACACCATTATAGCTTTGATATTTAACATCAAATTTAAATCATATGCACCACATATCAGTGAACTTAATCAAAGTTATTTATAAACAAAATTTAAATTTTGTTTGATATAATTATAATAAAGAAATTATTTTCAATAGATTAAATTATTGCTAATGAGATAGGAAATCTTTTTTGTATCTACCGGAAAACGGAAAATGTTTTGTATTATAAAAAGAGTTAATATTTTATTGTATCGCCAAAATATGAATACTATTTCAAAACTCTCTATATTTTGCATAAATAAATTATTTGGTTTATCAACACTTAAGCAGGAAAAAAATAACTTTCCATAGGAAAACATGCACTCTGTATTTATATCAAATCCGCATATTTTTATGGACTGGCATAGTGCTTTGTTTATTTGATAATTATTCCTTGGACACGAACAAATTTAGATAAAGCTAATGTCCTCACGGATTATTTTTGTAGAACCTTCCCTAATACAATAGTACTGCCAAATATCTCAAATATAGCCATCTGTCAATTAAAAAAAATTACAGTAAATTAAATTCTTAATTAACACGTTCGATATTATTGATCAATTTTTCAAAAAGCTTGATCAGTAATTGAGGTATGTGTTGTACAATTGAAAGGCAACAATCAATTTTGTCATAGGGTGCTCCAGTGGGAGTTAGAGAAATATATATATTAGGGGGTCCCTTAAAAAAAAGATTCATCATTACACCCCCAGTTTTAATGGAAATGATCCCAATTGGAAGAAATCAATTTTTTTTATTTTGAAACGTTATCCCGTGCGAAAGGAAAATGGCCCATTTTGGAAAAAAGTGTATTATTACCAAAAATTCCCAAAATTCGAAATTTAAAAAAAAATTTTTTTTATTTCATTTATTCATTTAATATAGACAAAATAATTCAGATGTGGAATTTTTACTTCATCGGATATCATTAACTCACTTTAGCCTGGAATCCAAAATGACGCACAAATTTGATAAAAATGCAAAAACGTGTTTTTTTAAAATTAATTTTAAAGATTTTTTAAAATGCCTAATTTGGAGAGGTCAATTGCTATTTGTACCACATAATAGTTGATATTAAAGAAAAAAAAAATAAATTGGAAAAATGATAATTCGAATTTGCGTTTGAAGTGACTGCTTTCCAGGACATTTTGCAAAAATTTCTCATTTTGTCAAAAATTTAACAAAATTTTAATGTTTTCACACTGAAAATATTATTACAGTAACTGACTGTAGTTTATTTAAAAAGTTATCCGTACATTTATTTTTAAATGATTATTCAGTTACAATACAAAGAAATATATTTTTCAACTGTTTTTGTCGATTATTTAAAAAATAAATTACATATAAATACGGATTTTCTGTTACAGTTAATATTTTCATTTAAATTGTTTTGTTAAAAAAAAAGAATTCCTTTTCGATTTCTAGGTCAGTTAAAAAAATTAAATAAACTAAATATCATTTATTCTTACGGATTTTGTAGTTAATTTGTTGAAATTTAAAAAAACGAAATAAATGAAAAATCATTATTTTTTAAGGATTTTGTAGTTTATTTATTAACATTTAAAAATAAATGAAAAGTTCTTTTGATTTAAATGAAAAGTCAGTAGACCGGTTTTCAAGTGATTTTTCATTTATTTTAAATTACATTTTCAGTTATTTTAAACTACAAACTATTTTGAGTGCATCAAAGTTTAATTAGTTTTCGAAAAAGTATTACTCAAATTTGGTAAGACTGTAATTATTTTTACATTTGTTTAAAAAATCGTTAACCCTTAGTGGCCTGGAGTCAGAAAAGACCTATGAAACTTAATATTAATTATTACTGCGAGATTGTAAAGCAATTAAATTGACAAAAAAAAAACCTCAACTGGAAAAAAATAATTATTTTATGTAACATGATCCATATTGGGTTAATTTTTATACTTCTAGCCAAAAACGACCCTCTAGGAAATTTACAGAATAACACCTTTCATAATTTTCAAAAAATATCATTCTAAATGAATCAAAAAAAAAAACATTTTTTCCACTTGATAAAAATTATTATTTTGTGTAACTTCATCCATATAGGGTTAATGTTTTCACTTTTCACCAAAAAATCCACTCTAAAAAATTTACACAATAACATTTATCAGACTTTTGTTAAATTGGGATATGCGATAGAGGGTACAAAACTAACGAACAAGCGCAATTTTGTATAGTCCCAATCTAATTTTTAAGGGTTAAAAGGGTGGGGTCAAAAGTGTTCGCATGTTAATAGCAATTTTAGTTGTGCAATCGTATTAGATTCTAATTAAAAGTTTTTTTTATTTATGCATTTATTGTTTTCTATTTGGAAAGACGTTATTCTGTAAATTTCCAAGTGGTTATTTTTTGCTGAAAAGTGAAAACATTAACCCTATATGGATCGAGTTACACAAAATAATAATTTTTATCAAGTGGAAAAAAGATTTTTTTGATACACTTGTAGTCATATTTTTTCGAAAATTATGAAAGGTATTGTTCTGTAAATTTCCTAGTGGGTCGCTTTTGGCCAAAAGTGTAAAACTTAACCCCATATGGATCATGTTAGATAAAATATTTATTTTCATCCAGTTGAGATTTTTGTTTTTGTCAATTTAATTGCTTTACAATCTCGTAGTCATAATTTATATTAAGTTTCATGGGACTTTTCTGACCCCAGGCCACTAAGGGTTAATGATTTTGTACACAAATGTAAAAATAATTATAGTCCTACCAAATTTAAGTGATACTTTTCTGAAAACTAGGCAAACTTTGATTAAAATATTAAAATTTTGTTAAATTTTTGCCAAAAAGAGCAATTTTTGAAAATTGAAAGCAGTCGCTCCAAGCACAAACTCGAATTATCATTTTTCCAATTTATTTTTTTTTTTTCTTTAACATCAACTATTATGTGTTTCAAATAGCAATCGACATCTCCTAATTAGGCATTTTAAAAAATCTTTAAAGTTAATTTAAAAAAACACGTTTTTGCATTTTTATCAAATTAGTGGTTCATTTTGGATTCCAGGCTAAATTGGGTTAATAATATCCGATGAAGTCAAAATTCCATGTCTGAATCATTTTGACTATATTACATAATAAATGAAATAATAATGATTTTTTCGATATTTCGAATTTTGGGTATTTTTACATACACTTTTTTTCCAAAATGGGCCATTTTCGGCTGCAACTCGCCACGGGTTAATGTTTTCCAAAAAAAAAAGAAAAAATCGATTTTGTTAATTTGGGACCATTTGTAAAAAAAAATGGGTGGTGTGCCTGTCGAAAACTGACCAAACACTTTATAAGGGACACCCTAACAGGTGTAATTCATATTGGGAAAATAAAAAAATCGATTATGCATATGACCTTAAATTTGTGAATATTTACCCCCCAAATTTATAAGCACTTTCTAAAATTATAGGGGGCTTATTGAACAAAATATTGTATGAAAATTTCGTTTTGTAAACCCCCTATAATTTTACAAAGCGTTTATGAATTGAGGGGTAAATCTATTTTTTAGAAAAATTTTAAAAATTTTCCCAGTTTTTATTCTTATCTTATAGACCTCCATATGATATAAGAGTAACATCGATATGATAAACTTTGTCGTACCTAACCAGTTCATATGGAAAGCCTCATATTTAAAAATTTTTAATTTGCAGTTCATATTGTGTAGTTAATACAGTCGTGAAGTAAAAATGTCCAAATTTTATTTATTGTATAAAAATATAGCCTTGCATGTACGTATATTAGCATTATCTAGAGATTGCCCTGTACATTACAAGGTTGAGTTGAAGATATTAAAATCAATTTCAATGCAACTGATTCAAGCTCGTTCTAGTTTATGTTGCCATTCACTATTTCTTAATCCCTAATAAGGTTATTAAAACTTTTAATGGTTTTATAAATATTTTTTCTGCATTTAACATTTATTGCAAAAGTTTTAAGCATATGTAATATGCTTTGCAATATTTAACCTCCTAGTATTAGCAGAATTTTTTTTTTTTTCTTATACAAATGTATGTATGCATGATTGTATCAGTGTTACTGTTTAGAACACATTCTGCAATTGCAAATAACTGATCCGGTAACAATTCAATAAACGAAATGTTTATTTTCCACTTGACTACACTAAATGTTCTTCTATATATATGCTAAAGATTTTCCTCATCATCAACATTAGAGGGAAAAAAAGCCAACTGTTTTCTGCATATCGGTGCAAACGCAAACATGCACAACTACTGTTGCTACGTACCACTGCTAATACTAAAATATCGATAAAATGCAACAACATCCCTCATTTAGTTAAAGCTATAAATGTTTTAAGTTGTATCTGTTTATATGTGTAAGTAAGTGTAGTTATATGCAGCAGAAAATGGTATAAAACAGAGATTCTTAAACGGTGTGGGAAACATTCAATAGGAGTCTTCAACTGCTTAGCTAAACAAAAGTGCAACTAATACAAAAATTATCCCCCAATTCCCGATGAATTCTTATATAAGTACTTGTTTAGGAACCTCTGCCTTTGAAAATAGTAACAACATGTTGGTATATGTTTTTGTATATTCTTAGTAAGATGAATCTTATTTGCTCTATGCATTTGTGTGCGTGTGTGTGTGTGTGTGTATGTACTGCATGTGTATAGTAAAGTGTGTTTATTGAGGCATATAACTAACATTGGCAATTTAACAATTGTTGCTAAACAGAAGCATTCAGACAATGCCATATCATTTGCTGTTCATATGTTTAGGTTAAAGAAGTATGCAACAAAAACAACAACAAAAAAACATCAACGAAACAACATTACCAAATGCAATAAATATCTTATGTAGTTGCTTGCTGTTGTTCAGCTGGTTTCACTTGGTGGTGGCGGTGGTTTAAGCCAACATTATAGATAGACAACAGTCTAAATATATGTGAAATGCTTTATTATGCTTGTTTAGACATCAATTGCTTGTATGTGCTTTTAAGGAGATTTTTTGCTTTTTAAAAAGATATGAGCAAAAATGTTTATTTTGTAAAATATACTTAAATAAGGATACTTGGTTATAACAGTTAATAACAATAAAAAATTTGCAAAATAATATCATATGTTGGAGCATATTTTCGGCAATTTGCATTTGAGATTTTTTTTATTATTTAATATTTCAATTTATATAAATTGTAATTTTGAAATTTTGCATTCTTTAGGGGTATTGGGATACATATCGAAGCGTTCTCTTTCGGTGTTCCCACTTCACTTACTCTACCGAAGTAAAACAATATTACAGGACTATGAATCAAATGCGCCAAACGACTGTTCTAAAATTCAACAACTCTTGTAGTTACACATTCAGAAAAGTTCTGCAGTTACTGCATGACAGTTATTTGTGTAGTAATGCGTTTGTAGTTAGTTTAACTATAATTGCAGTTAATTTACTTAGAGCAAATTTTTTAATATTTTCACAGTTATTTTTTTATACAAACTCCAAAAACTACTCAGGTGTGTGTGTGTGTGTGTACGAAGTAAAGAAGAATGTGTGTACGAAGCATTTGTTTAGAAATTCCTAGTAAGAATATGAGAAGAACAGGTTTTCTCTTGTTAGTCATAAAACAACGCTAGAGAGTGAAGACGCGTAATAAGGAAAAGGTTATATATTTTATTGGATTATTAAAATAATAAGGTTAGTTTTATAATAAAAAATTATATACGGGAATATTGAAATATATTGTATTTATTTTCTTTCAGTTTTTTATATTTTCATCCTTTCCACCTGTCCCTCACAGACGGACATCTAGAACAATATACCCAACAAAAAAGAGATGCCGCAGCAGTAGAAAAAGCACTACAATTGATGATCTAGATGTACTTCTTTTTTAACATAAACACTAATGATTTTAACATTGAGTTGTCATAGGAGAGGAGTACCCCTACTTCAACATTTTTTCAGTACTTTTTGAACAAGTGCAAAAGAAGCTCTTTTCTTCAGAAAATAAATTTTTTTTTTTTATTTTACAAAAGTTTTTTATTGCCGCCACCGGGTATTGAACGTGCGACCTCACGATTGCTAGTCTAGCGCTTTACCGCTAAGCTATTCTTAGATATGAAAGTTAACTGGCATCAAAACACCGTTTTGTTACTGCGAGATTTTGTTCCTTATTCTGTTCAATAAAAGTACTTATTAAACAAGTGTAGAAGGTGCACTCCAATTCAATATTGTTTTTAGTACTATTTTTAAATTTGCATAAAAAGCAATTTCTCTTAAAATTAAAAAATATTGAATTTAAACAAATTAATTAAAAATTTAATAAATATTAAAAAAAAAATAATAGAATAAAAAAAATTAAAAAAATATTGGTCCCGCCGGGAATCGAACCCGCGACCCTCTGTTTGAAAATAGCATATGATACCAAAATGCACTTCAGTGATTTTTTGGAAGTTGTTCAGAAGTAATTCTAAAAAAGCTATAAAAATATACTAACGGATACTTTGGAAGCAATGAAAGAAGTGATTTTTGAAGTTGTTCAGAATAATTTCTAAAAAAGCAGTAAAAATAAACTAACGAATACTTGTAGTACCAGAAGTAGTTTGTAAAGCAGTACTTCCAATTTTGTTTGCTGGGTAGTGAAACAATAAAAGTGATATTAAGGGCGTGTGCGAATAGGCTAAATTGAAACTAAACTAAAATATTTTCGATAAAAAAGTTGGTAACACAATTTAGATTGCATTCGTTTTGAACTAAATTATTTGAAAGCATATTCTAAATGTTCTGTCAAACGAAATGTATATTTTGAAAATTAAAAATCTTGGTTGAAATATTTCTGTGTAAACAATTTTGTTTGGAATATCTGATGTTGTAATAACATAAATTTTTGCGAATATAAAATGCATTTGCAATAGTTTTATATAAAACTAAATAGAATGTCAAAATTGGTTGCCACACACATTTTTCTAAACTTATAAACCAGGTATGTACATACTTTTGGAAAATTAGTTTAGTTCCAATTTAGCAACACTGCACACGCCCTAAATGTAAATTTTAATTTTTCAATTTTAAATTTATTATGGAATAAAATTAAGATAAGAGTATTCACATAAATTTGTCTTTGTTAAATTAATAATTTTTAAAATAATTTTTTTTTATGTTATTTTAATTATATTTGCAGTTGTTTGTACAATTTTACAATAATTTGCATGTACATTGTTTTAATTGCATTTGTAGTTGTTTTTACTACATTTGTCAGTTGATTTTTAGCAGTGAAAAATAACTTCATATTGCAGTTTATTTAAATGAAAATGTAGTCTACCCCTTTTTAACTTCAAATGCAGTTATTTCAACTGTCATTTGCAGTTGATTTTCCTACATAATTTCCTGAGTGTGGTGTTGCTATATTTGCAGCCCTTCATATATCACCGCTTATTTAAAAGGATGAATTTCTTGAGGGTTTTTTTCTCTGAAAAAAAAAAAACGGAAGACCTTCTGCCTTCCAATAATGAGATTCGCGTACAAAGTTGTCTCTAGGCCTATACTATAGTTTAGTATCTCCACTTTCAAAATCCGAGTGATGCATTATGGAGGTATTGATGGTGGAGCCACTTTACAGACACGAGTTGAGATAATACTATCAGAGGCTGTACCTTCACAAATTACCACCCAAGTTTGACTGTTCACATATATTACAATTTAATGCAGTGAGAACGCACTTTATCGATAAAATTTATTTTTACCCAGTGTGAATACGATAGGGGAAGCAGTACACATTCTTTATATGAGTTCGTATGTATGTTCTTTGCGTACTTCGTACAAGTTACTTTGTATGTATTTTAAAACACACACTATTGTTTATTATTCTATATATTTTTGTGCTTTGCTTTTTAGCCACATGTAATTTTCATTTCGTTAACTTTTAACTTAATAGTGCGGAATTTTTTGGCAAATTTTGATCTTTAATTTTGGAACATTGGTACAATATAATAATATAAATATAAACAATATAAATTTATTAAAAATAAACGTGAACGATGACCTTTTCCTATCTTTCTAGCAACAGATTCCGAGCCAAAAGAAGTGCCCATTTTCTTAAGCCACTTTCAGCAGCTCATAGTAGATGCGACACTTTCAATTCATAATCTTTCAACTTTTTTGGCTGACCTGGGCGGTATTTGCCTTCCGTGTCAATATCATCACTTCTGAACCCCACAAACCATCTCCCGCATATTGAAATCAATGGAACATATTCAGGATAAGATTCGGTATACAATCACTGTGCTTCAGCTGCACTTTTTTTTCAAATTGAAGACGTAAAGCAAAACTTCTTGTAAATGATGTTGTGTTGGCACAGAATTCTACATTTTCGAAGCAAACAAAAACTTTGTTGTTTACTTTATTTCGTTCAGTAACTAGCTGAGAATAAATGACAGATGTTTACATTCCAAATAACATATTTTACAAATATTTAATTCCGTTCATCGTAACGTATGATTAATATTAATTTGTATTACTTTTCAAACAAAAACTTATTTTAGTCTATTTTAATACATGATTTTAAAAAGTGTTTTAATTTAATCTTATAAGAAAATTTAAACCTCTATAGCCATATAATATTTAATGTATTGCTACATATATTTGCTAGCACTTAATAGATATTTTAAAAGGATTCTTAGTAACAATTTCTGGATACTTTGCTATTAATCACTTTTGTAATTTCATCTAATTAAAAATCGGGTTAACTTTAATGAACTCTTTAAATTTCAAACCTTTAATAGATTAAAAGTTATATATGATCTTTATTCATATATTTCAAATATTTATACTTAATTAACGCCATATTGTAGTTTATTAGAAAACTTTAGAAGTTTCACTTTAAGTTTTCAAGATAACATAAAAGAAAATAATAAAAAGAATAAAAATAAAAGAGAACTTAATATTTATTTAATCTTTTATCATTCAACTATATCCCCCAACTGGTGAAGTTAAAAAATTTATGAAAATTAGAGTGGCAGCTAATTGGTGCAATTTAAAATTTCAAAGTGTACACTATTCTATTTACTACATTTGTTCTCAAAAGTATGTGCTTAGTATTTAAGCCAAGCTAAACAATATTTATCAGCAGCCCACTAAGTTCGAAATTTAGGATTTTCCGAACATTTGGTAGTAAAGATCGTTCGATCCCTTATTTGGCTCAAGTTTCTAACATACACTTTCAAGACTAAATTTTAGAGGAGGACTAACATCATCAACTCTTCATTATTCCAAATACATGTCACCCTAAAATGTAATGTTTATGTGTTTAGACACCAAACACAGCAGTTATTAAAACCGCGACATTTAACAAGTAAACACTCATAAAACTCGCTAACATCAAACACAAAACTAATATTTGTGGCTTTAGTAGAACAAAAAAAAAATCAATATAATGCCTGCTGTAGCTGTAGGGCTACAAAAATCAAATATTTTTACTGAGGGTGGGGCGAGAAATGAAAACTATTTTGATTTCAACAGTAGTAAGGGTGGAATTCTTTACAATGCAAATCAATAGAAATAATTAAAAAAAAAATCTTAAATCAAACGAAGTTTGTATAAAAAATTCAAAATTTTATAAAAAAAATAAATATTGGAAAAAGATTATTTTTCTTTTTTGAAACTGAATTTTGTTTGGTCTTATTTTGTTGTATTCCTTAAAAAGTTAAGCTACCGAAAGTAAGAAGATATACAATTGAAAAAATCAAATTAAGAAATGTATCTTGTTAGTAATCTTCGTGATAAGTTTATCAGTTGGACTTCATCTTTAGTTTTCGGTATAAATTTAAAAAGAGAAAATTTTCTTGAACATTTTCTTCAAAACGTTTTTTTATTTTTTTAATTTTCTTAAAAATTTAAATGGTAAAGAGGATTTTAACAACTTTAACGCTGAAAAATTATGACTTCAAAAATATTTTATCTTACGTAATCTGAAAAGTATTTTGATATTATATTACAATATTTTAACTAAACAGAAAAAAATAATTCATGCATGGAATGATTTTTTTCATTAACTGTTTCATACAGTTGAGCATGACTTTTTTTTCCCAAAACATTTTCATTCAGAGTATGAACTTGTCCATACATGTAATTAAACCGAACATGACTTATTTTGGAACTATTTTTATGCAGTTTTTTGTATTTATTTGTGCAAATTAAGAAATTTGCCCTATTTTAAATGAATTTCAAATTTAGCGTAATTTTTACCGCGTCTGAAAACTTACCAAATGCACATCTCAAAAGGATTTAAAAAAATCAAGTAATCATTTAAGCTTAATATATAGTATTTATTAATCCATTTAAATTAATAAATAATATTAGTGTATGTACATAAATATATATTCAAAAGTGCAACACATGCAATGATTTTACAGCCACATATCTTTAATTTTAAGAAACTTGCTCCACTGCTGTTTCCAATTTAATAGTCCACTAGTGCTTAGTTTTAACAACCACGGGGTACCAACTTCGGTGGTAATTTTGTAACAGAGATACCGCTTTTATTTGATTCTTCATCTCTACCAAACTTATGCTAAGATGAAATTATAAAATAAAAATAAAATTGCATCAATGAATGTTTCGAATTTTTTTATAACAAATATTATTTACCTTCGTAATCCTGGAATAACAACAGAGTCCACGACCAGCTTCTGTTTAGTTTTTCAATTAAATTGTCTTTTTTTTAGAAAAAAAAAATAATTTTATTGACTCATATTTCTTTTTTTATACTGACTTGATTTTTTTAAAATTTTTTGGTATAGCAAATAAAATAAAAAATTCATAAATGGTAGGAATTTGTTCATACATATTATGAACTAAAATCAATGAACCTAGTTCATGTTATTTATGAACAAATTTTGTCCTGTGTACCCACAAAAAAATTAAATTTTTTATCCGCACTAATATTTGCTCAAATGTGCTTTACAATTTTACATAAAACTGGTTTTACAACAGGAGTGATGTTTTGGCAAAATTAGGGCAATAATAGTGAGTATGAATACAATAGACCATTTAGTTTTTATTAAACACACACACATTTATATTTACACTCACAATATATTTTCCATAACCGATTGAGGTGTATTTGAAAAGTAATAGGTAATGTTTGTTTTCAATTGAAGAATCAATTAAAAAACATTGAAACATATTGTTTAACTTTGTTTTATCAGTCAATAAAAAAATAAACCCCAAAAAATATGTAAACAACAATTAAAAAAGGACTACAGAGTTTTTCATTATATACAAACCAATTTGCTATCTATTTTCAAACATTGTTTAAACAATCCATAAAAAAAATGAAAATAATTAAAAAGCCTGTTAAAATCATCTTCAATTTTTAACTGACAAAAAATTAGAAAAAACGATTTTGTGGTTTGTTTTTTCATATTTGAAAAAAATTTTTCGTTTTAATTTTCAAAACACTACACACACACAACAAACACGTTCATATTTTTATTGGCTATGTTGTAATTTGAATTGAAATAATTTTGTATGTAATCAAACTATTTTAACAAAAAATAAAACCGAAAATATTTGAATTTTTATTTTAAAACAAAAAACAATGAAATCATTTTTATAAAAATAGAAAACAAAAATAGAACAATTTACTGAAAATATCAACTTCTACAGACGATACGTATTTTTTTGTAGTTTATTTTTTATTAACTGATAAAAAAAAGTTAAAGAATATGTTTCTATATATTTTAATTGATTCTTCAATTGAAAACAAACTTTACCTATTAGTTTTTAAATAAACATCAATTGGTTATGGAAAATATATTGTGAGTGTACTGTAAGAAATCACTAACGGTGGGTCCTCATACTTTAGGTTTAAACTTTAGTTAATCCAAAAAAATTGTTTTTGTTTTGTGTACATTTTTTTGGCATTTTCTTTTGTTTATAGTTAGGTTAAAGTTAAACCCACAGTAAAAAGGATCTCTTCTGCAAAGACAAAAAATTATCCAAAATCTTTATTTTTCGATATTTCAACAGAAATTATTTTTCGAGTCCTGATACATTAGAAAATTTCTGAGACCAGATTGTATATAAATATACACCTATACTATACACCTTCTTTTATTTCGGCAGCTGACAAAACCCCACAGTTAGCAGGACATTGTAATTAAATTTTTTCCGGTAAAATTACAGACGTTTTATTTTGCGTGTATTTTTAAAATAAAATTTCATTTAAAGTTTCTATCACTGTTAACAATCCTATAACACCGGCATATTATAAAACCACAGAAACACTCGAATATTAAACCAATTGAGAATGTTTCTAAAGTTGCAAATTTAAATGAAAAATATAGTTTTATCTGAATAAAAATAAAAAAAGTATATAGTTCAAATATTTGTATGCATGTACATTAGCGTGGATCGAATTCGGGTTTTGAAGGAATTATCTAAGAGAGGGGTAGACAAGTTTGTCTGAAAAGTTTCAGCCAAATTTAATTCAACTTGCACATTTCATCTGAAAATTTTAAATTTTTCGTATGCAATGAATTTTTTTCGGAATCAAACCTAATATTTCGTTCGGGTATACTTTGCAGTCTTTACGGTGAACTTAAGGTTTTAACTTAATCAATAAGTTAAAAGCTGGAATTTTTCAGAACAAATCACTTTGAAGACCGTAGACTATGTACGATCGGAATTTTTTTCTTTAATAAAATAAAATATAAAAATGTTTTTCATGAAAAATGTTTCCATTTCGAAAAAAACAATTTAAATTTGTTCAAAAATATTCCAGCTGACGGATTGTTGAAAAATTATCATATAGCGACAATCTGACAATAAAATATATAAACAATAATACAATTTAATAGAAAACCACTGATGAAGCCTGTCCATAAAAATAAATTTAAAAAAATGGCAGAAACTGGATATAGTCTGATTTGCAAATTAATGTGTTTATAACTTTTTAAAAAAATGTTTATTCTTCTTCTTAACCTCAAAACTACTAAATATTAGTTTTAAAGATGAAAATATTAAGCCGAAGATCATTCCAATATGGATAGAACTTCCCAAAAATACTTTTTTTACAATACATCTACAAATTGTGTACTCGCGGACTAAACCAAATTATTTCAAAGGCGAAATTCAATACACCCTAATGTACATATGTATTGCATAAACAAAATGTATATTTTGAATGAATATATGTATATGGGTATATTTATAGAATAATATTAAATACATTAGGGGAAGCCAAAGTCATATAGAGAGTTAACTTTTTTTTTGAGATTTTTAATGTTCTCAAACCGGACAGAAATTTTAAAAAATCATAAAGTCTTATTGATAACTGCAAGTTGTTTATAATAAATTCCAAACACAAAATAGTATAAAAATTTTTATGACTCTACTCCCAACACTCAGACCTGGGCTTACTCAATTACATTTCATAATTATTTATTTGTAAAATTTTTCTATTTATTAATTCTCTCAGTTCTGCCAATACCGCCAAAATTTATAGAAGGTATATAAATTTTGGGCGAAAACTTGCCAACCCACATTTCATTATAGTTATGGGCCCCTCTAATCTAGAGTAGACATAATAATTTTAAAATGTTGTAACACAAAATCCATTTTAAGTTTTATTACACACATATCAAATATGTATGATATAAAAATAGATAAATTGTAAAATATGAATATGAATATATACCTCTCTGTGATAACGAAAAGTGACTAACTACCATTTTTTTTATTACAGACATCACCATTAGTTTACCAGCGTTCAAACGGAAATTGGTTTTTTAATAAACGATATCTATATATTAGAGCGGGTCGATTTAAAAATCGCCCAAGTGACAATGAAAATCGAATTCTAGGGATCAAAATAAGAAACTTGGCCCGAGGAACCATACCTCTAAAACGAATTCTGATGTCCCAACTTTTGACCCCTGGGAGGGGGTCGAAAAATCACCATTTTTGGCACATTACATGAACAAATTAGCAAAATGGCTATGTTTTTTTCTTTTTGTGAACCTTCCATTTTAGGTATAGGATGTGTTGAGCAGACTTTTGTAAAACACTACGAGGAACATTTTTGTGGAACATTCTAACCCTCTAACTCTTCAATTAATAGGATTTTTTTGGCCCCTTCTTAAAAAGGGACAACAAAAACCCGTAAGTTGAAGAGTTAGTGGGTTAAAATATTCCCCATGTGAAAATCGAAATATATATGAACATACATGATCATACATTGACTTGTATATGCATTGACTTGTATATGATCATACGTGATCATATATGACTATGCATAATTTAATGTATGACCATACATGATCTCATATATTTTCATATATCTTTGGATCCGAAATTTGAGGGTATATGACAATACATGTTCATATATGACCATATATGATCACATATGAGTCATATATACTCATATATGATCATATATGACCATATACATCCATATACCCTCAAATTTCGGATCCAAAGATATATGGAAATATATGAGATCATATATGGTCATACATTGAACTATGCATAGTCATATATGATCACGTATGTCCATGCATGATTATATACAAGTCAATGTATGATCATGTATGTTCATATATATTTCGATTTTCACATGGGTCCACAAAAATATTCCGCGTAGTGTTTTACATAAGTTCGCTGAACACATCCTGGAAGATTCCCATGGTTTCTCCCTAAAATCCAGATTTGTGGGACATTTGAGCACCAATTCTGAATTAGTACGAAAGTGCCAAAAATGGTGATTTTTTAAAATGTTTGTATGGGAAACCCCCCAGGGGGTTCCAGGGGTAGCGCCACTGGCATGGATGGGTCGGCCCTCCAAAGTTGGTGGGAGTCGGTGATACATTTGGACTCGATTGGGGCACTCTAAATGGGTCAAAGTGGGATTTTTCAAAAGTTGGAACATCAGAATTCTTTTTAGAGGTATGGTTCCTCGGGCAAAGTTTCTTATTTTAATCCCTAGAATACGATTTTCCTTCTCACTTGAGCGATTTTTTTGCCTCCCTACAAATCGACCCGCCCTACTATATATATTGCCTCTTAACCATAAACTATTTTTAATATAGATAGAATAAAATGTTATATTATCAAATAGATTTTCTGTATACTTTTAAATGTGGATTTAATTTCCTTTTTTACATAAAGGCTTTAGCTTTATGATATGAAGTTTCATAAAATCTGAAATAAAAATTTTTTTTCATTTGTACCAATAAAATATTGTCAAATATTTATGCAACAATGCATGTTGATGTTAAATTTTTTGTTTATCTACAAATCCTTTAAAATCTACTACATAAAAGATATGAGTGCAATTGAAATAACTCTATACGCATACTACTGACAGTATAAGAATAGTAGAACTGAAAAAAAAATGTAATCTTGTTTATGAATAATAATAAAAATACTAATTTATACAAATAGAAATTAGGCAATTTTAAAAAATTATATTTGCTTATCACCATATATAAAATTGCTAAGGATTTTCTTTAGCAATAAGACATTTTTTGTTAAAATTTTAAATATTTCGAAAACACAGTGGTTACTTAATAAATTTGTTTTTAAAAATTGTTTAAACAAGGGGCTCTTTTTGAGATAACCCCTCCGATGTCTTGTGTATTAGATCTTTTTATGTTATTCGTCGTCACCCGAAAGTCATGATTAACTTTCCTTATGATTGTTGTTTCAATTGTTTAACACTGATTTTTCTATGCTTTTATTTTTTTTTAGCACGATGACCCATAGTTTAATGACTTTGGATATATCCGGGAATAAAATGCAACAAATACCCTATGAGGCATTACAAAAACTGCATTCACTTACAAGACTAGTGGCTCAAAGGTAAATTGATTGTGATATATAATTAAGAAAATAATATTTACTATCAGAAAGAATATTTTTATGTTGTCCGTTTGTAGTTCTTTAAAAATTTAAAAGAAATGCTAAAATAAAATCGTTAAAATTTAAAAAATCACAAAAATTAAAGAAAATTACAATATGTATTTAAAAAAAAACCGCCAAAACTTGAAAGAATTTATAAGATAAAAAAAAAAAAAAGAAATCAATTGGGAAAAAATCGCTAACATTGAAAAATCGCTCCAAATGAAATATTGACAAAATTGTAAAAAAACGCTAAGATTGTGTTTCATTAATTTTAAGAACTATTGTTTCTTTCTAATGTTATAATATATTACTGTTCAGATTCTCCTGATGATGAACAACCATGCTTGTTCGAAATATTGAAAAATAAAATATAAAAATCAATTTTTATTTTTAACTCAAATTAACTTAAAATTTTTGAATTTATTCTCGATTTTTATTTATCTGTGGTTGTCATACACAGAATTGAATAGAACCAGCTGAGATACCTTAAGAATTAAGGCTCAAAGCAAAAAAGAGTAATAATAACAAAAGGATAAAAATAGCATTATTAGATTTCGTTGATGTTAGTCTAAGTTGAGTTGTTAACATATTCGATTTGCTTTCAAATTTCACATAAGTAGACGATCATCAATTATTAACCCATTCAAGGCAAACGACACTGATGCTGACTTGCTGGCCTTATCGAATTCTTTCAAATTTTTATTCTTTGTAATTTACTTGTGAAAATTCTTTAATTTGAAAATAATTTAAAAACAGAAAGTGATATTAATTTATGATCTAGAGTCAAATTAAAAAAAATATATATTTTTATTTATTTTTAAATTTGAGAGATTTTTACCTAAATTTTAGTAATGGAATTTAATTTTAGCGCTTTTTAACAAGTTTTCATATAAAATTTGTTTCATAATCTATTTTTAAAAATGCTACCTTAATGTCACAAGGTGTCACAAGGTGCCGAAACTGTGTCATTTGACCTCCACTTAGTTAAATGACATATTAAAGTGACCGGTCCACTTCGTATAAAATATACGAACTGTGACTGATCCCTGATAACTTGTCACCTATTCTGCGTCTCAACTGGTTCCAGTACCATCTTTTATAGATTGCCTATAAATTTAAATATCTTTCCTTTTCTTCATTTTTTCAGAAATCATATAACATCATTAGATGTCAACTGGGAAGCCCAATATGATACGCTACGTTCACTGCATTTAGCGGGTAACGATATCACCGAAGTATCGCCCTCTTCACTACATGAAACAGCAAATGGTATAAATCATCCCTCATCGGCAGCGATACAAACTATAACCAGAGATGAGAATATAAAAGGTACACACATAACCTCTAACACCATACCTGGTATGGGTCATCTGGGAAATGGTCATCAAATGGGAAAACCTTTTAATCGATTACAAAAATTACTATGGTTAGATTTATCGAATAATCGTATATATCATATATCACCGAATTTTTTACCTAGAAGTTTAATAACTATTGATTTATCGGGAAATTTACTATCGACATTTCCACACCAGCTCTTCGAACATTTATATGAACTGAGAATAATATCACTGAGAGATAATTTATTGAGAAGTGTGCAAAATAAAGAACTACGGCAGGTTAGAATGCATTTGGAGAAATTGGATATGGCAGAGAATTTAATTGATTCCTTGGATACTGACTGTTTTCAAACTAATTATTCAGATGTACATATAAGAGCTTTAAATATGGAAAAGAATTATATTAAATGGCTGCCAGTGGGAGTTTTTAAAGATATAGGTATTGTTCACTTGGTATTGGCCTTCAATGTTATAGAGCGTATACACATACAAGCTTTTGAGGGTATAGAGGATACCTTGGAGTATTTGGATTTGGAAAGAAATTATTTAAATACGGTGCCAGGAGCCATTCAGAAGTTGAATAGATTGAAGTATTTGTATTTGACTTCCAATAATATTTGTCAATTACAAAATTTACCCGAAAGTACCGAACATTTAAGAGTGTTATCATTATCGGGCAATAATTTTACCATGATACCGGTAGTAGGCTTAAAGAATTACACTAATTTGTCGTATTTAAATATGGGTTATAATTCTATTACCGATATACCGGATGGTATATTTTCGGTAGATTCTTGGGGCTCCAACTTGCAGACTATATTGCTTAGAAATAATAAGATAACCCATTTACATCTGGGATCTTTTTCGGGATTGGAACAAATACAGGAGATTTCTTTAAGTTTTAATGACATCAATATACATCACCCCATGGTATTTGAAAATGTATCAAAATCTTTGAAAATATTGGAATTGTCATTTGCAGTATTTCCAGCTAGATCAATGGAGTCTATCGATCCTTTAGATGCTTTATATCCCTTATCACAACTCATGTGGCTGGGTTTGGATAATAATAATTTGAAAAGTCTTAACAATGAATCCTTTTCAAATATGAGAGAGTTGTCGTACATTAACTTGGGTTTTAATCAACTGAAATCTTTACCCAAGGGACTATTTATACCGGATGTACATTCTCATTTGGTAGAAATTGATTTGGGTTATAATTCCCTAGAGAAACTAGTCAGCAAAACTTTTCTTAATCTGGGTGATTTGCAGACGCTGAACTTACAATCGAACAAGATCAAAAGCATAGAGAAAAATGCTTTTTATAATTTAGAATTTTTACGCTACATCGATTTATCTTTTAATAAAATTTCAAATATCTCCCATCAGGCATTTACTATCTTGCCCAACTTGGCTTCCTTGGATTTAATGTTTAATAATTTATGCTCATTTTCTTTGAAATCATTTCACTTTGTTTCGAATACCACTACGCCTTTAAAATTGAATTTAACTTATAATAAAATTGCCTATTTTGAGGACCACCTAACATCCTATATGTACATTTATCATCTGGATATCAGCAACAATTTCTTATCAAAAACTGATAGTTTTTCCAATTTGGCCAACACCTTAAGATTTCTTAACCTGGCTAATAATGATATACAATCTCTGGCTAATCATGCTTTTGGTGATTTGGAATTTTTGGAAATACTAAACTTGGCCAACAACAATATTTCGACTTTAAGAAGAAGAAGTTTTCAGGGTTTAAATTCTTTGCAAGAATTGGATTTGAGTTGCAACAAATTGGATCAGCTGCAAGTGGAACAGTTTTCAAATCTTCGAAAACTTAGAATACTTAAAATAAACTCAAATAAATTGAAAGCCTTACCCAGAGAGGTATTTATGAATACGCGGTTGGAATATTTGGATATATCGGATAACCAATTGACAGTATGGCCCGTGCCGGCCTTTTCTGATGTGGGTTTTACTTTACGCAGCATACAAATGTCGTCCAATATATTGGAATACCTGGACTCTAGTATGTTTATCAATTCGCAATTTCTCTATGACATCAATTTGAATAATAACAAAATCACCGTATTACCCGATAATACATTTAGTTTTTTGAATAATCTTACCAATTTGGATTTATCAGCAAATCCTTTGGTTACCACCAATCTCAAGGAAATATTTTTACATACTCCTCGTCTTCGTAGACTTAAGATATATAATATGGGTCTTTATATCTTACCACAACTAAATCTACCATTGCTCTCCTATCTGGATGTCTCTGGTAACTACTTACAAGAACTTTCTTCCTTACACGAAATGCGCCAATTACGTTTTGTCAATATTTCCCATAATAAACTTGTAAATGCTTCCTGTGCCGTAGAACATTTACCAAATTCGGTAAGGGTTTTGGATTTAGCTCATAATCCCTTAAGAAGAATTTCCATACACGACATGGCTAGTCTAAGACATTTATCTGATCTTAATTTGCTCGATGTTAAAATTATTAATCCTTTAGCTTTTGCCAAACTCAAATCTTTAAGGAAATTACAATTGACGGCCCACTCTAATCTGGGAGAAATTGTTTCACGCATACCTGGACTGCAAGAGCTTAAACTACATTGCCTCGATCCCAATATCGGCTTTCAACTATTTCAAAAACTTTCCAACAACACTAAACTGCAGCTGGTGGAAATTTATGGTTCCAATGTTCAAACTATATCACCTGATGCTTTGGATGGTCTCTCGCGCAATCAAAAGCTACAGGTTAAGATTTCTCACACCAAAATCTCCGATTTACCTCCCGGTATATTCTACACACTTCGTTCAGTGCCTCATTTATCTATAGATATTTCACATAACAAAATTAATGCTTTAGCGGCGGATAGTTTTTATCCGAATAAAACATATTGGGATACTGTGGGTACTCGCAGCATTATGGGTGGTTTGGATACTTCACATAATCCTTTGGAATGTGAATGTGGTTTGGTGTGGTTTGGTCATTGGCTGAGAAGATGGTTGCGGGAATCGGCTCAAATAAAAGTTATACAAAAGGATGATATGAAGAAAATGGTACAGGTAAGTACTATTTTTGAGTGTGTATACTTATTATATTTTTACATTTTTACCTTTTAAAAACGTTGGCTTATTGCCTTTAAATAAACCGGGTTCTTTTCTATTGCAATAACCAAAAGAACCAGTCCGAATGCTGACAGCAATTATTACGTTTTACCTTATAAGAACGTTCGTTTATCTCCTTTAGATAAACCGGACTGGTGCTCTCTCAGTAATAATAACAACCAATTAGAATAGCCAAACACCAATACACTTAAGCTTTAAATAGCTTAAACACTCGTATTTATTTCCACACTATTACTTATACAGGGTGGTCCAAAATTACCGAAAGGATTTGAATTCCTTATAACATTTTTATTATAATTTTTATCTTTTTTTCAGTATTTTGTAAAGAAGGCCTGGGGGAATTTAAAATAGAACAGTACACAATTGAACAATGTGCCCTTAACGTGGCCATAAAAAATTTTCCAACATTGTTCGATATCGAACACTAGTAATGGAAACGGCGACATCGTGTTCATTTTCAAATATATATGGGAAAATTATCCTTTCCGACGAAACACCACACCAAACAGTACACTTAAGTAGGTGTAATTGTCGCTGCTGATCCACTATTGGATTTTCCGTAGCCCATATCCTGCAGTTTTGCCTATTAACGAACACATTTAATTGAAAATGGGCTTCGTTGCACAGTGCTTTGATCCCATATAACGATTGGACAAAAATATCTGAAGTGGACACAGAGTTTTGAAATTTGGTATACTGACATAGAACCCCTTAGTTAAGAAAAATTTTAATTTTTGGAAATATCGGGCCAAGGACACGCCCACCTCCCATAGGTCCTGAACTTTAAAAATATTATATCAGCTGCATAATTGGACGTAAAATTACAAAAAGTATTCATTGAAATGCATATAAAACTGGAAACTTTTGTGTCAGTTTTTATCAAAATCGAAGCAAGGACTCTTAGTCCTGCCATATATCCTTTATTTTAAAATCTTTATAAAAACTGCAAAAATTATCCGATTGATAAGGTCAAGCCATATTTGTGCCGAATTTGTGCAAAATCGATTCATTAATAAAAAAAAATGCCTGATAAAAAATGCGTTTTAAATGCTTAAAATGATTTTTCTAAAACAACAAAAAATTAAATAGGTTTAAAATAGGAAACCATGTGAATGCTCCATTCTAGGCATTGAGTATGTTCAGTGAACTTATGTAAAACACTACGAAGAATATTTTTGTGGAACATTTTAACCTTCTAACTCTTCAATTAAAGGGACTTTTATGGCCCCTTTTTAAAACGGACAAAAACGACCCGTAAGTTGAAGAGCTAGAGGGTTAAAATGTTCCGCAAAATTATTTGTCATGAAATTCTACTATAGGTCTTTGAAGACATCAGCATTAAAAATTTAACTTAAGTGCAAGTAATAAGTAAAAACTAAAAATGTGTTTAAGGGTTAATTTCGTACTTATTCAGAATTGGCGCTCAAATGTCCCACAAATCTGGATTTTAGGGAGAAACCATGGGAATCTTCCATTTTAGGTATAGGATGTGTTCAAAGAACTTATGTAAAATACTACGGGGAACGTTTTTGTGGAACATTTTAACCCTCTAACTCTTCAACTTACGGGTCTTTTTGGGACAAAAATCCATTTTTTTTAATTTGTGGTAAAAAATAGTAACTAATTTTTTAATGATCTATTATAAGCTTACAAAAAAAGGAAAAAAAATCTAATTTTATATAATTTTTTTTTATACGCCATCAAACTTAAGTAATTTTTGGATTTTCAACAAAAAAAATGCGTTTTTCGGAGCAATAAAAAATAATTGTTTTAAAAACATATACTAAAATCCATATTTTAATTTAACTACAAATATGTTGAAGTAATTAAAAAACAAATCTTCGAACAAGTTTTTAAAAAACTGTATTTTCGAGACTTATTTTCGTGAAACAATCAAAACCCATTTTTCTGTTAAGTCACTTTTGCATAAAATTCTCTGAGTTTAGCGCCCTCTCTTGGCGGCAAAAGCAATCACACCAAATATTTTTTTTCACATTTGTTTGAGTTAGTTTCTTATCTTTAAAAAAATCCTGCTTTAATCACAATTTGAGACAAATTTTTTTTTTTTATTTTTGTCCATGTGCGTATTATGAATAATTAAATTATGAATAAAATCATAATTTTCTTCAATTGTTAAATCGTGTACTGTTCCATTTCAAATTCTCCAAGTCTTCTTCACAAGATAATGAAAAAAAAATAAATTAAAAAATATAATAAAAAAGTTATAAGGAATTCAAACCCCTTCGGTAATTTTGGGCCACCCTGTACACAAACTCCCTTTATTATGACGATTACTGACTTTAACAAGACACTTAACAGCACAAATGTTAATAAACAGTTTCTCCCCTACTAATGCTAATGCGCGCCTTATATAGTCAGAACATGTTTCATTTTTTTTGCATTTTTTAATACAGACGATGCCACATACAAAGAAAACTTCAAACGAAAGATTAGTTCTGTTTGTTTGTCGAACTGATCAGATCAAATATTGGCGGAAGGATATCAAATTTAATTAATTTGTTAATTTTTCATATTCTGCTGTTTTTTTAGTTTTATTTTTTTACTTATCACATTTTATGTCTCATAATTGTCGCAAATTTTTATATTCATTTACACAATTAATCAAGTTTTCATTATTTGTAATTCTCGCCATAACATAATTTATGGCAATTAACCATAGCATATGCTTAGATGTATAATTAAATGTAGTTGTACGTTGCCTGATTGACGTATTTTGTACATTCCGTCTCTTGGGCTATTTTCTCCAGAAAATTACAAAGTTTTCTATACTAGCCGTATTTTGTACATTCCGTCTCTTGGGCTATTTTCTCCAGAAAATTACAAAGTTTTCTATACCAATTTCGTAAGAATATTTTTAAAGTGTTGAGATGAGTGAAAATGTCAGATTAAATAATTAAAAGAATTAAAGTATATTTTCTATACCCTAGTATTTACAAGAAATATACAAGATTTAAAGAAGAAATTACATTAAATTATTTATAATTCATAATAATAATTCAATGGTTTTTTAAACCTTTTGTTTTTGCATATCCTTAAAAAATATAAATTAATCATATGATCCTTATGTAGTCCAGTAAATCGAAAGTTGTCCAAATTTGAAGGACCCTACTCTATACATATTCCTTAATTTCAACTAAAAAATTAAATAATACTTCAGTAATCTCAACATCTGTAGCATATCGTAACTTATCTTAATAACTATATATTAAATTCAATTTTTATAATTTGGTTCCTTAAAATATTTTTTTTTTCTTTTCTATTTTCATTTTCAAAAAAGCTTCCTTTAAGTTCTTATGATTTGAGAGTAAGCATGTTTTTTGTCTGTTTTTTGTTATATTTTTAAAAAAATGTGTGGCTATACAAGAAAACTAATCTCACAATTTTTTTTGTCAATTAATTTCTTCTTTTCAGAGAGCCCGTGCCAATACCTGCCATGATCCCACCTCTGGCAAACAACTGCCGATATTAGAAATTTTTCCCGAAGATTTACTATGTCAAGCCAGTGCATTAAGTAGTTCTAGTGAAAAACTATTTCTGATCTCTTTCCTGATCATTGTAGTGCCGCTCTTTGGTATGACACTTTGATAATCTTAAAAATTATATAAAATTTTAAAACTCAAAGTTTTAATTTAGTACAGAAAATAAAGCTTTTTTTTTTTGATAATTGTAAATTATATCTTATCTTAAAACTAAAAGTCTTATATAAAAGGTAATATTGTATTTATTGTAAAATATTTTTAAATTGTATAGATATTGATAATACACATGTATATATTATATTATATATAAAAACTCTGAAATGCAAATGAAAAGATATTAAAAACTCAAAAAATTGTTAAAGTTTTATACTCCCTAAGAGATAGTTACACTTGAAATATTAAAAAAAAAAAAATAAGAAAATCATAAGTAATGTTATGCCATTTAAGGAATTTATCACATAAGTTATTATTAACAATTGATAGTAAATGAAAAGGGCCATTGATTCCTAAAATACTTATTGTATTGTAAAACAATATTTATAAATATTTAAATATAAATAACTATAATACATTATAATTAATATGAGAACTATAAAATAAAATATTTAGTTACAATTTTAGCCAAGCATTACAATTAATACTATAAATGAAGAAAAAAAAAATATATAAAATTTAATTAGCGGGAAAACAAAAACTAACGGCAATTGTTAACAGATCCTTTAAAGATGGTATTTTTCACAAAAGTTCTAGAAAGTTTAAGTACTGAATACCCAAGTAAAAAAAAATGATATGGAGCCATATAAAGTTATATTTAATTATATATAATCTTTTATGTAATTAGATATAATTATATCCGAAAAATGAGAACGTCTTATTGTATCATATTGTATCGAATTGTATACAATTGTATACAATTTGGTACAATTTGATACAATTTTATGCAATTCGATACAATTGTATCCGAATTTTGTCCTCATCCAATTACATAAAACTATATCTTTTTGTATAAAATTATATAAAATGTTATAAAAGTGGACATAGTTTGATACAATTATACCTAAATATTGACCCTATATTTTTACCATAATATATATGACCATATCAAACAATATACAAAATTATATTTTTAAATAAAAAAAGATATACAATATCTGGAGATCAGACCTGAGGGATTTCAATTACAATTACTTGTAATTTGTAATTGAAATTACAAGTAGTTGCAATTGAAAATTTTCAATTACAAATTACTAGTAATTTTAATTGAAAGTGATTTCAATTACAAATTTCAATTACATTTAGAATTAAAGTGTTTTTTGTTAAAATTTTGTAGAAAAATCTGACTGGGATAGGTTGCATAGGCATGGATGCGTATATAAAGAATACGTCATGTTGGGCTTACTTGTGCTTTTTGTCATTATTTATTTTTCCAAAAAATGTAATTGACATTTTTCAAATTACAAATTACTTGTAATTGTTCTTTTTTGAATTACAATTACAAATAATTTGTAATTGTAATTACAAATAATTTGTAATTGTAATTGAGTTTTTTTTCAATTACAATTACATGTAATTGTGTAAATGCATGTGTAATTACCCAGGTAGAAATTGCCGACGTTACAACAAAAGTTGTACTGGAAGAGCACTGTTTTTTACGAAATGTCGGTACTACTTAAAACGTGCTTTGCCAGTACTGTTTTCTGAAAATTAACGAGCTTTATTTAATCTACTAAAATTAACAATTTTATAAATTTTACGTATTTTTACATCTATTACACAATTATTTATGTAAGAGATACATCACCATTCTTTTCTTGTGAAGTTTCGAAAGAATACATTAAAAATTTGTGATGTACACTAAGAGGACAGTAAAGTTCTAGCAAACTACTAAATTTGTTATTAAATGCACTGGGATAATACAAAAAAAATAAAATCCCATGTCTGCGCCAACGTTGGGAAATAACTACGGCCAAGCGTTTATTGGTGTTATCATTTCGACAACATGCCAGTACAGTGAAAGTTAAAAATCCGACGCTTTGCCAGTACATGTACTACCGTCTCCGATACCGGGCCGACATTGTGCCGTTTGTATTTTTCTACCTGGGTAATTACAAAATGTAATGATTAACCCCCAGGTCTACTGGATATCCTATAATTTCGATAAATCTTCCATTACTTTTATCCAGATTTACCATGACAGTGCATGAAACATGAACAAATTTTTATTTGTTTTTAGTAATTTTAAAATAAGGTTAACAATACTGCAATTTTTAACGTAATAGGATTGTGATATACAACCAAGATATAAGAGATCAGTCAAGTGTGCGTTATAGTATAGAGAATTCCATATTAAAGCTTCAGTATTGTTAATTTTATGGGCGCGTTAGCCATTTTGACTCACGCTCCTAAACAAAAACAAATTACTCACGCACGAGCATTTCGTGTCTTACTCACGCAGACATGAGTATATTAAAAACTTACTCACAATCAGAAAATTCTCACGCAAAACAGTAAAAATTTCTAAAAACACATGATGCACAAAATAAACTCACACACGAATCATGCACGGGTTATATATTCTTACTCACGCTCACGTACGAATTATATATTCTCACGCTCACGCGCGAATTACTTTGGTATAGTAATTATTACTCACGATCACTTGTGAACAACTTCACTCACGATCGTGTCATGCGCCAATCGCTAGTAATCACTAAATCTTAAACTAGTTCAAAATCATTTTTAATATGGAACCACATTTAATACAATACGGTTTTAAAAGGACCTTATATATTTTTATATAAAATCACTTTGAAAAAATTGCTAATGTGGGATGATATATAATTATAGATGATTTTATAAAGAACGTTATATCGTTATATATAAAAGAAAGCATGAAATATTGTAGATATGAAACCATACTAAGTTATATATGGGTTCATATCCGTCAATATATAATCATATATAACACCTATTATATAATATTTCTTAAATGGCTCCATATATAGTTTTATATTATTATGTGTAGTGTCATACTAAATTATATATAAACGTATATGTAATTATATCTTTTATATGTTACTTTATGTACTTATATATAGCACATACACTTATATGTAGGCCAGTATGTAATAATATAAAATCACATATGTCTCAATATTAAAACCTTTGAGGAAAAAATTTTTAATAAATGACTATATAAAAGTATATATGCTTCAATTTAAAAGCATATGTGGCCATATGTAACTATAAGTTACTATATATAATTACATAAAATAATATATGATTATATCAAAACTTTTTTACTCGGGTACACATATTTGGTTTTAAAGGATTTCTAACAGATTTTGTTAGCCGAACACTTTGTACATAAGTATATAAAATAGCAAAGTAAAATTTTAAGGTAAATATTTAGTTATAAATTTAGTAAACTAATACACGTAAGTAGGTATAAATAAAATAATATTTATAGTTTTTCGTAAATGAATGTTTTTTTTTTAGTTTTTCTTTAGTTTTTGATATGAAATATTGAATATTCTATTTTAAGCATACTTGAGGGCTTTAGTCGCTTCACATGAAGACAGACATAAGCTTATTGAAAAATATCGGTGAAGTAAAAAATGCACAAACATGAAAAATATTATATGTTGATTAAATTTTAATGTCACTTAAATCGATAAAAATCATTACAGCAAAGTTAGAAATTTTCAGAATCCGGCAAATATTGGTAAGTTCGATAAATGCCAGTAAGATTCAGAAATGTCGATCAAGTCGATTAATATGTATAAAGTGGATAAATATTGATATTCATCGATAAAAACAATAGATACCGATTAAATCAACAGATATCCAGTGTAGAAAATCATTACCAGATATGTGGTTATGTAACTACATACTTGGTAATGGTAACTAGTTACATTTGTTATTACATTTCTTATTACCTTTATATGGCGATGTCGCGCAAAATAATGAGTTATGGTTACACACCAGCATACGAAAAATTAAAAAATATATCGTTATCTATGTGCTTACCAGTACTGACAAAAATAATGATCCTAAAAATAGATTTAAAAAAAAATATATTATCCCAGCTAAAAATCGACATATATGGATCCATACAGGTTAAATGTATGTGCGTGCATGCTCATAAATATGCACTCATGACCATATATGGATACATGAATCTCCATACATGAATCATATATGACCATACGTGTGCATTAACGAAATTTGAGGTAATATCTACATGTGTGTACATGCATGAACATACATGAACACGCATGAACACACATGATCATGCATGATCATACATGTAGATATTACCTCAAATTTCGTTAATGCACACGTATGGTCATATATGATTCATGTATGGAGATTTATGTATCCATGTATGGTCATGAATACATGTTTATTAGCATGCATGCACATACATTTAACCTGTATGAATTCATATATGTCGATTTTTAGCTGGGATATTAAAAAAAACTATTTTTTATTGTATTTTTTTTTTTTTAATAAAAGTTGCTGGTGCGGGAATCGAACCTGGGTCTACAGATTACCAGTCAATAGCTCTACCATCTGAGCTATATAGACTTGTAATATTTAATAGATAAAAACATAATTGACCTGCTGCTACTTGTGTGCAGCAAAACATACAAAAAATCAAAAAATATGTGGTTACATATATCCTTACCAGTGTTTAAAAAATATTGAGTCTAAAAATAGATTTCAAAAAATTTTCAAAAAAATCTGGAAAATTATTTTCTATTTGAAATAATGATAAAAATAAGTCATTATCAGTAACTCATTATTATATGTTTTAAAATAATGCAGAAGGTAAGTGGGTGTCATTACTGGTAGTCCAAAAAATAATGATATGTCATTACCGTTTCTACACTGGGTATCTATGAAATTAATAGATATCTATAAAATCAATAAATATCGATGAAATCAATAGATATTGATGAAATCAATACCTATATAATTAATAAATATGGATTAATATCGATTTATGTGTATATAGATAAATATCGACTAAATCTAGAATATCGATATGTATCGATGAAATTAATTGATATAGCTAAAATTAATAGATATAGGTAAAATCACTAAATGTCGATTAATATCAATATATATCGATAAGTATTGATAATTGTCGATAAATATCGATAAAATCGACAATTATCTAAAGAGTCTGCAAATATCTTTAAAATAAATAGATATAAGTGAAATCACTAGATATCGTAGAAATCACCCATAAAATTAATAAATATGGATGAGTATCAGTGTATATCGATAAATATCGATAAAATCTACAAATATCGATTTATATCGATGACATCAGTAGATATAGGTGATATCAATAGCTGTCGATAAAATGAATAAATATGGACGAATATCAATAAACATCTATAAATACTAGGGTGGGTCGATTTAGCAATCAATATTGTGCCATCGATTTTTCGATAACTTTTGGCATGAGGAAAAAAATCTCCACTACGAACTATCAAAAAAATCATTTTCGAGGCGCCCAAATTTCAATTTTTTGACTTTTTCTGAACTTTTATTTTTAAGTTTTTTTTAGTAGGTAATAAAAGAAAATCTGCTGACTTAATTTTTTTTTTAAATATTACCTTTCTAAGGTGGAATTGCAGTTTTTAGAAAAAAAAATGTTTTTTGTGGTTTTCGACTAGTTTATGTCAAAAAAACGGCGCCTTGAAAATGATTTTTTTGATATGTCGTAGTGGAACTTTTTTTTCTCATGCCAAAAGCTATCGAAAAATCGATGGCGCAATATTGACAAATTTTTTTCCTTACAAATCGGCCAACCCTAATAAATACACTGTAAAACAATTTCGAACTTTTTCCAAAATTACCATGTGTATCGGCGTTTTGAAAGACCACATCGGAATTTTATTTTAAGGGGGTTAAATTTTCCCCCCTTTTTGAAATCTTTATTGTGAATCGGCATAGAAAAATTTCCATTTTAGGTATAGGAAATTTTTAGCAAACTTATGTAAAATACTATGAGGAACATTTTTGTGGAATATTTTAACCCTCTAACTCTTAAGTTAAAGGGACTTTTTTGGCCCCTTTTTAAAAAGGGACAAGAAAGAGCCGTAAGTTGAACAGATAGAGGGTTAAAGTCTTCCACAAAAACATTCCCCGTAGTGTTTTACATAAGTTTGCTGAACACTCTCTATACCTAAAATCACATGGTTTGCCCCTAAAATCCAGGTTTCTTGGACATTTGGGCGCCAGTTTTGAATAAGTACGAGATTAACCCTTAAACACAATTTAAGGTTTGGTTTATTTTTGGCATTGAAATTGAATTCCAACTTTGACGTCTTCAGAAATTTACAGTAGAATTTCATTACAAATATTTTTGTGGCCTTAAGGGGCGTTTCTGTCCCTTCCTAAAAAGGGATAAAAAAAGTCACTTTAATTGCAGAGTAAGAGAGTTAAAATGTTCCGTAAAAACATTTGTCATGAAATTCTACTATAAGTCTATGAAGACATCAAAGTTGAAGATTTAAGTGCAATGCCAGAAATAAGTCAAAACTTAAAATGTATTTAAGGGCTAATTTCGTACTTATTCAGATTTGGCGCCCAAATGTCCAACAACACTGGATTTTAGGGGGAAACAATATGAATTTTAAATTTTAGCTATAATGTGTGTTCAGCGAACATATGTAGAATACTACGGGGATCATTTTTGTGGAACAATTTAACCCTCTAACTGAGCAACTTACGGGTCTTTATTGTCCCTTTTTAAAATGGGGCCAAAAAAGTTCTTTTAATTGAAGATTTAGAGGGTTAAAATGTTCCACAAAATTGTTCCACGTAGTGTTCTACATAAGTTCGCTAAACAAGTCCTATACCTAAAATGAAAGATTCACGTGGTTTTCTATGCCTATTCACAATAAAAATTTGAAAAACGTGGGAAATTTTAACCCCCCCCCTTAATTAAAATTCCGATGGGATGTTTCAAAATGCCGACATACGTATATTATTTTTAGTCTCCTCTACTAAAATCCATTATCAGACCATGGTAATTTTTTTCGTTTTGTACTGTGTAATTAGCAAAATAAACTGCTAATTTCAACAGTTTTTCTGCAAAGTAATTTTGACTAATTTTTGTAGTTTTATCTAAAATTTTTACAGACTTTTTCCTACTAGTGTAAAACTGGGAAATTTCTTTTATTGAAAAGTCAAATTTTCGTAAATAAATTCCAAATATTTCAAAATATTGCCTTGTCGCTAAATTTCAATGAGCTTTTTCATTTGCTTTAAACTCAACTACTGGAAATAAAATATCAATAACAATTCAAAATACCTGATTATGCTATAGATATGCAAATATTAGTAGATCCAACTTTTCTGCTAAATTTTGAGTTAGAGAGTAAGCGCTAAACCACATCCACATGACGGAATCCTATAAGCCCTTGAATAAAAGTAATGATCTTATTTTAAGTACAGACTAAACTGGCTATTCTCTATAGTCAAGAAATATAGAAATTATTGAAATTAAAATTTTTTCGGAGCGTTCGTGTGATAGCTTTAACAAGAAGCATTCACGAACGCCGGCAAATCAGTTTGAAATAATTCGTCCTGGTGTACATATCGGAAAAAGTAAATTTTTTACTTCCTGGCTTATATGTGACTTGCTGTAATCATTAGCGTACATATTTCAGAATAGTAATATGTTTTCGCTTTTGCGACTAAAAAATTTTGAGGCTTAAGTCTTCTAGTATGCGCACAGCCTAAATTATGTATTTAATTAAACATTTTCCTAATACTGAAACTTGTCAGTTTTAACATTTTAGTTTTAGAGGTTTTCTTAAATTTAACAATATCTTGAAAACAAGAATTAATATTAAAAGTTGTATTTATTCGACCTTTCTAATTGTTAATAAAACTTCAGATATTTGAGCTGGAGGTCAGTGATTTGTATTATAAATATTCTCCTTATAAATCAATATTTCGAGATTCTTTGTACATCACCTTCAGGGTTCTTCCAGTTAGTGTTTATATAAAAAACAAACTTAAGGCTATAGCTGTTTATACGTTGTCGTCTGTTTGATTTTATGTAAACATTCATTGGAAGTATTATGAAGATGATATTGAAAGGATATCGAAATATTGATTTATAAGTAAAATATTTATAATAATAATCACCGACCTCAAGCTCAAATATTTTAAGTTTTATCAAGAATTAATCTCTAATAAAAAAATTATACTTTAATTTAAAAAGACAATCGTGATACTAATTGTAGAACAAGGAATAAAAACTATTGCAACTTATAGTTAAAATAAAAACCTTAACCAAAAATACACAGAAAAGAAAAATATGTAAAAAACTAAGTTTAAGAAAATAAAACAAATAAATACCAATCACACCTACATTATAAAATAAAACAAATTGTAGAAACTAATAATAATAAAAAACAATAGTTCTTTAGTTACTGTAAATATTATATAAAAAGTCCAATTTTTAAAAAACCACAAACAAAAAACAAAAACCACATAAAAGTTATACTAAATTCAAAGAACTGATGCATTTACAACATAAATGAACTATATAAATAAAAAAAAACATCTAACCTGATATATTAGTTTATGTTAATAAAATTAATTTAAAATAATTATTTAGAAAAAACCACAAAACCATTTATCAAATAATTTTAAAAAATATTTTTTTTTTTTAAATCACTACAAATATGATTTTGTTATTTAATTTGTAAAATTGTTTATCATCTAAATAATTTAATTAAATTTTTTTAATTTAAATAATTACAAGAAAACACTTTGTAAATAATTATCACACTATATTAATAATAAATAAAAAAAAATACACGAATTTTTAAACAAAATAAATAATAACGAAAAAGGAAGCATGTGAATAATAATTATAAATTAAATTAAATAAAAAATAAATTGAAAATACAAAATATTAAACAAAAAAATTATTGTAATTTGATTAAAATTGTTGAGAGGTAAGTAAATAAAAGCCCAAACCAAAGACTAAAAAAAAATATTTGAAATTTGTTGAAATTTAAATGTTATTGCTTAAATGATAATTTCAGTTTCATTTCCATAAAATGTAATCAATTTTTAGAAGAAAAAAAATTTCTTCTTATAAGTTGTTACTTCCTAAAGGAACTTTTTGGCCCCTTTTTAAAAAGGGACAAAAAATTTATTTATACCGATGGTATGAAATACAAAATCGGCACAGTAGCAGCCGATTTTGCCTTTTTTAAAAAAGGCCAGTAATGAATTGGCAACTCTGCCGATTTTGGCCGGGAAAATAAAAAACTGATATTTTTCGCAAATATTACAATAACATGGCTTTTAAATAAAAAAATAAAATATTAATAATATTCTTAATTGAACTTTTGACAGCCGTTCAAATATGCAATTAAAATGCTGTTACAGTATTTACCACCCTTAAGCGTATAAAACCTTAAACTTCTATTTTCAAAGAACTTAATCGATTTAACGCCGACGTACTCACATGAGTACACCTCAGTTTTTACGACTTTTTCTGAAACTATTGATCCTATAACATAACCCAGTGTAGAAACAGTAATGACATATGATTATTTTTGGACTACCAGTCATGACACCCAATTACCTTCTGCATTATTTTAAAATATATAGTAATGAGTTACTGATAATGACTTCTTTTTATCATTATTTCAAATAGAAAATAATTTTCTAGATTTTTAAAAAATTTTTTTAAATCTATTTTTAGACTCAATATATTTTAAACACTGGTAAGGATATATGTAACCACATATTTTTTGATTTTATGTATGTTGGCGAGTAAGCTTACTTGTGCGCAGCAGGTCAATTATGTTTTTATCTATTAAATATTACATGTCGATATAGCTCAGGTGGTAGAGCTATTGACTGGCAATCTGTAGACCCAGGTTCGATTCCCGCACCAGGAAATTTTATTTAAAAAAAAATATTTTTTTTTATATTATTTTTTTTTTTTGAAAATCTATTTTTAGACCCATTATATCTGTCAGTACTGGTAAGCACATAGGTAGTTTCTGACAGCCAACTAAATTTAAAATTCAAAACATGAAAGTTTTTTCTGATCTAAAGTTTTTTATGCGGTTTAAATTAACCTTATTTTACAGTAATTCAAAAATAGGAAATCTCGGCAAAATTCTTCACAAATCAAAAATTTTAACTATTGTAATTTTTAATAAAAGTGTTATGAAATTTTTTTGTAGTGTTTATTATTTATGTTGCAAAACCCTTGACCAAAGCTTCCCAGAATGACCCATACTGACCGCCTAGCTCAGGGACGTCAGGGGGGGATCGACCGATCATCTGGGAAGAGGGCAGAACAATAAAATTTCTAACAAAAAAACTAACAAAACTCAAACAAAAAAAACCATACTAAAAATCTCAAAAATAAACTTTGTATATAAAACTTTATATACAAAAAAACATGATAAAAAAAACCATAGTGACAACTAACGATGGGCACTTTGGAACAAGTCCCACAAATCAAAAAAAAACCCACAAAATTTACAAATTACGCTAACCTAACACTGACAGAAATTAATACAAGCAATATTTAACTAATACTAATAGATTTTACTAGGGACAAGAGATGGAATATGTCCCCCTAGTTGCCCACCCTGCCTTGATAACCTAATCCTAACTCTAATAGGCTATCCCACAAATAACACAGTCACTGGTCACCCTACAAACTTACATTAACACACTCACCGAAATTATTAACCAGACATCATCTTACTCGACGTCAGCTAAATAAAAACATGTTAGAATTTAAATTTACAATATAAAAATGGAATCTTGTTTTATTTAAATTATTTATGATTTTTAAAATGGAGTAACGAAAAGAAACCGTAAGTATATACAAAAACGGATTTAATAAAAATGGCGAATAAAACGGTAATAAACAAACTTAACAAAAGTAAGTACGGTATAAAAATATTTTTAAATCTACTTAATAATAAAAACAAATGGTATATAATTTTTTCCTAACCTTAACAACAACAATAAAAAAACCTAACCTATTCTCCCAAAAATAATTTTCTAAATACCCTAACCAACTTTCTGGTCTATTTTTCTAAAACAAAAAAAAAACGTTTTCCTACACGAGAGAGCTCTCTAGTATATTTTTTCCTTTACGGCTAAAATTATCCGTACACTCGCGCTTTTAATCTAATTCTAAACACAGGGTATTCTATCACAGAAATTTCTGGGCTCACATAAAAAACACTTAACACTAGACACTAAAATAATAAACTTTTCTTTACTTAATTACTGCTTTTTCTTTTTGAATTTTTAGATTTTTTTCTCTTTAATTACTTTCTTTCAAAATTTTTTCCTAACTTTTTTTATATCTTTTTTTTTCAATTAAAATTTTTCAAAATTTTCTAATTCCTTATTTTTTAAAAAAAAACTAACACCGCTTAATATTCCACACTGCCGGATATTTCATTTTTTCATATAAATTCACTTTTAAATACATAACTTTTTCGGACTCACCGACACCACTATTCCTCTGGTATACTGCCACTAGTTACCCCAGTTGGTTGGTTTTAAGCGGCCATCACGGCAAAATGTTGAGAACCAAAAAATATACAGTTGACCCAAAGATAAAAATGTTGAAAAGGAGTATAGAGCAGGTTGACCAAAAATACGTCCTCCAGAAAATATAAGGCAGGAATGTTATTTCTCAAAAATTATAACCGCAATGTTGTACCGCAAAATTAACACGGAATTATGTACAGCAAAATAAATTTGTGAACTACAACCCGTCCTTGTTCCCTTGGCAGTTGATGGGTTGTAGCCCTTCTTCCGCACGTACACAAAAAAAAAATGGCGTTACCTTTTCCTTTTCCACGGCAGTAGCTACTTAAGCGGTGTCCAGCGGCTTGGCACACAGGTTCGGTTGCCCAACAAAAAGAAAATCCTTTACCCAAAAACGACAGGAAAATTCTCCAGCAGCCAGTGCTTCCATCCAATATTCAAGCAGTAATGAATTTACCGCGACAATTAACTTTGTGCCAAGCCGCTGTTCTAAACAAATTCAGCTAAACTTGTTTAGCACCGCCCCTAATTCTTAAAGTTAGCTGCCTCTATCTATCTTTTTCTGTGTATCTTTTATTCTACTCTCTATTTGGCCCTATATCCTATACCATTTTATTTTGATCCTCCATCTTTTCTGTTAATATTTTCCTTCATAATTTAAAACAAAAATGTTATCCATCAACAAAAAGATGGCACCCTCAGGTCAATAACCGCCGAAATATTTGACCATGAATCGCATTCGGCCATTAAACCCTTAGATTCCTGGCCAAATATTCATGTTCTTCTGGCTCTCATACCAGGCGAACAGAAAAATCAGCACTTGGCGGTTATTTTAAAAAAAACCAATCTCCTTGTCCTTCATTACATTTTAATTTATTTTCATTCACCCCATTCTACCCTCATTTATTTTATGTTTATTCACCCACTTTCTAAACAATAACAATCAACAGCTGATTGCTATTGGAAAGTTGAAGTGTCAACCTGGTACAGCAGACGTGCACTTCTGTGCAACTCTGGCACCGCTACATTTATTCAAGAACTTATTAAATACATTGATTCAAGTTTGCAATAGCGATTTTATAAAAGGTTCGCTCGGTGACGCTGTTTTTCTCTTTTCGCTCTATGCCTATTTCCAAAGATATCTTTAAATTTTTTTCAATTCTGATTTCACTCTTTCGTATTAACGGCCTTGCTTCTTATATAAATATATTTTTATTGATTTCTCTCCGCCAGATTTCATTTGGCGAGTAATGGGTTAACTTTCAATATGATATCCCTGTAAGTATGCTTAAATTTTTGTGGACATATATTATTTCTCTTATTACATTTATATTACATCAACAACTTGTTTTATTTTATAAATTAAAATGTTCTAATTCTATACAATACAACGAATTTCTTTGACATTTTTGCTTTTTATTAAAGCATACCTTGAACTTGTTTGAAAAAATGATCAGCGTAGTTTTAGGCTGGAGAAAAAAACGAACAAATACCCCCTAAATGAACTGGTAAAGTAAGTGAAATATATACTTTAAAAAAAAAAGGTATTCTCAAAAAATGTTTCCTTTAACAATTTTAGCTCGTAATGTAATTTTTTTTTTTTTTTGCTTTAACTCAACATACTTTAGGGGGCTTTATTGTTTAACAAAAAGGACTTTTAAAAGCATTTCTGAGGTTTCTTTATGTGTAAGCATAAGAGTAGAATTTCATATGGTTATATCTTTTTAAACCAAAATAACAAGCAAGGGGTTACAAAAACAAAACCTTTTTTTGGCTCGTGAAACAAACAAATGAAATAACTTTTGTGTTTAATTTGTGTATGAGCTTAAAATCAACAACATTTATTTATAGGTTTTGACAAAACCTAATGCGATATAAATGACAACAAATATACAATTCTAAAATTTTATACATATGACCTTAGAGTCATATAGGATTATAGTTATGTAAAAATGTTTCTGGTAAAAAGATATTTTACAAAACAAGGCTTATTAAGTAATTTGTGGTTGGTTTTTTTTTTAATTTAAGCATACTTTTAGGAGATTAGTATATAATACGTTTGCTTTAAAAAATTTGGGTATTTTAATAAAATTTATCTCATTTTAAAATTATCTAACCAATGGTTTTATTATGGCTTTAAAGTAAACTTAACATTTAGTTGTTAATACACTCCAACTGTCCCTTAACTGTAGTTAAACCAATTTTCACACATAAGTGCTAAATAATTGCTTGGGGAATGTTGTAATTAAGTGACAACTAGGAAAAAATATATATAATAACTTTTAACCCCTGTTTTAACTTGTTTTTTTTTTCTCCTCTTTTAAATGGCTTGCTGGTTAAGCTTACAAAAAAATTACATTATAATAGCATAACGCGTCATTGTTAAGTGACCCTCATATGTGACCTTAGTTTGTAAGTTTTAAAATAGTTGGAAACACTAAAAGCAAAGTAGTTGTAAAGAGAACTTAAAAGAAAATAAATATGTGCATTACTAGAGGAAATTTTAACTTTTAAAAGACTTGTTACTGTATAGAAGAAAAAAAACTTAAAGCAATTGAGTACTTAAAAAGAAAAACAGCAGGTGATACAAACAACTTTTTTTTTGTTAAAGGAGAAAAGTTTTCCATATTAAAGAAGAAAAATCAGGCAATAAAATGCTGCAGATTTAAATTTCTTAAATTGTGCTCTAAGGATGGGTAAAATCGTTAATTAAATCAAGTATGAAAAACAACAAAAGTTGGTAGGATTTGGGTCCGGGAAGAATATGGTGCAACCAAAATAGTGAAATATATAATATTAGGTGTAGTAAAAAGAGAATGTAGGTCAAATATATTTGGTGGTAACATACATAAAGCACAAAGTCATTATATCTTATACTATATGGTGTAGGGTATAATTCTATAAAAACACGTTTAAAAAGCTCAAATTTCGATTTCGCGGATAAATGGAATGAATCGGTCTTCGGTATTCTATGCTATAGGTTAAGTACAAGTAAGATGTACAATAGAGCGTACCACCTTACAGGCAAAAAGAAGTGCGCGGTACACCTTCAAATATAAGTTATTTTTGCAAGGCAATTTTTCGTTATAGCTTCGGCATTTAAAGTCGGATTTTAAAGTGTGATATGTCAATTTTTTGTTGCTATAATGGAAAAATCCAATGAAAAAAAATTTTAAAATGCTACCCCTACGTTCGGCAACAAAAAAATTTTTTTTTTCTGGATTCATCGAAAAACTTCCTTAGCAAAATTTCAATGAATTTTTCGAGCTTTAATTTTCTGACATTAGGGTCGTACATTAGGATTGTAGCAAATGAGATCTGGTGGGTAAATACTAGAACGGGATACTTGAGGTCAATGGCCCTTAGAGATCGATGTATCATACTTTAAGATCCGACTGTAAATGCCAAAGAAAAAAAAGGAAAATGAATAATAGCGACCCCTACGTTCTGCAAAAAAAATTTTTTTTTTGAAACCTCCTTGCAAAAATAATTAAGATTAAGATTTTGAGGTACGGTCTAATGTTCAAGTTCCCGAATTAGGTCGTTGCATAAATATCTGCTTAATAATTTCCAAGATAATTCGAAAATGGCATGAAATTTTTGAGGTTTTTGATTTTTTAGTAGTGAAACTTTTGGCTTTAACGCCGGGTCCGCCTAGAGTTCAATAATTTTATACCGAGGAATGCAAAAAAAAAAATAAAATTTTCTTAATTTTTTCATCTCTTTGGAATTTTCAACAAAATTGAAAAACAGGTATTAGAAAGGGTTTTACAATTTAAATGTTAAAATTGAATAACACAAGTTGTCTTTCAAACTAGAGAAACGTTTGGATTTAATGCCGGGTCTGGCATCCGAAAATTAGTCCATCAGTTAGGCCATGAGTTCAATCATTTTAAACCAAATTATTAAAAAGCCAAGAAAAAAAAAAAAAATTCGTAGTTTTTCCAACTTTTTTAAGTTTTAAATTAAAGCAAAAAAAAAAAGAAACTACATTATAAAGGGTTTTCCAATACACGGAGAGAATTATCTACATGATATTAATGAATTTTTGCATAAAACCAATGAAGTTTCAATGGAACTCATCCATTAAAACTTTTCATTGAACTAATGGATTTTTCATAAAATGTTGTGAAAATTTTTATTTTAATTATTAAAAGGTTGATAACCTCAATGAGAAAGTTTCAATAAGACTGGATTCATAATATATATGAAGATTCTTTCATTAAATTTAAAAAATATTTCATTTACTTACTGAAGCAAACTTCATTAGTTTACTGAAAAATTTCATTAAAACACGTCCAGCAAAATCCCCTCTGTATAGGGAAGGATAAATTTAAAAATTAAATACAACAAACAGTGAACTTTTAAAAATTATTCGTTTTTTTGGAAATTTTCTCTAAATAAGCTTTATATTATAAAACAATTAAGACAAATTTTCCAAAAAAAAAAAAAAACAAAACTTTTTCCCCTTATATCAAATTTCTAAGGCTTGTAGAATCCTATAAGTATCTTCCAAAAATTTGTTAGCTATTTTTCACTTAATCACCTTAAAATTAGGCAATGTTTGAGTATTAGTACGCTGAAAGAATCATCCTTCATAGTATTAATGAATTTTTTTCGTAGAGTCAATAAAGAATTTTATTATGTGTATAATATTTAATTAATATTATGAAATATTTCATAACTTTTTTTCATAAAATTTTATAATTTCGTTGAAAAAAATTCATTGAATTTCATAAATCAAATATTCATAAATTTAATGAAAATGTTCTTTATATATATGAAATCGTTCAATAGCATTTACTTTTTTTAAGTTTTTTTTATAAAATATCGTCATTATACCCTACACCACTACGTGGTAAAGGTATAATAAGTTTGTGCTGATGTTTGTAACACCCAAAAATATTGGATCTAGACCAACCTTATGGCATACCGATCGACTCAGAATCACGTTTTATTTCGATTTAACGATGTCCGTCTGTCCGTCCGTCCGTCTGTCTGTCCATGCATGCTTGTGCGCACTCTACAGGTCGCAAATATTAAGATATTATAATAAAATGTGGTTCGCTGACTCACATGATCCCGAGAACAAAGCCGTTAGATTCTAGATAGAATCGGTCCATATTTGGACCCATCGCCCATATGGGCTTTATTTACGATTTTCTCTTCTTTTATTATTTTATATAAAATTTTGACACAAGTCCCATTTTAACCCATTCGAATTTCGGATCCAAACATTAGATGGATTTTAGCCTTTTCACTCGTTTTATTAATTTTTAAAAATTTTCATACAATTAGAATTTTATATTAAACATTTAACTCTCAAATACAATCCCAGCAAATCCTTGGAGATGGGTATGACCTTTTTCACGCATTGCCTAGCAATGGGTACCCCTTTACCCTTGGTTTTACTTAGAAATCTAAAGTAATACTGTGATACATCAATACTTATGTGGGAGGTATGAAATAATGAGTTACCGATATGGAGATATGTCACTACTTACTTGTAGCCTTTAATATAATAATATAATATATTACCGATATTGTGTTTTATAATAACTTATTAATAAGAGTAAAAATAATAAGTTATTGGTATTGCATAAAATTACTACTTCTTATGCGAAAGTATGATTTAATAAAAATTTGGAATCTAATTACATTGCTCGGATCGATGTACCTTTAAACAAAGTCATTACTGGTAACGTCTTATTTTATTCCCTACATGTAACTAATGAAATATGTACTAATGTGTAATGACTTACTTCACTCTATAAAAGTATGTACCTACTTATTTTAGCTAACTAGGGAATTTAATATTACAAGTAACAACTTATTTAAGTACTTCCCTCGTAATCACTTATTTTAGCCTATACTGGTATGATTTAGGCAAGCATTTACCCCCAATGATACCCCCATATTAAAATAATGTGTTATGGGACCAAAGTGTAAGTAGTTACAATTTTTGGTTTCTTATTAAATTTCCCTTTACCTGGTAATAGAAGGTTTTGCTGGAATTAATAAGGAATTTTATTAATTAAATTAAGTTTATTATAAAATTTTATGAAACTTTTTAATTTAATGAATTCTTTCATTAGATATATTTTGCACATCCGTAAAATATGCTACAATTTTCTTACGCTTTTTGAATTTGCTAAATACTTTTTATTTATCCACTCCAACTTAGCAACGACAACAACCAAGTAAATAATAGTAAATGAAATTGGTTCATAGATTTTATGAAGCTCTTCATTGGCTGAATGATTTATTCTGGAAGAGTGGTCTATTCATTTCATGAAGAGTTTCATTAATTTTATGAACTTTTCATAAACATTGACGTTAATGAGACGTGTTTCATAGATTCTATAAAAAGTTTCAATGGACGAGTTCCAGTGACAATTTTCATTGAAGATATGAAGAAATTTATTACTGAAGTAATGATAATTCTCTGAGTGTATTTAACGAGTTTCCCAAATTTGAAAAATATCGAGACACCCTAATAAATAATTTATTATTTGAATATATTTCGCGAAATTTTTGAATTTTCAAATATAAACTCAGCCAATAATAAATAGTTGCTCAGGTAATATTAAACTTAAGCGCACATTGCCGGCCCGTAGTGCATTGTGATCTCTGAAATTAAATTCTGTAGAAGAAAACAACTTAAGATAAATTTTATTGAGTTAAAATTAATTCATACATTTTTTTTTTTTTAATTAATAAAAATTCAATTCTCTCTAGTGTTCCATTACAAGACTGTAAAATTCAATTAATTTAAAACTTTATTAAAATATTCAAATCTATCAATATAACCCCATTTGTGTAGCCCTAAACATATGTGTGCTAAACACATATCGAATCATCTACTTCAATTTCAAATAAAACTCGTTTAACTTTATTTAATTAAAATGAATTCGAAAATATACGCAAAACGCTATTTCAGGATGATCTAAATTTTTAGTTTTCCTTTCGTTTGCCCAAAAAAAGAAAAATAAAAAGAGAAAAAAAAACAGAAGAAGCAACTAAAATGAAAACTTCTATTCTATATACTATAGTATAGTCATAGTATAGTTCATTTATTTTTTCGCAATCGTAACAAGAAATCTAGTTACGCCCATATGTATGCCATACAATTTCAACATTTAACGTTTTTTTTTTTCAAACGAAATACATAAAATCCAATGAGAAAACGATTTAATCCTTAGCTATGTTAGGAATTACGAAAAATTCTAACATAACAGACAAAACGTGTAACAAAACGAAAAAAATAAAAACAGAAATCCAAAATCGACATACATATTTTGGAATTATGCACAGAGAAAACGGAATCATAACGACAACTGAATTTGTAGCCAATAGAATGTTTCGATTGTGGAAGCCGAATTTTTTAGTTTTGGTAACAGAAAACTATATGTGACAAGATTAATTTGATTGTAACAATTAAATTTCAGCTACCACAATAATAATTTGACAGTTAAAATAGTAAAATTCAGTTGCTGCGGTTGAGACATTCGATTGACAACAAATACGGCTGCCAGCCTGAATCTATTTTCTGGATGTATCAATGAGTAAGTTTGTAGTAGTCGTAATGTTTGTTAAACAATTGAAAGGTAAAATCTGTTTCTCCATTCTTTTCTTGTTTAGTTTTTTTTTACCAAAATGAAGGAAAGAGTACAAATATAACACAACATTGCACAGTGGTTTCGTATTAATGTTGGAAATATAATTCTGAAGTAAAAAGTTAAAATCGGATAAGCCGACTTTATGATACACTACACCAGCATAGTTAAAAGTCCACTGATGATTTTATCTGAAATTTTAATGAGAGAAAATGCGTCTATAACTTGTTAAGAAATTAGAAAATTAGTAAGAAATATTGATATTCCTACTGTATCCAAAATGATTCGTATTTCTGTCCAATTGAATCAGCATACAAATTTATTGAAATATCTTTATATTTGCGAACTGTAGCAAAGAAGTATAAAAGCCAATTTTTGGGATGCCTTTGTATGGGCCCTAGGGATATATATATAAAAGAATTTTAACCAAAATTAATACATTTGGTTGGACGAAAATGGCCCATTTGGAAAAAAGGTGTATTAATATTAAAAATTCCCAAAATTCGAAATTTCGAAAGAAATTATTTTTTATTCCACTTATTTATTAAATATAGTCAAAATGATTCAGCTATGGAATTTTGACTTCATCGGATATCACTAACCCACTTTAGCCTGGAATCCAAAATGACCCACAAATTTGATAAAAATGCAAAAACTTTTTTTTAAATTAATTTAAAAGATTTTTTAAAATGCCTAATTTGGAGACGTCAATTGCTATTTTTACCACATAATAGTTGATATTAAAGAAAAAAAATAAATTGGAAAAACGATAATTCGAGTTTGTGTTTGGAGTGACTGCTTTCCAGGACATTTTTCAAAAAGTGCTAATTTTGTCAAAAATTTAACAAAATTTGAATGTTTTCATCAAATTCACATAGTTTTTGGAAAAATATGACTTAGATTTGGTCAGACTATAATTATCTTTACATTTGTTCAAAAAAGCGTTAACCCTTAGAGGCCTGGGGTTAGAAAAGACCCATGAAACTTAACCATTAAATTGATAAAAAAAAAAAATCTGAACTGGATAAAAATAATGATTTTATGTAACATGATTCATATGCGGTTAATTTTTATACTTCTGGCCAAAAACGACCCACTAGGAAATTTACGGAATAACACCATTCATAATTTTTGGAAAAATATCATTTTAAATAACTTTTAAAAAAAATCCACTAGATAAAAATAATTATTTTGAGTAAATTGATCCATATAGGGTTAATTTTCTCACTTTTCACAAAAAAAAAGACCCACTAGGAAATTTACAGAATGAACATAAATCGATAAATCTTTAATTTAAGGGACATGCTAATGTGAATATTGGGTATTATTGCAAATGAATGGTACAGTGAAGTGCTACAAATATAAAAAGTTTTTAAATAAAAAAATTTTGAACAAGATTCGAACTTATTTTCACTTTCTAAATATCAACTTCAGCTAACAAGATTAGTACCGAAAGTTTCATAATTTTGTCCTTCTGATCTTTCTAAATAATAATACTCAGGTTTGGATAAATTTTATTTCTCTTGAAAAGCTTTGAGTATAATATTTGTCACTTTTACCGATTTTTAAACTATATTTTTCACATTTTTTTTAATTCTAATTGGTGTCTTTTTACTGGTTTTTAATTATGTTCAGTTAACCGGTCGACCTTTTTACAAACCGAAACCCGGCTTTTAATTATAATTATTAAAAAACCAAATTAAAAAAATATTGGTCCAGCCAGATATTGTTTGGCAATGAACTGTATCAAAAAAACTTTTCAGAATCAATTTTAGAACAGTAACGCTTTATCAGCAAAACTTAAGCGATTTTTTGGATGTTGTCCAGAATTACTTCTAAAAAGCTATAAAAATATACTAACGGATATTTTGGAAGCAATGAACGAAATGGTTTCTTTGAAGTTCTTCCGAAGATACAAACTAATAAGCAATGAAGGAAGTGGTTATTAAAGCATGACTTCTAATTTAGTTTACTGGGTAGTAATAATTATTAGCATTACCTAATTTAGTAATGAAAATATCAGGATTGTTAACCCGATTTGATTTTAAACTTATTGTTAGCAACAATTTTTATTTCGGTTTAAGTACTAAAAAATGAAAAAGTCTTATTTTGTCAGCACATGCTGTTTTGTTAATTTGTGCTTTCCTTTCAAACCAAATCACAAATCACAGTACACCACAAAACATACAATAACTAAAACAAATGATTACAGACATGCATTTCTTTTTTCATTTTAGACCGAAACTTTTGTTCCAACAAACTGCAGCATTACTAGTACTTAGTATAACGAAGTTACATGTTTCAACATAACTGTAGTCGAATAACAAAAATAGAATATAAAAAGATAACAAGACAAAAAATTTTCCGTAAAATAAAACAAAAACACGTATACTTACTACAGCCCAAATGTATGCTATTGAGAATACGTGGTCTACAATGCAAAGCAAACATGTTTAGAGCTATTCCATAGTGTGTAACATTGACATTACTTTTACAGCTCTAAGCTTGTTGTACAGAAGATTGAACATCAATGTTGTTCCTGTTGTTGTTGTTGTTGGTTTTGCTGCTGCTGTTTTTCAGAGTGACTAAGTATATCTCTTAAAGTAAAGTTTACGATATGCAAAAATCGTTTGGCAATAAGCGGAAATGATTGTCGGTCTTTTTAACATAACAACTCATCCATTTGGGAGATGATCACTATACAAACATTAACTGCACTACCACCACTATATTGTATATGTATGTATGTGTAGTACTTTAAGCACTACAACATGTTGTAGTAGCAGTATTGTAAGTAAACAACCCATAGGTTAACGATTACATATCGAGTGTTTTGTTAGTATTATGGAGAGAAAAAATAACAGTAACAACAACGAAAATCAACAAGAAAAACACAAAAGTAAATTGGTTTCCAGACAACCGGATATTGTAGGAAATGTTTGCTTATATTAAATGGCAGGTAAATGCCCCAATAGATTGTACAATGAAATTAAATTGAAGTTGAGTAAATTAAAAAAATTCAAATTTTGGTAATAAGAAAAATTCTTTAATACAAAACTGTTTGTTTCATTTATTTGTTGAAAATAAAGCAAATTTATTATTTTCGCTAGGCCGACGAATGTATTTGGATCCGGATAAACAGATAATGCCTATAACTGCATTATAGTGCATATTCCTACTTGTGACTCATTGTGACCATCATAAGACTATTTTTAAGACTGAGAGTCATAACTTTTAATACAACTTTTATTATACCCTACACCACTATGTGGTCAGGGTATTATACCAAAAAATATTGGTCCCAGGCCCACCTTATAGTATACCGATCGACTCAGAATTTTTTTTTATTTCGATTTAACGATGGCCGTCTGTCCGTCCGTCCGTCTGTCTGTCTGTCCATGCATTTTTGTGCGCACTCTACAGGTCGCAAATATTAAGATATTTTGATGAAACTTGGTATAGGACGAAGCCTATTGATGTTGGTTAAAATCGGTCCATGTTTAGACCTAGTGCCCATATAAGTGTCCCCCCAAAATTATATTGTTTATACGCTGCAGGTCGCAAATATTAAGTTATTTTTATTAAATTTGGTACACCGACCTATATCAGCCCAAGGACGAAGCCAATTGATTTTGGTTAACACTGGTCCAAGTTTAGACCTAGTGACCATATTGGCTTGGGTACAAACTGCAGGTCGCAAATATTAAGATATTTTAATGAAATTTGGTTCGCTGACTCACATTATAGAAAATTTTAACACAAGTCCCATTTTAACCCATTCGAATTTCGGATCCAAACATTAGTTAGTTTTTAACCAGACTGGTGTAGGGTATTGTATAGTCGGCATGCCTGACTTTAACCTTTTTACTCGTTTTTTTTTTTCAAACAAAAATTTGTTTAAATATAATTTATTGTGACTTTGCAACAACAAATACACGTGGAATACAATCACAAATAAGAGTCACAGTCTTTTCGTAGGTTTAGGCACAAATATGTGTATTATTCTATATGAAACAAAAATTTACAAATTTTTTTAGGTATTGAATTTAAAAGCCTTTTTAAGAATATAGGCCTTAATTTCTAAATATTTCAATCATATAAAAGTATGCTTTATATATATATAATTTAAGCAACCCCCTAAAAATAGGCCACCATTTTTGAAAATACAAATTTAGCCATTCCAATACACACTACTATGCAATTATAAAATCATAAGTAATTCTCTATTATTAGTGAAGCATAAACCAATATTTTAATTTATTTAAATTCTCAGAAAACTGTCTTTTTTTTGGAAAATAAATTACATTTTAATTAAAATTTAAAACACTTGATTGCCTTCAAATTAAAACAGATTTTTATTGTTTTATAGTTTTTTTGTATAATAAAATTAAATAAATTTTTTAGTTTCTTCTCACAACGAAAACCAAGAGAGAATGCAATTATTTTTTATAAATTATACCATCAAAAAGTCATAAAGGTAAATAAATACAGGTATTTATAATATAACAATTTGATTAAAACTCAAAATAGTGGAAAATTTCTTTTATTTATACAATCTTAAACAGTGGCTGTAAACATTATAACGGCATCAACGAAAATATCAACAACAACAACACATAAATCACTGGTTTGTATTAAAGCCATTAATTAAGGACGATATGAAAAGGCTTTTTAATTTGTTTGATTTCGCGAATGGGAAATTTTTTTCAAAAACAGACATTAACAGCAACAGAATAAGCACACGAGTTTTAATTAAACTTGTTTAAGTCAACTGAAAAGTAGATTAATATAAAAAAAAGAAGATAAAAAACTTAAATGTAAACTTACAATTTAATTAACATTAAATAAGGCGAAATCAGCAGTGAAGAATTAAAAGAAATTACATCATTTATAACAAAGTGAAAGGGAAAGAAAATCAAGATGTATATGATACCAGAGAAGATAAAATAATAAGCTTTTAAGTAATTCTCACAAATTTAAAGATTTTAATTTAATAGTATTATATTTTATAACGGGAGTTGTGTCATGGTTTGAGTTAGTTGAATCGTATACACAATATTATACACATCTTTTTTAGCGTCCTCGAAAGCTTAAGTAATGATAACACTAAATATATTGTCAATATATATACAATAATAAAATAAATAAAACTAAAAAAAAAAATCTCCAAAATTAAAAACATCGTCAAAATTCAAAAAAAAAATTGCTATAATTTCAAAAATTCGTCAAAACTTAGAATAATCGCTAAAATTGAAAAAAGATCAAAAAACGCTAAGATTAGAAAGAAAAGCGCTAAATTAAAAACAATTTTAATCTCCGAAACTGAAAAAAACGCCACAATTTACAAAATTCGTTAGAATCCCCAAAATTATAAACACCCAGTCAGAAATCGCCAGTGGTACAAAAAATCAAGCACTGGCATACCACTGGGTAACCACGGTATTAAAAATAAATGACTGGCAGAACACTCATTTGGGACACTTTGCCAGCGTTTGCAAAAAGCGTTTTACCAGTATTTGTTTTACAAAAATTTCGGTGGTTTATAAAAAAAACCACTGGCAAAGAATTGGCTTAGAGTGATATGCAAAGGTTTGCAACCAGTGCTACCTAGCCAATGCTAACAGGCGTACAAAAATTAATTCACTGGAAAACCAATGCTTTTATAAAAATGCTGACGCTTCATTAAAAAATGTTTGTAGTCGGAAGGTTCCGAGTTCAAATCCGGTTGCAAGCAAAAAAATTTTCTGGGATTTTTTTAATTTAAAATTTTTTTTATTTTATAAAATCAATTTTTTTGTTTGTGGGAAAGCTCCTTCAAGACCAACTTTTTTTTGCCCTCCAAACACTGGCATACTAGTTACTAAAAATTGTTTGCCAGTACTAGCATTTTGGCACAGCCAGTAGTTGTCCAGCTATTATCACTTATTTATGTGTTTAGCCATCAAATATTATATGTTTCGTTACCTCAGTGGGTAGAGCAATCGTCTGCCAATCTGACGCCCTGGGTTCAAATCACGGCAGGACCAAAAAAAATACATATGAACTTTTTTTAAATTTTATTTTGGAAAATATATTTCCAGGCCACCTATTTATTGGTTTTGCCAGCGTTTTGCCAACGTTTAAAAATTTTGTTCCTCCAGTGCTTTTCCGGCGCTTTTTGAACAGCCGGTCCTTTTGTCTAATGATGTTATCATTTTGGGAATGGAAAAGCACTTTTTGCCAGTACTTGTACCACCTGTTAAAGTGCTTTGCAACCGCTTTCCCGTTTGTACTTTTCTGACTGGGCAGTAATAAGGGATATTAAAAATAGCATTGTTAAAATTTCGTTGATGTTAGTCCATCTGAGTTGTGTTTACAATAATTTATTTGTCTCGCAATCAATATAAGAATATAAGTAGACCATTATTAATTATTAACCCATAGATACGTGGATACCGAGGATGGGTCTGTAGCGGGACCCGAAAAAACGTATTATATCCTGCTGTACTTATCGAAAAAATAAAAATTTAAAAAAACCCCAGAATTTTGAAAAATTGTTAATCAATAACAAAATTGAAAAAAATTCAAAAAATTAAAACAAATTAAAAAAATACTATAATTAAAAAAAAATCGCCAATTTGGAAAAAAAATCGCCAATTTGGAAAAAAAATCGCTTAAAAAAGTTAAAGTTAAAAAGAAACATTAAATTTAAAAAAATTGGTAAAATTGAAAAAAAGCAGCCAAAATTTAAAAAAAAAATCGCCATAATAAAAATAACGAAAGTTTTTCTTTCGATTTTAGATCATATATATTAATATCTCTTTAAATTATTTTCAATTTTTACAAGTAGATTGTAGAGAAAAAAATGTTTAAAGTATTCGATAAGGGCAGCAGGGCAGAAAACGTATTTTTGGTTTTCGCTACAAAGCCATCACCAGTGTCGTTTGCCTTGATGGGTTAATAATTGATAATGGTCTACTTATGTTAAGTGGGAAAAATACGTATTCTGTCATGCTGGCCTTATCGACTTCTTTTAAATTTTTTATTCTCTGTACGAACGAAAAACATTCATTTACCAAATAAAAGATCAACTATACATACCCTCCATTCAAAAAAAAATATTTCCTGATACTGAAAATAATAAAATGTAATAAAAATTAAAAAACTGTACATAAAGAATTTGTAGTTTTCTTTTTATTACCAACAACCAATGACCTTAAGGCGAACGAAAATTACCACATTACAAAACCACAGGTCAACTAAATATATTAACAATAAAAAAATATTCATAGACACTTTTTCCGCAACTGATGAAATTATTCTTAAATTACCACTTTAAATTATAAAAATAATTAATACATTATCAATTTTCTAGTATGTTGTTAAGCGGCAACTTGAATAGTTATTATTTTGATTATCAAATCGATTTCAACCAGCCTTTTTCATTAGTATTTTCGATATACAATAATAAATTATAATCAATAAAACTGTTAGAAATATGAAAGGGTTCTGTAAAAAATGCTAACATAAACAGAAAAAAATTTAACAAAATTTTTGCTGAAATAATGAAAATGTAAATGTGGATACAAGAGTCTATTACAAGGGAGTAATCTCACATTTTCACACAAATACCAAACATCAAATTCACCATCAACACGTAAAGCTGTAAATATACTAGCAGTACTTTAACTACAACTCATACGAATACTCGCATATAAAAAAAAAGCTCATACAGGGTAGACTTGGGCGCATTTTCTACTTATTTGTTTAAATTGAAACTTCATTACTTTAGCACACTAGTTTAGGCAAAGTTGTGATTGCAGTTATTGCCTAATCATTTACAATCATCATAACCATAACAAGGATTCATCAGTTCATGAACTTCAAAGTTGGAGATTTTATACTTTATCGATAACTATAAAAACTGTTACTTGGACTAATAAAATAACTTTCTAAAATTCATAGAAAATATGAACGTGTGTATGTGTGCCCTACTGACGAAAGCTCCCCCTTCTGCCCAATATACTTTTATATTTAAATATATGTTTGTCATCATTGTACAAACAGACGCACATACACACTAACTAGATAACACTTGACATTTTGGCCTTATAGGAAGCTGCTTAAAAGCTTTAAAAAATTAAATAAACCAAAAATAAACATAAAACTAACAAGTATTCAAAAAAAAATATATATATATAAAAAGAAGAAGAAGCACTAAACTAGACTTTACATAAGTAGACTATAAAAAAAGCAAACAAAAACTAATTTTTTGGAAACATTTTTATGTATACATAAACTTGTATGTTATTATACTGTTTACATAGATACTTGTTTGTATATAAAGGATTTTAATTTAATTTTACTTATTTTCATAAAATAATTTAAATTGGCTTTGCATACAGTTGTGGGCTCACAAATACTTGTGATTGCCCGAACAAAAGTCATTCGTCAAGGCAAGAAATGAGTTTATTTTAGATCTTTTTTTAAATTTTTTAATGATTTTCCCTAAAATGACAAGAGTAAGATTAATAATTATCAAATTAAAGGTATTTTAAGGATCTTTCCAAAAAAAAATCATTTCACATCATACATTGCCTATTTCTGAAGTTATTGCGGTTTCAATTTGGAAAATTATACATTTTTGCATTTAAGGTTTTTAAAGAGATTAAATAATAATTTGTACTGCGAATAATTTTTTTAGTAGCCGGAATCCTGGAATAGAAATTTATCCAGTTTTGTAAAAGCAAAGCACAAAAAAAAATTTTTTTTTAATTTTATGATTCATAGCCTCATTTCATCCTTTAAAAAAATCTCTAAAAGAGGCTTTAAGAGTTGCAAAAGTCCAAACAGCCTAGTGGACAGGTATGGATATAGATTTTTTGCTGTATACTAGACAGTACCTCAAAAAAAAAAAGTTCGCCGTACACCCTCCAATAGATGTATTTTTGGAAGGCGATTTAAAAAAAAATTTTTTTTTGCCTTTTTTAATTTTTTGTTATGGCTTTGGCATTTAAAATCGGATTTTAAAGTGTGATATATCGATTTTTTTTTGCCTCGAGGAGACCAGTGTTTTGCTATATAGTAAAAACGAAACTAAAAAAATTTTTAAAAGGCGACCACTACGTTCGGCAACCAATATATAAAAAAAAATGTCTACTGGGTTTAGCGAAACTTAGGGTGGTAGCAACTGAGATCTGGTGGGCAACTACTAGAACGGGATACTTGAGGTCAAAATATCCTTAGAGCAAAACACTGGTCTCCTCGAGAGAAAAACATCGATGTATCATACTTTAAGATCCACCTGTAAATACCAAAGATATAACGAAAAATGTAAAATGGCGACCCCTACGTTCGGCATAAAAAAATAAAAAATTTTTTTTTTGAAACCTCCTTGCAAAAATACAGTACGGCGCACTTTTTTGTTTTTGCCTGTAAGGTGGTACGCTCATAAGGTTAAATTTCTCATAAGGTTAAATTTCTTATGGGGTTAAGTTCCTTTATTGTATTGTGTATATTTATTTTTACCTAAAAGTTTACTTTGCTAAAACACACATTAGTTTGTTAGTGTCTCTGCTTAAATCAGGGTTGGAAAATAGCATGCACTAAAGCCATAAACAAAGAACTTTTGGACGTTTTTCTATCCGTATTGGCCAACTATATACGAGTCATGGTAGCTTACATAAAATTCATACAATATTTGGGAATTGCCATTACCACCAAATTACCATTAGTTGAAACTAATGCCAAAAAAAACGCATTACCAATTAATCGCTATGAAATATCTTTGATTATAAAAATTATTAATAATGGTAAAGAAATCTCACTAATGCATAAAACATTAATTGTACCCTACACACAAAATAGTTTGTAGTTTAAATTAACTGAAAATGTAATTTAAAATAAATGAAAAATCACTTGAAAACCGGTCTACTAACTTTTCATTTAAATCAAAAGAACTTTCATTTATTTTTAAATGTTAATAAATAAACTACAAAATCCTTAAAAAATAATGATTTTTCCTTTATTTCGTTTTTTTAAATTTCAAAAAATTAACTACAAAATCCGTAAGAATAAATGATATTTAGTTTATTTAATTCTTTTAACTGACCTAGAAATCGAAAAGGAATGCTTTTTTTTAACAAAACATTTTAAATGAAAATATTAACTGTAACAGAAAGTCCGTATTTCTATATAATTTCTTTTTTAAACAAACGACAAAAACAGTTAAAAAATATATTTCTTTGACTAATCATTTAAAAATAAATGTACGAATAACTTTTTAAATAAACTACAGTCAGTTACTGTAATAATATTTTCAGTGTACACCTCACTATGGAGCAGAATATTTTGAGTTTATGCTGAAGTTTTTAATATTATAATATTACCTTTCCAATATGAAATTGTACGCTAAAAACGATGGCGGTATCAGTTTTTCCAAAAAAAAATTTTTTTCTTGAGGTTTTGGACGAGTTTTTGTTGAAAAATCGATCTTTTTTACGCGTTAAATTTTAAGGTTTTTTTATTAGTAGTAGTAGTAGTTAAAAAAAATTCGCGGATTTCAAATTTTTTAAATATATCCTATCCAAGGTAAAATTATACGCTTAAAACGATGGCGATATTATTTTTTGGAAAAAAATTTTTTTTTTGGATTTTGAGATGAGTTTTTGTCAAAATTTGGGCGCCTCAAAAATGATTTTTTTTTTGATATGTCGTAGTGGAACTTTTTTCCCTCAAAAGCAATCAAAAAATCGATGGCACAGTATCGACAAATTTTTGTCCTTACAAATCGGCCCACCCTAGGTCTAAGCATTTGTCCATATAAAATGGACTTCTCTCTTTTTCAAACTAGAGGTCGCAGTTCTGATGATACCACAACTTTAGAAATTCCGGTCTGCTTTTGGAGTCGATCACAAGAGACCTCTTCTTAACTTCATTTGATGCGCTCAATTCGACTGTGCGATTCGTTTTTCAAGATTAGTTATAGTTTTCGGATTTTCCCATGTTGGCAACACTGCAGTGTCATAACGACTATCAGCTATTGGCTTCTCTAAAAATATCATTTTTATTTTCGATGCGGGTTCGATCCCCAGCGACGGAAATATTAATTTAGAAAATTAATAAATATAGATTTTCAATCCCTCATACATATCCCAGCGTTCTCCTTCAGTGTTCCTGTATTACTTAACCCCATCGAAGAAAAATAACACAATAGGACTATGAACTGAAAAGCATTAACAAAGTTCGCCAACTCAACTCAACAACTGAACTAAGATCAAACATCTCGCTCGTGCTGTATATTAATTTTTTACCACTTCTCATCTCTTCTCTATCCCTTCCTAAAGAAAGCCAGTCGTTAATTAATAGGAAGAATAATCTGAGTGTTACTTATCTTAAAAAAAAATCGAAAACTATAATGTCTAACCAAAGAGTCACTAGACAGCCCGAAACTTCGATTAGTTTAAAATCTTACAAATGAAAACCACCCGGCAAAAAATAGATGCCGAGGCAATAGCAAAAGCAATACAATTAATGATCTAGATGTACTTCATTTTTAAAATAAACACAAATGATTTTAAAATCGAGTTGTCATAGGAGAGGAGTACTCCCAATTCAACATTTTTTCAGTAATTTTTCAACGAGTGCATAGGAAGCTCTTTTTCTCCAATTAGAGTAAAAAAATTCTTCGGAAAAAAATTATATTTCTTTTTTTTACAAAAGTTTTTTATTGCCGCCAGCGGGTATCGAACTTGCGACCTTATGATTGCTAGTCTAGCACTCTACCGCTGAGCTATTCTTTGATATGAAAGTTGACTGGCATAAAAACACAACTTTGTTACTGCGAGATATTGTTTCTTATTCTCTTCAATAAAAGAACTTTTTAAACAAGTGCAAAAGGGACAACTCAGTACCATTTTCATAAGCGCATAAAAAGCAATTTTTAATCATTTTTATTTTATATATTTTTAAAGATTTAAAAATTAAAAAAATATTGAATTTAAACAAATATTAACAAAAAATATTAACAAAAAAAAATAAAGATGAAATAAAAAAATTTTTAAAAAACAATGTTGGTCCCTCCAGGAATTTGTTTCGAAATACCAAATCATACCAAAATCACTTTTTAGGAACACTTTTAGAGCAATTGTGCTTTACAAGCAATATTTAAGTGATTTTTGGGATGTTGTTCAGAAGTAATTCTAAAAAATCTGTAAAAATATACTAACGGATACTTGTGCAACAGTGAAAGAAGTAGTTTTTAAAGCATTACTTCTATTTTTTTTTTGCTGGACAGTAACAGATTTTGCCAAGAATTGGGTGTATAACTTAAAAATGCCGGAGTTTTGTAAAATTTTGGGAGTTTATTGTGAAACATTGGTACAATATAAATTTATACAAAGTAGTGGCCATCGTTATGCACTTTTCCCATCTTTCTGGCAACATATGGATGCCGCGCCAAAACAACTGCTTAATTTTTGAGGCCAAGAACGAATCAAGTCAATTTCAGATCCAGTGAGAGCGTTCTGTATCGATCGAAACAAATTATAGCGGATGGCCAAAGTCTGCACTATAAGGCGGGTGAGGCTAAACTGTCCAACCGCCATACACACAACTTTCACTGATTTTTATAACGCAAATAATACTGAAGTCCGCCCTTGCGAATAATATCCCTACGGGAAATTTTAACAAACTCTCACCGAACTGGCCCCTTTATATGAAATAGACTGGTCACTTTTACATGGCGTTGTCATAGGACGTGGAAATTGACCCCTGTGACATGTCACAAGACAAATCGCAGGACAGGTCCCTGAACTTTGTTTTTTATGAGAGTTCAGTAACCTGTCCTAGGATTTGTCTTGTGACATGTCACAAGGGGTCAATTTCCACCTCCTATGACAACGCCATGTAAAAGTGACCAGTCTATTTCATATAAAGGGGCCAGTTCGGTGACAGTTTGTTAAAATTTCCCGTAGGGATATTACACCTTGTCATTTTTATGACGATGTATGATATATTTTTTTGCTTATGGGAAGCACAGCTGAGTGCTACCGGACGCGTCACAGGTTGCGGATAGTGATTCCGCAGAAATGTGGAGTAGCTGCCAATAGCAGCCGCGGACAGTCAGCGGTTACAAGGGGAGAGTCTCGGAGGGTCTTTCGAGCTCCCACTAAGTCCCGAGTTTGCCTGTGATCCTTGTAACGTCGTGGCGAGCAATTGGCGCCAACCAAAAAAACCAATATCCCAACCGACCATGGGCGGTATAACCCTATTGGCGCTTGGATAGAATCCTTGCGCAAACATTGCAGGCCTGGAGGCAATGTTGGCAGCCCCAACACCAGGATCGGATGCTTTGGCCTAATCAGCCATTCATCTTAAACAATACCTGATTACTGAAACCGCAGCAGCCCTATGCTCCTTACAGGAGTAAAAGGAACGAATATATATATAATTAATACTGAAATGACTAAAAGTTCTAAGCAAGGTTATGTTCAAAAATATTACACCTTCAAGTAGAAATATGGGACAAAAAAAGCTCGTAGCATTCATTTTATTCTGCCAATTCTTTTTTTTTTTTTTTAATAAATCAAAAAAAAAATGTATGTAAGTAATTTTCATTTTCATGGTTCATTTTCAAAAATAAAATAAATTGTAAGTTGAATTTAATAAAATATTTTGGTCCTGTTTTAAGTGAAATTTCATTTTTGGTCTTTCTTCTGAGACAACAGATTTTCTTCCAGGACTTCAAAAAGATTTATCCTATTTTGAATTGGGATGATTTTTTAAGTAAATATGTTGGTATACTTATCTATCCAAGTCCTTTTGTTCCAACTTTAACTTCCCTGACTTTGAGTTGTGTTTTCTTATTATATTATTCCTTTTTGTATTGCCAAAATTAAATTATGTGTTTAGTTTATAGTTTGTTTGTATAAGGATTTTATTTTTCATGGTCATGTCTGTGTTTTCAAATTGTCTTGAAAATATTTTGTCAAAATATATACTTGAGTTTTTTTTCAACATCTTTCCTCTTTTGTTGTTTTTATACTTTCCATCATACAGTAAACATCTTTTATGTGTTAACATACATTTTGAGTGAAGTAGGGAGATGGCTAAAGGACTTTTTTTTTATTACTTACATAAGATGTTTTCAAATATATATATATGTGTTAGTGTGTATAACTGTGTTTGTTGACAGCAGAAACCCATTTTGGTCAAGAGTAAGACGAATTGTATTTTATAATAAAATTTTGTAGTTGGGGTTTTTTTTTTTATTTTATAAGCACATCAACAAAATGAGTTGAAGCATGACTTTTGTATTAAATTAAATATGAAGTGATTTCTTCAAGTATGTCTCTTTAAAGGAAACTCAAAAGTATGTGAATAAAAAAAACTTAAAATGTGTTTCATTTAAGTGGGAAATTTATAAAATAAATTTTAAATTTTTAAACTAAATTATAAATATTTTTTCATTGAAGGTAGAGAGCTAATATATGGGAACTAAGATATGGGTTTATCACACGTTTCAACTCTGGAATTAAAATAATCGTTGATAAAATATCCTTTTTCAATTTCACAACAACACAGTTACGTATTTTTTTTTTTTTTTTTTGAAATGCTTTCTTTTATATGACTTTACTTAATAAAAATTTTATTTTGCTTTTATATGCATTGCTAAATTATTTACAATACAAAACCTTAGGCATCAATCACTTTCAGTGTATATAAGTTTCAAAAATCCAAGCAAATAACTACCTGAAACTGTTTTATTGCATAAACTTGAAATACCGAAAAATTTGCAACAAAATTTTGTTAACAACATTTAGAAAGAAAGTTCTCAATTTTAAAACTTCACTTTTTTGGTTTTGCAGTAAAAGGGCAATCTATGCAAAGGAAAACCTATAACAAATATTTGAAGGAGTTCACAAATCCAATAAAGCAATTGAACATGTACAATTATGTAATACTTAAGAATCATAAATAGTACCATATCGAACAAGTAGCATAATATTGCATAAATGTTGTTTATACTCAGAAACAGAAGATGGCAAAATCTAAAAAGTTGATTATGTGAACACAAAGTATGAACATGGAAAAAATTAAACAAATAAACGTATGTTAAAATTCCCTAGTAATAATATGACACAAATATGAGGTCATAGTCTGAGGAGGTGGATAATTCCAACGCTAAACGAAAGTATTCAGCAGGTATCAATTCACTGGTAGAACAATGATTTTATAAAAATGCTGACACTTCGTTAAAAAAGGTTTGTAGTCAGAAGGTTCTGAGTTTAAATTCGGTTGCAGGCAAGAAAAATTTTTTTTTTGATTTTTATACCCTACACCACTATGTGGTCAGGGTATTATAAGTTTGTGCTGATGTTTGTAACACCAAAAAATATTTGTCGTAGACCCACCTTATAGTATACCGATCGGTTCAGAATTTTTTTTTTTATTTCGATTTAACGATGTCCGTCTGTCCGTCCGTCCGTCCGTCTGTCTGTCTGTCTGTCCATGCAATCTTATGCGCACTCTACAGGTCGCAACTATTAAGATATTTTGATGAAATTTGGTACGCAGACCTATGTTGGCCCAAGGACGAACAAGTTTGATTTTGGTGAACATCGGTCCATGTTTAGACCTAGTGCCCATATAAGGGTCCTACAAAAATTATACTATTTATACGCTGCAGGTCGTAAATATTAAGATATTTTAACGAAATTAGGTACACAGACCTATGTTAGCCCAATAACGCAGCCTATTGATTTTGGTGAACATCGGTCCATGTTTAGACCTAGTGCCCATATAAGGGTCCTACCAAAATTATACTGTTTATACGCTGCAGGTCGTAAATATTAAGATATTTTGATGAAATTTGGTACACAGACCTACATTGGCCCAATAACGCAGCCTGTTGATTTTGGTGAACATCGGTCTATGTTTAGACCTAGTGCCCATATAAGGGTCCTACCAAAATTATACTGTTTATACGCTGCAGGTCGCAAATATTAAGATATTTTGATGAAATTTCGTACATAAACTTATGTTGTCCCAAGGACGAAGCCTATTGATTTTGGTGAACATCGGTACATGTTTAGAACTAGTGCCCATATAAGGGTCCCCCCAAAATTATATTGTTTATACGCTGCAGGTCGCAAATATTAAGATATTTTGATGAAATTTGGTACATAGACCTATGTTGGCCCAAGGACGAAGCCTATTGATTTTGGTGAACACCGGTCCATGTTTAGAACTAGTGCCCATATAAGGGTCCCCCCAAAATTGGCTTGGTTACAAACTGCAGGTCGCAAATATTAAGATATTTTAATGAAATTTGGTGCGCTGACTCACATTATAGAAAATTTTTACATAAGCCCCATTTTAACCCATTCGAATTTCGGATCCAAACAATACACCAGACTGGTGTAGGGTATTGTATAGTCGGCATGCCCGACTTTAACCTTTTTACTCGTTTTAATTTAAATATTTTTTTTTTATAAAATCAATTTTTTTTTTGTTTGTGGAAAAGCTCCTTTAAGACTTACTTTCTTTTTTTTTTTGCTTTCCAAAAAATTGTTTGCCAGTGCTAGCATTTCAGCACACCCAGTAGTTGTCCAGCTGTTATCACTCATTTATGTGTTTAGCCACCAAGTATTATATATCTCGTTAGCTCAGTGGGTTTAAACCACGGTAGGACCAAAAAAAAAATTCATATGAACTTTTTTTAAATTTTATTTTGGAAAATAATTTTCCAGACCACCTACTTATTGGTTTTGCCAGCGTTTTGCCAATGTTAAAAAGTATAGTTTCTCCAGTGCTTTCTCGGCGCTTTTTGAACAGCCGGTCCGTTTGTCGAATAATTTTATCATTTTGGGAATTAGAAAGCACTTTGTGCCAAACTTCTACCACCTGTTAAAGTGCTTTGCCATCGCTTTCCCGTTTGTATTTTTTTGACTGGAAGTATTTAGAAGAGAATAAAATTCTACCATTTACTGTAACATGGTTTAAGATGAATTTGGTTAAGACAAATTATCAGTTAATACGAACTAATTTGAAAGACGTTTTGGCACCAATTTTCGTACAATAACATTTGTTATTACAAACCGGCTTTATTAAACTCTCTGTCATATTTACGAAAATTTCATCAATATGAAGAATAATTGATGATGAAGGATTTACGAAAGAGTTTCAATAATATATTAACTGTTTTTTTTTTCCCAGAGTGTACGAATATCGATGACCAAATATGATCAAATAAAAATATATATTGAAAAAATAGCAAAATTAATTGTGTTTATGGCAGAGAAATATTGGAAAAAAAGCAAAATTGCAAAAATAAAAAAAAGTTAAAACGGTAAAAGTATAACCGCTTAAAAAATAATAAATATTTAGGGGGAAAAGCAGTTTTTATGAGTAAAAAAAGCATTATAATGGGAAATCTAAGAAATGCCATTATAAAGCACAATAATTTTAGGAAAAAGTTATATTCGGGCCCAAAAATTAAAAATGAAAAAATTGCACAATAAGTAAATATGAGAACAAATGTTAAAAAAAAGCTTAAGGGCAAATTTGTCCTTCTGATAGTCATGTAATAAAAATTTGAACCGGGATGGTTGTATTTTTATAAAAAAAAACTAAAAATTTTTAACTTTAAAAATAAAACAGATTAGTATTTTTTTTTTCTTTGTTTGCTAATTCTCGCTAATCGAGTTTCAGAATTAAGTAAAATAAAATCCGTAGAATTAGTAAAACAAATAAGTAAAAAAAAATCTGTAATTTGTAAAATGAGAATACGAAATTATTTTACTAAAAAATGACTTTGTACTAAAAATTAGCGTAATATTAATGTAATGGAATTGACAAGTGTTTTACCAAATTTTATACTTTTTTTTAGTACAACAATTGCTTCGTGTATAGCCTTTACAATAGCATATATGTAGCTACATTGGCAATAGTTTTCTAATGAAATCATTGATTCATTGGAAAGACTTTTGAAGTTTATTTGTAAATATACTTATTTGGATATAGAAACAAGAAAACCAAACTTGTGCATTTATTGTTACTTAACTTATCACGTTTAGCATTTGAAAAATATTAGATTTTTGTAAAACAAAAGAAAAAGTACTCTGACACAATACATTGTAAAGTAATTACTATTTTTCTAAAACGAATTTTTTCTTTTTTGGTTAAGCAAATTTGACTTCCAATTATTTTAGTCTACTGATTTGAGATTATTAACAAAATGATTGATATTGCTTGTAAAATAATTCTTTTCAGTTTTATGAACTGAATTTTTAATTAGAAAAATTTTAATTTAAGTTTCTTTGAGTATTAGAAAATAATTTTATTACAATTTTAATATGTCTGCTATAATAAGGTTCATATGATAATATTGTTAAATTTTATAAGCAATAATTAATTCTGTAAAGGTAAAAGCAGAAGAAGTAGTAATACTGTCATAGTTGAAATTGCTTTTATATATAACTTTGTTAGTTTAAGGTTTAATGTGTTGCTTATAAATATTGTATATAATAAGATTTTACTTAAGTAGTTTTATAGACTCGTAATAAAATGTTAGTAAATATTGGCTATTACTAGATTTAATAGTTAAAGTTTTGGTTATAGTTAAAGTAAACTTAGGGCGTTATTTCTATAGAAATTGTTTTTGTTACAAAAACAATTTACATTGAAAGTTCTCTTCACTTCATCCAAGTGTTTTACGAAATTAGGTACTTCATTGTAATTTACGATACCAAAATTCTTAAGATTTATTTAGGTTTTAATTATCTTCTTAGTGTATTTCTTACTACTTTCTTATTAATTTATCGTTTTTTTTTTCATTAATAAAACTGAATGTCTTTCCCTTTAACTTATTTAACATAAATATTACAGATTTTTCTTAGCAATCCATGCGTTTTATCAAAGAACATTAATTTGCAGTTAATCATCATGTTTCATCATCTAAAGTTCAACTTCAAGCTAAAACACTTACTTTATTGCTGTTTTCTTTTCTACCCACAAAGTAATTTAGTTTTTATTATTTTTTTTTTTTTTTCATACTAATATTTAACTCATATCGGGGTATAAGTAATTTTTTATGTTTTTTTATACCTTAACTTAATAAAATTGTAATTTTTGTATATGTCATCAGAAGATTACATAGTTACTTGTTTGAGTACTATACGGTTCTTATCTACATAGAGAAATATAGCTTAAATATGAGGCTTTCCATACCAACTATCCCGACTAAAACTACATTACAGTCTGCTTTTTAAATGCACTAAACCTCTAATGGTATTTCTTCGGAGTGCTATAATATTTGAACTCTATGTTTGGCATTCGAAAGTTATGGCGAAAAGTTATTATAAGAAATATAATAGTCTCACAAATTTGGTTTTTTTTGCTTTAAATAACACTGTCAATAAAATAAAACTGCATACTAAAAATTGTTGATCGAATTTATGGCGATTTTTGCGTTTTGAAAATTGTGAAATTTGGCGTATTTGCCACTAAATAGCAGTAAATCCTCAGATTTTTTAAACTTTTTCTAACAGAAAAACCTACAGAATTTAAGAGAATTTTTCTTAGAAAACTCCACAGATTTTAAATACTATAATACTAAAAACCTCTCAGTTTTGGAGAATTTTTTTTTTTTTTTGTTATGGCAAAATTGTCAGATTCTGTGAAATTTTTCTTTTGTAAAATCTTTACATCCTAGAAATTCTCTTCCAAAAACAACCACTTGTTCCGAGGAATTTTTCCTATATAAACATACTTAGATTTTGATAACTTTTTAATTAAAAAATCCCCCAGATTTTTAGAAATTTATCCGTTTTCCTAAAGAAACTCAAAGTACATTTTCCTATAGAAAATTCGCATAATCTGAGTACCCTCCCCTTCACAAAATCATCAATATTTTGAGGACTTTTTGCTACAGAAAATTTTCTAAGATTGTTATGAATTTTTCCTGCAGAAAAAACCTCTAACCTATAAGAACTATTTTTTTCAGAAAAACTCATATTCTAAAGACGTTCTTATAGAAAAAAACCCCCACAGACTCTAAAGAAAAATATCCTCAGAATCTGAGGGTTTTCTCAAGAGGGAAGATCCTTGTAATATAAAGATTTTTCTATAGAAAAAACAATTCAGAATCTAAGAGATTTTGTTTAGTTAAAAATTCTTATAATCATGAACCCCCTAATATTTGGAGAATTCTTTCCAATGTAAAAATCCGCAGATAATAAGAACTTTCCTTAAAAATCCTTCTATTCTAAAGACTTTTGCCTAGAGAAATATCCCCAGGTTGGGAGAAATTTCCTCACAGACAGACTCTCGAACTTTAAATAGATTATTCCTTAACATCTAACAATTTTTCTTTATCAAAAAGTTCTCTAGCCCGTTTTTCTATAGGTGAAAGTAATCAAAATCTTGAAAATCTATAAGAAAAAATTCTCGCGATCCTCACGAAAAAATCTCAGAATCTAAAGATTTTCTTATATGCAAAAATTCTTTGCTCTAGGATTTAACAATCTGAGGGCTTTTCTACAGAATTTGAGGATTTCCTTAAAAACAAAGTCTTGCAAAACTGGGAATGTGCTTTAGAAAAAAGTTTTCAGTATGGGAAGGTTTTTTTCGAAGCACTTTACTCTGAATGTGAGGGTTTTTCTTTAGTAAAAGTTCTTCAGATTATGAAAGACTTTTCGCAGAAAATGCCCCCAGAAATAGGTGGTTTTGCTACCGGATAAAGTGATCAGAACCGAAGGGAATTTCTTTAGGAAGAAGTCCTTAGAATCCCAGGACTTTTCTATAAAAAAAATATCCTCACCATACGGGAGTTCAGAAGATATAATTCCTAATAATCTAAAGTTGTTTTTTAGAAAGAATTTTCTGAATCTAAGGCTTTTTTTCAGAATCTGACAATTTTCTTGTCGAGAAAGTGTCTTTGAAAATAAGAATTTCTTACAGGTTTTTCTAAGGATTTTTATAAGACTTATTTTTAACAAATGAATGTTTTTTGTTAGATTTTTAGATCATACAGTAAACTAAAGAGAATAAAAATCGAAAAAATTCGGTAAGGTAGCAGGATGGAATACGTATTTTCGGGCCCCGTTACAGACCCATCTTCAGTATCTATGCTTTTATGGGTTAATAATTGACAATGATCTACTTATATTGACTGTGAAACAAATGTAAACACAACTCAATTAGGAGTTAAGTTTTCTCCTAAATATATAATAATATTCAAACTATCTGTAGCGAAGTATCGGGCTTTTAAGCTAGTGATAGATAATACATTAAAAACTCAATTTTTTTTTAAATCTTAAACACTCTTACTTCTCCCACTATTTAGCAAAATTGAAAAAGTTGTTTTATCTTTTATTAGTATCAAATAAACCAAATGTTCACCCTATGTTCTTCGTGAACTTTTTATTTAAGTATTATGTGTAATCTCTTTTTTTACTATGTAATTTAAATAAAGGACATATATATATATATAAATAGACCAAAAATTATATTGAGTGTTATATTGATAAGATATCATTTTCCCTTTAGCTGGACTATTGATATGGAAAGCTTCATATAAGGCGTCTAGATTGCAGCCCAAATATTACTCAAACTAAGCAATAATACAGTTATTCCTCAATTGTCTGAGTTTTTCATATAAAAGTTTCAGTTTTCATAGCAATCATTTCAGCAGCAGTCTAAATCTGCTAAGACTGTATGTATACATAATGTTAAAAAAATTAAATAAGGAAAAAGTTAGTTGTTTTTTTTTTTATTACCCATATGTTTAACAGCTTTTTATATACACACTAATCTACCCAAACAATATTAAGTTTTTTTTAGTAGATCCCTTTAAATATGCAATGTTTTTATGACATTAAATAAATTACTTGTGGGTACTTCTAACTGATGAGTGCAAGAATATATTAGTCATGATAAAATAAAAAAAATGATGGATCAAAATAGTGTAACCTTAAGGTAACCAGGTAACGAAAATGGCTTCTTTGAAAAAGTGGATAGAGTAATATGTATTATCTCAGTTCACTCAAAAGTAATATCTTCTCTGAGTGAAATTTTGATTGCGTTGAATTGTGATTATATTATAGAGCAAAGGAAATTTGCTTGCGTTTTGCTTAACAATAAATTATATATTACTTAAGCACGCAAAGAAAGTTGAATAAGAAAGCAAATTATGAAAAAGTTACATTGCATCCAAGGCCTTACTTGGGTGAGATGGTGTAATGGGCGCTGTGGTGTAATAGTTAGCGCGTTGGACTGTTACACGTGAGGTTGCGGGTTCGAGCCCCAACCAAGGAAACATCAATTTATGAAAAATAGTAATATGTATGAGTTTTTCTATCCCTCATTCATATCGCAGCGTCCGCCTTCGGTGTTCCCATAGCACTTAACCCCACCGAAGTAAAATAATATAACAGGGCTATGAACTAAAAAGCTTCAACAAAGTTCGCCAACTCACCATCAGATGCTGCGCAACAACTGTTCTAAAATTCAACATCCCGCGCAATTACAGTGTTGCCATATTTGAAGCCCTTCATCTTTCATCACCTTTCACTTCTTCTCTATCCCCTTTCCAAAGGAAGCAACACGTTAATTAATAGGAAGAATTTCCTGAGTGTTGCTTCTCTTTAAAAAAAAAAAAAAAATAGTTACGTTTGTAATGTAGGGATATGGAAATGTTCGAATCCTATAGCCAACGGGTTGTTAAAAAATTATCAAATAGAGAAAATCTGACTATAAAATATAAAGAATAACACAAATTATTGGAAAATTACTTGTAAAGCCTGTCCACTAGAGTTATGACTAATTTTTAACAAAAATTTTACCTATCACCACGTGATAGACAATAATAAATTAATAACACTGTCAGACAAATGGTAGGGGTCAGTGATCGGGAAGGGTTCAAACTACCGGGGAAAGTTATATCGGTAAAAAAGAAGTTATACGTGTCCCGGCGTTTCGCTGGGTCATCTCTAGGAATCGAGATATATCGATTTGACCTTTGGTGGTCTTTTTTTTGACATAACTCGAGAACCACTAGTCCGATTTTGCTCAAACAATTTTAAAAAAAATTAAAAATTACAATTCCTTTAATCTGTTCATATAACGTTTTTCTATATACTCAACAGTTTTGCCGGTAAAAATAAATGTATTAAGAAAAAAATATTTTTTGCCTTAAATATTAAAAAAAAGTAATAAACAAAAGGTCAAATATTTTATGGTAGCGGTAACAAACTTTTATTTTTACCGGCAAAACTGTTGAGTATATAGAAAAACGTTATATGAACAGATTAAAGGAATTGTAATTTTTTTAAAATTGTTTGAGCAAAATCGGACTAGTGGTTCTCGAGTTATGTCAAAAAAAAGATATATCTCGATTCCTAGGGGTGATCCAGCGAAACGCCGGGACACGTATAACTTGTTTTTGACCGATATAACATTTCCCGTTGGTTTCATCCCATCCCGATTTTGACTGTCGCATAGTGTAATAAAAATCGTGTTTGTGGGTTATTTTTGCAAAAAAAAAAACCTTCCGCACCAAATGCAATTTCTAAAAAATTTTGTTCGGGGATTTTGCTTAATTTACATAACGAATTATTACAAGAATTATTGTAAACGACAAAAAATCTATCCGAAAGTCCCTCCAAAAAGCTTTCGTAATTTTTACGGTAAATGGCTTTTAATACGCATCGTTTGAGTGTCATTTGTTTAAAACTTCGGAAAAATATTTTAATTAAACTAAAACAATATAGACCAAATTCAAACCCTTTTGGTGCGGGAACGTTTTTGACAGTAGCGAAAAAGGAAGATTGCGTTTCTTAATATTTTTTATGGTGTTTTTGGCTAGGGCATGTAAAATTTGAAAGTTAGTTTATCCATATGAATACAATATATCAAAGTAAAAAATTCTGTTTGAACCTTTCATACTTAAGTCAAATTTTAAAAATATAGTTCTTAGATCTGACTATGAAATTGGTCCAATATCGTTTGTTCTAAAAAATTATCGATATGTATGATTTGAATAGATTCAGCTGTCAGTTTTATCCTTAGAGACTCAAAGATTATTCCACGATGTCCACAGTTTATAATCCCGTCCGCTATAAATTTGCATACATGAGAAAATTCAATATATTCTGAAAAAAAATTTCGAAAGATTCCCTACAAGTTTTTATACATTAATTCGTTCAATCATTTAAATAGCGACTCAATATTATGTGAACTAATTTATAGGGGAGCATGTATGGAAACATTTTTAAAAGAATCTGTTATAGATAAGATGTGGTTGGCAACCAACTTTTGGAATTGTCCTCGATCATAGACATTGAAACTTTACAAAATAATACCACACTTATGTTTATTGTAAAGTTTGAAAAAATTGTTTTTGTTTACTTTTAAATAAATGAAAAAACGTTGTGGATAGCACTAAAATATTCTCTATATTACTGTTAACTACACTCATTGAAATAAGTCTGTAAAATTGGCAGATATTATTATTAAAAATTAGTTACAAATTACCTTGCAGAAAAAATTGATAAAATTAACAGAATCTGCTTGATAAATATTAGCTAAATGAAAAGAGCAATGAAACTACAAAATTTTTTGTTAATTTTTTTGCTGATTACTTTCAAATGGTTTCTATTATCAAGTGGATATTATTATATGCATATTTACAATTAGTACAGAAATTAGTTACTCGTATACAATTCAACAAAAACTATATAACAAATTAAAATTGTATTTTGCCAAGTCAGAATAGCAAAATTTTTTAACTAAAATCTTGATTTAAACTAAAAAGTTAGTTAGAAACTTGCAAAGTTGCATTACTAACAGTTTTACTGATTTCTCTATTAACTTTTTTCTATGAGTGTACTTCTTTTCCGTGCGTAGTTTGAAATATTTGCATTAAAGTTGCAGGCTTACAAAATACCACACAAAAACTAAGTTTTTTAATATTTAATTGGTGTGACCTAATTTCAGTCTCATATTTTGTATGAAGAATTACGGCAAACACAATTACACTCTTTTTCACCTGGTTACCCTTCATAACAAGGACCTTTTATGTTAAATGTTTGTATATGTATGTATATTATTTGTTTAAACATGCTTGCATATGTCATTAAAAATTCATTAATTAACTTTGTTGTTATACACAAACACACACACACTCACACTCACACAAATGCACAATAAATATTGCAAATGATTATACTTTGACAACAAGTACCTACAGCAACAACTTTATATATTCCATGTTTGCCACAATTATGAGTTTATGTAGCAACAACAACCATAAAATGTCAGGCAACTATTATTTGTACAAAAACCTCTTCATGAATATGGTTTTTCATAATGATGTATCTGCACTGAGTAAAAAAAAAAACAAAACATTGTGTTTTTACTAAAGCATCATATGCATAATTAATTATTAAGGCATATTACAAAAACAAAAAAAAATAATAACAAAAATGTCATTGCTTAACTTTAATATGAAAATTTTTTACAAAATTTAAACAACATTTGTTTAATAAACGATATGTGAATTCTTAGAAAAATCTACATACCTATTTGAAATTTACTTTGTAACTTCCATTTTTGCAATTTCATTACAAAGTTAATAAAATACTATTTTGTAGCCAGCGGAAATTAATGTCTGCAAATGAATGATTTTAGACACACCTTTCTTAACGTCTGCTAATGATTGTCACAGTAAATTAGAACTAAAAAATTTCTGAGATTTTTTTATTAAGAAAATGTACTAAATATTTTTTATTATGCTTTAGTTATACTTAAATTTGCTTTACTACTTAAGTTTTGCAATAACTTATCGATGAAAAAGAAAGTATTATAAGTTAGGTCGTTTCGCAGGTATCTTTTTAACTACACCCATTCTTCGCACAATATGAATTTATATGTACACTAGGGTGGGTGGATTTAGCAATCGATATTGTGCCATCGATTTTTCGTTTGCTTTTGGCATGAGGAAAAAAAAGTTCCACTACGACATATAAAAAAAATCATTTTCGAAGCGCCCAAATTTAATTTTTTTTTTACAATTTCCTAATAAATGCTAGATTAGCGCCATCTGGCGGTGGCTTTTTGAAACAACTAATGAAGTTGCAAACAATACAACATTACAGCCTTTCCAGAAAGGTATTACTTATGAAAATCGGATAAAAAATGTGGCAACTAGAGGTAAAAGTGTATAAGTAAAATTATTTTCTGCTTGATGATGAAATGATGATAATTATGATGAAATGATAATGATGATGTTGATGAAAACAACCAGAAAATAATTTTACTTATATACTTTTACCTCTAGTTGCCATATTTTTTACCCGATTTTCATAGGTAATACCTTTCTGGAAAGGTTTTAATGTTATATTGTTTAAAACTTCATTAGCTGTTTCAAAAATCCACCGCGAGATGGCGCTAATCTAGCATTTATTAGAAAATTGTAAAAAATTGAAACTTGGAAGCCTCAAAAATGATTTTCTTGATATGTCGTAGTGGCACAATATCAACAAATTTTTGTCCTTACAAATCGGCCCACCCCAATGTACACTCTAATTAATTTTTGTTAATTTTACCAAACTTATAGTAGGAAACTAGACTCCTACTATAAATATCGTAAATTTAAAAATGCACGAAAAATTACAAAGCAAATATGAAATTTTACAATTTTTGTACGTAAACTTACCAAATAAAATACATAATTCCAACCAAAAATAAAAGAACAAAATTATTTTTAAAACAGTTTATTAACAATAAATGTTATAATAATATTTAAGCCTAACACGAGCTTCATATACTGAGGAGAATTTTCTTTCGAAACACATTAGGTTCTGACTACTTTTTTCCAATGAAATAGCCTGAGATTCTGTGTCCTTTTTCGTATAGGAAAAGTATTAGATTCTGAATATTTTTTCCTAAAGAACGGTATATTGTGAGAACTTTTTCTTATAAAAAAGGAACTATTCCCTTAGGAAAAGCCACAGATTCTGTGTTCTTTTTTCTACAAAAAACAACAATAGATTCATAAAATTTGTCCTTTAGAAAATACTTCAGATTTTAAGGACCTTCTTATATGGAAATATTTTATGTTTAGCGAACTTTTTTAAAAAAGTAAAAAATTCTTAGAGCATAAGGGATTTTCTGTGAAAAGAAGTCCTCACAATTCGAGGAGTGTTTTTGTTCAAAAAAAGTGTTTTTATAGCAACTGTCCTCAGAATCCGAAAAACTACTTAGATTTGGAGCGTTTTTCTTTAGAAAATAAGTCCTCAGAATCGGGTTTTTCTAAAGACAAAAATCCTCAGGGTTACATGAGGTTATTTTAAAAGTTCTCAGTAGTTTTCTGTAGAAAAAGCTCCTCAGAATCAAACAAATTTTTCACAGCAAAGCGTCGGCAGAATCTGGGGGTCAAGAGGAAAATATCATCACAATCTCAGGCTTTGTAATTAGAAATATTTCTCAGAATCCAGAACTTTCCTATAGAAAACTCCTAAATAAAACTATATGTTCTAGTTATTTGTTTCTATAGCCCATAAAGAATTCTTCAGTTTCTGAGTAGTTTTTCCAATTTAAAAAGCCTAATATTTTGATCACTTTTTCCTAGTACCAATGTACTAACGATTAATTTTCCAGGTTCGCCAATGTAAAATTATACAATTTTAGAAAGCAAAAATAATTCAAAACGAAATCTTTTAAAGACCTACACCGCGACACTTAAATGGACTTAATGCAAAAAAAGGAGGTTATGAAATATACATTTATTTATTTTTTTTTTAAATGATTTCCTCCCAAGGTTTGCGGGAAAATTGGGCGCCAATTATTTAATAAGTACGAAATTAACTCGAAAACACATTTTAAGTTTTGACTTATTTCTGGCATTGAACTTAAATTTTTAATCTTTATGTTTTCAGAGACTTATAGTAGAATTTGATGGTAAATATTTTTTACGGAACATTTTAGCCCTCTAACTCTTCAACTTACGGGTCGTTTATGTCCCATTTTAAAAAGGGGCCTAAAAGTCCGTTTGATTAAAGAGTTAGAGGGTTAAAATATTTCTGAAGAAATCACTGTTGAAAATTTAAGTTCAAAGCCAGAAGTAGGACAAAACTTAAAATCTGTTTAAAGGTTAATTTGGTTCTTATTCAGAATTGGCGCTCAAATGCCTCACAAACTTAGATTTTAGGAAGAAACCATGTAAATCATCTCTATATATAAAAGAATAACGTGACTGACTGACTGACTGACTGACTCAACATCGCCCAGCCCAAACCGCTGAAGCTAGGAAGTTGAAATTTGGTATGTAGGTTCCTCTTTCGGCGTAGACGTCCGCTAAGACGGGATTTTTGGAAATTCCTACCGGAACGGGCAAAAAGGGGAAAAGTCTCCCCCTTGGCGGCCTGCCAAAACCCCTTTGGCTAGAAAGCTGAAATTTAAGATATGTGTTCCTTGGAGTATGGGATAACTTTTCTGGAAAGTACTTTTTGGAATTTTGGACAGGGACGTTGCAAAAATGGGGGTTAAAAAGGGGAAAAAGGCCCCCCTTGACGGCCTGCCCAAACCGCTGGAGGTAGGAAGTTGAAATTTGGTATAAAGTTTCCTCCACTATCGTAGACATCCACCAAGACGGGAGTTTTGGAAATTTATACAGGGACGGGCAAAAAGGGGAAAAAGTCTCCCCCTTGACGGCCTGCTCAAACTGCTGGAGCTATGAAGTTGAAATTTGGTATGTAGGTTCCTCGACCGGTGTAGACGTCCGTTGAGACGGCATTTTTGGAAATTCTTATCGGGAGGGGCAAAAAGGGGACAAAAAAAGTACCTTTTTCCAAAAAAGTACCTTTTCTCAAAAAAAGTACCTTTTCCCAAAAAAAGTACCTTTTCCCAAAAAAAGTACCTTTTTCCCAAAAAAAGTACCTTTTTCCGAAAAAGTACCTTTTTCCAAAAAAAAGTACCTTTTTCCAAAAAAAAGTACCTTTTTCCAAAAAAAGTACCTTTTTCCAAAAAAAGTACCTTTTTCCAAAAAAAAGTACCTTTTTCCAAAAAAAAGTACCTTTTTCCAAAAAAAGTACCTTTTTCCAAAAAAAAGTACCTTTTTCCAAAAAAAAGTACCTTTTTCCAAAAAAAAGTACCTTTTTCCAAAAAAAGTACCTTTTTCCAAAAAAAAGTACCTTTTTCCAAAAAAAGTACCTTTTTCCAAAAAAAGTACTACCTTTTTCAAAAAAAAGTACCTTTTTCCAAAAAAATGTACCTTTTTCCAAAAAAGTACCTTTTTCCAAAAAAAGTACCCTTTTCCCAAAAAAGTACCTTTTCCCGAAAAAAGTACCTTTTCCCGAAAAATGTAATTTTTACCAAAAACAGTACCTTTTACCAAAAAAAGTACCTTTTTCCAAAAAAAATTCCTTTTTCCAAAAAAGTACCTTTTTCCAAAAAAAGTACCTTTTTCCAAAAAAAAGGACCTTTTTTAGAAAAAGTACCTTTTTCCAAAAAATGAACCTTTTCCCAAAAAATGTACCTTTTTCTAAAAAAAAGTACCTTTTCCAAAAAAAGTACTACCTTTTTCAAAAAAAAGTACCTTTTTCCAAAAAAAGTACCTTTTTCCAAAAAAAGTACCTTTTCCCGAAAAAAGTACCTTTTTCCAAAAAAAAGTACCTTTTTCCAAAAAAAGTACCTTTTTCCAAAAAAAGTACCTTTTTCCAAAAAAAGTACCTTTTCCAAAAAAAATTCCTTTTTCCAAAAAAGTACCTTTTTCCAAAAAAAGTACCTTTTTCCAAAAAAAAGTACCTTTTTCCAAAAAAAAAGTACCTTTTTCCAAAAAAAGTACCTTTTCCAAAAGAAGTACCTTTTCCAAAAAAAGTACCTTTTTCCAAAAAACATACATTTTTCCAAAAAAAAAACACCTTATTAAAAAAAATACCTTTTGGAAAAGTGCCTGCCCAAACCACTGGAGGTAAGAAGTTGAAATTTGGTATAAAGGTTCCTCCACTGTAGTAGACATCGACTAAGTTTGTATTTTTGGAATTCCCTACAGGATATCCCAAAAGGAAACTCGGTATGTGAGTTCCTCCTTCTGTGTAGGCGTCCACTTAGACGGAATTTTTGAAATTCCTATCGGGAGGGGAAATAAGGTAAAAGTCTCCTCCTGACGGCTTGCCCAATCCCTTTTGGCCAACCTAAAATTTTAAATATGTATTCCTTGGAGTAGGACTAACTCACCGGCAACGTAATTTTTCTATTTTGGAACAGCAACATAGTAAAAATGGTGGTTGAAAGGGAAAAATGTCCCCAATAACGGCCTGCCCAAACCGCTTAGGCAATGCAGTTGAAATGTGGTATGAATGTTCCTCATCCATCGCAGATAGCCGCGAAGATGGAATTTTTGTAAATTCCTAAAGGGAGGGGCAAAAAGAAGAAAAGCCTCACCTTGGGGGCCGGTAAAAACCCCTTCGGCTAGAAACCTGAAGATTAAAATGTGGGTCCCTGGAGTAAGGGCTAACTTATTAGAAAGATACTTTTTTGAATTTTGGACAGGGTCGTTATAAAATGGGGGCTCAAAAAGGGAAAGTTGCCCCTTAACGACCTGTCCAAACTGCTGCAACTAGGAAGCTGAAATTCGGTACTTAGGTTCCTCTTCCAGCCTAATTCCAACCGGGAGGGACAAAAAAAGAAAAAGTGTCCCCCATGACAGCCTGCTCAAACTGCTGGAACTAGGAAGCTGAAATTCCCTGTCGATGGATTTTCGGAAATTCCTACCGAGAGGGGGACAAATAGTAAAAGTTGGCTAGAAACCTGAAATGTAAAACATATGTTACTTGGAGTATGGGCTTTTTGGACCGGGAAGGTGCTTTTTGGACAGGGACATTGCAAAAATGGGGATTAATGAAGCGAAAAGTGCCGCTTAAAGGCCTGCCCAAACCGCTGGAGGTAGGAAGTTGAAATTTGGTATTAAAGTTCCTCCTCTATTGTAGACATCCGCTAAGATGAGATTTTTGAAAATTTCTACAGGTAGGGTCAAAAACAGGAAAAGTCTCCCCCTTAACGGCCTGGCCAAACTGCTGGAACAAGGGAGCTTAAATTCGGTATTTGGGTTCCTTCTCCAACATTGACGTCCCCTAAGATGGTATTTTTGGAAATTCATACCGGGAGGGGTAAAAAGGGAAAAAACTTCCGCCTTGACGGCCTGGCCAAACTGCTGGATATAGAGACCTAAAATTATGTATGTAGTAGGTTCCTCCTCCAACGCAGACGTCCTCTAAGACGGAATTTTTTGAAATTCCTGCCGGGAGGGGTAAAAACGGAATAATTCTCCCCCTTGATGGCCTAACCGAACCCTTCGGCTAGAAACCTGTAATATATAATATGTTTTCCATGGAGTATGGGCTAACTTATCGACAAGGCATTTCTAGGACTTTGGACAGGAACGTGGTAAAAATGGTGGTTCAAAAGGGGAAAATTGCAACCCCCCCTTAACGTCTGCGTCTTTAGCTAGAAACCTAAAACTTAAAGAACAAGTGTATATGAAACACTAAAATTAAGAAACTAAATAGGAAACGAGTGGAATGAAACACTACACAAGTGGAATGAAATGGATATAAACGTTGAACGAGTAGAATTGAAATTATAGAGAATACAAATGGATTGGAAGAGGGAATTACCTGTTCAAACACTATCCACGGAATATGAAACTTATGTAGCATTAAAACATACTCTTCAAAAAGTTAAACAAATTTTCTAAAAGAGAAAAAACCTTAGAAAAGGAATGGAACTTATATATTCCGATATTTAAACTTCATGTAACGAAGCACCGGTGGAAGAAACCGACGCAGTAAATTTTCCAACTGAATTTGTGAATTTACTTGAATTTCCAGGTTTATGTAAAAACTGGAATTAAAAAAAAACTTTAAGACACGCTAACAACGTAGCGGGCTTTGCCCGCTATTTTTAATATTATAAAATGCTTTCCAACCCTGCTTTACGTTATTTATTTTCATTCAAAACACAAATGAACAAAACTACTTACGGGTCTATCTACCTAAGTTCGCACTTTACCAAATTATCTTAACATACACACGTATATTGCAATTTATTATGGATTCATTACTAACAATCCACTTTCATGAGAAAAAGTGATCAAATATTTATTTATTTTAAACCCATTGTTGTGCAGAATTATTTATTTGTGGTGGCTGGGTGAAGGCTTTAAATAAAAAAACGAATTTAATAAAAATTGTGGGGGGCGCAGCCCCCCCCCCCTTAACCTTTAAGGCACGCTAACAACGTAGCGGGCTGCGCCCGCTAGTCCATAATAAGTAGAGAATGTGTTCAGCAAACTTATGTAAAATACTATGAGGAACATTTCTCTGGAACATTTTAACCCTAAAACCAATAAACTTAATGGTCTTTTTTGTCCCCTTTTTTAAAAGGGGGCAATTTAGCTAAGATTATTTTCCTTTTAATCTAAGCTAAATTTCATTTCATGTGATGAAAAGTATACAGATCTCCAAAATTAGAGGCATTCAAAATTTAGTGTTGACACAAATTTTGATGTTTACCACTTAAACACCACTAACGGTCATGGAAGGTTAAAAGTTCGTTTAAAGAAAATGTTTGTCTTGTCGTTATATAAACAACAGCTATGTAACTTAGTCACCAGAATCTTCTAGTTTCAGAGTTAAAGATGGATAAATCCATGAACTTTTAGTGAAATTTTGAGCCCAGCCAGCAATTTCGGAGCGCTCATAAATAAGATTCTTAAATATGATTATTGTTTTTTTGAAAACACTCTTTTTTTTTGGTAGAAAATATGAATCCTCAGAAAGCAATCCAAAAAGCTGTCTCAAAATGAGGGTTCATTTTTCGGACTCAAAGAAGATTCCAAAATTATTTAAATTCATGAGCAAAATTTCGATTTTATACGTTCTTTTTTCTGAGTTATTTCTGAGTACACAGGGAACTCTTTTGGACGGACCACTTTCATAGGAAAAAGTTGAAAAACATTTATGTTTCTGGAGCTCATTTCTGAGTCATTAATGATCATCTTTGTTTGCTGGGAGGGCATAAATATAAAGAGCCTGGCCGGTTTACACCGCAGAAACCTAACTTTAAACAGATCTTACTTTTTACTCTCAATCTATTCAAAAATGCACGTAGAGCTGGAAAAATAACACTTTTGCACACGTGGGTGTTCTATTATAAGTAATTATTCTGAAAGCTGTAATCCAGCTCTAACATAGTTAAATACATTTTTAGCCGGTCGGAGCAGTCGATTATAATATCTATATTTTTTATAATTTATTTTCCAGAATACCCCCCAAACAGACTTAAATCGGGATGCAATAAATAAATTGTTTTTTTTTTTAAATAGCAATTTTATGATAATTGGAAAACACATCGTCTCATATTCACCGAGGCAATGATTCAATTTACACCTATTCTAAAGGGAATCGAAAATCAGGGTTCGATAATATATTTTTCTTCACAACTTTATTTTTGCTATGCAATTAGGGTATTTTAAAACTCATCGCAATCAATTATAACTTACAGTGTTGGTTTTTGTTTTTTTTTTGTTATTTGTTCTGTTTCCTTACAAAAACTCGGATAAACAAATTTGTTGATAAAATAAGCGAGACAACAGTTTCCTTTTTGCTGTTATGTTTGTAACTTTTCTTTAACTATTCATTACCCCCCCTTAGTTTCTTGTACTTGTTGTCTGTTTTTTTTTTTTTTTTCTGTTGTATATTTTAAACTGTTATTATGTGTATTTTCATTATGAACTTCCTGTATTTAACAAGTACGATATCCGTTGGCACATCACAGTCATTGATTTTAAGCGGATGTTCAAACGACAACACGACGACGCCGTTTTTCGTTTATTTCATTCCTTTTTTTAATTTTTTTTTTGGAATGTAAATTGCAATTTGTTAACAAATTTGTTGAGATTTTTAGTGTTTTTTATTCCTTTTAATACTTTCTCTTTTTTTACACTTAACTTTATGTTGATGGCTTTCAGTATAATCACCAACTATGGATGATTTTATTTCTTAAAGTGAAGTTGTGTGTGTGTATATGTTTGTGTGTGTGTGTGTGTGTCTATAGCAGTCTTTTGTAATACAGCTTTTAATATACTTATTCGTTTTAGTTTGTAGCTTGAAACTAATAGCTGCAGCTGTAATCAATTTTCTGCTGAAGACATTTTAAAGGAAATTGATTGTCTTTAATTACTTAATGTGCAAAAACTTAAAATGAAATAATATTTTGAAGACGAAAGAAGTAAAAAATTAAAATCAAAAAACATTTTTCGTAGCATGCCAAAGAGAATGGTATAGTTGGCAGTTCATGGAAGGAAAGGTTTGTAGTATTAACGAAATAATTTTGGGACGCTATGTGAATGCATTTTAACAAAGAAAAGAATAAATATTGAGAAAATTGAGAAAATATTATAAATTTACCAAAAAAATAATAAAATTTTTTAGAAACCTTCAAAAGATTTATCTTACCTTTTTTGGAAAACACAACAATAACAAAACAAATTAAAGATACTCTACTGAGTTTATCCAGATGTTTTTAGCTACTAAAATAATGGTGATATATCCATCTTCTAGTTATTTGAACAAAATTTTTAAAAAATTCGAGACGATTTAAATTAAATCAAGTACACTTTTTCTTAAAAACTAATTTAAACAATTAACTTAAATTACGTACATTTTTACTTTATTTTACTAAAAGTTCGTATGTATTTTACACAAAATTAGTTTGGGCTTTTTCCTAAATTTAGTAAAAATATCTTAAAAACGAGTGAATGTTTCTTAAATTTTAAGACGCTTGAACTTATACTAATGCAGAATAAAAACATTTTTAGTTCATATATTTTACTTGTATTAAGTAAATATTCAAAATAAACTACCCGATTAAAAAAAGAAAAATAATATGGGGCTTAAAATAATCATATGTAATTTAACATGTATCTTTAATTATAATTTGATAATATCAGATATTAATGTATCCGAATAATGGCGCGATATAATTTGATCAGATGTTATAAATATAGTGGTATAAAATTATGGCTGAAATGGTACAAACATATATATAGGTTAGGTTGAACTGGTTAATCAAAAAGACCTCGCATAGACCATTGGGTACCTAGCGTTACCAGATGAGACTAAACAGAAGTGATGACACCTAGAGTTCCCCAACTCTGTTAGCAAAAGCCAGGAATCTCAAGATTCCGATTCCATAGATTTCCTGAAGATCTTGAAAAATATTATCTCCCAAGCAGCTTTCCCTGAAGCGCGCAAGAGCCATATAGTGGCACATAATATACTCCATTGTCTCCCTATTCCTCGGTAACCCACAAAACCGAGAATCATCACTCGAAAACTTTCCTGCTTTCTTGGCAAGAATTGTAGTCCAGAAATTATCCTTCAGTATACCCTCCAGAAGTCTACAGTCGCTTTTGGTAAGGAAAGTAGAAGTTTCGTCGTCTTGTGGTCGTAGGATCTCCACATAATTCTCGACATTCTGCACATTTCTGTGTTTCCGCAAACCTCCGCAGACCTGCCCAGTACAGTGGAATCTACAGACAGCTTCAAGTACCGAAGTGGCACACGAATGTCCAAAGCCCTATTGTCAGTCAAATGGCCAATCTGTCTGCAATCTAATTTCCCTCTATGCCCCGTTGGTCCCGAACACAGTAGATGTGTACTCTTCTATTGGTACCGAGTCTAGCAAGAGAGTCTTTACACTCATGGACAATCGATGAGTACACCAGATCGCTTTAATCGCCGCCTGGCTGTCAATGCAGAAATTAACGTAAGATTCAACTGTCTCAGGGGAATTTTCAAGGTCAGCAGCCATTTTGGCTGCCAGTACTTCCACCTGAAAAATACTGCAGTCATCGGGGAGTTTATATGACTCTTCGATACGCAGCTCTCCCGCGAGAAAACCGCAGCTCCGAATCCCTCCTGCATCTTAGAACCATCCGTGAAATAATTAAAGGTTCTGTGGTCAGAGCGCAGATCTATCAACCATCCATTATCCCCCATAGTGACGCGAAATTCCCCATTGAAAGTCCTTCTAAAGATAATTTAGTCACTGCCACAATTCATCTCACCAATGACTCCCCCGTGGCCGTAAAGCACATACCTTAATTGACCGGTAGTCCCTAAGCGAATAGAAAATTATTAATGTAAATCCAGTATCACTTACTGTTCAGCAGTAGGCATACTACGTAGTACACCAAGCCTATGCACACTCTCCAGGCGTCTGAATGTAGACCCCCTTTTCCAATGCCTTCCACCAAAGAAGTATTTCATAGAGTAGAACTGGCCTAACAACTGCCGTATAAATCCAATGTGTGAGATTAGGTGGCAGGGCCCAAATTTTGTCTAGCATTTTCCTTCATGTACAGAGAGCATTTGTGGTCCTTTTGACCCTCTCCTCAACATTGAGCCTCCACAACAGCTTAGTGATCAATATCATACTCAAGTACTTAGTATGGTGTTTCTGAACAAGGTTGATACCACCTAACCTAGGCGTGGCCCAAGGATACAATTTGCTTTTGTTAGTAAAGAGCACCAAGTCAGTATTCCCAGGACTAACGTCCAGTCCTACTCTGGCTCCACCCCGGCACATTATCCTTACTGCGGCCTCTATCACAGAACTAATAGAAGAAACCAGTGATGATTTAATATTATCCAAGTTCATCTCAAAATTGGGGTATCCAGTAATATCCAATTAGATTCATATATATTCCACGATAATATTAGTTTCAAATAGATCTCAAAATTAGGAGATCCAATAATACCAAATTGAGATCCTGATAGATCCCAAAATATCCCATGGGATTAATTTAGATCCAATTAGATAGAAATGCATAAGCTAATTTTGGCAGATCGAATTGCATGTTTTGAGATTAAAATTTATGCTATGATATATTTGGAATTATTTAAATTTTAATAAAATTTTTAGTTTTAATAAAATTTAAAGAATTACGCAAAAAATTAAAAAAAAATATTTATTTATTAAAAAATTATTTAAACTGCACAATTTTCTTGAGCTTAAGGTTTTGTTTTTTATATATAAAAAGTTTTTTATTTCAATATTTCGCTACTCCAATGTGTAGCATCTTCAGGAAATAACTATTAAAGGCTTTTTGGTTATAGCCCTGTTATATTATTTTAATTCGGTGGGGTTATGTTCTATGGGAACACCGAAGGAAGACGCTGCGATGTATGAGGGATAGAAAAAACTCATACATATTAACATTTTTCATAAATTGATGTTGCCTTGATACTGCCACATAAAAATTTACATAGCAATATATTATTAGGTGAAGTCACATATTATATTATATATAAACTTTTTTTACTCAGGAAAAATTTGTCCGACCACTTAAAATTTATCCGACAGTTAAATTCAAATTAAGTATGAAAAACGAGTAAAAAGATTAAAGTCAGGCATGCCGACTATACAATACCCTACACCAGTCTGGTTAAAAGCCAACTAATGTTTGGATCCGAAATTCGGATGGGTTAAAATGGGACTTGTGTCAAAATTTTCTATAATGTGAGTCAGCGAACCAAATTTCATTAAAATATCTTAATATTTGCGACCTGCAGTTTGTAACCAAGCCAATTTTGGGGGGACCCTTATATGGGAACTAGGTCTAAACATGGTCCAGTGTTAACCAAAATCAATAGGCTTCGTCCTTGGGCCAACATAGGTCTGTGTACCAAATTTCATCAAAATATCTTAATATTTGCGACCTGCAGTTTGTAACCAAGCCAATTTTGGGGGGACCCTTATATGGGCACTAGGTCTAAACATGGACCAGTGTTAACCAAAATCAATAGGCTTCGTCCTTGGGCTGATATAAATCGGTGTAACAAATTTCATCAAAATATCGTAATATTTGCGGCCTGCAGCGTATAAAATATATAATTTTGGTAGGACCCTTATATGGGCACTAGGTCTAAACATGGGCCGATGTTCACCAAAATCAATACGCTTCGTCCTTGGGCTGATATAAATCGGTGTACCAAATTTCATCAAAATATCTTAATATTTGCGACCTGCAGAGTATAAAAAATATAATTTTGGGAGGACCCTTATATGGGCACTAGGTCTAAACATAAACCGATTTCAACCAAAATCAATAGGCTGAGTCCTTGGGCCGACATAAGTCGGTGTGCCAAGTTTCATCAAAATATCTTAATATTTACGACCTGTAGAGTTCGCGCATGGACAGACAGACGGACGACCGGACAGACGGACGGACGGACAGACGGACATCGTTAAATCGAAATAAAAAAAAATTCCGAGCCGATCGGTATACTATAAGGTGGGTCTAGGACCAATATTTTTTGGTGTTACAAACATCAGCACAAACTTATAATACCCTGACCACATAGTGGTGTAGGGTATAACAACAATAAATGTGTTAGTTAAAGTCCCAGTTAGTAACTAACTTAATGTTCAATAATCAAGAATTGCCATAAAGCTAAATTTTTATTAACTATTCCTGCTACGGACTTTTGCATTGCATCTCTATTATATACAAAATGCTTCCACAAATTTGTCTTTTCCTTTTTTATAATTTTAAAATCAAATAAATTCTAATGCAGCTTTGCTTCCATAAAGCAAATTTTCTAATATTCAAAAACTAAATTGCACTATTTAAAAACAAATTCAGGATTAAAACACGCCAATACGATTAAAAAATATTTATAAATAATTTGAATGTATTTAAAATTAGAAATTCAAAATAATACCAAATATAGTATAGTCTATATTAAAGAGGTTTATAAAAATAAATTTTAAAGCATATTTTAGAGGACGTGTTGGATTATTTTTTTTTTAATAATATCTGTTAATATCTATTGAAAATTAAAATAAGCGATAAATTTTAGTATTTAGTTTTTTTTTTATGCACAAATGCTTTTGTAAATATTATTTAATATTTTCATCACGATTATCAATTGTTGTGAACAATGGTTCAATTATTTGTTGGATAAATACGAAACAATTTAATTGTTAAACATAAAAATCAAAAATATTGTTGTTGTTGTACATATATGCAGCAACAGACACACACAATTACACACGCACATTATTACAAATGCATTCATATATTCACTACACATGTACCAATAGATATTTACCACCGTATTCATAATCAAAAATTAGTACTGCATGCAAACAGCTTTTAACTAGAATGTTTTTTAGGCATAGTAGCTTGTGGGAGTGCAGTTTAGTCATAACGATTTCTTAGCATGCCGATCAAGAGCAACCCTGTGTTTGAAAATCGAACACCTTTTCTTTATTGTGAATGGAATTTTTTGTTTTTCTGATAAAATTTTAGAAGAAACATTTGATAACAATACTAAAATTACTTTAACAGCAGCATTATTAAGACTCATGTTAGCGCTATGCTAAATTTTCATTATGAATACAGCTGTTAATATCTAATGGCAAATACCAGGCCCAATTTATTTAAACGCTGCCTGCAAAAGCTCTTAAATCATACTAAATTGCCGAAAATGTCATAGACGGTATTGTTTTGTGTTTTTGTTGTGTCCCTATATGTTACTGTGTGTGTGTGTGTGTGTAAGTATAAATGTTTGTATGCGTTAAACTCATATGGATCATGATTTTAGGCTTATTCTGTTGTATGTTGTATCAAGCATGTAATTACATTTAATTTATGTGTTAATACACATAGAGCTATAATAATAACAGCTAAAAATGACAACAACAACAGCTATGTAAAAAATTTAAACCTTAAATTTATGAGTGAAATGGGAAAAACAAATACAAAATGTATTACAAATGCAGAAATTAAGCGGTGTATGAATAGATGTTTAAACAAATGTCGAAAAGAAAACAAATAAATGAATTTTATTAAATTTAAATTAAAAAAAAAAAAAATACACAAATTTATTATTTATTACATAATTCTTTTAATCAGTTTTAAAATATGCAAAATTTTTATTTTCTTTCAAAAATATTTTCCTTGAAATTCTATATTTCATATGTGTAATTTTTAATCAGAAAAAATAAATCAAATTATGTATGGTATAGTAAAGTTAATCATCGCACATATGCAGCCATATGTGTAATTATGAATTTATTTTTTGAAAATTATAACCCAGTAAAAATTTCCCTTACAATCAATTGTAAAATAACTTCACTTTCAGATTATTAAAATAAGATCTACTGGGACCATTGTTAAAAAAAACGTTAAAATAACAACGAAGTTATTAAAAAAAAAACAGAAAAAAATAACAAACCAAGGGATTACGAACCCAACATTCACAAAAAGAAAAAAATTTGTTAAGACAACAACTAAACTGACAAAAGTCTACAAAATAGACATGTTGTTGTTTGGTAACAATTACCAAAAATTATAACTACAAATAAAGGGCGGTTATTTAAATCACACAATATACATCAGCATAGAAAATAAAAGAGCCAATCAATTTAACTTACTTGAAGACAAAAACAAAGTTATTTAAAATCCAGAAACCTTCGATATTCAATATAACAAAAAAAAAAAAAAAAATGGAGAAAATAATATATTCATCAAATCGTTAGCTTAATATTGGTTTGGGCCATATGAAAAAAGTTGGAATCAAGAAAAAGGATAAAAAAATGTTTATATTAATTTTCCTTAAAATCTGCATGACAAATATATTTTTTATTTGCACTCTTAATTTCGGCTTATATTTTAAGCGAATGTATAAATATTGGTTTTTAATTTTTATTTAAAAATAAAAATTGTTTTTTTCGACCTTTTTAATAGATTAATTAGAAATTTATTAATTTAGTTCGAGGCCAATTTCCTTATGTATAATGCCATTTTACATTTTTCGTTCTATCTTTGGCTTTTACAGTCGGATCTTAAAGTATGATACATCGATGTTTTTCTCTCGAGGAGACCAGAGACTAAGGGCCATTGACCTCAAGTATCCCGTTCTAGTAGTTACCCACCAGATCTCAGTTTGTACAACCCTAATGTACTACCCTAATGTCAGAAAATTAAAGCTCGAAAAAAATCATTAAACTTTTGCTAAGGCAGTTTTTCGATAAACCCAGTAGAAATTTTTTTTTTTACATTTTTTTTTTACGTGACCCCTACGTTCGGCCTTTAATTTTTTTTTTTTTTTTAACAAAACACTGGTCTCCTCGAGGCAAAAAATCGCTGTATCACACTTTAAAATCCGACTTTAAATGCCAAAGCTATAACCAAAAATTAAAAAAGGCGACCCCTACGTTCGGCAAAAAAAAATTTTTTTTTTTGAAAACGCCTTTCAAAAATACTTCATATTGGAGGGTGTACGGCGAACTTTTACTTTCAGAAATGATCAAAGAGACACATACAAACATTCTACTTTTAAAATTTTTGTTTTATCTTCCAATCTCCTCCGTGTCTCCTTTTTCGCAAATGTTGCCGCACTCACGTATGGTTTTTACATTCAAGGGAAATTTGTGTATATTGAATTGTGTATATTCAGCCAACAGGAATCTAATTTTGAGTGTACTTCTGACGTGTTGTTACGGTCACAAGACTATTTTTTAAAAATTTAATGTCACAAATTTCCATACAGAACAACAATAAAATTAAAAATATTCAAATGGTATAATTTTGTCGGCAACAGATCTTAATTTTTTTGAAGTTCAGTCACAACTAACAAGGAAAGACTCCCAACGCCGACCGGCAGATCTAAAGGACACTTTTTTTTAGCTGCCCAAACTCAAATTTAAGGGTTTAAAACTTGGGTAAAAAAGCCAAATTTTGTTTTTTTTTTCGTTTTATTTCATATTTCTTTCACAGTAACTATAGAAAAATTTGGTGTCAAACGAAAGCTTTTTGAGAGGCCTTTTGATCGGTGTATAAAACAGTGTATAAACGGCGTATAAAATTCCTAAGAATACTTATTTGTTTATGCCATAACACAAAACATCAAAATTTTAGGTGGTTTTGTATCGCAAGGCATACACGGTTAAGGGTCAAATTTACATATATTAATCCTTGTCATATTTAAGTGAGGGAGTGTTTCGGCTTTTTACGATATTCGGCCTGCTTCGGGTTTGAGACGAATTTTCCCGGAGGTCTATATTTTTAAAGATTTGGGAACCTCTGACTATTTAACATATGCAACACGTGTAGCATACTTTTTCTTTTTGAGAGCACACTCCGGTTATGTAAAAATAACTTTGAATTTCACAAATTTCAGACGTGTCGCCATACAAAAAAGTATGAAAAATAACCTTTTTTGGTTGTTATATATCACGCCATGTTTTCGGCATCTCCTAATGCAGTTTTCAATAAGCTTAAAAATTAAAAAAAAACCCATTTTTAAACCTAAAGAAAATACGTGTCCTTTAGATTTTACTCCTATACAACATATCCGAAGCTCATTAAGATCTTCCAGTCCGCTTTGGGAGTCTTTCCTTGTAAATTTAAAAACCGCTTCTAAAAAAATTCGCTGGGTATATTGAATGTAAAATTTAATAATATTTCCATTTGAGTGATTTTACCTCAAATAAACTTTTGTGGTTTCTTACTAAGGGAAAAATAAGGTAAAATATTTTCTTTAATAAAATATTACCACTAACAAGCTGCCAACACTCTCGTCAAATGCTCGTACAACACAAAAAGAACGAAACAATGTTAATGCGAAAAACTGATATTTTTGCAAGGTTTGGTTGGGTTTATATAAATATGAATGTGTATATTGTAGTGGGTAAGTACATCAACATTAATAAGGTGCCAACCATGAAATTTCATAAAATAAGAAAATTAAAGAAAATTGCTAAATTTTATACTAACAACAACAAGAAGAACAACCTCAATACAAAATTTTACAAACGCCAGCAACAAGAACATCAACAGTTGCAAGAAAACAACAATAGCTGTAGCGAAAAGCACCCAAAAATTGCAGTTTAAAATTGAACGTGAGACCGAATTCATTTGGGTATGAGTTAGAGAAAATCATGTGTCACGTGATATATTACAAAAAGCCTCAACTCATGAACAATGTTAAGTTAAGTAGGCAGGGATGTTGACAAGTGAGGCTAATAGGGCCATAAGAAACCATGACAAAGTTTCCTTTTATTGGTATTCTTTGAGGTTTTCATGTGACTGTGATAAACACTTTATTTATATAAATTTGTCATTTCGTTTATAAGATTTACTTACTTGTATGAAGATTTTTCAACAAAAAAAAATTAATAATAATTAATTAATAATTTTTTGCGTACGAAAATTTCTCGTATTAAATTTTGTGAAATGAAAAGTCCGCGCGTTAATCGATTCAAAATTTGATACTAATCAAATTTTGAATCGATTACTACCAACTTTTAGTAGGAAACTTACTCCTTCTAGAAATAGGGTAAATTACGCACACAGAGTAAAAACACACATATTATGAATAAGCTGGCAATTTGTAAGTTTACAATGAAAATACTATTTTATTTCTACGCATTTAATTAATTAAGAGTCGCTAATATAAAAAAATCGGCAAAAACAAAAAATCACTGAAATGAAAAAAACGCTAAAACTAAAAGACGCTAGAATTAAAAAAGAGCTAAAATTTTAAAAAAATAAAACACAAAAATTTTGAAAATGCTAGAACAGAAAAAAATTAAATTCAAGAAATGAATATATTTAAAGAAATTATTAAAACTGCAAAAGAATTGATAAAGTTTATAAAAAAAAATTGTATTTTATCGAAATAACTTGACTTCTCATTACGAAATATTAAATTGACACATTTGTGGGCAATTTAATATACCCCGCCTGAAGGACGAATTGCCGATTAGAGGATTAACTGTATATATTTTTTTTAAATAAACTTATAACACTTTGCAAAAAGACGATAATATTAAAAAAATAGGCAAAATGTAAAAAAAAATCGCTGAAATTAAAAAAGCCTTAAATTTTAAAAAAATAAAAATAAATCTAAAATTGAGAAATTAATAAAGAAACAAATCTATAGAAATTATAAATAGCTGCCTTAATAAAAAATGCAAAAATTTTAAAAATGTTGAAACTGTAGAAATCCCTAAAATTTTCTATATTCAAAAAAATATAAATTTGAAAAGAATCGCCAAAATTAAAAAAAAAATTACTTTTATGAAAATAGATTTTCTGCTCATTATAAAGCACCAATTAGGGCATTTGTTAGCAACTTCAATACGGCGCTTGGAGGCGGGTTTGCCGGTTAGAAGATTTACTCATATTTTTATGCCACTTCCAAAATAAGTGGCTGAATTTATTTTCAATATGCGCCCGTTTTATAGTCAGAACAAAGATAAATTTTTCTGCTAAATATTTCTTAAGTAAAAACTTAAATCTACATTATTAACATAGGGAGAACCACATAAAGAAAATGTGATGATAGTGCTTGATAGTACTTGAAAATGCATTAATTGTCAACCATTGGTTTTCATAAGTTTTTTCTCCACTTGTTGTAAAATAAATTGTGAATTATATTTGGAATTTGCAATAAATGCTCTTAAAATCGCACAAATATAACACTCATTGTAACAATATTCAGATCAACTAAAAATCTACGGTAAAATAGTAAGAAATTTTATTGAAAAATTTCTTAATTAAGAAATATTTAAGAAAAAATTCGACCCGCACGAAGATAGTCAAAGCTAAGATCGATTTTATCATAAGACAAACTTAAGTTAGAAATTTTTTCTTATTATTTCCGACTTATCTTAGTTCCGACTCTAAAACTGACCTTACATCGTTTATTAAAATTTTCTTAAAATAGAAAAAAATCGCTAATATAAAAAAAATCGGTAAAATAAAAAAAATTGCTGGAATTAAAAAAATGGTAGAATTGAAAAATGGCTAAAAGTAAAAAAAAACTTTAGAAATTAAAAGAAACTATCTAAATTAAAAAACCGCAAAAACTTAAAAACTTTTAGAACCAAAAAAATCATTAAATTTAAAACATATTTTGATATTGAAAAAAGTCGACAAAATTTAAGGAAATCGCCAAATTAAAAAAAAATCTTTTATGGCAATTCCTTGAATTCTCATTATAAAATGCTTATTTGGTGCATTTGTGAGCTATTTTATATACCCCGCCAGCAGGTCGGCGGATGTCGCCTAATATTAAAAAAAACGCCAACATTTAGGAAATCGCTGGAATTAAAAAACTCTAAAATAAAAAAAAACGCTTGAATTAAAAAAATGTAAAAGTAAAAAACTCTTGAAAGTAGAATTAAATTAAAAAGAGCAAAAATTAAAAAATCGTTTGAGTAGAAAAAATTGCTAAAATTAAAAAAAAAATAATTGAAATTTGAAATTTAAAGAAATCGCTAAAATTTATAAAAATTACCAAAATTTTCAAAATCACTAAAAGTTAAAAAATAGCAGAATTTTTAAAATTGCTTGAATTTTTTGTAGGTATTGTGACCGAAAATTATAAGTTTGTTCAAATAATTGTTCGTATAATTTTAAATGTCAAATGACAAATAATATATTACGATAAATCGATTATTTTTTTTATTTTCAATTAATTAATTGTTCATATCAGGGGTATGGCTATCACTAGGTAGCACTTCGTTCAAAAAATTGGCATTTTGCGTTTTTAATTTAAATTGAAATAATAACGAACAAAAAAGCAAATAAAAAAAGGATTCTTAAATTTTATTAATTGTACATATTTTGCGCTTGATTTTTTCTTATTTTGCGCAGTTTTCAGCATTTTTTGAGTTTTTAAATATTGAGCCTACTACTGAACCTACTTGAGCTGATACTAAATAGTTACTCAGGTGATACTAAATTTCAGCGCCCCCTACCGGTAAGTAGTGTAAGTTTTGATTTTCTATCTCTATAATTAATAGTCTCTAGTTCATATAAGTAATTTAAAAATGTAAAATTTCGAATAACTTACTAAATAATCATTTTCTATGGAGTTTGACATTTCGGTAAGTGCGAATAAAATACTGAGCTTTTTAAATAAGATATTTCACCATATTGTTAACTATTTACCTTTTAAAAAACGTTGGTTTATTTCCTTTAAATACATCGACTTTTCTTCTATTGCAATCAAAATAACCAATTGCACTGCTGGTACCATTAGTTAGATTTTACCTTCAAAAACGTACGTTTATCTCCTTTAAAGAAACCGTGTTGGTGCTCTTTGCAACTAAAATAAGACGCACTTCTTTGTTTGATTCTTAGCCTATACATTTGTTTGTTAAACACTCTATAGCTTTACGTACAATTATACAACACACACACAAACTATACAATGCTAATACCTAATTAATAAACTCTAATACACATCTATCGTACTTAGGGCCATAGAGCCTTGTTGAAAGACATTTAAAATATTTCAAATAAGTGGCAACCTATTGTCAACAACACGAGCAATATTTTTTTTTTTTTTTTTTTTTTGGTAGGAATAGTTTTGTTTTTGGAATACTTTAAAACTAAATTTCGTAAATTTCGGACAAGTTTTCATAGAAAAATTGGTTAGTTTTGGATACCTTGCATGTAAGTCCATTTTTGATCTGGTCCAGATTAACCCCCAATACAAAAAAGCATTAAAATTTTCACTTCATTAGTAATAAAAGTTTAGTTTTTATCATAAATTAAAATCGCTTATCTCGTTGAGTTGTTAACATATTATCAGTGTGTTCGATTACTCGAAATTCTTACTACTTTTACTACAATTGGAAAGTTTTGTTCACTATTTGTATTGAATTTTTCCAGCTGTAGTAAAAGTAGTAACTTGTAGTAAGTAACCGAACACGCCTTATATTTGCTTTCAACTTTAGCATAAGTAGACGATTATCAATGATTAACCCATCGGGGTAAACAACACTGATGATGACTATTGGATTCTTTTAAAAAAAAAAATCCTTTATTCTTTGTAATTTACTTGTAAAAATGGCATCATCTTTCTCTAATTTGAAAAGTAATTACATTAAAAATAAAATATCAACTATGCATACCCCTCACTCAAAATCGCTTATTTTTATACAACTTGCTCCTTAAAAATTCTAAAATCAGTTTCAAGGTTTTTGGTTAATTTTTTAAAAAATAACGTACTTAATACAAAAATATGAAACACCGTTATCATTTAAGTTACCCATATGTTTTGCATGCCAATATTGTTTTGAGAGACGAAAATCTTAATATAATTTTCCCACCTAAGGCTCCAAATGTACTTAATACACCTCTCCCTATACCCATACAAATACCCAAAAGTATAAATTTATACTTCTGTATACGATTATGTATTTGTGTGTACAAAATCTTCTAGTGTGTGTACCACATATACTTATGTATTTCGAAATATGAGGCTTTCCAATCCAACTGTCTAGCTAAAAACAATGTGCATCAAACTAATATTAGTTATTATCCAGTTAGATGTAAATAAAAATATAACCAACTTTTAGAATTTTCCCAAGAATTGGGCGTGGTTAAATATTGACCAACTTAGGTATATTTTTTAGTTAAGTTTTTCTAATAATTTAGTGGAATGTAAAAAATGATAGAAATTTTCCTGTATCAATAGAGTTTTTTTATGGCCAATTTGAAAACAATAAATTTTTTTTTTGTAGAACTAGTTCTGAAGTTTTTATGTAATAGAAAAATCAATTTATCCAAAAATCGAAAAATTTTCTCTATATATAAATAGTGTCCTTTTTCTATCAATTCAGAAAATTTCAATGTATTACTCGTCTTCGATTTATCGAAAATATTCGTTTAAAACTTTACTTGGTAAATATCAGAACTTAATATATTTAAACTATTATAAGTAAAAACGAGTAAAAAGGTTAAAGTCGGGCATGCCGACTATACAATACCCTACAACAGTCTGGTTAAAAGCCAACTAATGTTTGGATCCGAAATTCGAATGGGCTAAAATGGGACTTGTGTCAAAATTTTCTATAATGTGAGTCAGCGAACTAAACTTCATTAAAATATCTTCATATTTGCAGACTGCAGTTTGTAACCAAGCCAATTTTGGGGGGACACTTATATGGGCACTAGGTCTAAACATGGACCGGTGTTAACCAAAATCAATAGGCTTCGTCCTTGGGCTGATATATGTCGGTGTACCAAATTTCATCAAAATATCTTAATATTTGCGAACTGCAGCGTATAAACAATATAATTTTGGGGGGACCCTAGGTCTCAACAAGGACCGATGTTCACCAAAATCAATAGGCTTCATCCCTGGGCCGACATAAGTCGGTGTACCAAATTTCATCAAAATATATTAATATTTGCGACCTGCAGCGTATAAACAATATCATTTTGGGGGGACCCTAATATGGGCACTAGGTCTAAACATGGACCGATTTTAACCAAAATCAACAGGCTTCGTCCCTAGGCCGAGATAAGTCGATGTACCAAGTTTCATCAAAATATCTTAATATTTGCGACATCTAGAGTGCGCACAAGAATACATGGACAGACAGACAGACGGACGGAGGGAGGGACGGACGGACGGACAGAGTTAAATCGAAATAAAAAAAAGTTCTGAGCCGATCGGTATACTATAAGGTGGGTCTAGTACCAATATTTTTTTGGGGTTACAAACATCAGCACAAACTTATAATACCCTGACCACGTAGTGGTGTAGGGTATAACTGCAGTGCATAACTGTGATCAACATCATATCTAAAATACACGAAGTGGTCCTAATTAACTTTAGAACAAATATATTATGTTTTACTGAATATTGGCGACTCATAATATGAAACGAATATTTTCAACAAAATGAATTCGAGTAAGATAACGACGTTTTCTGAATTATTAGAAAAAAGTCCGAGTTTGTTTTGATAAATAACAAAAGTGAAAGAAAATTTAGCCGATTTTTAGAGAAATTGAGTTATCTATTAAAATTGAAAACTAGTTCTGAATTATTAAAAAAATGTATTTTTTTTTTAAACTGACGATTAAAATCTCTATTGATATAATCAAATTTCTAGGGTTTTCAAAATTATTATAAGTTATAGCTAAAATTGTCAATTTTAAATAGCCCGTACTTCATCCACTTTTTGAAAAAATTTAAAAAGTTGATCCATTTTTAATTTGCATTCTATAGGACAATAAATGCTATAAATATGACACGTTACACTTTCTCCTGTAAAGGGGCAGTTGGCTTGGAAAGCTTCATATGTATGTAAGTATAATGGTGATAAATTTCAAGCTGTTTATTATTGTATATAAACATGTATGTGTAGATACGTTCATACACAGTACGAACAAGCAACATTTCTAATTATCTGACGGATTAGCTTAATTGGTAACAAGCGTACTTCCTGCCATATTATATTACATACACAACAGACTTCCCTACATATTTAGGCTACATATTCTTACACATGTAGTTTATTATTTGTTTGTGTTTTTTGTGCATACATATACATACAAACAGCTAGATACATATACATCATCTCACTTTACTCATTACTTAGGCAGCCAGCCAGCTTTGAATGAACTAACTACACAAACAAAAATACAGTTTTGCCAGTTTTATGTAAAATTTTGATATGTTCTCTATGGAAACTTTTGAAAATTTTAACGTGGCATACAACAAGAAGCATCAGCCTACTTTAGTTTGTTAACTTAACAAGCGTTTGTTTTTTTTTCCTTTTTTTTGGGAGGTGGTTTAACACTAATAGTTTAACCCTTGTAGTGAGAACATAAAACTTGGCTAAAGTTTGAAATCTGGCATTAATTTCAGTTATAAATTTTAAAATAAAAAAAAACTAAATACGGCTAGTATATTACTTCGAATATTTAACATTCTGGGGTAATTTAGTCGAGGACAGTATAAATAGTGTGCGCTAAATAAATACTAACAAAGAAGGTATCCTAGTGGGTCCTCTCAGATTTTAGTTAAATTTGGATATGTGATAGAGAAGAAAAAATAAGAGATAGATATTTTTTTAGTGGCCCACGAGGAAATCGTGCCTCGAAATACAAAAAAGCTAGAACCACTGTAGCCAAGTAAACATATATTTCGCCTTCCCGCTATCTGTTTAAAAGCACTTTTTAAGATTCTTTCATTTCATTAAGATTCTTTGGTACATTTTTTGCTTCGAATATTAAATCAGAATAAAATCCCAGCCGGGAGCTTTGACTCCTCCCCGGAATATGGTTCATATTGTATATCATCTTGTCGGCATGTCCAACTTAAATTTTCTTACTAGTTGAATACTGTAATAATTAATACTTTTGTCAAAATAATCATATGAACTCAAAGTTCCCTAGCATATTCCGCTATAAATTTTAATTCCACCATTTTGTTTTACAAAACTGCTGGAAGAATTCTGAAGTCGAATCTGCCCAGCCAAATGAATTTAAAAAATGTTTATGTTTTTTCACTTATGGTTAAATTTTTAATTATACTAAAAATATAATTTTCTCGCTTTGGTAATTCATAGGTTAAACCAAAAATATATATAAATGTTCATTTGTATATCTGTATGTATATCTGAAATGTTTATAAAAGAGTTTGAGCGAATATTGGCTGCTGTTGCTGCTGCTTATTATGTAACATTTTAACATGCATCAGCTGGTTTATATAATTGCATTGAAATATAAATTTTACACTTTTAGCAAACAGTAATGGCAAACAACGTTGTGGTTTAAATTTTCACCAAAAAAAAAAAAAAAAAAAAAAAAAAAAAAAACTACGATAGAGTTCAACAAGATTTTTAACTGGGTTGTGAAGCTAACTAGTAGTAGAACTGCTCAATTTTCTAACTTGGGTGTAATTGGGTGTTGTCAAGTATGCAAGAGTTTGTACATTTTTAGTGTTTGCTTATTAATACTAAATGTAGACTTACAACAGAGTTTTCCATCGCTCTGAACTGTTGCTCAGACCTCCCTACTGATCTGATATGTTGTACTTATGTGGAAAATGACTAGTAAGTTTTGTATTAAGTGTGTGTGTGTAGGTTTAAATGTATGTGTTTTAGTTGAAATGCTTGTTGTTTGTATAGCAGTAGTGAGGTGTGTTGCGGTAGTATGATAGAAAATTTTAGTTTTTGTTGAATTTTGCTGCTTCAGTGGTTTAGCTGCTGCATGATGCATGTGATTTTTTTCCGGTGTGGCTGCTGCTTGATTCTTCTTGTGTTGCAGAAACTTTTTCGTTGTTGTCGTTGTTGTTTTTACTGCTGCTCTGTTGTTTTTGTAGTGCTTTTACTTTTGGTTTAATGTTGAATGTTAACTTGGTAGTTGAGTAGAGGTTATTAGAAGTCTATATTAGTAATTGCCTGTTTTTAGGCGCTACTTAAAATTTACCCATAAACACACACTCATTCATACATACATACTCGTATATAGTTTATACATGACACGCTAGTGATTTTGTGGCAAATGTTTTATACACTCACATATGTATACATATTTAGCTTGACTTCTAATACAAAATCCTTGAGATTTTTTTTTTTATTTTTCGTTTATTTGGTTATACCCAAGGATTATTTTTCATTAATATTAATTTATTAAGAAAACTAATTAATAAATTTTAAAAAAATTCATAACTATATGCATTAGGCTCTTACAATATAATTGACTTTATAAAATTTATATGCAAGATGAAGCAAATATTTTTTTATTAATATATAGCAAATTAATTAATGTTCTAAGTATGCATATGAAGAGTTTACTCAAATTAATTATAAGGCATAAAAGTGTTATAAAATTAGGGAAATTTCATATAATTCAATTACTCAACACGGCATGCTTGAAAGAATTATAACAGGGTTGCGCATTTAAAAGCAAAATTGTGATTTTACTACCTCACACATATTCTTATGCTCTTTAAGTTAGTCGTCAATGAGACAGCGACGAGTGCACATGCTTAAAGGGTGTTTTGATAAAAACTAATCACGACATTCAGAAAATATGTGATGAAAAATGCTTTTGATATCATGCAATATCTTTTACGTTATAAAATATATCAGGAATCTAGGGAATATGTTATTAAAATACATTATGCTTATTTCCATGGTAATATTTTTCATAGTAAACCTTTAATAGAAATAAAAAAATTGCCATAAAAGTATTAACATAGAAGATTTTGTTTAAAATCTATAAAAATAGGTTGCAGAAAATTTCATTAAGATTGTCTAAAAACATGGAGATTGATAAATAGGTAAAAGACATATTTTGTAATTCGCTAAATTTTTTTTCCCAGTGCAGGTCTCTCTCTGGCTCACTAATACAATTGCAAATCAATTTTGCGCATCCCTGAATTAAAAGCTCAAAGTCAATCACACCTCGCGAATACTTTATGATGAACAGAACAAACTCAGTGAGCGCTGAAAAATAGGCGATTTTAATATTTTTTTTTTTTTTCTAAAATATCTTAAATTTTAAGAAAAAGGAGTAACAGAATGAATGCTCAGAAAATTTATAAATTTTACGAAAAATATATTTTAACAAAAAATTAAAAAACAAGTTAAAAAATTTGAGCTTAATATTCCGGCTAAATGATTTTCTACACGCAGTATAAGTTGGTTCATATTCCCGGAAGGGACACAAATTTATGGAATTTCTAAGAAAATGCTCGGCCGAAAATATAGAGAAAAATTAACATGAAATGAAAAAAGATGAAAATTCTTTAAGAAATTTAAAATTTCTAAGATTTCGATGTGGTTTTTATTAATTATTTTTTTAACATGAAGGAGGGGTATGTATAGTTGTTCTTTTATTTGGGAAATTAATGTTTTTTGGTTTGATTTTAGATCATAAATTAATATCACTTTCTGTTTAAAATATTTTTCAAATTAAAAAAAGATGATACAATTTTCAGAAGTTAATTACAAAGAATAAAAAATTTCGATAAGGCCAGCAAGACAGACTACGTATTTTCGGCGTTCGCTACAAAGCCATCATTAGTATAATTTGCCTTGATTGGGTTAAACATTGATAATCGTGTAATTATGTGAAAGTTGAAAGCAAATCGAATATGTTAACAACTCAAATTAGACTAACGTCAACGAAATCTAAAAATCCCGATCAAAAACAGTTGTATATAGTCATATATAGTAATATCTTGTTTTATCTTATAATATAGAGTATAGTCATGAATAGCCATATATAATTATATGTTTCTTATGTGGGACCTTATATAACCATATATTTTTATATATTGTCTTTCATAAAATTTTATATGTACCATATATGCCACATATAATGAGATATGACAGATCTATTATCATATATAACATAATATATTATCACATATGGTGGCATATAAGCCATATATTTTGATATATAATAATGTATGCCCTCTTATAAAAATTTGTTGGTTGTATGGTGTAAGATATTTTTATATATGATTATATATTATATTAAATGTTATAAGATATAATTACATATGATGCCATATATGGTTCAAGATTAACAATATAATCTGAGATATGATTATATATGGTCCCAGGTCAATAATTTTTTCTATGTGGTTAAGGGGTTACATGACATTCGCGGCAGAGAAAACAGACTTTTTTTAAAAATTCATAACTCAGTCAAAAACAAACAGTTTTCCAAAATTTTTTTTATTATTGTAGAGAATTGAACAAGTTACAAGAAAAAAAATTCAAAAAAATATATTTTTTACTCCAACATGGTTTTATAGAGCTCCAAACTGCCGGCAGAGAAAAAAAACGGGACCTCGTGGTTGCAGCGCGGGGAGTAGCAAAAATTGTCTGATCTGAAAAAAAAAATTACTTTTTTAAATCGTAATAAAATTGGTTATCGTATGAATAACCAATCGAATAATAATAATTTTTTTTCGATTTTTTTTGAATTTTTAAAGTCAATATTTTTTTTCGAAAAAACACACTTTCAAATTTGGAACATCACCAAAAATTTAAAAAAAAATTATTATTATTCGATTGGTTATTCATATGATAACCAATTTTGTTAAGATTTAAAAAAGTCATTTTTTTCCAGATCGGACAATTTTTGCGACTCCCAGCACTGCAACCACGAGGACCCGTTTTTTTCTCTGCCGCCAGTTTGGAGTTCTATGATACCATGTTGGAGTGAAAAATATATTTTTTTGAATTTTTTTTCTTGTAATTTGTTCAATTCTCTACAATAATAAAAAAAAAAATTTTTGGAAAAATGTTTGTTTTTGATTGAGTTATGAATTTTTAAAAAAAGGTCTGTTTTCTCTGCCGCGAATGTCATGTAACCCCTTAAAATATAAAAATATATACTCACATATTACCTGAGCGACCGTACTACCGAATCCTAGCTCGGGCACAAAAAAAAAATTTTTTTTTACATTTTTAACTCAATTTCATTTACTTGTAATTATTTGTTTTACAGATCTTAAAAAAATTAACCCATTTTTTGCCAACAGCACCTGAAAGTTATGTTTACTGCAACTGTAATTATATATTGTCATATATAACCACACACATAATTATATAACATGTAGATTGTTCTTATCCCATTATTAATTTTGCAATTACAGACTGTTGATATTTAGACTTTTGAGGCATATAAATCAGTGCCTAGACACTTGAGCAAACATTTTTTTTTACCTGCTTCACCAAAAAAATTCCGTTAGTGGAAAACATTTAAGATTTTTAATTTTTTTTTTTTTTTTTTGAAAGAATGTTATTAATTTATTTTTTCTAAGTCATCTATATATATATATAAATTTATATAATTATACATAATTTAATAACACGAACAATGTTGTCTCATATAGTCAGTCATTTTGTATAGCAGTGTGTGGCTGAGTGAGTTAAGTGACCGACTACAACGCCAGCAATCTGTGTTCGAATCCTGCCGACGACTTTTTTTTTAATGAAATAAATATTTTTCAAATAACAAATATTTTTTTTTAATTTTTTGTGCCATTTTTTAAATTTTATTAAAATTTAAATAATTTCAAATATATCATAGGATAAATTTTGATCTCAAATTATCCAATTCGGTCATCCAAAATTAGCTTATCCGTTTGCATCTAATTGGATCTAAATTAATTCCATAGGATATTTGGGGAGCTATCAGGATCTCAATTTTATATTATTGGATATTATGGGATCTCCCAATTTTGAGATCTATTTGGATCTAATTTAATCCTGTAATATATTTGATTGATCTGATTGTATATTACTGGATACCCCAATTTTAAATGTCGATCTATATCAAATTAGATATGACTGCATATGCTAGATATAATGTTTTTTGATCGGATATTAATATTCCTGATCTGTAAAATATATAATGTATATTAAGTGTGTGATAAACGATACTATCACGTATTGCAACTGAGGTTAAAATTATACAAATTATTTGTTTAATTTAAAAATGTTCCTTCTCTTATTTACACTTATTGCTTATATTTTCCAATATGTTCAAATTTGGTTTTATAGATATCAACCAACTTTCAACAATATGACTTTTCTATAAGATTTTCCACCTGCATATATCTAAATATTATAAAATTTTCTACTTAAAATTTTAAATCACATTTCAAAAATATATTTTAAAATTCATGCTTGTTTTTCTGTTATATGATTTTTATAAAGCTTAAATACGCAACTTTTTATTGTGTCGCTTTATTCAGAAAATGTGAACAGAAAAATGAATATCTTTTTATAAAGAGTTAACTATTTTGCATTCATACTAAAAATTTTTTTTTGTTCAGAATTTCAAGCGCTTTTGTATGCGTACAGCATGGAATCTTATATTTTCAACTGACTTTTTTGCCCACTGAGTTTTTTAATGCAGTAGTTTTGTTTTTTCTTTTCTGTGCAGTCTTTTTAAAACAGGCCAGGTTTATATAAAAATCTGGGTGTACGAATGAACACTATTCAATTTAGAATTCTATATTCCTGGTGAGTATAAGAATGTGTGTGTGTGTGTGTGTGTTGAATGAATGTGATAATAAGAACAAACTGTGTTTGGCTGAGTTTTTAACAAAACTACTGAAAAGAATAAAGAAAACAATTACACGGCATGAATAGTAAATTTGATTTTTATATTTAACTGTTTTATGGTATTTTTCTCGTACGAATAAAATGATTAAAATTTAAAGTGAAAAACTAGGTTTTTTTAAGGAATCTTGCTGTAAGAACATAAGTTGAAGTGTATGTGAATAATAATGAAAGAATTGTATTTAAAGCAAAAGTGTGAAATAGTTAAACGATTAAAATATCTGGAAAATATAAACAAAAAACGCAAAATTATTGATAATTTGACTTGTGTTATTGTTGACTGTTAACTTTGTCTAATTTTAGGCCATATAATATCAAAATCTATTAAACATAACACAGAAAATAAATTACTTTTATCAGAAAAGTTAAATTTAATCATAAACAGAAAATATATAAAATTAACCGAAACCCTATCGCAGTAACCAAAATATTGGCTTTTCTAAACAATATTAAATAAATATGAACTTCTATATTACAATGAGTGTTATTTTTGTTCAGTTTTAAGATCAAATACGACAAATTCCAAATAGAATTTACAATTTATTTTACAACAAATAGAGAAAAAACTTATGAAAAAAACTTTCCTACAACCAATGGTTGACAATTAATGCATTTTCAAGTGCAACCAAACACTTTCAACATCATTAGTTTATCGAAGATTTTTTCATTAAAAAAGAAAAATATCGGTAGCAAAAATCTATTATCAGTTCTGTTTCAATAAAATCTATCGCTTTATTGCAAGTATTAGGTTTTTCAATCAATAAAAAAAATTTTTTTCAACTTAATTTCCATTATTTTGATAATTATAATAATATATAGAGATAAGGAATAGAAATTTTAATTATTACATTAAAATTCTGGGAAGTATCATATTCATTCAATTCAACAACTAAATGTAAGTGTCTATGGTGCAGGTGATAGAGACACAGCCCAGCAAAATCTCAGTAATGGGTGCTCATTACTAATATCTACATACTAAGCAGTAGAATTAGGGTCTACTGCTTATAATTCAGTGTCAAAACTCATTATTTTTGTCGACAAGGTCGTTTTTGTAAGTAGTTGTCCATATTCGCTGCATGAAAAAACGCACAAAATTTTAAGTAGTAAAAAATTTTAGTTTCATTATATAACCACTTATTTGGTAATGAAAGATTTTGCTGGGAGCCTGATAGTCTGAGTTCAGATTTCGGCAAAGATTTATATTTTTTTCCTTGAACAAGTTTTTATTGATTCAAATTAAAAGCAAAAATTGATTTCCAGTTTTTGATATAATTTTATCTATAAACAAGATATTAAAATTTCAATTTGGAAAAATTAAATTTCGAAATTTGCAAATTTTCATATCGAGTTTAGCCTAGAGTAAAAGTGTAAATGGAAGGTCGCCTGTTCTATCCCAGTTCGCGACACAAAAAATTTATAATTTCTATATAAATCTTGTGGAACGTAATATAAATTGAAGCCACCAATTAATACGATACAAAAATTTCAAATTTTTAAATAAATTTCGTTAATTACAACAGTATTAAGAATTACTAAAAGTGATTGTATCTGGAATTAAAAAAATTCAGTTGAAGAAAAATGCTGTTGGAAATATGAGTTTATTTTTTGTGTAGGTATTTAATTTTTTTAATTATTCATACTGTTGCGAACTTAGATTAGTCAAGTATAGAAGACTCTGGAATTTTGTGTAAGAAAATATCACGAGAAACGGGATTTACTAAAATTGTCAATGTGGCAGCACTACACTTAAGTATAATGTTTGCATTTTAGGTATTTCCGGAATTCTCTACGGAAGTAAAACTAGATAAATCGTTGGTAAACTTCTGTGTGTGTGTATGTGTGTTAAACAGTTGTAAAGTAATAATTGTTAAACAAATAAGTGTAAAAGCTAATTCAAACTAAAGAGAGTGTGTTATTTTTATTTACTAAGAGCACTAACCCGGGTTATCTAAAAGAGATAAATGTACGTTTTAAAAGGTAAACGCAATAATTGGTGCCCACCAAAGAAAAGAGATTCCGAAGCAGTAGAAAAACTACTACAATTGTTGATCTAGATATACTTCTTTTTGAATATAAACACTAATGATTTTAACATTGAGTTGCCATAGGAGAGGAGTAGCCCCACTTCAATATTTTTTCAGTACTTTTTGAATGAGTGCAAAGAAAGCACTTTTTCAGCAATTAGAAGTTAAAAAAATTCTTCACAAAAAAAAGTATATTTTTTTTTTATATTACAAAAGTTTTTTTATTGCCGCTACCGGGTATCAAACTTGGGACCTCACGATTGCCAGTCTAGCGCTCTACCGCTGAGCAAGTCTTTGATATGAAAGTTGACTGACAACACAACTTTGTTGCTGCGAGATATTGTTCCTTATTTTCTTCAATAAAATTACTTATTAAACAAGTGTAAGAGATGCACTCCAATTCAATATTGTTTTCAGTTTTTTTTTATATATACATACACATTTTTAAAAATTAAAAAAAAACTTAATTTAAAGTAATTATAAATATTAAAAAAAAAATAATAAAACAAAAAAAAATAAAAAAATATTGGTCTCGGCTGGAATTGAACCAGCGATCCTCTGTTTGGAAATGCAAAATGAGAACAAAATCACTTTTCACGATCACTTTTAGAGCAATTACTCTTTAAAAGCAATATTTAAGTGATTTTTTGGATGTTGTTCAGAAGTAATTCCAAAGAAGCTGTAAAAATATACTAACGGATACTTTTGAAGCAATAAAAGAAGTGATTTTTTGAAATTGTTCAGAATAACTTCAGAAAAGGCAGTAAACATACACTGACAGATATTTGTGAAGCAGTGAAAGAAGTAGTTTGTAAAGCATTACTTCCAATATTTTTTTGCTGGGTGCCAGCGTTGTGATTGGTTATTTTGATTGCAATAGTAAAGGGCTCGGTTTATGTAAGGGAAATAAACCGACATTTTTAAAAGCTAAAAATGTAAAAATCTTTATTTTAATTCCATATGTTTCGATCAGCCTTCGCTGATCATCTTCAGGGATAATTAAATAATGAATGATAAAATAAACTTAAAAGACGTCTTTGTATTTTGTTATTTTTATCAAGAAGAAAAAAGATTACCTTTTCAAAAACGAAAAAATACCAGCAGCATGCATTAGGGCTTTAAAATCTGCTTTTATCTTTATGTGTCTAATATCCCTGAAGATGATCAGCTATGATTGATCGAAATGTATATTTTTACCCTACACCACAACGTGGAGAAGGTATAATAAGTTTGTCCTGATGTTTATAACACCAAAAAATATTGGTCCTAGACCCACCTTATAGTATACCGATCGACTCAGAATCACTTTTTATTTCGATTTAACGATGTCCGTCTGTCCGTCCGTCCGTCTTTCAATGCATTCTTGCGAGCACTCTACAGGTCGCAAATATTAAGATATGTTGATGAAATTTTGTACACCGAGTTACGTCGGCCCGAGGACGACGCCTATTGATTTTGGTTGAAATCGGTCCATTTTTAGAGCTAGTGTCCATATAAGGGTACCCCCCAAAATTGGCTTGGTTACACGCAGCAGGTCGCAAATACGAAGATATTTCAATGAAATTTGGTTCGTTGACTCACATGGTCCCAAGAAAAAAGCCTATTGATTGTAGATGGGATCGGTCCATATTTGGACCTATCGCCCATATGGGCTATATTTTCGATTTTCTCTTCTTTTATGATTTTATAGAAAATTTTGACACAAGTCTGTTTTAACCCATTCAAATTTCGGATCCAAACATTAGTTGGCTTTAAATCAGACTAGTAGGGTATTATATAATCGGCATGCCCGACTTTAACCTTTTTACTCGTTTTTAAATAATGATGAATAATTCAAAAATCAAAACTGAAAAAATATGCCGAAATTTGAAAAATTTCTCAAGAATTACTGCCTTAAAAGTTTATATTTAAAGTTTAAGCTTTTCAATTGAAATGTTAAACTTTAAAACTTATTTAAATATAATTTGTGTTTGCTTTTTTGTGGGTTTGAGGTTAATTAAAAAAAATAAACTTTTCTCTAAAAATTATAAATTTTCAAACCAGACCAGATCTAGTTTCAGCATTTCTCTATGCCCAGGTTCTATCAGTGATGTTTCATTAAACTGTCGGCTGTAGGATTCGAACATGTGCCTTGTTTTCATTAGCATAATATCAAATTTAAAATATTCTCTGGTACCCTTTGTTTTACTAAAAGTAAAAACTTTTTCAAAAATAACAAATTATATTTTATAATTTTATATTTAAATGTCCCTGAAGGTGATCATCGAAAATTGATCGAAATATATGGGATTAAAATAAAGATGAATAATTTAAAAATCAAAATTAAAAAAAGAAATTCGAAGATTTTTTTATTTTTCCAGAATTCTTATGGTCTTAAGCCTACCCAGTTGGAAAATACAAACGGCACAATGTCGGCCCTATATTGCAGCTTTTACTTTACTGGCATGTTTTCGAAATGATAACACCAATAAACGCTTGGCCGTAGTTATTTGCCAACGTTGGCACAAACATGGGATTTTTTTTTTTTTTTTTTTGTATATCCCAGTACATTTAACAAATAGTTTAGTAGTTTGCTAGTACTTTACTATACTTTTAGTACACATGTTAAATTTTTAATGCATTCTTTTGGAATTTCAGAAAAAAGTAATGGATTTGTCTCTTACATAAATAATTGCGTAATATATCTAAAATTAATAAAAATGTTAATTTTTATAAATTAAAAAAACAGTCGTTAATTTATAGAAAACAGTACTGGCAAAGCGTGTTTCGAGTAGTACCGGCATTTTGACAAAAACCGTGCTCTCCCAGTACAATGTTTTTTATAACGTCGGCAATTTCTACCTGGGTAATTATATGATTTAAATATTCTATACAGATCTCTGTTTTATTAAAAAAGATGAACGTTTTCAAAAATAAAAGAGATTAATAGTCTGTAGAGGGGGTTTAAAATTCTATTTTAACATTTAGTATTTAAATACCTCTGAAGACGATCTTTAAAGATTGATTGAAATATGTGGAAATAAAATAAAACGATAAATTCAAAACCAAATTGGAAAAAGAAATTCGATGATTTTTTTTTTGCAATACTTCACTAAAATTTATAGAGTAAATCTTAGTTTAAGTTTGAAGTTTCCAATTAAAAAGTTCACTTTTAAATTCAATGCTTTTTATCATTATCTGATTTAAAAATATTCCGCAGAGATCTTTGCTTTATTAAAAAGGATAAACTTTTTCAAAACCAGAAAATAGTACCAAACTATAGAGGCATTTTTAATGCCACTTTGTCATTTATTATTTAAATATTCCTGAAGATGATCTGCAAAGGTTGGTCGAAATATGTGGTAGAGAAATAAAGGCTTGTAATTTAAAATTCGAAACTGAAAAAATTAAATTTTGTTTTTATTTCCCCAGAATTCTTATGGCCATAAAAGCTTCAATTTAATTTTTAATGAAAGTCTTAGTCTTACTTTTAATTTTTCAATTTAAAAAATTTAACTTTAGAATCTAATTTAAATTAAAATGGTTTTTGTTCTAATTTAAGTTCTAGCTTTTAAATTATTATTATTATTTAGTATTTAAATATCCCTGAAGATGATGAGCGAGTGTTAATCGAAATAAATCGGCCTTAAAACTTTCAATTTAATATTTAATATAAATCTAGTTTTAGATTTTCAATTAAAAGTTCAAATTTATAATCTTTTTTAATTTAATATGTTTTCACTGGCATCTTATCAAGTTGAAAATATTATCCAGAAATCTTTGTTTTATTAAAAATTATAAACTTTTCCAAAATGGGAGAGAATTACCAGCCTATAGAGAGCGGTTTCAACTCTGTTTTATGAGTTAGTATTAAAATAGCCCTGAATATGATCCGCGAGTGTTGATCGAAACATAAGAATATTACAATATAAAATCTGATTAATTAAAGAATCAAAACCGAAAAAAACTCATTAATTTTTTTTATTTTTCCAGAATTTTTAAAAAGAGGCGATTAATTGATTTCCCCACCCTATAAGTTTCAATTTAATTCGTAATGCAAATCTTGGTTTAAGTTTAGGTTTTTTAATTACAAATTTCCACATTAAAATCGATTTAAATTTAATTTGTTTTCATTAACATCCTACCAAATTTAAAATATTCTCCAGAGGTCTTTGTTGTACTCTAACAAATGATTGTATTTCAATATCGGTTCTTTTATAATTAAGTTGCCTTTATTTATATAAAATAATGGTTTATTAATTTCCTTACTTAATTGTTTTGTTAATAAATGGGAAAACAAAATACAACCACAACTTTAGCTAATATTTTAAACAATTAAGTGTTTTATAACAAAACTCTCACAAAATACAATTGTGTTTAATATAGATAACATTCCCCCGTTTTTTTTTTTTTGTTTAACAAAACAACCCACTTTTTCAACTACTACTATTACAACTCTATGGTATTTGGAATCAAAGTTTACGCATATCATTGAATGTATATAAAAAAAACTTTTGAACATTAACTACCACAAACAAAAAACTACATTCAAACAACTGAACTAAATATAAAACTTCAAAACATTTGTAGAAATGAACTCTGAAAAGGGCTCAGCTGCCACAATTATAAATGTTCGGGAGCCACAACAAACTGAATATCTCTTAGCCATTTGACACAGAGATACTAGTCATTACAGTTTCCGTAGATGAACTCTTTTTTGAAATTTGTTTTAGAATTTTGTAGGTTTTAGCAAACAACAAAGCCCAATATTTCGATAGTACATATCAGATTAAGTCGAGGTACATAATGATATCAAAATTTATTCTAGAGTGTTGGTGGTTTTAGTATCTCATTCTCAAAAACCCATTAACTATGCTATTTGATATATCAATCAGTTTATGATCAGTCGGTCACTTGGCAAGAATTTCAAAAATATTCAATAGTCAATAGGATATAAAAGACATCTGTCTTTTACCGCTTTAGAATCAAGATATGAGCCCTTCTTTCTCATAGAATATCAATCTATGTGTGTGGGTACCTCTAAAAACAGCAAAAGACTCGGTTTTGAAAAAATTGCAAGTGAGCCCTTATTGAAGTTCATGGTTAAAATAAATTGATTTTATGTACGAGTGAATTTGTTTCTGTTTTGTGTATGTTGAACAATATTTTGAAAAAGGAATATTATACTAATATAATACCCTAAAATCCCATTAACAGATTCAAAATGGCTACAAAAAAACTATGTTTGCTGTACATAAATATACAAATGGCTATTAAAGTGTCCCGATATTTCGCAAATTTGCGAAAAGCTTTAACTAAAACCACTCAAACAATGTGTAGTTTTAATCTGATTATGTGGGGAAATTACACATACAATATTAGAAATGTAAAGAGTGTCTTTAAAAATTAATAAAATTTCGTTTCAAAATAGGATCACTACCACCCTTCATTAAATTTAGCTTTTATTTCCATCTGCTGCAAACCTTAATTCAATAAATCAAAAATAAGTCAGAACAAAAGTTTTATAAAAGTCTCTACTTACATCAATAATTTACGAAATAATTAAAATGGCTATAAATCTGACTCTAATTATATTCGTTTTTACTAAAATTAAACAATTAAATCTAATTTTTAGAATACCTAAATTTCAAAATGTAATATAAAAAATGCTAAAATGGCTGAAACTTTTTCCTTCTCAAATACAAATTAGAGAAACTGGTAAAATAAAAAAAAATCATTAAGTAATAAAAAAAATCGCTCAAATTCAAAAACACTAAAATTTTTATAAAATGGAAAAAATCGCTGGAATGGTGAAAAATTACCAACATTGAGAAAAAGCCTTTAGAAATCAAAACAAACACACACAAAGATTAAATAAGCTAAAAATTACTTAAATTTAAATAAGCGCTAATTTAGAAAAAATTAAAAAACTTGCAAAATTTAAAAATTATCGTCAAAAATTTATGATTAAAAAAATTGTCATATTGAAAAAAAATCGCTGAAATTAAGAAAAAATCGCTAAAATTAAAAACCACTAAAATTAAAAAAATTGAAACACGCTAAAGTTCTCAAAACTTACCAAGATTTAAAAAAGTCGTTAGAAATCTAAACAAACAAACGCTAGAATTAAATAATCTGATATTAAAAAATTGCTAAAATATTAAAAAATAAAAAAAATCGCCAGAATTAAAAAATTATTGAATTTGAAAAATTAAAGAAAAACATGCAAATAATATATATAAAAAAATCGCTAAAATTTAAAAAAACCGCCAATTTTTAAAAAATAAAACACCCCGTGTAAAAAAGATCAGATCTGGCCAGATCTCAGCACATCTTAACAGATCTAATTAGATCTCAAAATTGGGGACAAATTTGAGATCTTATTAGATCTGATCAGATCTAGGCATATCTGGCCAGATCTTCGTAGATCTTATCAGATCTAATCAGATCTCAAAATTGGGGACAAATTTGAGATCTAATTAGATCTGATCAGATCTAGGCATTTCTTGCGCATTTGTCCAGATTACTTTAAATTTTAACAAATTTGGCACTAGATCTTATAAGATCTTGCCATAAGGTATTATCACATATGCCATATCTGATCATATTTGATGTGATCTGGTACAGGATCTAATTAGATTGAATCATATCTATTGAGAACCAAAAAGATCTGGTCAGATCTAAACTTTTTTACACGGGACTCCAAACATTTAAAAAAATCGACGGAAATTGACAGTTAATAAAAAATGTACATTAAAAATAAAATATCAAAACAAAAATTTTCCAAAATTAAAAAAAATACTTAAATTTTATAAAAATTGCGAAAAATGAAAAAATTACTAAAGTGGTGAAATAGATTTAAAAAAACCGCTAGATATCAAAACAAACGAATGCTATCATTAAAAAAGATAATATTAAAAAATTGCTAAAAGTGAAAGAAATTAAAAAATATCGCCAGAAATTAAAAAAAAAATTACAAAATTTTAAAACTAAGAAAATAAATTGAAAAAACTCAATATTCAGGAAAAGTACACTTTATGGGGCACCCCTCAAAAAAAAAAAACAAAATATGACCCCCTCTAGAATTAAAAATGAAAATTTTTTTTCTATATGGTTTTAAGGGGGCCGGGCCATCGGGACCCGCCAGGCCCGATAAACGGAAACACGACCAAAATGGCACATGTGACGGCTCAAATTAAAGGAAATTTTCTCAAATCAAATCGCGCGATTTTTTCAAAAAATTTTTAATTTTTTGGTACATATGTAGCGTACATAAGCTTTATTTTATGAATGTTTGGGGGTTTTTTGTGTACTGTTGGACATAGCGCCGGAGGCGAAAAATTTTTTGGTACGTAGCGGTCATGCTTGAATTCTTAAGAAAATTTCCGTTTATTTGAGAACCCATACTTTATAATAAGTACATTGAGTGGCTATTTTAGACTCCCGGGGGTCTTAAATGGATCTAGTTGGAGCCACACTTTATGGATCATGAAACCAAATGTATTTTTGAAATCGGGAGAAAATTTCCTTTAATTTGAGCCGTCGCACTTACCACTTTGGGTGTGTTTCGGTTTTTTGGACCTAGCGGGTCGAGGGGGCTCCGGCCCCCTTAACACCACATAGAAAAAAATTTTCTTTTTTAATTCCAGAGGGAGTCATAATTTTTTTTGTTTTGTTTTGAGGGGTGCCCCATAAAATATTTCAAAAATCGGCATAATTTAAAAAATCGCGTAAATTTCACAAATCGTTAAAACAATAAAAATAGCCAATTTGGTGAAAATTACCACAATTTCAAAAATTCCCATAATTAAAAAAAAAATCGTTAAAATCTGAAATTCAAAAATGAGCATAATTTTAAAAATCATCAGAATTTTAAAAATCATCAGAATTGAAATTAATGAATTCCGAAAAAATTTCCCTAGTCGAAAAAAAATTTCAAAATCGCAAAAACTCTGGTGGAAGCAATTTCGTCAGTTTCTTCAAAAATAAGTGAAGACGTACAATAGTTTTAGTCTAAAATCTGAATAGCCATCTGTTAAAAATTAATATAAAAAGAGCCGGATGAAAAATATTTGCACCACGGTTCAAAACCAACCAACAAAAATAATTAGAATATGAATTTAAAATTAGCGGTTTGTTGTAGTTCAATAGATTTTCGATTCATAAGCTGATGACCAGAGTTGAATAAAACCAGCTGCGATACTTTAAGAATTAAAGTTCAAAACAACAGAGGATAAAATAGCATTGTTAAAATTTCGTTGATATTAGTCTAATTCTAAGTGTTTAAAATAGCTTATTTGCTTCGCAATCAGTATAAGTAGACCATTATAAATTATTAACCTATAAAGGCGTGCATACTGAGCATGGGTCTGTAGCGGGACCCAAAAACACGTATCATATTCTATTGGCAATCTACTTGTGTGATCTCAAATCTAAAAAAACATTCATTTTATAATTAAATGATCAACTAAACATACATGCCTTCATAAAACTAAAAAGAGCTAGAGGAAAAAGGTTGACACTAGATACCAAAATTCAACTTCAACTATTCTGATACTGAAACCAGATTTCGACTTACATGGCTGGATTTAAAGATCGGTTGTTCCTCGAAAACTAAGCATCGCAGAGATTAAAGGACTTTTATTTGCGATATGGGCCCGCATCATCAAAACTAAATGAGATAAATGAAATGGAACATCGGTTTTCCCCTTAAGAAGTTACAATAAACAAATCACTTAGATAAAATTTTATTATAATCGAAAGTTTTAATTTGGCGGTATCAGCAATTAAAACTTTTTGTTTTACATTCTACCGATTTTTATATTTTTAGTGATTTTTTCAATTCTCGTGTTGGTTTAAGGTTATCGATTTCTTAAGTTTATCGATTTCTTAAGGTAATCGATTTTTTTTTTTTAATTTGGCGGTTTTTTAAGTTTTGCAATTATTGTAATTAAATGGGAAATTTTTGTAACGTTATCCTTTTTTTTCCTATTTAGCAATTTCTTTCAATTTCATCGATTATTTAAAGTGTGTTAATTTTCCTAATTTTTATCTTTTTTTTTAAGCTTATTTAGAAAATTTTTTTTAAAAAAAAAATATGCTTTGGTTTTTGTCTATAACAAAATTTTTTGTTTATTGACATGTATGTAGGTTTTTAAATACAATATCTTAAAAACTAAAAAATATTTTTTGAGAATTTTCCCTCAATATTCTTTTATAAAATAATTTCATCTATTTTGGAAAAAAAAAATTACATTAAATGTCAAACTTCTAACTTTTATAAGAACTTATAAGGACACTTAAAAATTATTTTTATTTATAATTCGTGTAGAATTACTTTCCAAGGGCCTATAATTAATAAGACTTACGATTCGGGACACCGTAATGGATTTGAAAAAAGAAACGAATGAATGAACAACAAAAGGGCTTATACAAATTGAATGTAAAACATTTTCAACATTTAAACAAATTTCTCACACAAAGTCGAAAATAAACACACTCATACTTAAAGACTAACCACGAAAAAGGCTTTCATGAAAAACAGTTGTTAAAGTAAATAAACTTTTGAAGGAAGGTAATGTTTGAGTAATAATTTGAGTAAATGATATTATTAATGAAATTTTTCGAGACGGTATTTTTTTTAAAGGGATCCTTTTTTATAAAGATTTGCTTCTTATATAAAGGTACTTTTTGTATTAAAGGGTATTTTTTCTTTTTCTTAAGAGTTATTTTTCTAGGTGTATTTTTCAAATATTTGTTCATATTTTATTGTGACGTCATATTCTCCAAAGTTTTTTATTTTGCCTAATTGTCCTATTAAAATACACAATCTTTCAGATAAATAAACAGGAGGCCCTAAAGTTGGATGCGTGTACCTTGGAACAAATGGGCGAGAAGCTGGAGTGCAATTTTGCCAAGTTAGGGGTTTTCTACCTAGATTAGCCGTTTAGTGGAATTTTTAGGGGATAACAATTTATTTGGAGGGAATTTTTTAGGATAAGAAAATATAAAAAAATTTAATTTTACAGTTTAGTGATTGATTTTTAATAAATATCTAACAATATTTCATATAAATTTTTATGTTTATAGCCTATTTGTGAAGTTTAAAATTAAGTTTTCGATTATGACCATAAAAGCGGAGAAAATCGGCTTAACTAGAACGAGGTTTATATTACATTTATTCCCGTTGTTCCAAGTTGGAGCCTAGGGCCGTTAGAACGAGGTTTAGTTTATCAAAAAAAAAATTGCATTTTATTTCAAATGAAAAAAAAATATTACTTTTAGGTTTTTACCTTTTAAAAGTATTGGTTTATCTCCTTTAGATAAACCGGATTATTTTCTATTGCAATCAAAATAACCAATTCCACTTCTGACTCGAATTGTTACGTTTAACTTCAAAAATGTATATTTATCTCATTTCGATAAACCGGGTTTGTGCTCTTTGGAATTAAAATAACATACACCTTTTTGTTTGATACTGAGCTTATATATTTATTTATTTAACACTTTATTACTTTACAAATGTATAGCACACAAAACAATACAAACTCTATTGCGCAACTCACTATACAATGCTAATACGCAGTTAACAAGCTCTAGTACGAGTATACACTAATTTAGCGCAACTTAACTCCACAAATGGCAAAGCTCGACTTCCCCTTCATTCCCACTCTTCGGTCTTTTATAATCTAACGGCCGTGGTTATTTCAGTTTAAATTTAAATTTCAGTGCTTCTAAAATTATAACACTTATGTTATTTATAACAGAGCGCCCAACTACTTAACATTATACTGATTATACTTAAATGTAGTACTGCCAGTTTGAACGGTTTAGTAAATCCCACCTCTCGGGGCAGCTTTACTCCAAAATTCCATATTTTTCTATACTTGACCAATTCGACTTATTTTTATTTATTTTAGAGGAATATTTTTTAGTGGTAGAGTAAATTTGTGGGTTTTTGTTGGACAGTTCAGGGGGATTTGTAAAAGAGACTTGCCAGTACTTTTAAAGTGATTCCGCCAGTGGGGAAGCTTAATTACCATACGTATACAAGATCTGTATGGCCAACTATTCTACCACAGATTCTTTAGAACTTTAGAAGCAGTTGCTTTTGGACCAATTTTAAACAAAAATTATAGGGGGTAGAACCGACAGTATTAGGGACTAGAAAGGACAAGAAACTATTTCACCATCGATTCTTTGCAATAGAAAATTTTTCTTGATAAACAAATATTGATATTAAAATTCCATCGATGATCGTATTCGGAAAAATGAAATTCAATTTTCTTTGCTCTTTCAAAACATAATACAAAAAAAAAACATCGAATAACATAAAAATTGTCAATTACCTTCTTTTTGAATTCGTGTCCAGTCTTTACAAAAACATTTACTCTATTGTATTGTTTATATATATATTTATAAAAATATAATGAAAATATTTATATAGACCTCCTTATATTACAGATACACAAATACAAATTAAATCCCAATTGAATTAACCACAGAAATAACAATAGCTACAACCAAATCTACAACAAGAACAGCAACAAACAAAACAATTTATACTCAAATGAATGGTACCGCAAAATTACGCCCAATGGCCAAAAACAAGAAAACGGATATAATGTTTTAGAAATATTTTTCTACCAAACAAAGCGGCAAAACGATAGACAACAAACAAGTAAATACAAAGAAATTGTTGGACATGTTTTAAACAAATAAGAGTACAAAAATTAAACAAAACATTTTAACAATTGATTATAATATAAAGAGGAGGGGGAAACACAATATTGAACCATAAAATTTGTTAAAAAAAATTTTTTAACAACATTGGGGTGTAAGATTTCAAACTTAACGTGTTTGAGTACTACAAAAGGATATAGTATTTTTCTTTAAACAATAGAGTACCAAAAAGGAAAAGTACAAGGCTTTTGGTTGTTAAGTAATATACCTTAAGAAAGTCATCAAGATTAGGGCTTTAGATTGAAAAAATTGATTTTACTTTAAACTTTTTTTTAGATGTTTTCAATTTAATATATAATATGGAAATAATGTTCAAACTCTCGGTCTCACCCCCCTATAAACATGCGAATAGCAAAAACAGTAAGATATAAAAAGTTTTGGCCCAATCAAAAGAGATTTGGAGGTAACTCAAAGCGATTGAAATCTTGAAATACGATTTACAAGGAAAAAAATTACTTTTTTGATTTTTTTGGAAAATACTGGCTCCTAAATAATAGTATCTCTGAAAATGTTAATAGAATCATAATCTAAACTGAATTACCTTTCTGGTAATGTATAAAAATCCAAAATCGGTTGGAAAATATTTAAGTAATTGGAAATTCCCCAGACCATTGTAGGGTTAAAATGAGATAAATTTTGAAAATCGTAAAAAAATTAAACATTTTTCAAAAAACTTACAATGTTATACTCTAGTTTCATTTCTAATATCTACAAATATACAGATATAATTTTTTGTGTCTCTTGCATTATGCTAACCTAGTCCCAGGTTTGACCAAAGAAGCGAAAGTTTTTTCTAAAACTTTAATTTTGAGTTTTTTTTTTAATTTTGTTCAACAAAATGTGAACAAAAGTGCTCAAAGCATAGAGTCATTTTAATAACACCTCAGGAAATAATTTTGCTGAAATTTACAGATATCCCTCTTTTAACTTAGCAGTAACGGCGTTTTAAATTTAAAAATTTTATAGAAAATTGTGATTTTGGCCAATAATTTAGATAATAGTAATAATTTTTTGTATTTTTAGCTAACTGTAACAAAATCAGAGTTTAATCACAACTGGGTCGATTGTCGACCGACGACAGCAATATTCGTCGCGATTAATTTAAATTCAGCGACAATCGACCGTGGACATTTGTTGACATTTAGAAAAAAGGAAAGCAAAACAAGAATATGGGTGTATTTGTTGCGCCACAATTCTTCATAACCCAGTGTAGAAAATCATTGCCAGATATGTGGTTATGTAACTACATACTTGGTAATGGTAACTAGTTACTTTGGTTATTACATTTCTTATTACCTTTATATGGCGATGTCGCGAAAAATAAGGAGTTGTCGTTACACACCAGCATACGAAAAATCAAAAAATATATCGTTACCTATGTGCTTACCAGCACTGACAAAAATAATGAGTCTAAAAATAGATTTTCAAAAATAAAATTATATAAAAAGAAATATTTTTTATTGTATTTTTTTTTTAAATAAAATTTGCTGGTGCGGGAATCGAACCCGGGTCTACAGATTGCCAGTCAACAGCTCTACCATCTGAGCTATATCGACATGTAATATTTAATAGATAAAAACATAATTGACCTGCTGCACACTAGTAAGCTTACTCGCCAACATACAAAAAATCAAAAAATATGTGGTTACATATATCCTAACCAGTGTTTAAAAAAATTGAGTCTAAAAATAGATTTCAAAAAATTTTCAAAAAAATCTAAAAAATTATTTTGTATTTGAAATAATGATAAAAATAAGTCATTATCCGTCACTCATTATTATTTGTTTTAAAATAATGCAGAAGGTAAGTGGGTGTCATTACTGGTACTCCAAAAAATAATGATATGTCATTACCGTTTCTACACTGGGAAATTAAATTTGTTTTGCATTAATTCTTATTTCTTATGTAAATTATGTATTTATACCCTATACCACTATGTGGTCATTATACCCTACACCACTATGTGGTCAGGGTATTATAACTTTGTGCTGATGTTTGTAACACCAAAAAATATTGGTCGTAGACCCACCTTATAGTATACCGATCGGTTCAAAATTTTTTTTTTATTTCGATTTAACGATGTCCGTCTGTCCGTCCGTCCGTCCGTCCGTCTGTCTGTCCATGCAATCTTGTGCGCACTCTACAGGTCGCACCTATTAAGATATTTTGATGAAATTTGGTACACAGACCTATGTTGGCCCAAGGACGAACAAGTTTGATTTTTTTGAACATCGGTCCATGTTTAGACCTAGTGCCCATATAAGGGTCCTACCAAAATTATACTGTTTATACGCTGCAGGTCGTAAATATTAAGATATTTTGACGAAATTTGGTACACAGACCTATGTTGGCCCAATAATGCAGCCTATTGATTTTGGTGAACATCGGTCCATGTTTAGACCTAGTGCCCATATAAGGGTCCTACCAAAATTATACTGTTTATACGCTGCAGGTCGTAAATATTAAGATATTTTGACGAAATTTGGTACACAGATCTATGTTGGCCCAATAACGCAGCCTATTGATTTTGGTGAACATCGGTCCATGTTTAGACCTAGTGCCCATATAAGGGTCCTACCAAAATTATACTCTTTATATGCTGCAGGTCGTAAATATTAAGATATTTTGACGAAATTTGGTACACAGACCTACATTGGGCCAATAACGCAGCCTATTGATTTTGGTAAACATCGGTCCATGTTTAGACCTAGTGCCCATATAAGGGTCCTACCAAAATTATAATGTTTATACGCTGCAGGTCGCAAATATTAAGATATTTTGATGAAATTTGATACACAGACCTATATTGGCCCAATAACGCAGCCTATTGATTTTGGTGAAGATCGGTCTATGTTTAGACCTAGTGCCCATATAAGGGTCCTACCAAACTTATACTGTTTATACGCTGCAGGTTGCAAATATTATGATATTTTGATGAAATTTGGTACATAGACCTATGTTGGCCCAAGGACGAAGCCTATTGATTTTGGTGAACATCGGTCCATCTTTAAAACTAGTGCGCATATAAGGGTCCCCCCAAAATTATATTGTTTATACGCTGCAGGACGCAAATATTAAGCTATTTTGATGAAATTTGGTACATAGACCTATGTTGGCCCAAGGACGAAGCCCATTGATTTTGGTGAACATCGGTCCATGTTTAGAACTAGTGCCCATATAAGGGTCCCCCCAAAATTGGCTTGGTTACAAACTGCAGGTCGCAAATATTAAGATATTTTAATGAAATTTGGTGCGCTGACTCACATTATAGAAAATTTTGACATAAGCCCCATTTTAACCCATTCGAATTTCGGATCCAAACAATACACCAAACTGGTGTAGGGTATTGTATAGTCGGCATGCCCGACTTTAACCTTTTTACTCGTTTTATTTTCAATTGTACTTTTTCTGTCATAAGACAATATTTTTTGTAAGCAAAGTACGAATTTTTGCAACTCTAATACGAATTTCTACAACTCTGTTCTAATGGCAACCATTAATTAATTAAAACGAGTAAAAAGGTTAAAGTCGGCATTTCGTTAAAATATCTTAATATTTGCGACCTGCAGCGTAAAAACAATATAATTTTGGGGGGACCCTTATATGGGCACTAGGTCTAAACATGGACCCTTGTTAACCAAAATCAATAGGCTTCGTCCTTTGGCCGACATAAGTCGGTGTACCAAGTTTCATCAAAATATCTTAATATTTGCGACCTGTAGAGTGCGCACAAGAATGCATGGACAGGCAGACAGGCGGACGGACGGACAGACGGACATCGTTAAATCGAAATAAAAAAAAATTCTGAGCCGATGGGTATACTATAAGGTGGGTCTAGGACCAATATTTTTTAGTATTACAAACATCAGCACAAACTTATAATACCCTGACCACATAGTGGTGTAGGGTATAAAAATCAAAATTAACCTGTTTGAGAGCATGGTGTCAAATTAACTAATTATGTATGCTAAATAAGGCTGGTTGGCTAAAAAATTTATGTAGAAACCATAAAAAAATCGAAATTAACACATCACATTTTGACAACAACAATTTATTGTTTCTTTTATATTCCCAAAGAATATAAAATTAAGATTCAAAATTTATCGAGAAATCTTGGAGGATATAATCATAGGCGATCTTTTTTTTAATTTCTATAAAAATCACCCTACAAAAGGTTAGAAAAACCTGCGATTTTTAGGGACCTCTAAACGTGATCCAATTTCTCTCAAATATGGTACAGATGTTGCCGTAGTCTATTCACCGCGATACCGCCTTGAGGAGCAAATTTCGGACTACGTCTTATTTCTACATACAAATTTTGAAGCCCCTAATGTCCGCGTAGTGGTGTAGCGTATAATAATTCTGCCACTAGCTAAATAGCCAGGTGGCGAATTACAGCATTCGTAAATTAATGAAATTATTTGAAACTGTTTTTAGTAAGCAAATACCTAAAAATTAGCAATCATAATATCATATTTTACATTTGTATCCAATCTGGGATCAAACTACAACAGTACAGCATCACTGCTTTCAAAAATTTCATCCAAATGCTTCATTTCCCAAAATAAAAAGCTAATTTCCTAACTAAATATTTCAATCACGAATGCCGTATTTTGCTCCCGGTAAATTCACCAAAAATTTCGTATGATAAGATATCATTAAACCTTATTTAAGTTAGCATAGCTATTTATATATTTTCTTTATTAGTAGTTTCAAATCATTAAAAAAAGCAACACATGTAAAATACTAACCCAAATACAAAAAAAAAAATACAACAATGGGTAGTACATATTTATCCCACTCAAAAAAAAAAAAGGAAACACACAAACGCCGTGTGAATATTAACACAAAAAAAAAAACATACATTGATGATACACAAAAAAAAAGAAGAGACTCCAACCAACAAAAACATAACAATAATAAAAAATGTACAAAAAGGAGTAAAAACAGGCATGCCGATTATATGATGTCCTCTACACCAGTTTGATGAAAATTTTAATGGTTTAGTATTTCCAAATTTCTACAAAATATTTGAATTATTGAAGAATTGTTCTCGAAATATTTATAAATCTTGAAATAAATAATAAATCAAAAAATTTTCTATTCTCAAAACACTGAAATTGCTACATGAAAAAGACTCAGAAAAAATTTTTTTCGTGTATGTTTAAAAAATACCAGGGGTTTTCATAAAACTTCTTATGTACCTTCTGAATAGTGTAACCTCGACTTATACAAACTTTATGTTGAAAATAGTATACAAGCCCTAGAACTTACACCTACTAGATTTATACTTAACCAAAAACTATTAGTTTTTGAAAGCTACTCATATCTACTTTTCAAATTCCATACAAATTTTGGAAAAAAAAAAGATTTTTCACCATAATGAGTTTCGTGTGAAAATTGTGTAGAATTTTTTCTCTCGAAAATTTAATGTACAAGACTATTATTGTGAAAAAGTGACATTTCAGCTTAATGGTGATTGTGACTTTCTTATAATGAAAACTGTTTTACCTTCAAAATTTTAATAAAGCTTTGAGGCCTTTAAAGTTCGAGTGAAAAAGTAAATATTTTTCGCAAAATATTCTATTTTATTTACTTTGCTGAGTCATTTTTTAATAGTTTTCAAGAATTAAGAGCGATGCTAACTGAGTTTCTATTTTTTTCTTTTTAATTGAACTTTTTGCTTAAATTTAAATAAATTGGGTATAACATTGGGGATTTAAACTTTCAAAATGGGAATGAGCTAAAAATTTTCGGGTAACACTGATCCCCACTAAACTGAGAAGTGTTGCCAAAAAAAATCAAAATAGAAGTCCACGCCATCTGTTGCATTAAAAGCCGGTATTGCTATTAATCAGGGCCATACTTAATTTAAACATCTATATATCTGCAGCGTGCGAACAAGGTCGAAACAGGGACCGACTCTAATCATAATCAAGTGGCTTTGTCCTTGCGACGATATAAGTCGGTGCATAAAAATTCAACGAAATATATTAGCCTGCCCAATTTTTGGGGGACGTTAATATGTGCAATTGGTCAAAATATGGATCGAATTTTACCAACATCAATAGGCTTCGTCCATGATAAGTTTGTATACCAATTTTCATCTTTATCTTAATATTTGGCACCTATAACGTGCACAGAAAAATATATGGAGTGACAGATAGAATAAATTTCGGTAAAATGTATTTGTGTGTCCGAACTATAGTGTGAGAAGAAGTCAGTTTAACGGGGACCTTTGTGTGGGCACTAAGTATAAACATGGACCTATTTTTAACAAAACCAACAGGCTTTGTCAATGGGCCAATGTGCATCAGTGTACCAAATTCATTGAAATACCTTCGTATATAGCACTTCAAGGGTGCCCAGAGAAAACAGATTCGTGCTTACAACCGAATTTGTTGCCAATCGAATGGTTCGGTTGCCGTAACCGAATTTTGCAGTTGAGACAACTGAATATCAATGAAGTGAATAGTCATTTGATAATGGCAACAGAATTTCTATTGCCTTAACAATAATTCGGTAGTCACAACTGAAAAATTCTGTTATCACAACCGGAGCATTCGATTGGCAATAAATTCGGTTGTAAGCACGAATCTGTTTTCTGGGTGTGTGAAAACCCTAATTTTGGGGCGTCTTTTATATGTACACTAGGGATATACATGAACCGATTTTGCTGAAAATCAATGAAATTGGGTGAGTGTATCAAATTTCATTAAAATATCTTACTGTTTTCGACCTGTATCGAGAGTACAAAAATACATGGGCAGACAGAGACACGGACATACTGACAGAGGGAAATCGTGGGTCGGCACACCAAAAGGTGGGTTAAGGTCCAATATTTGGTTGACGCTGGTTGACGGCTAAGATAAGAGGCGGCCTTAACATTTCGGTATCACTGAGATTGTGCATTGGTTTTGTAGGCCACCACATAACAATCAGTTGAAATTGCAATGTAGAAATTGTGATGAGTGGCGCAAAATTATATAAGTGTAAAAAGTACACTCACAATATTTTATCGTTTAAAACAACCTAAAATACATATTAAATTAATTGAAAACACAATTAAAAAAATTACTACAGATTTTTCATTATATTCAAACCATCTTGCTATTTATTTTCAAACATTGTTTAAACAATCCTTAAAAGAAATAAAAATAATTTAAAAGTCAATTAAAACAATCATCAATTTTTACTGACAAAACGTAAAAAAAACGATTTTGTGGTTTGCTTTTTCATATTTGAAAGTTTTTTTTTTTGTTTACTTTTCAAAACACTACACCATACACAACACACACGTTCATATTTTTATTGGCCATGTTTGTGTGTATGAATAAAGAATTTCTTGTAATTTGAATTGAAATAATTTTGTATATAAACAAACTATTTTAACACAAAAGGAAACCGAAAATATTTGATTTTTTTTTTTTCTCAAAACAGAAAACCACGGTTCATATCCGCACCACCAATTGGTGCGGGTTACACCAATTGGTAGTTTCCTCACTCAGAAAATAGAGTCGGTGCTGACAACCGCATCAAGAGAGAACTAACTTGACTGTGACAACAGAATTTCAGTTGCATCAAGTATAGTTCATTAGTTATATCCAGAAAATTAATTTCATGTAACTGAAATATTCGATTGGCAACAAATTGGGTTGTAAACACTCAATCCCTTTTATAGGTGTTTGTATTGTATAACTCCAGTAAAATGCAACTCTGTACCAAATTCAGCTCCCACTAGTTATACTTTTATTAGAGCTATAGGGGGTATCAACACAAAAAAGTAAAAATATTCTCATTGGTATTGTTAACCTGAACCTATTGGATGTGATGACAAAAGGTTTATCCAGGCAAAACAACAAAAGGGAGCAACCTGGCATATAGGATACAATATTCTTTTATATTTTTCATTTTATACAAAATCCTGACCAAAATAAAAAATAAACACAAATTTAAAAAAAAAAAAAAATACACATTTCAAACCCCTTTCTTGGCTGAAAATTAGTAATGTATTACAGGTTTCACTTTTCACAATTCGACAGTGAAAAATTTAAATAAAGTGAAATAAAATAAAATACATACGAATAAAAGCAAATTGTTTATAAAAAATATATTTTTTTTCTCTATTGTTAACGTGTCACAATATGCATGTTTTAGTTTGTTTTTTATTTTTTAGCTTTTCAATATCATGTATTTGTCGCTTATTTGTTGTGTTGAACACTTTGATAGTTTGTTAAAATTGTGATATGTGTTAGATTTGTTTTTATTGTTACCATTGCCACTTTAACACAAGCCTTGCATGGTGTTTTTCAACAATTTGTGGATTTTTGTACACAATGTTGACATGTGAAGAATGCTTTTTTTGTAAAATTTAGAAAACAAATAAAAGTGTTTAAAGCGGTTGAAAGAATTTAAATTACTCTTTTTTATCAAAGATAAATCGATGCTGCGCCACCACTTGAAGCTTTAATTTACATTTTCGCGATATATTTTTAATAAAATTTTTTTATAAAAATGATTTAACAAAACATCACTTTTTCTATTTTTGGCTTTATTGTTTTGCCAAATTTGAATACTTTTTTTAATGTAACGAGCTCCACCTGTCCGTCCGTCCGTCTGTCTGTCTGTCCATGTATTATTGTGCGCACGTGACAGCTATTAAGATATTTTGATGAAATTTTGTCCACCGAGACGTCAACCTGTGGACAAAATTCCCAAGATATGGTCTGTTGATTCTGGGTAAAATCGGTCCATGTTTACACCTAGTGCCCATATAAAAGTCCCCCTAAAATTGGCTGAAATTTTTTATCCGAAGATATCAGGAAATTTATGAGATTATGGTCATAAATTGAACTATGCATGGACGTATATGACCATTAGACCGTACCACCTTACAGGCAAAAAAAAAGTGCGCAGCACTCCCTCGAATATGAAGTATTTTTGCAAGGCAATTTAAACAAATTTTTTTTGCCGAACGTAGCACTATGCTTCGTCCCATGTACAAAAAACAAAAAAAAATTGATCTCAAATTGTGATTAAAAAAACATTTTTTTAAACATAAAAAAGTAACTCAAACAAATGTGAAAAAAATATTTGGTGTGATTGATTTTGCCGCCAAGAGAGGGCGCTAAACTCAGAGAATTTTATGCAAAAATGACTTAACAGAAAAATGGGTTTTAATTGTTTCGCGAAAATAATACTCAAAAATACATTTTTTAAAAATTTGCTCGAAAATTTGTTTTTTAATTACTTCAATATATTTGTAATTAAATTAAAATATGGATTTTAGTATATGTTTACAAAACAATTATTGTTTATTGCTCCGAAAAACACATTTTTTTTTGTTGAAAATCCAAAAATTACTTATGATAAGTTTGATGGAGTATAAAAAAAATTATATAAAATTAGATATTTGTTTTTCCTTTTTTTGTAGGTTCATACTGTTATATAATAGATCATTCAAAAATTATTCACAATTTTTTACCACAAATTAAAAAAAAAATTTTTTTTTTTAAATGCTTAAATTTATGATTTTTACACAAATTTCACGCATTGAAGAGTGTTTAGAATTCAAATAATAAGAACCTTCTATTTTTGGTACAGGATGTGTTGAGCGGACTTTTGTAAAACACTACGAGGAACATTTTTGTGGAACATTCTAAACCTCTAACTCTTCAATGAAAGGGAATTTTTGGCTCCTTTTTAAAAAGGGACAAAAAAGACCCGTAAGTTTTGAAGAGTTAGAGGGTTAAAATGTTCCACAAAAATATTCCGCATAGTGTTTTACATAAGTTCGCTGAACACATCTTATACCTAAAATGGAAGGTGCCCATGGTTTCTCCCTAAAATCCAGATTTGTGGGACGTTTGAGCACCAATTCTGAATACGTACGAAATTAACCCTTAAACACATTTTAAGTGTTTACTTATTACTGGCACTTAAGTTAAATTTTCAATGCTGATGGCTTCAGAGATTTATAGTAGAACTTCATGACAAATGTTTTTGCCGAACATTTTAACCCTCTAACTCCTCAACTTACGGGTCGTTTTTGTCCGTTTTAAAAAGGTACCAAAAAAGTCCCATTAATTGAAGAGAAGGTTAAAATATTCCACAAAAATATTCCTCGTAGTGTTTTAGATAAGTTCGCTGATCATACCCTATGCCCAAAATGTAGGATTCACATGGTTTCCTATTTAATTTTTTTTTTATTTTAGAAAAATCATTTTAAGTGTTTAAAACCCATTTTGTGTGAAAGGCATTTTTTTTCTTTTTTAATGAATCGATTTTACCCACAAATATGGCTTGACCTTATATCAATTCACATGCTAAATTTCATCGCAATCGGATAATTTTTGCAGGTTTTATAAAGATTTTAAAAAAAGGATATATAGCAGGACTAAGAGTCCTTGCTTCGACTTTGATAAAAATTGACGCAAACGTTTCCAGTTTTATGTGCATCTCAATGGATACTTTTTGTAATTTTACGTCCATTTATGCAGCTAATATAATATGTTCAAATTTCCTTGGCCCGCTATTTCCAAAAATTAAAATTTTTCTTAACTAAGGGTTTCTATGTCAGTATACCAAATTTTAAGACTCTGTTTCCACTCCTACTATTTTTGCCCAATCGTTATATGGGATCAAAGCACTGTGCGTAGGGGTCGCCTTTTTAATATTTCGTCATACCTTCGGCATTTACAGTCGGATTTTAAAGTGTGATATATGGATTTTTTGCTCGAGGAGACCAATGTTTTGCTTTAAAGGAAAAATCCAATGAAAAAAATTAAAAAGGCGACCCCTACGTTTGCCAACAAAAAAATAAAAAAAAAATCTGCTGGAATTATCGAAAAACTTCCTTAGCAAAAGTTTAATGATTTTTGGCGAGCTTTCATTTTCTGACATTAGGCTGGTACATTAGGGTTGTAGGAACTGAGATCTGGTGAGTAAATACTAGAACGGGATACTTGATGTCAATGGCCCTTAGAGCAAAACATTGGTCCGACTGTATATGCCAAAGATATAGCGAAAAAAATTAAAAAGGCGTTCCCTACTTTCGGCAAAAAAAAAAATTTTTTTTAAATCTCCTTACAAAAATTTTTTAGATTCGACGATGTACGTCGAACTTTTTTGTTGTGGTACGGTTTAATAACATGTATGCCCATGCATGATACAAGTCAATGTATACTCATGTACATCTCAATATCTCGCATGGGGTATTAATTTCATAATACTAATTAACTTATTACAAATGTCATGATTATTTGCTATAGAAAAGAATTTCAAATAACATCTTCATAATATAAATAATAACTACTTTAACCTTTATAAACTTACAAATAACCTCCTGCATTTGATTACAACTTTTTGCATTTTCTTCATAACATGGCGAATGGAGCATAAAATTTCGCCATTAAGAAATATATAATTAAACCATCAACCTTAACTAATTACAGCGATAAATAAATGTGTAAAATAAATTAAAGTTATAAACCGCAGTTTTCTTTTTTTTATGTATTTTACACTAAAACCACACACACATTTACACAAAAGCTAATTACAATTTATTACGCCTTCAAAATAAATACTAAAACAATACCATAAATCTATGATGAAATTTCAAACACCTACAAATAATAGGTAGTGAAGGAGATGATAGCAAATATAAGATGAGGTGGAAATATTTTAAGATGTCTTAAAAATAACCTTTAGAAAATTAAACAACAAATTCACCCTAGGTGAAGTAATAACCCAATAAGCCTCTCAATGCTCATAAATAAAACGAATAAATCTTTGAGGTCTTGTATGTATAGTTTTCTTTCCTTTTGTTTTTCGATTTACTTGCTGTTGTATGAAAATCAAGCAGTCACAGCCGAGGGGAGAATGTTGATGGTAGAACGGCAATATATATTATGTTCTTCTCAAACAATTTGTTGCAACTCATTGACTTTTAGCACAACAAAACATTTCTCAAAAACATAAATTTCGTATTTTCAAAGACAGTTGGAAAATAAACGACCTACTATAGCAAAAAAGATATCAAAATGAAAAACAAATAAAGCAACCACTAGTTAACTAATACCAATTGAACAGTGGTTTTGATTGGAAAGTTAACTTAAACTTTATAAAGAAGAAAATTGTTACTTTAAGAAGGGGATAACCACAAAGGGTTAACCAAAGTTGCAAGAGGCAACGCTATATTAAAGTGGCATATCTCGTGATCGATCCAGAAACCAACTTGTATAACTTTCTCTTCATACAATGCTTGAAAATATAATTTTAATTGCTTAAAAATACAAAAAAGATGCGTATACTTACATATACACAACGTAAAAACGTCGCACAGTGCTTTGTCCCATAGACAAAAATCAAAAAAAAAAAAAATTGTGTCTCCGATTTCGACAAAAATAATTTTTTGTATTTATACTAAAATTACTTATTCTTGTAAATATTATTCTTCCTGGTATAACTCATTCCGTCTACACTAGAGGTCGCTAAATTCGCTAAATTTTTAATATAGAATGTAATGGACTTTAGAAAGTGGTGGCGTAGTGCAATGCAAATTAAAAGCATCAGACTTCATTTAATATGGGATTTTAATGATTTCAATTTGCATTGCACTATTGCCACCACTTTCTAAAGAAAACTGAAGAAGGGGACCTGGAAAATCCCCGAAACGATCTTGTTTTCATTCCTGAAAGTGTAGAGGTTTTTGAAAGCAAAAACTCTGAGAAGTATTTGTCAGGAGGATATCCTGATGAAGAAAAATAGCAGTTTTTAAAAAAAAGGACTTATGTTAATTCAAAATAAGGAAATTGGCCTCGAAATTAATTAATAAATTTCTAATTAATCTTATAATATTGTATAAGAAAGAATAAAGAAAAGAATCAATTTCTTAATTTAACTATAACAAAAAAAAGATTTTTCAAGTTTCAAAAAATGTATTTTTGCAATTTCATATTTTGTGTGTTACGAAAAAGCTTCCAACTTTCTTAGATTTTATTACAGGGTGCTCCAACCATAACGCATGATGTTCATTGTAAATAAAACAAAAAGTTTTCAGAGAATTATCTCAATATTTTTCATTATGATAGAAGGATCTATGGCAATTTTGTGGGAAACAAAATATCGGCCAAATGGTCGCCACGGCTTCGGTGGCATACCTCTATTCGATGGTCCATATTATCAAAGACTCTGAGACATAATTGAGGTTCAATGTCGTTAATGTTATCTCATCTTTTAGCTCTTGAATTGTGCTTGGTTTATTGACGTACACTTTTGCTTTTAAATATCCCTAAAAAAAGAAGTCCAACGGTGTCAAATCACATGATCGTGGCGGCCAATTAACATCGCCACGACATGAGAAAACACGGCAATTGCATTTCTCGCGCAAGAGAACCATTGTTTCGTTGGCTGTGTAGTAAGTGGTACCATCCTGTTGGAAGCACATATCCTCCAGGTCCTTATCCTCAATTTCTGGCCACAAAAAGTATGTAATCATGATAGCGGACACCGGCGACGCACAGTGCTTCATCCCCATATAACGATTGGACAAAAATAGAAGGAGTGGAGACAGAGTTTTGAAATTTGGCACACTGATATAGAACCCTTTAGTTAATAAAAAAATTAAATTTTTTAGAAATATCGGGCCAAGGACACGCCCACCTCCCATAGGTCCTGTAATTTAAAAATAATATATTAGCTACATAGGTTTTTAGGTTTAGGTTGAATGGGAGCCCGCCAGAATGGCGAGTTCACTCGGAGGCCATAGGGCCCATTGTGATTACCTTAGTTTTTCCCACATGGAAAGAAATACCACGACCGAAGAAATCTAGAACCATCCCGATCCCCTACATAAATGGACGTAAAATAACAAAAAGTATCCATTGAGATGCACGTAAAACTGGAAAGGTTTGTGTCAATTTTTATCAAAATCGAACCAAGGACTCTTAGTCCTGCCATATATCCTTTATTTTAAAATCTCTATAAAACCTGCAAAAATTATCCGATTGCGATCAAACTTAGCACGTGAATTGATATAAGGTCAAGCCATATTGGATAAAATCGATTCATTAATAAAAATATGCCTTCCACAAAAAATGGGTTTTAAACGCTTAAAATGATTTTTTTTTTAATTAAAAAGGATTAATATAGGAAACCACGTGAATCCTCCATTTTAGGCATACGGTATGTTCAGCAAACTTATGTAAAACACTACGAGGAATATTTTTATGGAACATTTTAACCCTATAACTCTTCAATTTAGAGGTCTTTTTTGGGGTCTTTTTTGTCCCCTTTTTAAAAAGGGACAAAAACGACCCGTAAGTTTAAGAGTTAGAGGGTTAAAATGTTCCGCAAAAATATTTGTCATGAAATTCTACTATGAGCGTCTGAAGACATCAGCATTGAAAATTTAACTTAAAGGCCAGTAATAAGTAAACACTTAAAATGTGTTTAAGGGTTAATTTCGTACTTATCCAGGATGGTAAAAACAAAGAACAAAAAACAGCCACTATGAGTAAAAAAAAAACACAATAAGCATAAAAACATTTCCATTTTTGCAATATTTTTAACAAAAAGATAATTCACCCTCGCAAAATAAGGTTTCATAAAACGCGTTTCCGTTTGAATGCGATTCAGATACCTTTCCACTCGTAAATCCCCCTTTCCCCTCATAAAATGAATTTATTTGCACTTTCCACTAAAAACAAAATGTTTTAAACAAAAGTTGCTTCTGGCTGAGGTTTGGCACTTTATGGTAAACGGGGAAAGACTGTATTTCCGAATTTGCTTTTAGTTTAAAAACATAAAAAATTAGATACACCAACATACAGCTATTGCGTTAACAAATTTAATAAAAAACCAATGTCACGTGATGTTTTTAACCAAAAGTTATTAAATTTTGCTTCTCTAAGACGTTAATTCCAGCTAACTTATGTTTTCATTGTGGAACTACATGCCCCACTGTGCAATAATATTTCTACTCGATATTTGTTTTTGTGCAGTCTTCAGCTGCTGTTTTGTTGAAACATAATAAATATTTTACAAGTTTTTTTTTCAATACAATGGTGGGTAGTAGTAAATATATAAATTAGATTTTTATTTATTTTTTTGTTTGGTTAAACAACAAACATTGTCCTCATTACCACTCAAATATATAAATGTATTTCAGCCTAAGAAAATAACCACTTTCGATAGGTATTAAATGAAAAACGAAATTTTGTGGGCCACACCAGCAGCATCAACACCAGCAGCAGCCACGAGGGTTATTGTGTATGAAGAAAATAATACAAATTAACATTGTTGTTTGTTATAAGGGAGTATGTCAGAATAAACAGTGGCAGATGTGGAACAGGCTTAACAATTTTATTGTGTTAAAATAATAAAATACGAGTACTGCAGTCAGTTTTGTTGTTTTGGCAACTGCAAAAACAAAACTCGTTCATTGTTCACATGAATTGTCATGGGGTGTTTGGTGGCTGTGTGATGCTGTGATGCTGTTGTAAAATTTATTACTACTGTGAAATGTCAATGTACAAGTTAAAATATTTTATTGTTATAGATAGAATGATTTAAATATAGGACAAACCCAGTTCGCTTAGTGCAATTCCCATTGAACGCAAATTCTCGGTTATCACAATATCGAAAAATTGCAATAATTAATATTTTTATATTTTGTTTCTAGTGTAATTCGGCCATCTAGGATTTTTTATACGAAATCAATATATTTTGCTTAAAAAATTTTTTGACTAAGTTCCCGCAACTATTTCGATTTAACTGCCTCAAGTCAATTGCATCAATTTCTTTTAATTTCATTAAGCGATGTCGCTCCGTACATTGTTTTTTTTTTTCAAAAGAAAACGATTCATATTCAGTGTTTAAGTCGACATGGCGTATGAGTGATTTTAATTTTGCTAAAGAAACAAATATTCATCATACGCAGTGGGGTCCCTTGACAAGTAAATTATTCCAAGTTGAACTTTTAGATTTTGATGACATTTTGTAATAAAGACACAAAATTAAAATCTGAAATCAGTCTATCTTTATCGGCCTCAGACAATTCGACAATATAGGGAGTGAAATTGTATGGACAAAAATCTACCATTTTTTTGAATAATTTTTGTTCAAGCCCATAATCCAAAACTTACATATTTCGAATTATTTAAATTTTGAATGAAAATTTCTTGATATTTAAAGCTCAAAGACTAAAAATTTACAAACGTTTTAAATACCTAAAATCTATGCCAAAAACGATATTTAGCTAAAAACCTTTTTTGTTCTGTTTATATGATTCTTTATTACATTCTTTCATTAGTATTTTTTTCCTTAACGTCTTGTTGTTTACATGTTAAATATATATATGTTTAGACCTTTTTGTTTAAAATTATAATTCTTAAAATAATGTTTCACATATTAACAAACTTGAAATTTCCTTTATGTTTTTCGTTGCAAATAACGATTCAAAATTCAACTAAACTAAAAAAACTGAATTCTTTAAGTCGTCTTTTGTGCTAATTTCGATATTGCGTGTATTTGTTCTATAAGAAAACTACACTTGAATAAACAATGATTTTTTTTATGTTCTTCAAAAAAATATAAAAAAATAAAAATCTACATAAATTGTTAAAATGAGGCGGCTAAAGAGCAGCAATAACAACATCAACCAAAGAAAAAAATGCGTGTTAAGGCAACATTTGCTGGCACAAGCTTAAGAACAACAACCAGAATACGAAAATAAAATTTATTTAAATACATACAAACAAATACAACATAGTGTACTCTACTAAACATTAACAACTACAACAACTCTATACATAAGTGTGTTGTAAATGTATATCTGCTGCTGTTGTGCTTTCTTTAACGTAGGAATCGTTAAGAATTGTAGTAAGTAGTAGTTTATTTATAAACGCCAAGTTTTAATATTGGTGTGTGTGTGTTGAAATTTCATATGTGTTTTTGTATTACTTGTAACTAAAAAACTAACATCAACGAACACTGCTATCAACACCATCAAAACCATATTACCACCAACTAATACCACAACAAGTGAACATTAGCTTTTTATGTTAACACATGTGTTTCCTTTATTTTCATTATTTTTTTTTTATATTTTCTTGTTTAAAGTTGTACATTTTGAATACATTTAATTTTCTTATAACCTTAAAGAAGCAAAGATCAGAAAAAACAATAACAACATCATGCATTTTTAACAAGGATATTTTAATAAAATCAAATGTATGTGGAAACGCACTTACAGTTGAAATTCTCTTGGCGGACTTAAACTTTATTTTCAAAAGCTATTTCCAAAAAGTGTTTTCCTAAATTGTTATCAATTTAACAAACAACGCTGCTCCAACTAGGCACATCAAGTGTTTTGAGAACCCAACTAGGAAACAAGCCCAAATATGAATCAGAAAAAAGCTCAAAAAATATTATTAAAAGTTCAAATTTTTGTATGAATGTGGGTCATCCAAAAGAATCTTCATTTTTGATTGATCCTTCGACTCAAAATTACATTTAAAACGATTAAAAAGGTTAAAGTCGGGCATGCCGACTATACAATACCCTACACCAGTCTGGTTAAAAACCAACTAATGTTTGGGTTCGAAATTCGAATGGGTTAAAATGGGACTTGTGTCAAAATTTTCTATAATGTGAGTCAGCGAATCAAATTTCATTAAAATATCTTAATATTTGCGACCTGCAGTTTGTAACCAAGCCAATTTTGGGGGGACCTTATATGGGCACTAGGTCTAAACATGGACCGATGTTCACCAAAATCAATAGGCTTCGTCTTTGGACTGATATAGGTCTGTGTACAAAATTTCATCAAAATATCTTAATATTTGCGACCTGCTGCGTATAAACAATATAATTTTGGGGGGACCCTTATATGGGCGCTAGGTCTAAACATGGACCGGTGTTAACCAAAATCAATAGGCTTCGTCTTTGGACTGATATAGGTCTGTATACCAAATTTCATCAAAATATCTTAATATTTGCGAACTGCTGCGTATAAACAATATAATTTAGTGGGGACCCTTATATGGGCACTAGGTCTAAACATGGACCGCTGTTAACTGAAAACAATAGGCTTCGTCCTTGGGCCAAAATAGGTCTGTGTACCAAATTTCATCAAAATATCTCAATATTTGCGACCTGCAGCGTATAACAATATAATTTTGAGGGGACCCTTATATGGGCACTAGGTCTAAACATGGACTGGTATTCACCAAAATCAATAGGATTCGTCCTTGGCCCAACATAAGTCGGTATACCAAGTTTCATCAAAATATCTTAATATTTGCAACCTGTAGAGTGCGCACAAGAATGCATGGACAGACAGACGGGCGGACGGACGGACAGACGGACATCGTTAAATCGAAATAAAAAAATTCTGAGCCGATCGGTATACTATAAGGTGGGTCTAGGACAAATATTTTTTGGTGTTACAAACATCAGCACAAACTTATAATACCCTGACCACAAAGTGGTGTAGGGTATAAAAATTTAAGTTGATTGAAGAAACTAATAGTAATGGATAGAGTGATAGATTTTATTGAAACACGACTTATTCTAGATTTCTGCTGCCGATATTTTATTCGAAAAACGAAATCTTCGGTAAATTCGTGGTTGTTGGTATTGAATGTAATTTAGAAGTCCATATTTCTTCAATATTGATTATAAAAGCCAATGTTTTGGATAATGTGATAGTGTTTTAGTTAGTCGTATATATTTTCTCTTCATAATTAAATTAAATTTTTCTGATGATGAGTTTTAAGTAATTGCAATTAAAATTATTGACTAATGAAAAATTCTTCATTGTATCCAATTAATTTTTCTGTGTGCAGCACTTTAAAAATCTAGATCAATTGCCAGCAGTCATGAACGCGGCAATAAGGTAGATATTTCTACTATCTCCCTTTCAAGTCCATGCGGGGTTATTCTCACAAGAATGTGTGCCGTGCGTTGATTACATTATTTGAGGTCCTGCAAGAATTCTACAAATATTCTTTAAAGTCCAGCAAATATTCTTTGAGGTCCTGAGAATTTCCTTTGAGGTCTAGTGGATATTTTTGGAGGTCCTTCGAATATCTTTTGCGGTCTTGCGAGTATCCTTTGAAGTCTTTTGGATATCCTTCGGGGTCATGTGAATATCCCTTGAGGTTCTGTGAATGTTTTGTGGATATTTTTCGAGGTCCTTCGAATATCCTCAGAGGCCCTACGAATATCTTTTGAGGTCCTGAAAATATACTTTGGGATCTTGTGGACGTCGTTGTGAGAGCGTAGGACACCTCCTACAAATATTATTGAGTGGAGGCTGGGCTAAAATCATATCCCACCATGCACGGTCTCAGAAATTATTATAAGGGGAAATTAATACGCCACTATAAACGAGTCAGTATGTTTGTTGTTTTTTTTTTTTTTTGTCCTTATATTAATCGCTGGAGGTAAAGTTGCACAACTCCATAGGAGTTTTGCAGTCAGTTAATTACGAAGAGTGTATTAATTAGCCGCCGATACTGGCTTATTTAGGCCCTACACCGTAAATTTATTATTACTATAAAAACTTTCCACAATACTTCGGTTTATTCTTCGTGAACTACCGCTATATATATTAAGTTACTGAAAATACGACTGAATCGTTTGATATTTTCTTAATTTTTCAATATCTAATTTCCGGCTATATCCTAACAAAAATAAAAACTTTTATATTTATTTCTATTTAATACTTTGTTTTGTTATATAAATTCAGCTATAGTAAGTAAATGTTTCTTATCTATTTTATAGTATTTCTTTTTTTTCTAAATTTTTCTTTAAAAACTAAAGTCAAGTTTACGATTCTTTTACCCCAACCTTAATAATTTTTATGCACATCAGTGATTCTCTAACTTCTATTATAACAAAAAGAAAGAAAAAACTAAACAAAACAAAACTCTTCCAAAAAAAAAAAAAAAACTTTTGTCATCTACCTTTTTCGTCGTATATCAGGCATTTTACTAACAATCGGGTATGCTCACTTAACACTACATTGCATTCCCAGTTTAAGGTACAATAGTGATAGTAGCAGAACAATGTTTGGCAAGTAATAGCCTGGTTATATTTGTCTATGTTTTGTTTTTGGTTAAAATTTTTCCTGTTACACAAACTTAAATACATTCCACTTTAAACTATTCATTGCAGGGAGCTGTTTTCTATTTGTTGTTTTTGTTATTCCCCCCCCTTCTTGGTTTACTTTTCCATTGTAGATTGTTAAGCTGCGATTGTTAAGACATTTAAATCCTCTAGATTTAGTCTTCCACTTCGATAATTCTACATTATGCTTAACATTGCTGTTTTTTTTTGTATTTTTTTTTTAACTGCAATGAACGACGAAGCTAAAATGGAAAAATATTTTACAACTACCACTTTAATGTCTATTATTTGGCACAATATAAAAACTATGCTACAAGTGTTTTCAATGGCTATTTTACTCGTAGCTAAAAGTACATCTTGTTGGTTGTAAAAAAAAATGTGCTGGGGAAAGTTATGTTGTTTTTGTTATCTTCAAATTATCTGATCGTATAGTTTTGTTGCTTCATTTTGAATCTTATTTCAAAAGTTTTATTCTATTTTCTTCCTGTTATGTTGTAGAGTGGTCAGAATTGAACAGTTTAGAATAAAAAATGTTTTATTAGGAAGCTTTTTAAATTGGATATTAATATAATCTTTGTCAGCAGAAAAATTTATTTACAATTCTAATAAAAATTTTAATTTTAAAGGAAGGTATATTCTGCATTACCCACCGATTTCGGAAAAATTTAATACGATATAGAGGTGAGAAAATCAATATATTTATAATCTAGTCGGCTTAATCTCATAACTAGAATTTTATAATAAAAAAATAATAAAAAATAAATAGATAATAAAAAAGTATAGATTTGTTTTAATTTAAACATATTTGAAATTTATTCAATTTAAACTAAGTAATTTGTTCTTAGACTCAAGCTGTAATCACACTTGACTTAACTTTTGCTAAGTTTTGCCCTAAATTTGATTTAATTTTTTCCCAAATAAAAGATCACCCATATTTGACTTACTGAAAAAATCAGATCTGCGAATTTAGTTTATCAGTCTTCCTCTTAATTCAACTTCAGATTGCAGATTTTACAGTATAATTTGTCATTTTCCGTTAACTTACTTAACAATTTTATCTTTTCTGCTATTTCTACAGGCCAAAATATTCAACGAAATCGATAGCTGATCCCAAGGATACCTTCCTTGTTAGATAAAAAAAAAATAATTCAGTCGAAAAATTTAATAAAAATCTGCAAATGTTGTTCTGTAAATTTCCTAGTAGGCCTTTTCTGGTAGAAAGTGAAAACATTAACCCTATATGGATCAAGTTACAAAAAAAAATATCTTTTATCAAGTGGAGATTTTTATTTTTATCAATTTAAAAGTTTTACAATCTTGTAGTCATAATTAAAATTAAGTTTCGTTGGGTTTATTGGCTCCAGGCTGCTAAGGGCTAAAGATTTTTTAAATAAAAGTAAAAACAATTATAGTCTAATCAAACTTAAGCTATATTTTCCAAAAATTATGCAAACTTTGATGAAAACATTCAAATTTTGTTCAATTTTTGACAAAATAAATAATTTTTGTAAAATGTCCTGGACGCTCCAAACACAAACTCGAATTATCCTCTTTCCAATTAATTTTTTTTTTTTAATAACTATTATGTTATAAAAATATTTAGCAATCGACTTCTCCAAATTAGGCATTTTTGAAAATCTTTAAAATCAATTTTAAAAAAAGATGTTTTTGAAATTTTATCAAATTTGTGGGTCATTTTGGATTCCACACTAAAGTGAGTTAATGATATGTGATGAAGTCAGAACATAATATCTGAATAAATTTGACTATAATAAATAAATAAATGAAATAAGAAATAATTTATTTTGAAATTTCGAATTTTTAATAATAACACAATTTTGTCCAAAAGTGGGTAATTTTCGACCGACTTTCGGTATGGGCTAACGTTTTCCAAAAAAAAAATTGATTTCTTGCATTTGGAACCATTTGCAATAAAAGTGGGGGTGTAGTGACAACCCATCAAAAAAAATTGCAAGTAGTGCTTTACAAACTACATCTTTCACTGCTTCACAAGTATCCATTAGTGTATAGTTACTGCTTTTTTAGAAGTTATTCTGAACAACTTAAAAAAATCACTTGTTTCATTGCTTCCACAGTATCCGTTAGTATATGTTTACAGCTGTTTTAGAATTACTGCTGAACAACATTCAAAAAACCACTTAAGTATTGCTTCTAAAGAGTAATTGCTCTAAAAGTTATCGTAAAAAGTGATTTTGGTATCATTTGGCATTTCCAAACAGAGGGTCCCGGGTTCGATTCCCGGCGGGACCAATATTTCTTTATTTTTTTTATACTATTAATTTTTTTTCAATATTTATAATTAATTTGTTTGAATTTAATATTATTTTTTTTTAATTTTAAAATTTTTAAAAATATGTTTATTAGGGTGGGCTGATTTGTAAGGACAAAAATTTGTCGATATTGCGCAATCGATTTTTCGATAGCTTTTGGCATGAGGAAAAAAGGTTCCACTTCAACATATAAAAAAAATCATTTTCGCGGCGCCCAAATTTCATCCCAAAAAAAAACCCCAAAAAAAACATTTTTTTCGAAAAAATGATATTGCCATGGTTTTAAGCGTACAATTTTACCTTGGATTGGATATATTTAAAAAATTTTAAATCGGCGCATTTTTTTTAACAAAACAAATTTAAAAAACCTTAAAAATTAACGCGTAAAAAATATCGATTTTTCGACAAAAATTCATCCAAAACCTCAAAAAAAACATTTTTTTGGAAAAACTGCTATCGCCATCATTTTTAGCGTACAATTTCACCGTGGAAAGGTTATATTTGAAAAAAAAAATTAAATCAGCCGATTTTATTTTATTACCTACTAAAAAAACCTTAAAAATAAAAGTTGAGAAAAAGTCAAAATATTTAAATTTTGTTCAGGGTATTATAAGTTTGTACTGATGTTTGTAACACCAAAAAATATTGGGCCTAGACCCACCTTATGTACACTGATCGACTTAAAAAATTTTTTTTATTTCGATTTAACGATGTCCGTCTGTCCGTCCGTCCGTCTGTCTGTCTGTCTGTCCATGCATTTTTGTGCGCACTCTACAGGTCGAAAATATTAAGATATTTTGATGAAATTTGGTACACAGACCTATGTTGGCCCAAGGACGAAGCCTATTGATTTTGGTGAACAGCGGTCCATGTTTAGACCTAGTGCCCATATAAGGGTCCCCCCAAAATTATATTTTTTATACGCTGCAGGTCGCAAATATTAAGATATTTTGATGAAATTTGGTACACAGACCTATGTTGGCCCAAGGACGAAGCCTATTGATTTTGGTGAACAGCGGTCCATGTTTAGACCTAGTGCCCATATGAGGGTCCCCCCAAAATTGGCTTGGTTACAAACTGCAGGTCGCAAATATTAAGATATTTTAATGAAATTTGGTTCGCTGACTCACATTACAGAAAATTTTGACACAAGTACCATTTTAACCCATTTGAATTTCGGATCCAAACATTAGTTGGCTTTTACCCTTTTAACCTTTTTACTCGTTTTGATATGTGGTAGTGGAAGGTTTTTTCCCCTCATACTAAAAGCTATCGAAAAATCGATGGTACAATATCGATTGCTAAATCAACCCACCCTAATGTAGATATTAAAAAAAATGGTGAAAATTGCTTTTTATGCACCTATAAAAATAGTACTGAAAACAATATTGAATTGGAGTGCACCTTTTACACTTGTTTAAAAGTACTTTTAATGAAGATAATAAGATACAATATCTCGGAGTAACAAGGAGGTGTTTTTATGCCAGTCAACTTTCATATCAAACAATAGCTAAGCTGTAGAGCGCTGGACTATCAATCGTGGAACCTCTCAAATACCTTTCGTTTGGCATGAAATTTTTCTATAATTACGCTGGAACAAATATGAAATAACCCGAAAAAACGAAGATTTGGGCCATTTTTTACCACATTTCTTATGAGTCTGGGCAGCTAGAAAATACGTGTCCCTTAAATTCTTCTCCTTTTTAAATATCCGAAGCTCATTAATATCTGCCGTTCCGCGTTGGCAGCCGTTACTTGTAAGTGAGAATAAATGACAGGTGTTTATCTTCCAAAATGCTATATAAGTTATTGAAGACACAAACCATTGGTAAAAGATACGCCATCTGTTGTGATTCCCGCATTTTTAAGTTATGCACCCATTAATTTTCAGTAAACTAATCCAAAAACTAAAATACATACCAAGTTTGGGCCAACGTTCATAAATAACTACAGCTAAGGGTTTATTGGTGTTCTAATTTTGACATCATGCCAGTAGAGTAAAAGTTTAAAATCTGACGCTTTGCCAATATATATACCACCGTCTCCAAAAACTGAACAATACTGTGCCATTTTTATTTTCCTATGTGGAAATCTACTTCGCGCTACAAAATTTTTATGTCTTACTTTGTCCAAAACTTCGGGGAAAAAAGTATAGGTACACTTAATATATAACTTTTAAGATTTTCCAATTTCGGGACACTTTACTTCACATGCCATTAGAAATTCTTTAATAAATTAAACAAATCAGATTTTAACATTAATAATGCCTTCAGAGAAATTCTGCTCACAAATTAGTCTTAGTTCATAGGCGTTTAACCAGTTACTCACAGATTCATTATACACATATTAAGTTATATCTGAGATTTGCATTTATTATACTAACTCATATAAAAACCTTAAGGGTAAAGATACAAATTAATATGCTGTTGCAAAAACACATTGGGATTGCAATTACTTAAGCCACAAATACAAACACAATACAAAGTAACATATATACACATTTAAATGCAAAAAACAAACACATATACACACAAATACCTTTAAGTTATATTTTTTACTTATTATAAACCAAAACTAAACCGGTGATTTAGAAAAATGTGTATGGAAAAAAAATCTCAACATAATGTTACCTTCCTAGCCTGAAAACGGGTTGCTGTACTCTTCTTATTCTAGATAAAAATGTAAAATTGACAATATTTTAGAACAAAACATCTACAAGCTTAAATAATTTGTCTACGCACCGGAATGCATTACAAGTAAAAAACATTTCCGTTTCCATAACGAGTACTCATGAAAACAAAATAAAAAATTCAGAAACCTACATATACTAACGCATCTAAATATTACAGTGTGTGTGTGCATGTGATTAACCACATGTAAAGGGGGATTTTTTTTAGAATTATTGTTGTAGGTATGTATATGTTATGTGTGGTTTTTTCAAAACTAACTGTATCCTATTACATACTAAGTATTAAACTTTAAATATAAAATGCGTGCATATTTATAACGATGTACTTACTACTACATGCAGTAATATTTGTATGTGCTAGAGAAATATATATTAGAGAATGCAAAAAATTACTATAAAACCAGTGTTAATATAAGCAAATTGTTTGAGGCAAAACCCATTTGTTTGGAGTATAGAAATTTCAAAATGGGAGAAATGTTAAGAAGCCCTAAGTTTGAGGCTGCCGTAAAACCATAAAACATAATAGCAAAGCTGTAGTAGAGAAAAGTAGAGTAATTTTTCTAGTTATCCAGTAGGAAATCGAAGTAAGAAAAATTATTTTAATAATTTAATTTGTATTATAAATTACATATTTAAGTGATTTTCTTATTACAAAACATATACTGTGTGGGCTGTGATTGACAAAACTTCAATTAGCAATACTCATCACTGTACCGACCGTGGTGTATCTCGTTAAGAGGTGATGCTACGAGTCACAACCTATGTACAGGTTTCACTGCTCGATTTCCTTTCATGGCACACATTAACTTATTTCATATGGAAATAATTTACATGTAATATTTAAAAAGAAATACTATGACAAGTCTTTTGGTAAGATGAATTTACGGCAGCCTGGTGATTTCATAGAGTCCGGTTAATTTTTCAATTAAATGTTTTCTATTATTTTTTTATATAAACTTTTCCTAGAAAACTTAAATATTTCATTGAAGATTTTTTAAATAGCGATTTGTAAAAAATATAAGTATTCGATTTATATCTTCCTCTCTTACTTGAAATTGTTCTTATCCTACTGGGGCTGTTATCGAAAAGCTAGAGGTTTTGCAATAGTTAAGTGTTGAATTAACGTATAGTTTATTTTCACAAAAACCACAAGATCCATTACAGGATATCCTTACAAACATATAGGCAAACATATATTTTTATCCTATCTATAGACAACAAAATACTTATATACCAAAAAACACACACACACACAGACATGTATGCAATTATGCATACAGAAGAGTACATATATGTCGAAGTTTTCGAATCAATGTATATCATAATATCATATAGATACGAGTAGGACCTACAAATATACTCTCTACAATACTTACTCATACTACTGAACACCAGTTTGGTTTGTAAATATCAATCTATCGATACCGTTGTGACCGCATTCTGAGTCGTACACATACAAATTGTTGTTAAAGGATATTGCGGTTTAAACCAATCGAGCAAAACTAAACTTGATTATTTTGTGTGGTCATACATATAAAATACGAGTGTTAGTTTGTGTATATGTAAATGTGTATGTTGTATGCGCCTGTGTATATACTTTAAAAATGTTTTATGTTAGCATATCTTCTCTGTAGTATTTATTTATAGGCACAAGTGTAAGCACATCAAAATGTAGTTTTGATGTAATTTTTTTTTATATATTTACTAGGCAAGTTTAGGGTGGCAGTTATTTATTTATATTTTTTTTTTTTTGTTTTTTAGAGTTTAAAAAAATTATAAAAAATCTTGTCATGTAATGTTCTTGAATATTTTCAAAAAAAAAAAAATTCTAAAAAATTGTTTAAATACTAATATTTAAACTTCACTTTTGATTAGGACGTAAAGGGTTTTAAACTCCATTTTTATATATTAAATTATAATAAATGTAAAAGCCACAAATTTCTTGTTTTTACAAGAATATATAAATTAAGTCAATAATTAATATCACTCATATGCCAGAGAGTGGGACCACAAAAAAGATAATAATAACAAAAACTAGAATCTGAATTATAATCTGCCCTCACTAATAACAATAATATTTTAATCAGGAAAAATTACTCTTGAAAGGAGAGGATATATCGCACTTGATCAACAAAAGGGTATTAACTCAAAATTTTAAAATTTTCAGTAGAGGTGAAAAACTGTTTGTGGTTACATTTCAAGAGAATTTCAAAATCCAAATACATCATAGTAAGAAAATTCCATTTGAAAGTATATTTACATTGTTTTTCTTTTAAATTTTTGGAATTATTGCAAGAATATCTATTTGTGAGTTAATACCATTTTCTGATACTTTTTGTTGATATAAAGGTAGTCAATACACTATCACGAAAATGGTCTCAAATGTGGTTTTCGAGATAAAGGAGTAATCGGAATACGTTGAAATTTTTAAAGTAGATAAATATTGATGTTGTTAGTTGATTCCTTGCAAAAAGTTAAATTTTAAAAATTTTGAGTTAATACCCTCTTATTCATCAAGGGTGATATGCTTTCACAAAATTTTATATATATTCTTTTCGTTTATTTAACCTTCTTTTTTAATTTTTAACTCTACTATTTTCTTGAGCTTAAGGTTTGGTTTTTATTTATAAAAAGTTTTTTATTTTCAATATTTCGCTACTCCAATGTGTAGCATCTTCAGGAAATAACAATTAATATTGAAAATAAAAAACTTTTTATAAATAAAAACCAAACCTTAAGCTCAAGAAAATAGTAGAGTTAAAAATTTTATATATATTTACCCTGTTTTAATACAGGGTGTTCTATAGGCAGTAAAAATTTAACTTCAGGTGTTTTCAAAGCGTAAAACATTCATAAATTTGGCCCGATTTATGTTAGACAAATAAATTCTTTTCTAGTCTACAGTCACAAAATCTGTATTCTAATTAGGGTTATAGACCAATATTTAAATTAAGTCATGTCATTTAGGGTATAACTCTATAAAAACACATTTAAAAAGTATAAATCCCGATTTCAGCGATACTTAAATGGATCGGAACTCCGCCCAATCTACAAAGCCGGATATTCTAAGGTCCCAATTGATACATTATGTAAATATCGGCTTGATTCCGCGATAATTCCAAAATGTTGAACGTGAATTTTTCGCGTTTTTCGGCATTTTTGGGCCTACTGAAATATTATACATCAAACCTTTGGCTTTCAGGGCGAGCAGGGCATGCAAATGTTAGTCTATCAGATTTCATTTAACAATTTTATAATGAAAAACGGAGAAATACGAAAAAGCAATAACATTTTCATAAGCTTTTTTTTCTTTTAAGCTTTCTAGACGCTGTAAAGGGACTTCATCAAATTTGAATCGAAATTTTTTGCTTGTACTCACCACTAATTGATTCGCTAACAAAACTATACAGTTTCAGTTGAACAAATAGCTCAAAATCATCATCAGCTTTAATCTTTCTAAGGCGAAAAGGTCATATTTCGGCCGAGTTTATAGTAGTCTGATTAAAAGAGTCGTTCAGTTTACATTGACGGACAGACGTACAGTGTTAACACGACCCAGCAAGTTACTATTTATATATTTGTAATTTTAGATTATAAAAAATTTATCAGTAATAATAACAAAGGATAAAAATAGCATTGTTAAATTTCGTTGATGTTAGTCTAAGTTGAGTTGTTGATAAGAAACTCGATTTTCTTTCAGCAGTCACATAAGTAGACAATCATTAAATATTAACCCACTCAAGACGAAATACACTGATGATGGCTTTGTAGCGAAAGCCGAAAATACGTATTCTGTATTGCTGGTCTTATCGAAGTCTTTCAAATATATATATTTTTTTTTTTGCGGAGTTTTGTTTTAATTTGCGGAGGTAAGTTGTAGCGATGAATGGAAAAACCGATAAGTTTGATATTATAGGGCGCTTTTTCCCCTAATTGTCTGTCCACAGGATTACCATATTGGCGGACTATTCGGAGAACATAGATCGTCGATGACCCAAGTAGGGAACTGGCCACCAAAAGAATGGTCTCTAGGCCCCTTAGGTGTACGGTAGGGAGAGTTATCTATATGATATTAAAGAGTTATTGCGATAGGGAAGGTCATTAAAATTTGTGCAGAAAACTCTCTGTATGCAGTTTTTCCCTATTTGAACAATTTTTTTTAATAAATATCAAAAATCAATTTAAATATATTTAAAAAAAACTTTAAAATATGTAGAGATTTGTTATACAAAAAATACAAAATTTTAGTTTTGGAAAAACCTTGATTAGTTCCGAAGATACAGCATGTCAAAATTTTAACTTTAGTTCTAAATATTTCCACTAGTGGGCGTTGTAAAGGCACAAAATTAATCTAAAATACTTTTTTTATGTGTATCCATGTTTCTTAAAACTTTGGTCGAAAAAGGATTAAAATACAAAAAAAAAATTGGATTCTTCTGCGAAGTACGAGTAAGCTTGGGATCAAAAAAAAAAAAAAATACGAACCCTCCAAATATTCGCCGCTGTATTCTTTTTATCTAATTAAACCCAAAACTATCAAAAACCCCGAAGCTTTAGTCCAAAAAACACGTTTAATAATTTTGGCCAGCTTTTCGGGTCAAATACTCCTCTGTGCAACGTTTAAATAAAATCAGTTATTAATATCAAAAATAATTTATGTAACAACCAAAACTTTTTTAGAAATTCAAGCTTCGGATACGCCTCCTATCAAAAAAATATTTTCTTATTGAACTTAAGGGATAATTATATTTTTACTGTCCTAAAAAATGTTTCCCTTATTCCCATTTCTATGATTTTATATTGCAGTTTGATGTGGTTGCATTGTGGTATGAATGCTCATTTTTTATTAAATGCCGCCTCAAAGTATGCAATCAAAATAAAAGAGGTGTTTTTCTTTTAGAAAAATTTGCATAAATTGTAAAAACACACTTAGGTTGTAGTTTGTTTCTTTTTTTTCCTAGTTTCTTTCATATTTAAAACGTGCTTTGAAATATAAATTTTACCTATAACAGTTAAAAGTACATACTCAGGAAATATTTGCAAAAAATAAAAAATAACTTAAGAATAGAAAGCACTATAAAATGCAAGTGATTTTCTAATCATACAATCTTAATTGCATATTTTAAAGAGTTAATCTTTTACTATATAATTTACATCACAATCATTTGTGCAAATGATTTTTGCATAATTAAAAAAAAAAAAAAAACAAAGACTCGTGCAATACCAACATGTTGTTGTAGGTATTACAGATATTCAAATTGTAGATAATATACAAAATAAATCATTATATATTATAATTGATTAAAGATATTGACAAACAAAATAAAATCTAGTAGTCAGTTAATATAAGTTGTGGAAAATGTTTAATAAAGCAATACAAATTTATTAGTATTTTAATTAAGAAATTAAATTTTTACAAAGTAAATATTTTAGTAAGTTTGTGCTACTTTACAGTTATATACAGCTTTACAAAATATATTCCTTTATATTTCATTCTTCATATCAGGGACATTTAAATAATTAAATTAATATATAAACACATAAAGTACATGTTAGTCTTTTACATTGAATATTAGAAACCAAAAAACATTTGTTATGCATATTTGGCATTAACATGTTCATGTAAACTAAAAACATGTAATGAAAACTGAAAACGACTCTAAAATACCTTACACTACATTAATAGAAATCAGGTTAATGTAATAAAATCTAAATTTACAACAAAATCTGACTTTTCCATAAGTCCCATAGCATTAACAACTGGCTCCTTACGATAGTTCTTAATATTAATTGTAACAATTAAATTGGTTACAAACCCCATATAACTTTCGATATTACTCCCTTTTCATATGCATGAAAGTCTACCACCACACAAATCCAAAATTGATAGAAAATTTATATATTGGTGCGTGCCTATAGTTTAGAGACAATTTAGTAGGTGTTTTTGTATATTAGTATTAAATTGGGCATCAATGTGTCAATTAACACAACACTAATGTCTATGATACACTAATACTAGCACAACATAAAACATACGCAAGCATTTATACATTTACCAACACACACAACATAAACTAGTTCATATTATAATATGTAGATTGTACAAAATGTTACAATGCCATAAATAAAATTAAACTACATAATCATTTATACCAAAAAAAAAAAAAAAAAAAAAAAAAACGAACAAGAACAAGAGAATATAAAGGATACACTAACATACTAACATAACTGAATACAAATTTAAAATATTACAAAAATAATCACATCAAAAAAACAGAAAAACCTTAAGAAAACACTTTCCATAAACATTAAGGGTCATATGCATAATCACTTTCTAAATTTATAAATGGCTTATAAGACAAATTTTGCATACAAAATTTATTTTATAAACTTGTTATATGGTTTTCAAATTATTATGCATAAGCACTAAAATATTTAGTAAAAATTATTTAGAACTGCAAAAAAAGTTTTCAGAGAAGTATGAAACCTAAATGATTCTGTTTACTGGTCAGGGATTTGTTACTTGTTTAACGTTAAATATTATCCCGCTTTTAAAGTCTTCACAGTCATTTATTGATTTTTATATTTTCTAATTATTGAACATTCTATACAAATAATTAAAAATTCAATTTATATGTATATTATTTAGGCATCAAAAGAGAATTTATTGAAAATTAGTGTGTCGAGTTCTTTGTTTACAATACATATGAATACATATATATTTATTAAATTAAAATATTTTATAATTTTCTAAAATTTCAAATCAATTAATGTATTTATGAATAGCTTTTTCCTCAATACAAAAAAAAAATAATTCAGACTAAAAAAAAAAGGACAATCAACAAATTCGACTATAACTAATAAATCAAGCTATTCATATTAAATTTGCTTTATACACACAGAAAATAAATCTGTTGGAAGTTGTTATAAACTACTCAGGCATGTTTTTTTGTTCCAAAGAAGTGATTGTGCACACTCAGAACAAAAAAGTCCCTTTAATTGAAGAGTTAGAAGATTAAAATGTTCCAAAAAAATATTCCTCGTAGTGTTTTACATAAGTTCGCTGAACATACCCAATGCCTAAAATGGAGGATCCACATGGTTTCCTATTTTAATACTATTTATTTTTTTTTTGTTTTAGAAAAATCATTTTAACCCAGCAAAATTGTCGGATGCAAAAAACCGGTTGTAGAACAACTTGTTCTTGCATGCAACCTGTTCTAATTTATGTTCTATCATCGGTGATCTTTGTTTGAGTTTGTCCCAAAAGCAACAGGTTATGTTCCTCCAAACTAGAACAGGTTGCTTTGAAACCGGTTCTAGAACCAGTTATGGAACCGGTTCGGCGACAGTGAGGCCTTCCATTTTGACTTCCAGGAATCAGTTCTAGAATCTGTTCCACGGAACCGGTGGTAAAAACAACTATTCTAGAACAGATTCAAAGGCAACAAGTTCATAAAAATTTTGCTGGGAAGCATTTAAAACCCATTTTTTGAGAAAGTCATTTTTATACCCTAAACCACTATGTGGTCAGGGTATTATAAGTTTGTGCTGATGTTTGTAACACCAAAAAATATTGGTCGTAGACCCACCTTATAGTATACCGATCGGTTCAGAATTTTTTTTATTTCGATTTAACGATGTCCGTCTGTCCGTCCGTCCGTCCGTCTGTCTGTCTGTCCATGCAATCTTGTGCGCACTCTACAGCAAATATTAAGATATATTGATGAAATTTGGTTCGCACACCTATGTTGGCCCAAGGACGAACAAGTTTGATTTTGGTGAACATCGGTCCATGTTTAGACCTAGTGCCCATATAAGGGTCCCACCAAAATTATATTGTTTATACGCTGCAGGTCGGAAATATTAAGATATTTTGATGAAATTTGGTACACGGACCTATGTTGGCCCAAGGACGAAGCTTATTGATTTTGGTGAACATTGGTTCATGTTTAGACCTAGTGCCCATATAAGGGTCCCCCCTAAAATTGACTTGGTTACAAACTGCAGGTCGCAAATATTAAGATATTTTAATGAAATTTGGTGCGCTGACTCACATTATAGAAAATTTTGACACGAGCCGCATTTTAACCCATTCAAATTTCGGATCCAAACATTAGTTGGCTTTTACCCAGACTGGTGTAGGGTATTGTATAGTCGGCATGCCCGACTTTAACCTTTTTACTCGTTTTTATTATTGAATCGATTTTACCCAAATTTATGGCTTGACTTTATATCAATTCACGTGCTAAATTTCATCACAATCGGATTATTTTTGCAGGTTTTATAAAGATTTTAAAATAAAGGATATATGGCAGGACTAAGAGTCCTTGCTTCGATTTTGATAAAAAATTGACACAAACATTTCCAGTTTTATGTGCATCTCAATGGATACTTTTTGTAATTTTACGTCCATTTATGTAGCTTCCCTATAAACAATTTCACTGGAATTCAAGTTGAAAACAAGTTCAATTCCAGCCCTGTTTTCCAGTTTCAAGGCTTGAATACAACTTGAATTACATTTTATTTCAATAGCATACTCCAGCAAAAGGGAAACAAAAATTCAAGTTTCAAATATTTTTGTTAAATATACAAATGCTAGAATTTGAAATGTACTTTACTTCAAGCAAAATTTAAAGCACTTGAATTTTTAAAACCTATGTGCTTATTGGGTTATATAATATTTTTAAATTTCAAGACCTGTGGGAGGTGAGCGTGTCCTTGGCCCGATATTTCCAAAAATTTAAATTTTTCTTAACTAAGGGGTTCTATGTCAGTATACCAGATTTCAAAACTCTGTCTCCACTCCTTCTAATTTTGTCTAATCGTTATATGGGATCAAAGCATTGTGGGTCGCCTTTAGAAATTTTTTGTTATATCTTTGGTATTTACAGTCGGATCTCAAAGTATGATACATCCATGTTTTTGTCCCGTGGGGACCAATGTTTTGCTCTGAGGGCCATTGATCTCAAGTATCCCGTTCTAGTATTTAGCTACCAGATATCAGTTCCTGACAACGCTAATGTACCACCCTCATATCAGTAAATTAAAGCTCGCAAAAAATCATTAAAAATTTGCTAAGGAAGTTTTTCGATAATTGCAGCAAAAAAAACCCACAGGCAGGAAAAATACCGAATCGGTATTGAAACCCCAGCGTGGGTCTTTGAACATAATTTTCATTCAGAAAGTGTTCCTATTTTATGCAAGTCATTTCCGGACATCCTTTATGTGTCCTGTCATATTTTGCGAAGGTCCTCGAATATGATTTTCATCCAGAAAATGTGCCTTTATTTAGATCACTAACTGCATGTCTTTGGAGTATCCTGACATACCCTGCGATGGTCCTTGAGGAAAATTTTCATCCAGGAGTATCCTTAAGTATCCCGACATATCAAGGTAAATTTCATCTACGAAGCATGCCACTTCCTTTGGGTATTCTAATCCGGCGAAGTTCCATGAAAATTATTTTCATCCAGTAAGCGTACAGCTCGTGGGTTACTTTATGCTATCCTGCCAAGGTTTTGAAGGGGATTTCGTCATATAAATCTAAAGAAAAATGTAAGATCCTGATATATTTTTAAGAATCTACAGGTTTCTCTATATGAAAAAGTGTATTTTCTATAGAGAAAAGTTGTCGGAATTTCAGGTTTTTCCTATAGAAAAAAGTGCTCAGAATCTGGGGTATTTCTATGGGAAAAAGTGGTCAGAATCCAATGCTTTCCTATAGGCAAAGGTGCTCAGAATCTAAAGTGTTTTCCATAAGAAAAAGTGCCCAGGAACTAAAGTTTTTTTTTTGTATAAGAAAATATAGGACACAGTGCTCCGAACCTCAGAGTACTAAGAATTTGATGGGGCCGAAAAAACAAAAAAATTCCTTGAAATCTGAGGTTTTTCATTAGGGCAAAGTCTTTAAAATCTAAAGCTTTTTATATTGGCATAGGTCCCTAGAATCTAAAGGGAATCTACTAAAAACTTTGAATTCTTAGAATCTAAGGGATTTCCTACAGGAAAAGTGAGTGAGAACATGAATGAATAGTTTTCTCTGATGAGTTATTTTATAGAATAGAAGATTTTTTCTTTTCAATCACTCCTCATAATGGAATATTTTTCCTGGAAGCCACTAAGAAAATGCAATTTCCCATCAAAAAATACTACTTGCTTGGAAGCTGGTTTTGCCACGAAAAGTAAATAATGCAGCGCTTCTATTAATGGTGATATAAGGCATAATTTTTGTTCTTGATAGCTTGCTTGGAAGCACTTGTTTCCATATCCGATATGCGCTTCTGTCATAGCTCCAAATAATGGCATGAAATCATAGCTTTTAGCAAGTATATTCGGTTATCATTGTCATTCGTTCGTGCTTTCTTAGAGCTATAAAAGGTGGTAAACAAAATTTTATTGCCTTTTTTAACATATTACTGCAAGCTATACATCTTTGGAAGCAGCATAGCAAGCACAAGAGAAGCACTAATCATTTTTCCCGCTTCCAAGTTTCTGCTGGCTTGGTAGAATTTATCTGATGTAAAATTTCATATAGAAGTCTGTTATATATTTTTTAGTAGCTTTAATTAGCCATATAAGGCCCTAAGGGCTCGGTTATGTAAATGAAGATTTAATAAAAAAAAAAAAAAAAATTGTGCTCTAGGAGACCAATGCAAAAAAAACGATATAAAGAGCCTTAAAAATTTTTAAATTTGACCCATAAACTAAAATTACCACTGAAACAGATTTTCAGAAAGTTCTCAAAATTTTCAGGATTTTATGTTTAATTTTCCAACGTTTCTTCTATAAGTTTAACAAAATTTTAATTTGTTTATATAGGGCGAAATACAACACAACAACTTTAACACTTATTTTCCCCTTTTTGTATATTGGCTTTTTTTGGATTTGAACTAAGTTAACATTCATATTTACTAAGATAATTTTTTTTCTTATTTTCGGGTTTAAAATAACATAATTATTGCAGATCTCCTTAATCGCTTTGGCCAGTAAAAGTTGGTTTCAATCAATGTAGGTTACATTTTATTGACTAACTTTAATTAATGGGTTTTTGCAACAAAAATGCTATTGTAAAATTAAAACAGAAAGAGAATAATACTATAGTAGAAAGCACGGTTTACCTAGTCAAAATGTAAAATTAAAAGAATACATTGCAGAACAACTTCTACCGCACTAGCATAGGTTCTAGTTTCTGTTCTTCAACTGGCTTTTTTGTATAGAGTTTGACCTGAAAATAATTCTTATCCCCAATCTAGAACAGGTTGCTTTAGAACCAGTTCTGGAACCAGTTATAGAACTGGTCCTTGGACAGTAGAATCTTATATTTTGACTTCCAGAAATGGATTCTATAACATGTACCATGGAATCGGTGATAAAAGGACCAGCTCTATATTAGATTCAAAAGCAAAAAATTGTTCTAAAAATGTTGCTGGATGGTTAATGAAACTAAAAAATTCTGGTTTCTCTTAGTCCATCACAATTTTATAGTAAAATCCTTCAACTCTTAAGCTGTTATGATAACTAATTTGCGTTATCTTATAATATTGATATTTCGATTTAATTAGAATTACATTTAAACCTTAAAATGCCATTATTTAATCAAAATTGTTGATCAGTAAGCAATAAACAGAAACAAACACGTACTTTAGCAATTATGAGAAATCGACAATGAAAACATCATACAACACAACAGCTAAACAAACAAGAACACATCAATTTTCAATTTGTACAATCATTAATATGCAATAAACATAATACAAAATATTCATGCCTGTTATGTGAGTAGTAGTAACTAACTAATACAACAATCAACAATTTTTTATCATCAGTAGTAGCCACCCTTAGCAAGACCTATCGTGTTCATAGAAATATACTTCCAATGCAGAAAATTCACGTCATATTGTTCAGAAAAAACCATACAGAATATGCAATAGTAACAAATATTTAATTTCATTAGAATTCTCTTAAAAAATGTTTAAAAGTTTTCCCATTTTCCATACGAACATAAATCTAAAGTGAAATAATTTTAAAAATCCCTAATTATAGGCTTTCCATTTTATACTCTGTACCACTCGGTGGAAGAGGGGAAATTAAGTTTGTGCTGTTGTTTGTAACTACCCAAAGTAGTGGGCATAGACATAAGATATAACGATACCGTGGAAAGACAATATTTTTCACAGCTTTTTAAAAAAAGTCAGTTTTTGGCAATCTTGGGGCAACTGGAAAACGAAGTCCGAGTTGCCTATAACGGATTCCAAATTTGTTCAACGTCGCTCCGCTCTAACCTACACATTTAAATTAAGTTTTCCATATTTAAAATTCACTTCTTTGGTTCACCCTAACACCCTTTCCTTTTGCATATGATTTAGTAAGTCTAACAAACATTCCGTCTATATACGTTGTACATTTAATTATTTGTGTAGATTTAACCTCATTTGTGTGTTGTTAGCAGAAATTCTACACCATGATAATCACGTTTTAAACTTTGGCAAACAAATATTATCATACATTTGCTGTTTGTTATTTCCTTATAGACTACTAATAATTAGCTAGTTAATTGTATATGCATAAGGGTGGCAGCTATTAGACAAAATGTTAAATTTCAAGATTTGCAACCCTCCCTCTACTTTTGCATAATTGATATCAAAATTTTAAGCCAGAACAGACAATTTTAAAATTCGGCAGACTGTAATGTTATGGATTTTCAGAGAATTTCTAAACATAAAATCCTGTGTTGTCATTTCTAATTATTCTAAAATATTTTGCTTCAACTTGAAAACCCTTTATTTAAATTCAAAAATATTTATGTACTGGTGATTTTTTGGAAATTTTTCAAATTGTCAAATTTTTGTGATCAAATGTGAAAAAATAAGGAAGTACAAATCTTGATATTCAACATTCCGCCAAATAGCTGTCAACTTAATGTATACAAGTTAATTTTTATGATATTTGATTTTAACATCTCCTTTGCCCAACACAAGATTAAAACATGTAAATTTCATTAGAGAAATGTGCAATTAATATGGGAACTAAAGATCAATTGCAAGGTATGACCTAGGACATATGTTAGGAAGAAATTCAATTCATTTTATATATAAAATTAATTATGTGAGTCAAACTGGAATATGCAGTGTAGAAGAAATTAGAGAACTAAAACTGACCAAAACACTTCTCGTATAAATGAACTCGAACCCAAAACTACGAAAGCTGGAATAACTTTTCTCGATTTGTTATTTGGTATATCTCATAAAGTTTTCTGGGTTTCTTAAAACCTAAGTTATAAACTAAACTAATAACAAAGGTATCCCAATGTGTTTTCTCCGTTTGTAAAAAAAATTTGGATATGTAATAAAGAATATTAAAAAGCAGAATAAAAATCTAATTAATTTTTCTATGGAAACATGCACACAGCGTTAAAGCACTTGAAACCACAAAGAAGTTTTAATACCCATATTGCCCACTAGACCGTACCTCAAAAAAAAAAAGTTTGCCGTACACCCTCCAATATGAATTATTTTTGCAAGGCAATTTCAAAAAAAATTTTTTTTTTGGCCGAACGTAGGGGTCGCCTTTTTCAATTTTTCGTTATAGCTTCGGCATTTAAAATCGGATTTTAAAGTGTGAAATATCGATTTTTTTGTCTCGAAGAGACCAGTGTTTTGCTATAAAGGAAATTTACAATGAAAAAAAATTTAAAAAGGCGACCGCTACGTTCGGCAACCAATATATAAAAAAAAATTCTACTGGCTTTATCGAAAAACTTCATTAGCAAAAGTATAATGATTTTTTGCGAGCTTTAATTTTCTGACATTAGGGTGGTACATTAGGGTTGCAGCAACTGAGATCTGGTGGCTAACTTCTAGAACGGGATACTTGAAGTCAATGGCCCTCAAGAGAAAAACATTGGTCTCCTCGAGAGAAAAATATCGATGTATCACACTTTAAGATCCGACGGTAAATGCCAAAGATATAACGAAAAATGTAAAATGGCGACCCCTGCGTTCGGCAAAAAAAAAAATAAATTTTTTTTTTTGAAACCTCCTTGCAAAAATACTTTATATTTATAATCAACAATAATTTCCCAAACAAGATTGAAATTCAAAAAAGAAAATAATAATAATTGAGTAAAAAAAATGTTGTATGCCGGCAGCGGTGTCTCCAAAACAGCTTTAAATTAATACCCAATTCGTTTTTCAACCTTTTGAAATTGCAGGAAGTTAATTAAAAAAATAAAACGAAAAATTAGGTAATTTTTGATTCCACATTTTAAAATTCCACAAAAATGAAATTGGGTCGCCAAAAAACGTACATATTGTTTTCTTTCATATATCACATATCCGAATTAATTACACTAATATGGTCAAAATTTTATTTTCACATAAATTCATTTAACATGAACACAATTTTTTAAGTGTTTTCCCACTTAGGCTCAAATTTTGTCAAACTTTTAATTACATAACATTTTTATACCCTACAGCATTACGTAGACAGGATATAATAAGTTTGAGCTGATATTTGTGGCACCCAAAAATAAGGTACTTAGACCCACCATTTAGTACACTGTCCGGCCAAGAATCACTTTTGGTATCAATTTAACAATGTTCGTCCGTCCGTCTGCCTGTCCATGTACTTTAGACCGTACCTTAAAAAAAAACAAATCGCCGTACACCCTCCAATATGAAGTATTTTTAGAAGGTGATTTCAAAAAAAAATTTTTTGTTTTGCTATATAGTAAAAATCCAATTAAAAAAAATTAAAAAAGGCGACCCCTACGTTCGGCAACCAATATATAAAAAAAATTCTACTGGATTTATCGAAAAACTTCTTTAGCAAAAGTTTAATGATTTTTTGCGAGCTTTAATTTTCTGACATTAGGGTTGTACATTAGGGTTGTAGCAACTGAGATCTGGTGGGTAACTACTAGAAGGAGATACTTGAGGTCAAAATGTCCCTAGAGCAAAACACTGGCCTCCTCGAGAGAAAAACATCGATGTATCACACTTTAAGATCCGACTGCAAATGCCAAAGATATAAGGAAAAATGTAAAATGGCGACCCCTACGTTCGGCAAAAAAAAAATAAAAATTTTTTTTTTGAAACCTCCTTGCAAAAATACTTCATATTGGGGGGTGTACGGCGAACTTTTTTTTTGCCTGTAAGGTGGTACGCTCTAATGTACTTATGTACGCACGCTACAGGTCGCAAATATTAAAGATGTTTTAATTTAATTTGCTACACCGACTTATATCATCCCGAGGAAAAAGCGTGCTGAGTTTGGTTAAAATCCCCCCAAAATTGGAATATTCGCACGCTGCAAGTCACAAATATAAAGATATTTTTATGAAATTTGGAACCCTTGCTCATGGTTTTATTTTGAATCGGCGCATAAAGATCCCCAATAAAAATATGAAGATAACATATTTTAACTAAGTCGCTCGGAGGACGGAGCCTGTTGATTTTAGTTAAAATCGGTCCATGTTTAGATCTCGTGCCCACATAAAGGTCCTCCAAACCTGGGCACTGTCGCACGCTACAGATTGTATATATTAAGTTATTATGATGAAATTTGGTACACAGACTTACATTGCCCAAATGATGAAGCCTATTGATTATGGCCAAAATCAGCCCATGGTTACATCTAGGTCCCCCTAAAATTTAATTTATTTTTAATGAATTTTGGTACGCAAAATTTACATGGAGCCAAGAACAAATTCTAATGATTCCAAATAGGATCGGTCAATAATTGGACCTATCGCCCATATGGACTATATTTCCGATTTTCTCTTAAATACAACTAACATTAGGTAAAATCAAAATTTCGTGCCATTTTTCTAATTTTTTATCGTTTGGTGTATGGCATCATATAGCCTGCCTGCTCGACTCTCACTTTTTTATTCATTTTAAATTAAAACCTGATTCTGTTTTTTTTTTTGTGCATACTTTTCTGTATACAAAATGAAATTTATAATGGCAACGGTGGAAGGCAGTGAGCCACACACCTCTCCTGTTGCTGTTATTTGAAGTGCGTGGTAAATATTATATACGCTTGTTTGACCACTTTGAAAACCAAAATGTATGTATGTGGTCATGTTTTTGTGGTTAAAATACACACACTCTGATAGATAAAACAGGCAAATGCAAAATAGGGTTTATGTGAAAGAAAATTTTTGTATTTGAAATTCATACATTTATACAGTGACGGATAATACAATAGAATCAATTGTGGTTTTTTATAGTTTTATGCTTGCGGCCTTTTGAAATATTAAAAAAGTTAATAAATTTTTAACCGAACGCCTAAAAGATAGTCCATAAAATTAAAGGGCTTTTTAATGGGACATTTGGTTTTTATTTTTGCCTTTCGTTTTAAGCGGGCATGGCTTATAATGAAAAATTAGCGATATCGGCCTTATATGAAATTACATACTAAAATTTAGCAAAGTATAAATCAGATCTATACCAACTGTATATTATTGGAAAGCTTGTAAAAATTTTTTTAAACTTGCATTATTCTTGTCAATTAATGGTCGCCCAAATTACCATAACAGTATCTTAAATATGAATAAATATTTCTTTGTTTTGAGGGATTTTCAAAAAAACGTTAACAACACTGAAATTTTAATACGAAGTTCTAGTAAAACGTTGAAAAAGCCTGACTGATTTGCTTTATCATGGTAAGATTAGAAAATTTGGCGAAGTATTGAAGAGAAGCTGTTTATTGCTGCAAAGCGTATAAAATTTTCTTAAATTTTGCCGAATCCAGTAATGGTGGCCTGATTTATCATGACGTTACTTTAATCATGAAAATCTCTTTATTGTTTTTTTAGCGATTTTAAAATAAAATTAACAACACTTAAAATATAATCGCTAAAAAAAAAACAGAAAAATGTTTTTATGACTAAGGTAATGTCATGATAAATTTAGCCTCCGTTAGTGGATTTGGCAAAATTTAAGAAAATTTTATAAGCTTTCCAGCAATAAACAGCTTCTCTAGATCTAATCAATACTTCGCCAAATTTTTGATATGTAGTTTAATAAGAGGTTGATATTACAACTTTTTCATTCAAAGACACTGCCACTTAAAAAAACTGTCAGAATTGAAAAGCAAATACTGTATTTAAAATATGTACCATCTTCTAGACCATATTCCAGTTAATCGAGGAGAACTTAACTATTATTTTTTCCTATAGAAATAAAGGGCACGGAAATAAAATTTTAAAAAATTTTAATTGATTTTATTATATTGTCCGTTATTGTAGATAATACAAAGCAATTGATGTTAATATGTTGAAGATTTAAAATTAATAAAAAAATACTCATTAAAAAATAATTAAAACTTTCTAGTTTTATTTGTGGTTTAACACACTTGAGTTATCCATGATTATGAGCTAAAACCACTACATATCAAAATGAATAATATTTGATTATAAAAATGTTGTGTAATATTTGTTCTTAATCAACACTGCACTTAACAAATTCATAACTTCTGTTACTTTTGCAGTTAAATCTTAAAACTTAGATCGGGCATTATAGTGAATCCTTTAATAAAATCTAATATTTGAGTCAAATTTGTTACCGAGACTTATTAAAGATTTAAAAGAAGCTGGAGCATTATAAACCATCAACAATAAGTACACTCATAGAAATAAATCTGTAAAAATAGCAGAAAAATTTACTAAAAATTAGTTAAAAATGATGCTGCAGAAAAAAACTGTTAATTAGCAGATTTTTTTATTAAATACTAGTAAAATGAGAACAGCAAATTTAAAAATGTTAAATTTACAGTATTTTAGTTATATTTAGGCTAACTTTTAGTTAATTGAAAATAGCAAATTGTACTGTAAAATCTGCAGAAAATTTTGCTAAATATTTGTAGACTAAAAATAACAAAAATAAACTTTGAAATCTAAAAAATTTCTGCTATTTTAAGCTAAATTTAGTTGAATGCAAATAGCAGTCTATTCTGCTAAAATTAGCAGAAACATTTGCTAAAAAATTGTAAACTGCTGTTTTCAAAAGGTTCGATTTTTATTTGCTTTAAAAAAAAATCGAAAAAAAAACTTTTAAATTTTTTTGGTTATTTTTTAGGCTACTAATTATTTAGCAAAATTTTTTGCTGATTTTAGCAGTTTAATTTGCTATTCTCCATTTACAAAAATTTAGCTCAAATATAACTAAAATTCTGTATATTTAACAGTTTTATTTTTGCTGTTCCTATATGTATTAGTAATATATAGCAAAAATAATCTGCTAATTTAGCAGTTTTTTTTCTGCAGCATCATTTTTAACTAATTTTTAGTAGTTTTAACTAAATTTTTTACGGACTTGTTTCTATAAGTGTAGGAGTCGCCTTTTGTAATTTTTCGTTATAGCTTCGGCATTTTAGTTCGAAATTTAAAGAGTGATATATTGATTTTTTTGCCTCGAGGGACCAGTGTTTTGCTATAAAGGAAAAATTCAATGAAACAAAATTTAAAAAGGCATCCAAAAAAATTTTCTGCTGGGTTTATCTAAAAACTTCCTTAGCAAAAGTTTAATGATTTTTTGCGAGTTTTAATTTTGTAACATTAGGGTGGTAGCAACTGAGATCTGGTGGGTAAGTACTAGAACGGGATACTTCAGGTCAATGGTCCTTAGCGCAATAGTCCTCAGATCTGACTGGAAATGCCACAGATATAACGAAAAATGTAAAATGGCGATCACCACGTTCGGAAAAAAAATGTTTTTTGAAACCTTTTCTTGCAAAAATAATTTAGATTGGATGGTGTACAGTAGAGCGTATTACCTTACAGGCAAAAAAAAAAACAATGCGCCTCACACCCTCCAATATGAAGTATTTTTGCAAGGAGGTATCAAAAAAAAAATTTTTTTTCCCGAACGTAGGGGCCGCCATTTTTAGTTTTTCGTTATATCTTTGGCAATTTCAGTCGCATCTTAAAGTATGATACATCGACGTTTTTCTCTCAAGGTGACCAGTATTTTGCTCTAAGGGCATTTAGAGCTCCAGTATCCCGTTCTAGTAGTTACCCACCAGATATCAGTTGCTACCACCCTAATGTACCAGACTAATGTCAGAAAATTAAAGCTTGCAAAAAATCATTAAATTTTTGCTAAGAAAGTTTTTTCGATAAACCCAGTAGAAATTTTTTTGCATATTGGTTGCCGAACGTAGGGGTCGCCTTTTTAAATTTTTTTTCATTGGATTTTTCCTTTATAGCAAAACACTGGTCTGCTCGAGGCAAAAAAATCGATATATCACACTTTAAAATCCAACTTGAAATGTCGAAGCTATAACGAAATATTTAAAAAGGCGACCCCTACGTTCGGCAAAAAATGAAATTTTTTTTTTTTTTTAAACCCCTAGTGTTTATTTTATAACCTCTAACTTTATTTTAATCTTAAATTTTTTCTAATTTTTTTTTTTTGTAAAAATTGTATTCTTCCTAAAAAGATTAAATTGTTTTCACAAATTTATTAACCACAATTTCTTTGTGTAACAACAAATCTCAAAAAAAAACAAAATAGTTTATAAAATATTTCTGTTTACTTTTCCAGTGAAAACAACATTCCCATTAAAATTTTTGGTTTTTGTTAAAATTATGTTTTTGTTTTAAGACAATACTATAATGTTAAAAAAATACTTTTGTAATTTTCTTTTTTTTTATTGTATTTGTTTATAATGTGGTTATGATGAGAATAAAACCATAATAATTCTTTTAAAATATACTTTCATAACTAACAAAGAAATCCTGCAGTAGTATCTTCATAAAACTTAATTAAACTTGAATATAGACAATATATTTCCAAAGTGGCATTAGTCCACTTAGCTTTAAAATGAAAAAAATATAAAAGGTTTTGCGTTTTGTTTTTTAAACCTATAAGTGACAAGTTTTTCTTGATTTAATCATACACTAAAACTATTATTCACATTTAATCAATCAACAACACTCAATGTTGCATAAAATCACTATCATGCTGCTGAACGCGTAGTTCGGATCAGTTTGAGTTGTCTGTCGAACATGTTTTTACACATTTAATCACCCAAAAAAACTCACTGTTGAAAAAAATCAAACTGTTTAATAAAATCACACTGTTGAATAAAATCACACTGTTGAATAAAATCACACTGATCGAACATTTCAACTCACATGAATAAATGTTAGTTATTCTTTAAAATGAAATAAAAATTGGAAGATGACAAAGCAAATTGTGGTAAATTTTTGTTGTTGTTTTTGTTTTTTCTTTGATATTTGAAATGTTTAATAACCCTCCTACACGAGAACAAGAAATTCTCAATGAGTTTGTAATTTAACTTAACAAATATTTCCAGAAATTCTCAAAAAGTTGCACTATGCATCGTCACATGCACAAAAAAATAATTTTATCTCAAATTGTGATTAAAGAAGGATTTTTTTTAACTACAAGAAAGTAACTCAAACAAATGAGAAAAAAATATTTGGTGTGATTGTTTTTACAACAAATTAAAAAAAAATGGATTTTTTGAAATGCCTAAATTCATGATTTTTACACAAATGTCACGCATTTAACAGTGTTTAGTATTCAAACCATGTCAACCTTCCATTTTAGGTATAGGATGTGTTGAGCGGACTTTTGTAAAACACTACGAGAAACATTTTTGTGGAACATTCTAACCCTCTAACTCTTCAATGAAATGGAATTTTTTGGGCCCTTTTTAAAAAGGGACAAAAAAGACCCCTAAATTGAAGAGTTACAGGGTTAAAATGTTATACAAAAATGTTCCCCGTAGTGTTTTACATAAGTTTGCTGAACACATACTATACCTAAAATGGAAGATTCCCATGGTTTCTCCCTAAATTCCAGGTTTGTGGGACATTTGAGCACCAATTCTGAATAAGTACGAAATTAACCCTTAAACACTTTTTAAGTTTTTACTTATTACTGGCCTTTAAGTTAAATTTTCAATGCTGATGTCTTCAGAGAGTTATAGTAGAATTTCATGACAAATGTTTTTGCGGAACATTTTAACCCTCTAACTCTTCAACTTTCGGGTCGTTTTTGTCCCTTTTTAAAAAGGGGACAAAAAATTCCCTTTAATTGAAGAGATAGAAGGTTAAAATGTTCCACAAAAATATTCCTCGTAGTGTTTTGCATAAGTTCGCTGAACATACCGTATGTCTAAAATGGAGGATTCATGTGGGTTCCTATATTAATCCTATTTAATTTTTTTTTTTTAGAAAAATCATTTTAAGCGTTTAAAACCCATTTTTTGTGAAAGGCATTTTTTTATGAATCAATCGATTTTACCCAAATTTGGCACAAATATGGCTTCAAATATTCACGTGCTAAACTTCATCGCAATCGGATAATTTTTGCAGGTTTTATAAATATTTTAAAATAAAGGATATATGGCAGGACTAAGAGTCCTTGGTTCGATTTTGATAAAAATTGATACAAACGTTTCCAGTTTTATGTGCATCTCAACGGATAATTTGTGTAATTTTAAGTCCATTTCTGTAGCTAATATATTATTTTTAAATTTCAGGACCTATGGGAGGTGGGCGTGTCCTTGGCCCGATATTTCCAAAAATTAAAATTTTTCTTAACTAAGGGGTTCTATGTCAGTATACTAAATTTCAAAACTCTGTCTCCACTCCTTCTATTTTTGTCCAATCGTTATATGGGGACGAAACACTGTGCGTCGTCCCCTGACGATTTCCTTAGGCAAGAATGAAATCCGGATAGGGACATGCCTACAAAGGATTATTTTTCACAATTTCTTAAATACGTTTGGGATTTTAGCATATTTAATTACTTTAATGTAAATAAAATCTTACTGTTTTGTAATGGGAATGTATACTGTACCATTTAATAAATGTGTTTCTAAAAAATCTGATCTGTAAACCCCCTCTTTATTATTATAAAATTATTTTTCTTTTATTTGGTTGCAATCATGAATAAACTCATACGCGTTCATTTTAGTTTTTTCTGTTTTATTCTACATCAAAATAATCATCGTTGATCCGAACGAATATGAATGAAATAAATGGTATGAAAACGACCAATTAATAAATCAACGATGCAACAAAAATCATTTGGTTTGATTGATTTAAAATCAGCAACGAATATGTGTATTTGAGTATATTCGGCACTTGAACGCAAACGAATGTTTATTCGGGTGTTGATTACGTATGATGGTTTTGCAATCAGCAGTTGCAGTTCTCTGATGTGTATAAAACATCTCATCAAATTTCTAAATTTACTTTGGAAATCTACGTACTTCAGTCTTAAAAGGTTGGTTGGTTTAAGTGGCAATTTCTACCATGCGAGTAACTAGTAAAATACCTGATGACTCCGTTTTGGGAAACCACACACCTCGGAGGGTGTTTATGTCGAATGTGCTTTATAGATAACCTGAAGTACTGAGATATCAAATGATCAGAGAAGAAAAAATTGATTTGTTTTTTGCTTATTTTTGCTTTTTTATTCATATATATTTTTTACTTGATTTTTCTGGCTTTTCCGATTGTCAGCTTGAAAATAGCAATTTTGCTAAGTTCTTCGTGTTAGAGCACTGCATAGTTTCCTTGTAAGTAAGAAGTTTCTTACTTCAAAGATTTTATTTGTCTTTCTGGTAAATTTTAATATTTTGTGTTGCTTATTTTTTTTGTAATTGTAAATTATAACTTTTTAATTGTTTCCTCTGCAGTTGTTAAATGTCAAAATAACAATACGATATAAACAATGTGTACTCTACAGCATGTTGTAGAGAATGTCGTAAATCAAGAGGGCAGTGGTTAAGGCCAATTTATAAACATAATATTTTCATATTTAAAAATAATTTATTATTCAATTAAGAGCAAATTGTAAAAAAAACAAAATAGCAAGTTAAAATGTGCACTTTAAATTTTGCTTACTAAATTTTAATAACAAATTTTTTAATGATGTTTCTTTAAAGAAAATATGGCAAAGTAATATAGACAAAAGTAAAATTTTTATATAATTTGCTTGCTTTTGTTAGTAGTTTTATTTCAAAATGTATAATTCATATATATCACTCTTATGTTCGAGGCTATCTTTAAATACTCTTGTAAAATGAATTTTGTATGAAAAATTTCCTTCATAAAATATTTATGAATTTTAAAATTGATTATGCATATGGCCCTTAACATTTAAGGCTATATTTTAAAAATTTATAATTTCAATTTTAAACACACTTTTTCAGAAATGATTACATATTTTAAAAATATATTATATACCCTACTTATTGTCTTAAAGAAATTAATACCCAGGCTTAGTGTTATAGCCAGAACTAAAAACGATTTTTCTAAAATTTTTCTTAGAAGTCACTAAAACAAATCTGGCTCTTAATGTAGTATATTTCTAAGTCAACCTTTACTTCTTCTTTAATTTCCATCCACTTTTTTTTTTACTATTTTATAAACATCATTTCACCACTAGCCACCATTAAATATTAACACATAAATATACAGTACAATAGACTTTATAAATATTTTTCCAATTTATGTTTATGTCAAACGAAATAAACCAAAACTATTTAATTGAAATTAATTAATTTTAACCAATTGCTGATAATTGTGAAAAGTGTCCATTTACAATATTATATAAGTAATATATTATCCATTTTTTTTTTATTTTTATTATGTTAAAACATTTAAAATAAAAATAATTACACATACATGGAATCGAATAACTTTAATGCAATACCAAAGCAGTTATGTGAACAAAAAATATATTTATTAATAAGTAAATAAATTGCAAATAATAATTTGTGGTTGAACATAATCGTCACAATGTGTGGCTTATTTGTTGCATAAATAATATTTCATACCATATATTGTGGCATAACACGTGCAGGCAGCACAAAAAAACATAAACAGTTTATAGAAATATTAAAATTCTGCTGCTAAAGCTGCTGATGTTGTTGTTTTTTTTTTATTGCCACTACTTAAAATTTCTTCACGGATTTTTTTTTTTTTTTAGTTTTTAAAAAACATGCATTAAAAACTATAACTTGTCACAGCTGCATATTTGCAAAACGTAAATAAAATTTTATGTCTGCTGTTTTTTTTGTTATTAAATACTTTTTATTGAAAACTATAAAAAAATGTAGTAATTTAAATTTTATGTAGAGAAGATAAATATTCAGTGTGTTCGTTTACTCAAATTTCTTACTAATTTTACTACAATTGAAAAGTTTTGTTTCCTTTTTGTATTGACTTTTTCCAGCTGTAGTAAAAGTAGCAACTTGTAGTAAGTAAAGGAACAGGCATATTATTTGATTTTTTTTACAATTAAACATTTCAAACAATATATGGAAACATTCACAGTACGGTTTATAAAATATTCTAAGGCGTATGAGTATTATTAACTTCGAATAATATCACTCATACGTCTGCTTATCGCGCATTTATATGGTGTTTCTAGAAGAGCTTAGCCGTCACATGAATGAGTGTCTACAAAAATTTTGTATTTGTATTGCAGGTATTTTGTTATTGTATTTTCGTTCATGTGATGCAAAACACCACCTTAGAATGCCTACACTCTAATTAATTTCGGGTTAAATTTGCCCAGAATATAATAGGAATTTGAACTCCTACTATTATAAATATGTTAAATATACTCCGAGCCCGTAATTGAAAAAAAAAAATTACTATAATGATGAGTAAGTAAATTACAAATAATAATTGTAAATTTATATTGAAAATGCGTAAAAAAATTTTAGAAAGCATGTGTAATTCTACCATTTTGATGCGTAAATTTACTAAATAGAATAAAAGAATAAAATTATTTTTAAAATATTTTATTAATAAAAAATGTTATAATTATATTTAAGCCTAATATAAGCTTCAGATAATGCGACGATTTCCCTATGAAAAACCTCAGACTGAGCAGTTTTTCTTATAGAAAAAGCCTCAGTACTTTTAATTCCAGGAAAAGCCATAAATGCTGGGCTTCTTTTCCTAAGAACACATCAGACCTTTTTCCCATGCAAAAGACATTAGATTTAGGCAATTCTTTATGAAGATGAAACCTCAGATTTTAAGGACTTTTTATTATTGAAATTTCAAAGAATTTTTTCTATCAAAAAACGTCCTTAAAAACTTACGGATTTTCTGTGCGAAGTAGTCCTCGTAATCTAAGAGCTCTCTGTATAAAAAAGTTATAGAAGATCCTTAAAATCTAAGAGGCTTTTTACTTCAAATAGTTCTCAGAATTGAAGGGTTTTTTATAGGAACAGTCCTCAGATTCAGAGTGCACATAAAATAATTTAAGTGAAAAACCACTTCTTAGCGTAATAGGCTTTAAGAGCAAGACGTCTTTTATAAGAAAGTAATTGTATGGAAGTATCCCAAACAAGTTCACGAAGGAAAAATATAATAACTTTTTCTGCACCGATTCAATGCAAAAAGAATGTACACTAAACCGTACCGCAAAAAAAAAAGTTCGCCGTACACCCTCCAATATGAAGTATTTTTGCAAGGCCATTTAAAAAAAAATTTTTTTTGACGAACATAGGGGTCGCCTTTTTTAATTTTTCGCTATAGCTTTGTCATTTAAAGTCAGATTTTAAAGTGTGAGGAGACCAGTATTGCTATAAAGACAAAATCTAATGAAAAAAAATTAAAAAGGCGAACCCTACTTTCGGCAACCAAACTATAAAAAAAAATTCTTTTGGGTTTATCGAAAAACTTCCTTAGCAAAAGTTTAATTATTTTTTGCGGCTTTAATTTTCTGAAATTAGGGTTGTACATTAGAGTGGTAGCAACTAAGATATGGTGGGTAACTACTAGAATGGGATACTTGAAGTCAATGGCCCTTAGAGCAAAACGCTGGTCTCCTCGAGGGAAAAACATCGATGTATCATACTTTAATATCCGACTGTAAATGCCAAAGATATGACGAAAAATGTAAAATGGCGACCCCTACGTTCGGCAAAAAAAAATTGTTTTTGGCATTGCCTTGCAATAGAGATCTGCTTCGCAAATGGGCGAGATTAGAGTATTCCAAAGTACTTAGTCGTGCAAAGTTTCTTTACGAACAACGTCTTCTTACTTAAGTTCTTTGTGCTCTTCGGGGTAGCAAGAGCTTTTGGTCATTCGTTAAAAGAGCAAAGGATAATGCTAGTTCAGTTGATAAAGCAAACCTTTTAGGCGAGATGTTTGCATGTAATTTATTCCTGCCGCAAAGCGATCAACCAATGCCCAAACTTTAAAGAGTAGCGAGTACTACGACTTTGATATTCTTCCGAGCTCGGGCAGTTAAAAGGGTTCTTGCTGATCTTAATGTAAACAAGTAATCTGGGACGGATGGTATACCCGTACTGGTACTGAAACAGTGCTTTTCGACGCTAGCTAGTTTTTCAGCGCATCTTACCATGCGGGAGTTTTCCCCTTGTGCTGAACTTTTGAAGAACAATGTAAAAATTTAAATTTTTTTTATATAAAAACAAAAAAAATCCATACAAGTATAATTGTACAAAAAAGAGTCTTGTAAATTCATGGATCGATTTATTTAATTTCTTTATAATATTTCTAATTAAAAAGATATACTACAACAATAAAAGACAAGTGTTCTTCAAAAAGAATTTCAAAATTTTAAAATGAAAATGTATAAAAAAAAAATATTTTAAACAAAAATTTCAAACAAAACAACAAAAGAAATAAAGAATGTTTTTTTTATATACAAAATAATGCCTATTATAAGGCTAACAGTTATAACTAGGGCAAGGAATTTCATGCAAATGCATGTTTTTTCTCGATAGTCCAAAATTATAATGGACTAAATATTTAACCGAATCATCGAATTTAGAACAAAATGGCATCGATTTGTAGTTGCATATTTTGACATAAATGCATGTTTGTGCATATTTCGACTTTAAATGCATATTTGGTGCCTTTTTAATGCATATTTTGTGTTTTTTAATGCATATTTGTGCATATTTTTCATTTTTAGGAGCATTTTTTATTTTGTAAAAAATATAAAAAATTGATACGATTTCATATTTTGATTCAATCAAAATAAACATTTTTAAAAACCTTATTGACCTATGTGAAATCTTCGAGTTCAGTGTCTGTTTGCAAAATAACTAACTTAAATATATTTTTAGGTTTTAAAGTGCATTATTTTTGCAAAAATAATAGTTTTTAGTGAATATTTCTTATATTTTTAATGCATATTTTTCTTTTTTAGCCGCATATTTTAGGCGCATATTTTTCATTTTTAAATGCATGAAATTCCTTGCCCTAGTTATAACATAAAAACAACAGCATCATATGTTAAGGGTCAATTATAAAAATTTATATCTTTTATATATGATATTTATAGTTATGGTCTTTTGTTTTTATTTACTTATTTTATATAAACATTTAAGGTTTTAAAATACTTATGTAGATATAACTATGTTTCTTTTTTTTCTCAAAACCTTAAGCCTTTTTTATTTTTGCATTTTGTCATAGTTTTTGCAAACAAGATTAACTGAGTTTTTTATGTTTTGTTCTTCTTAATATAACTTTGAATACAATACAAATAACAAAATAACATTGACTATTGTTATTTAATGTAATACAAACAACTTTTTGTTGTTGTTGCTACTATAAAACATTCTTAACTATGTTAGAAACAACTTTTAACTACAACAGCTCTGGCTCCTGCTGTTATTGCTTCCACCGATGAGTATTATGTAGTAAAAAACTGTAAAAGTCAAGTGGCTATTCTATATAGCAATATGCCATGCAACAGCATATTTAACTGGGTATATATGTATACCCAAATGTGTGTTAGTTAGAATTTACATAAGGCAAACTTGCATGTCTCTGTGTATATTAGGGTTTTCCAACCTTGTATGAAGAAAAAAAATTTTAAGTTTTTGAGTAAAAACAAAAAATTTAAAACAATTAAAAAATCTTGATTCCGCAAGGAATCGAACCCGCGATCATCTGTTTGGAAATACACTGCACCAAAATCACTTTCGAGAATCAATTTTAGAGCAATAAAGCTTTGGAAGCAATACTTAAGTGATTTTTTGGATGTTGTTCAGAATTCAACAAAAATGCTGTAAAAATACACTGATACATTGGAAACAATGAAAGAGGTGATTGTTTTGAAATTGTTCAGAATTACTTCTAAATAAGTAGTAAAAATTCATTAACGGGTACTTTTGAAGCAATGAAAGCAGTGGTTTGTAAAGCATGACTTCTAATTTCCAGCTGTTATCATTCATTTATGTTCTAAGCCAGCAAGTCTTATATGTCTCGTTAGCTCAGCGGGTAGAGGTGTCATCTGCCAATCTAACTGCCTCGGTTCAAATCACAGTAGGACCAGAAAAAATACAAATTGTTACGTTTTTACCTTTTTACCTTTTAAAAACGTTGGTATATTTCCTTTAAATAAACCTGGTTCTTTTGTATTGCCATCAAAATAACTAGCCCCATTGCTGACACCAATTGTTAGGTTTTACTAGGGTATTCAATCGATTTTTCTCAAAAATTGTTCAAATAACTTAAAACGTCCAAATTCGAATAACGAATAATTCGAATAATCGATTAATCGAAATTGGTAGAAAATCACAAAACTGTTTAAAATATATAAATTTTTTATTAAAGTAAATGTGCTAAAATCTCAAATTTTTTTTTTTTTTTTTTAATTGTGATAAATAATTTGCTGTAGGCTTGTATCTATCCGGATTTCATTCTGGCCTAAGAAAATAATTAAGGGACGACCTTTTAGAATTTCTAGAAATATTTGTTAGTTTCAACTCAATGAGAATTTCATATTTTCAAGTAGGAGCGTTAATAAACATCTTAAATCCCAAAGAAATAACAAAAACAACACAAAATTATCACAATTTGCTTTATCCTCTTCCAAATTACTACTCTGTTGTTGTGACTTATCTAGTAAAGTGGAGGTATCTATTTATATATCTTGCTCTAACTCCCACTGGAGCATAAGGCGCTTATTTACATATAATAATATTTTAATTATTTTTTACGACTTTTTAAATGTTGATATTAAACGAAAGCGTTAATAATTATTGTAATTAATGATTATTAGATTTATTAATTATAATTAATGCTCAATGTAATAAAGCTTGTTTAGTGAGCACTCTGAATTAATAAAATAAAGGGATGGAAACAGAATTCCTCTCAATGCATAAGAAGGAGATACAAATTAATGTACGGGGTCTTATATTCTTTTATAATTCTTTAACTCATTGCGGTGTGGTTCTCCCTGATTTGGATAAAAATTTAATATATGAAAGATGGGACAAAAAAAAATAATGACAAAATCTGATCTCAATTATTAATTTTTATGAATTTCAGAAGAGTTACTGAATTTATTTTTGTTCCCTTTTTTGAATAAAATTTATAAAAACACAACAAGTGTATGTATATTGTTTTACAGAAAATTTTTTCGATTAATCGATTAATTTTAAAATTTTGTTCGATTAACCGGTTAAGAAAAAACCCGAATAATTATTTGCACGATTAATCGATTAAAATAAAAAGCCGATTAATTGAATACCCTACATTTTAACTTATAAAAACGTTCATTGACCTCCCTTAGATTAACCAGTTTGGTGCTCTCTTATAATTAGGGGTTACATGACATTCGCGGCAGAGAAAACAGACCTTTTTTTAAAAATTCATAACTCAGTCAAAAACAAACATTTTTTAACACTATAGTACTTTACTTAACAGCACAATGTTAATGTAGAACTTTACTATACCAATGTTCCTTCACGACTTCGACTTTCCTTCGTAACGTTCGGTCTTTTACAGTTTAATGGCCATAAATGTAGAACATAGTTGAAAAATCCAGTGCTTTTATGATTATAATTCTTATATTATTCATAACAGAGCCCAACTACATTATTTATGGCATTTAACCTTAGCATATGCTGAGGTGTATAATAAAATGTAGTGTTTCCAGATTGACATATTTTGTACATCCCGCCTCTTGGGATATTTTCTTTCAGAAAATTCCAGAGTTTTCCATACAAGACTTATCCAAATTCGAAACAATAGGACATTTTTGTTTTTCTTTGATATTTTAAATGCTAAATGACGCTCCTAGACGAAAACAAGAAATTCTCATTGAGTTTGTGATTTAACCTAATAAATATTTCTATAAATTCTAAAACCTCGTCCCCTGATGATTTCCTTAGGCAAGAATGAAATCCGTATAGGGACATGCCTGCAACAGATTATTTTTCACAATTTAACAAATAGGTTTTGGGATTTTAGCACATTTAATTCATTTAATGCAATTATTGTTTATCTCGATAAAAATAAATTTGAAATAAAGAATATGCAAGTGCTTGTGCAAATTTAAAAGTAAATGCCAATTATAGAAAACATATGATTTTTATTTATTGGTTATACATAAATAGATGTCACTATATTGCTAAATCTGTCAAAACAACGGAGTATTATTTTGGAAGATGACAAAGCAAATTGTGGTAACATTTTTTTTCTTGTTTTTGTTTTTTCTTTGATATTTTAAATATTAAATAACGCTCCTAGACGAGAACAAGAAATTCTCATTGAGTTTGTGATTTAACCTAATAAATATTTCTAGAAATTCGAAAACGTCGTCCCCTGACGATTTCCTTAGGCAAGAATGAAATCCGAAATGAAATTATTAATCCCAATTTCACAAAAAGGTTTTGGAATTTTAGCACATTTAATTCATTTATTGCAATTTTTTATTTACTTTCTAATTTTTATTTGATTGGTCCATTTCTGTTATTTTAGAAGAATAATATCCCGAGAAACAGGATTTTTTAACCTGTCAATCTGGTAACACCACATTTAAATATACCGCAGTATACTCTAAAGTGTTATACTGTAAAGTAGTTGATGTCCCAGCTAAAAATAAAGTGGTTTTTGTCTCGGCTATGAATAAAGTGGTTGATGTCTCGGCTAAAAATTAGATGACGGGTGCTTCTAAAACCTTCTAGTTTGTTCTACAACCACAGCTAATAGCTGGGTGTCTGTGGAACTTTCGAGCTCGTTCTACAATCACCGACATTACACTATAAAAGGCTGCAGCTTAGGTTTGGAGACTGAGTCACGTATTACCATTTGTAGAGTTAAGTTCTGCTAAATTAGTTGTATAGAGAGTCGCGCAGTAGCGGTTGTAAAGTTCAGTTAAGCTCTAGTAAATCATTGCAAACTTGTATTTAATAAAGTGTTAAATAAATACGTCTATAGTAAACAAAAAGATTGTGTGTGTGTGTTATTTTTAATTGGAAAGAGCACCAATCCGGCTTATACAAAGGAGATAAACGTACGTTTTTTAAGGTAAAACGTAAAAATTGGTACACTCAAAAAAAAAGGCAGTAAAGTCAGCAAAAAATGTTGCTGTGTCAGCAAATTTTTAGTCAGGAGCGTTCTTGCAAAAAAGTTGGAAATTTCAGCAAAAGGTTTGCTGAAAATCAGCGAGCTGATTTTTACCAAAAAAATAGTAATCTTCAGCAAAAGTTTTGCTAACACTTAGTCGACTGTAAATGAAAAAATCCTTGCTGAAATCACTAAACTTTTTGCTGAATATTAGTAGATTGAAAAAAACTCAAAAAACTTGTAGCGAAATTTTACTTTAGTTAATTTATTTGCTGAAAATTTAAATATAGAATATGTGTAGAGTTGTTTTTCTTTTTTTGTCATTTCCGTTTCCAGACAAGCTGCGACATCTACATCTTGTGTATCTGGTTGTCGTCCACGCTATGCATGCGGTTATCAGCACAATTTTTGTAGCAAAATAAATTAGTAAAACATTAGTTCAAAATTAGTTTAGTGCTAAAAAAATAAAAACGGAAACGAAAAATGAAAACGGAATTTCAGCAAAAAAATTGCTGAAAACTAGTACACTTGATATACAAGACGTTTTACTAATTTTTCTACTAACTTATTTTTTTGAGTGTATCAGTAGCGGAATTAGTAATTTTGATTGCAATTGAAAAGAACCTGGTTTATATAAAGGAAATCGACCAACGTTTTTAAAAGGTAAAAACGTAACACCATACATCCAGCCCACATATTTATTGGTTGTGCCAACGTTGACAATTTTATTTCCCCAGTGCTTCTCCAGCGATTTTTGAATAGTCCAACCTTTTGTCTAATGATGTTAACATTTTGGAAATGGGAAATCACAACACAGAAAGAATTTACAAAATACTAATTAAATTTTTAAACACCTTTCTCATACAAAATTTGTAAATACAAAAAAAAAACTTTTTAAAAAGGCACCAACAAAGAAATTTGTAAATCCAAAAAAAAAATGTCTTTTTTTTGTAACTTTGAATTTTTATTTTTAAATAATTTTTATATGAAAGATAACAATTTACAAAAGAGTAACAAATATTTCAAACAAAAAAATTGTTGGGAATAAAATTTCAATTTAAAAGAAAATGTGATTGCTTTTACAAATTCCCATTGTTGATGCCTACTGTTTTTTCTGTGTATGTGCCCGTACATGCCCTACCTATTAAAGTATCTTTTCATGGCTTTCCCGTTTGTATTTTTCTGACTGGCAGGTTGGAGCACCCTAGTGCATATGTATAAAAATAAGAATCTGCACCAAATATGTAATATCCAGAGAAGACAGAAAAAAGCAAAGTCCGATGTGTTTAAAGCAAAAAAATATTGTAAAAAAAGCAAAAGTAAAAAAACTTGGAAAACAACATTTTTTTTATTTTTTAATTCAAAGTTAAAAAAAAAAAATATTTTTTGCGGGCAAAAAAATATTTTTGGGCAAAAAATCTTAAAAAAAGCAATTAAAAACTCAAAAATCTTAAGAAAAAGCTATTTTAAAGCTAAAAAATGGAAAATCCAAAAAAAGCTAAAAGAAGCAAATATGAGTAAAACAAGCAATAAAAAGCATAAAAAGCAAAAACAGCAATTTTGTCTTCTCTGGTAATATCATAGTTTTATAGTTTTCCGCACAGCTTCAGTCTTAGAAGATTCGTGACACACTCGAAATATTTGTGTATGGATTTATTGTAGTTCTTAGTATCTTTGTCTTTACAGTTGAAATCATCAGTTTAGCTTTGTATGTTGAAGGGTTAACAAAATGTTGTTAAAAAAAGTTTACCATTAAAAAATAAAGACAACTTGCCATAGAGAAAGTAAGAATTTAAATAAAACAATTGTTTTTCCCTTTTTATTATTATTTTTTTTTTTTTTTATGCAAAATATTTGGAATTTATTTATCCAGTAATTAAATAAAATATTTTTAAAAGACTTTTAAGTGGCCAAGAATAAATTCGATATACTAATGCCGTCTTGATCTTTAAAAAACTACTGTTAAAAATTCTAACACAACTCTATCAAAATTTATATTTTTCTGGTTTTCTAAAGACAGAATAAAATAAGTTTTTGATGATGTTCCATACATAAAAATATAATAAATGTTTTTTTTTTAATTTGCCTTGAAGTATGCTTTAATAATTTATGGACAGTATGCTGATTGGCAAACCTTTTAGCGCTGTTTTTTTATTTTAGTAAAGAGGTTTTTCTTTATCTATAAATTCTTAATTTGTTATGACACCCGAAGAATTGTGAAAGTTTGTCTGTTAGTCATATTGATAAGTTTCTTTACTTATTTATAATTTAATTTCTTAAGATTTTCCTTATTTTTCAAACAAATATTTAATATGTTAATTGAACTGTTATGTTAAGTATATTTAGTAATTAGCAAACAAATAAATTAGTAGAAGTGTTGGAAAGGAAATTTAAATTTGTTCATAATAAATATTTGCGTTAAATATTCATACACATTATAGATAATTTAAATAAATTCGCGCTAAACTGAAAGTATCCCTAAAGTATGCAATAATTTTATATACCCCCGCCCTCCCCCTAAAAATATGCTTAACATTCAAAAAGTTTCTTTTTTTATGGTTTGCAATTTTTTCTTTCCTTTTCTGTAATTAAATAATAACCATAGGGATTTTATTTTTTCGATTAAATCTTCACACCCTCCTAAAAATACATATTTCTGTGGAAATCGAAAACAAAAAATATCAATTTTCTTTTCAATGGTGCTTGGGGACACTTCGTAACTAAATTGAGAAAAGAATTGAATGAAATCCAATAAAAAAAAACAGAAACTACTATAAGCATTGATTTCAAATCCGCTTGCCTGAAAACACCAACATAAATATATATAATACTATATGCCAACCACTGTCACTACTACCACATTTTAGCAGAAGTATAAGAACATAAGGGTGATATTTAGTTTAAAAAATCTAATATTTTTTAAAAGATTCTCTTTTAAATTATATAAGCTACCTTAATTATGTGTGACCTTCTCCGAGAAAAGGGACCTAGTGTGTGAAAATGAAGTTTTGAGAAGAACGCATTAAATTAAATTAAAAATAAAATTTTAATGTTTTTTTCATTTTTATCCAAACCCGTTTTTTGACACACTAGGTTCCTTTTCTCGGAGAAGGTCACATATATTAAATAGATATACTACTCTTATTTTTCTTTTTTACAAACACATTTTTATATACATTCAAATATTTTTGTACAGGCATAGGACCCATGTATGCCAACACACAGTATGAAAGAGTGGGAGTTCTATGCTATCTATGACCTTAATATTCATACACGATTACTTTTATTTTATATTTTTGTTGTCATTTCCTTCAAACAAAAGAAAAACAATATAGTTACAAATAAAACAGAACAGGTTTCCAATTTCATATTTGAGCTAGCTTTCAAAAACACTGTGGAACAAATTCAGGTTAGCAAAAGTTAGGTCGATTCTGAGAGTGAGGAGTGAAAATAGAGGCTAAATTAGAAGACCCTTATCGCGGCGTTTGCTTATGTTAGTTCGAATTTTTTCATATTTTTTATATGGTTTCTTGGCTATAACTCGTCCACTAATTGATATTTTTAAATCTGTAAAAGCCAAATTATTGCTAGAGACCTGAACAACAATTAAAATTTTTAAAAACTTTGATTTGATTGATTTTTTTTTTGTTTTTTTTTTGTTTTTTTTTTTTTTTTTTTTTTTTTTTTTTTTAATTGTTGTTCAGCTATAATTTGGCTTTTACAGATTTAAAAAATATCAATTAGTGGACGAGTTATAGCCAAGAAACCATATAAACAATATGAAAAAATTCGAACTAACATAAGCAAACGCCGCGATACGGGTCTTCTAATTTAGCCTCTATTTTCACCCCTCACTCTCAGAATCGACCTAACTTTTGCTAACCTGAATTTGTTCCACAGTGAAATTGTACACTGATATATTGGCAACATATACTCTCAACTAGTTACTACTAACCAAATCGTATGCCTGGTGGATTTAACGCTTTTTTTTTTTCAATGTAATAGTTTAGCCCGTGTATGTGGCTGTTACTGTGTGTGTGCTTGTGGTATGTCCGTGTAAAATAAAGTGTTTGGCTACAACGATTTGTATACGCGTTTTGGGATATTGTGGCAATTTCAATACAAATTGTTGTTGTTTTTATTTTTTATTTATTATCTTTTTTAACACGAGGTAGGCAACTATTTGGGTTGGTTTGGGTTGGTTTGCTTTTGATTGTTTTTTTTTTTTTTGTCTACAATATTAAGTGATTTCAAGTGGTATAAATTTTGTAAAACTGTTTTTACATTTAAAGGCAGTTTATTAATATTTTTTTAGCTGTTTGATGAAAATATATGATTTTGAATACTTACAGACTCACATTAACCCCGTGTCTTCAAATACAATAAGTTGTTGCAGTAAGGTGTCCAATATAATTTCAACTGAAACAATTGCATGTGGAGATACCAAATTTTAATGTCAAAGAAATTCGTCAAAACCCAAATAAAACAGAGTTTTTGTTATTTTGTTTTGAGAAATGCTCAAATACTAGATTTTTTTCTATGAAAGTTTTGTCTCTCTGGGAAACCTTTAATTCGTTGCTAGGTTTGGCCAAAATTTTTTAGAGCAACTACATTTTCAGTCTTTTAAAAATTTTGTTAAACAACTATTTAAATTAAAAAAAAAAGACACTGGTGAGGAATTTGGTAAAAGCGGCGAGGGCGGTAAATATGCCAGTCATAATATGTGCAGATTTAAACGTTCAACACACGGTTTAGGGAAGCTCAGACATCAATGCAAGAGGTAAGTCACAAGATTAAAATCCCGATAGGGACATGCCTACAGCGGATTATTTTTCACAATTTGTTAAATACGTTTGGGATTTTAGCATATTTAATTCCTTTCATGCAATTAATGTACATATATCCCAATAAAATAAAATTTAAAAAACATTGAAACATATTGTTTTACTTTTTTTATCAGTCAATAAAAAACAAACCATAAAAAAATACGTATCGTCTGTAGGAGTTGATATTTTCAGTCAATTGTTCTATTTTTAGTTTTATATTTGTAGAAAAAATAATTAAAATCATTTCGTTGTTTTCTGTTTTAAAACAAAAAATTCAAATATTTTCGGTTTTCTTTTTTGTTAAAATAGTTTGTTTATATACAAAATTATTTTCATTAAAATTACGAGAACTTCTTTACTCATATACACAAACATAGCTAATAAAAATATGAAGGTATGTGTTGTGTGTTGTGTGTATAGCGTTTTGAAAATTCAAACAAAAAAAATTCAAATATGAAAAAACAAACCACAAAATAGTTTTTTTTACGTTTTGTCAGTTAAAAATTGATGATTGTTTTAACAGGCTCTTCAATTATTTTTATTTCTTTTATGGATTGTTTAAACAATATTTGAAAATAAATAGCAAAATGGTTTGAATATAATGAAAAATCAGTAGTCTTTTTCTTAATTGTGTTTTCAATTAATTGAATATGTATTTTAGATTGTTTTACCGATAAAATATTGAGTGTAGGCTTCGTACCCAAAGCTTATTATTAAATAGCATTCATTCACATATTGAATTCATTCCTTCTCAAATTATAATCAATTTAAATCATTAACTTTTTCATTAGTTATAATTTTTTACAAAATGGCTTATCAATATTAATATTTCATTCCATGCGTAAAAGATTCAGAAAAAATATTATGCACCAACAATGGAATTTGTAAAAGCAATAACATTTAATTTTAACTTGAAATTTTATTCCCAACAATTTTTTTGTTTGAATTATTTGTTATCTTTCATGTAAAAATTGTTTAAAAATAAAAATTCAAAGTTACAAAAAAAAACTTTTTTGGATTTACAAATTTTTGTTGGTGCCTTTTTAAAAAGTTTTTTTGTATTGACAAATTTTGTATGAGAAAGGTGTTTAAAAATTTAATTAGATTTTTTTAAGTTTTTTCTGAGTATGAATATACTAGTGAGTCTGGCAACACTCTCGTTTATAATCCTAAATTAAACAAAAATGTGGTATATATTAGGGAGCTCAATTTTTTTATGATAGGCATAACCCATAGTGTAACTGAAAAGTAATTAATAGGGCAAGGAATTTCATACACTTAAAAATAGAATATATGCGTCTAAAAAATGCAGCTAAAAAAGACAAATATGCATTAAAATATAAAAAATATGTACTAAAGACTACTATTTTTCCAAAAATAATGCACTTAAAAACTTAAAAATATATTTAAGTTATTTATTTTGCAATCAGACACAGAACTCTAAGCTTTTCCATAGGTCAATAAGGTTTTTAAGAATGTTTATTTTTAAAAATAATGATACAAAAATAAATATTTTGATTGAACCAATATATGAAGAGGTATAAATTTTTATATATTTTTCTACAAAATAAAAAAAGTCCTAAATATATGCACAAATGTGCATTAAAACACACAAAATATTCATTAAAAAGGCACCAAATATGCATTTGAAGTTCAAATATGCAAAAACCACGAATTTTTGTCGAAATATGCAAAAATATGCAATTATAAATCAATGCCATATTGTTCTAAATTTGATGATTCCGATAAATATTTACTCCATATTAATTTTGGACTATCGAGAAAAAACATGCATTTGCATGGAATTTCTTGCCTTAGTAATTAATATAGATTGAAATTAAAATTAAAACAACGCAAACATTTCTTTTAATCTTTTACAAAACGAATGAAAGGAAATCTTGCAGCCTTTTTGTAGTAGAATTTAATTTATAAAATATTTTATTATTCAAGTGAACAATCATTATAAATTCATCAAAGAATTCATTAACTACCATATGTACGAAAATTAAAAGAATGAAACCAGTGAATAAATCAATAGGTAATGTTATAAACTAATGATATTTTAATTAGTTTTAATTAAGAATTCAAAAGGGAATCAAAAAATTAATTCATTTCAACATATTAGTTGTACCGCATTCTAAAAACCGCCTGCACCAACTTTAACATAGTTTTGTTACAGTTTTGTTTATACAACTACAGTACACATTTTTTCTGGGGTTTGTGGATATAAAAGTTATTTTAGGCATATACTTTTACGAATATATTTCATTCAATATTGCTGTATGTATTTTATTCTCATGTTTCAGCTAAATCCCTTTGGCCAAATACACAGTTCCGTTTTTTGCATTTTTTATAGCGGCGGTGGTCTTTTTCTTTTTTTTTTGCACAAAACAATTTGACTACATTTTTTATTTGTTTTCAAAATGTATCCCTCACATGACTACATTTAAACAAAAAGTCAAATAAAACATGGACTAACAAAAATTGGAAGTAGTCGAAAAATTTGAGGTCAATAAAGTGAATGCCTTACATATTCAAATATTTTTTTTTTTTTTTGAATAGAAACTAAGGATTAAAAAAATAAAATAAACTTTCACAAACTGCATGTTCATTTAGGCATATGCACCAGTTTTTTGTGTATTTAGTCTTCTGACCAGAATTACCAATTGCAGAAGCAGATTTTTATGTAGTTGTATGTTAGTTTTACTTCTACTTACTGCTTCACATTCAAAGTAGAAATGATCAGCAATTTTTATTATTTTGCTGGGGTAACAAAATGACTTTAAAAAAAACTATTCTCTTCATTCTAGTAGTTTTGCAAAAAAAAAACAAAAAGGAAAATCCATTACATGTATTTTTCCAGCTTTTACTCAAATCGAATGAAATATGAGAAAATTGTTAAAGCTTGTTTGTGATTTTTTCTGTGTGAAGGCTATAATAAAAATTTTTCACTCATTTTAATGGCAGTTGTTGAGTATGCTATCATTAAAATAGCTTAAGTGTATTGCCGAAAAACTTTCTAAATCAAAGGAATATAATAGTTTTCAAACTAAAAGCATTGCTGTATAGAAAATATTATTTGCTTACCAGTTTCGGTAGGGAAATATCAAAGAATTATGGAACGGGGAAAATAATTTCATTAAGCCATTACAGTTGACTGGAAATAAAGACATTTTAAGTGACTTAGGGCAAACGATTAGCAATCAACAACGAATTTTAAAATGGATTATTGTTTCTTGTATATATTTTAGAAAAATCTGACCAATCGTAACGTTTAATTGCCAAATGTACAAATGTATTCAGTTTTCACCCAAAACATAAATAAAGCCTAGTTTTTATTAAAATAATACAGCATTTAAAAAATTAAATTCGAATATCAGGGTTGGCATAAGTATTAAAATTCTAAAAAAATCAAAAATCCTCATATTTAAAAAAAAATTAAAAATCGGTTAACTCAAAAAACAAAAATTTCTTAATTTTTTAAATAAAAATTAATTACAGATGTTATAATATTTCTCACCATTTACGATTTGTATCTAATCCAAATTTGAACTTTGGTTGCCAATATATCCATTAGAGGGCTTTATAAGGCAAAAACAATTGCAAAAATTTCTTAATGAAGCATTTGCCTACACCCAGAAAACAGATTCAGTGCTGACAACGCCATTTGTTGCGTATGGTTCAGTTGCATCAAAGGAATTTTTCAGTAGTGGCTACCGAATTATTCTTGATACAACTAAAATTCCGTTGTCACAGTCAAATTAGTACTGTCTCAATTAGTTTTCTGTTGCCACAACTGAAAAATTCGGATACCAGAACCGAACCATGCGATTGGCTACAAATGCGGTTATCAGAACTGAATCTGTTTTCTGGGTGTTTGCAAAGTTTGGTTAAAAACCGTATAGCAGATTTATGGGGTGTCGACTAGACCGTACCTAAAAAAAAAAGTTCGCCGCACACCGTCCAATCTAAATTATTTTTGCAAGGAAGTTTCATAAAATTTTTTTTATTTTTTTTGCCTAAGTAGGGGTCGCCATTTTACATTTTTCGTTATATCTTTGACATTTACAATCGGATCTTAAAGTATTATACATCGTTGTATTTCTCTCGAGCAGACCAATGTTTTGCTCTAAGGACCATTGACCTTAAGTATTCCGTTCTAGTATTTACCCACCAGATCTTAGTTGATACCACCCAAATGTAAAACCCTAATGTCAGAAAATTAAAGCTCGTAAAAAATTATTAAACTTTTGCTAAGGAAGTTTTTCCATAAAACCAGCAAAAATTTTTTATTTTTTTGTTTGCCGAACGTAGGGGTCGCCATTTAACATTTTTCGTTATATCTTTGGCATTTACAATCGGATCTTATAGTGAGATACATCGATGTTTTTCTCTCGAGGGGAACAATATTTTGCTCTAAGGACCATTGACCTCAAGTATTCCGTTCTAGTATTTACCCACCAGATCTCAGTTGCTACCACCCAAATACACGACCCTAATGTCAGAAAATAAGAGCTCGCAAAAAATCATTAAACTTTTGCTAAGGAAGTTTTTCGATAAAACCAGGAAAAATTTTTTTTATTTTTTTGCCTAACGTAGGGGTCGCCATTTAACATTTTTTTTATATCTTTGGCATTTAGAATCGGATCTTAAAGTATGATACATCGATGTTTTTCTCTCGAGAGGACCAATATTTTGCTCTAAGGACCATTGACCTTAAGTATTCCGTTCTAGTATTTACCCACCAGATCTCAGTTGCTACCACCCTAATGGACAACCCTAATGTCAGAAAATTAAAGCTCGTAAAAAATCATTAAACTTTTGCTAAGGAAGTTTTTCGATAAAACCAGCAGAAATTTTTTTATTATTTTGTTTGCCGAACGTAGGCGTCGCCTTTTTAAATTTTTTTTCATTGGATTTTTCCTTTATAGCAAAACACTGGTCTCCTCGAGGCAAAAAAAAATCGATATATCACACTTTAAAATCCGACTTTTTCGGACCTGCCTTGCAAAAATACCTACTTCATATTTGCCTGTAAGGTGATACGTTCTAGTGACCATAGTAAGTTAGTAAAACAAGTACCATAGTACGTATGAGTAATATTAATTGTTATAATGCCCATACGCTTAGGGGTAGTATCATCTAAAAATTTCTTTAACTTGTCTACACTAAAATTCTTTAAATTTTTTGATTTTCATTAAGATTTCAATATTAATTGGTATTTTTATTTTGCTTTTAACAATTATTTCGTAGTTCCCTTTTTATGTTCGTAATAAAAGAAAAATGTTAAACATTGTATATCCTTTCAGCAATATCTTTCTATACTGATACATATGTTATTTATTTCGAGTTATTCTAAAGACTTGTCTTGTTCAGTTTGGTTTAGTTGATTTTCTGTTTATTTTCTGTCTGAATATTCATTGATGAATCAATTAACACAAAATGCATGCAAGTGCCAATATCAGCAACGTAAGCTATTATTGAAAATTTTCATCTTTTACTTTTGCTACTGATGTTCTTTATAAACAATATTTTCATTAAAAATATACATACAGTAGACAATGTTCAAAAAGTATATACTTAGAATCATGCGAGGTTCCAGCAATTACTAATATAAGTTGAAAACCCATACGCCATCGTAGGCAAAAAAATAAGCAAATTTTCTTTGACACGGTGGCTATTATTTTCCCCATTAATTTATTGCTGAAACCGCAAGTTCTTAGAATATTGTGTAGGCATAGACCGCTGCAGATGTATTTTAAAACAAATGAAATTTCATTTAAAAATGGAGCCACTAACATTTCACTAAATTCAACTTTTATTTTCTGTTTTTTTGACTGTTAATATAACGAACCACAAAATAAATATAAAAAAATGTTATATTCAATTATTTTTACTTACAAGAATAACTTATAAGATATTAAATCCGACTCTCATTACACTTATTTTTACAACATGAACAATAAAAGAATTACTTACCAAACAGTAAAATTTACTGGTTTTGCAGTTGTTTCGGTAAGTATTTGCAGTGAACTTGCTAATTGACAGCTAAAAGAGCAAAAAAAAATACTCATACACAAACAGAAATTAGAAAAAAAATCGCTGAAAAAAACCAAAACAAAATAAAACGCTAAAATTAAAAAAACAACTCTAAATTTAAAAAATCGCTTTAAATAAAAATGCTATAATTGAAGAACAACACAAAAATTAAAAAAAAACACAAAAAATTGAAAAATTACTGAAATTAAAATTTACGGAAATTTTAAAAAATCTTTTAAACTAAAAAAATCTCTCAAATTAGAAAAATATATAAATTTTCAAAAAAAACATACATAAAAAATTTACTACCTAAATTCTTAAAACACATGGGTGAAGTGAAGGGAAAAATCGCCTGAGTTGCAAAAAATCGCTAAAGCTCTGATGCAAACAGTATCTTCCGTACTCCGAAAACTAAGTGAAAACGGAAAAAGGTTGCGCCCAAAGGCACTCATAACAGGCCACGTGTGGAAAATTAAACAAAAGTCGCTTAAAGAAAATTGTAACCGTCCATATTTCATAAACTAGGAGAGATAGAGGAAAAATGTTTGCAACAGATGTCTAAACCCACTCCAGTACAATAATAGGGAAACAAAATTTCGTCTTAAATGGCTAAATTTTAAGATGACCTTTTTCTCGAAAACTGAACATGGCAGAGAGAAAAGGGCTTTTGTTTGGAATTAGGTGCGTTTCTTGAAAACTGAATTACATAAGTGAAAATGGACAAGAATTTCGACTCAAGGAATCATCTGCCTAAAGTAAATGCAAAATTGCTTAAAGAAAATTTTGCCGTCCCTATTTCATAAATTAATGGGTGTTTAACTTAAAAATGAAGACTTCACAACAGATGGCGTATCCCTTACACATGGTTTGTGTCTTTAAAAACTTATATGACATTTTGGAGGGTAAAAACCCGTCACTTATTCTCACTTAGTCATTGAACGAAATAGTAGGGGTTTTCATATAAACTCGCATTCTACTCGTAAACGGTGTAAACCTGGTATATTTATGAGTTTAATGTCAAACTCAATACAAAAAAAATATGGTTTGTTTTTATACACGCCTTACAAGGAATTTACGAGTTTATATGAAAATTCCAAGTGTAAACAACAACGCAACCCGTCTCCAATATATACGCAAGCTGCCTGCTCTTGAACATAAAAATCATACGTCAGTGTGGCAACATTTGCGAAAAAGGAGACACGCAGGAGTTTGAAAGATAAACAAAAATTTAAAAATAGAATGTCTGTATGTGTATGTGTCTGTTTGATCACTTCTGTAGTAAAAACAATAACAGAAAGCTGAATATTAAAGAAAACTATGAATTAGTTACACTGCATTCAATGCCTTACTTGGGTGCGACAACTAAGCGGTCGCAACTAAGTATAGTTACGTTTTTAATGTAGGAATAGGCACATGTTGGATTAATATAGTCTACGGGTTGTTGAAAAATTATCATATAGAGATAATCTGACTATAAAGTATAAAAAATAAATCACTGATGAAGCCTGTCCATAGAAAAAGACAGAAACTAGATCTAGTCTGATTTGAAAATTAATGTGTTTATAAAAATGTTTTTCTTCTTCTTAACCTCAAACCTACTACAAAGTTTTTTTCCTTCGAAAATGTCGAATTTTGTGCCAACTGTAAGGTACCTCCAGTTGCTCCGCGTTTGAAGCTGGGATAGCTCAGCTAGTCCAGAGTCCTCACATTAAATTTATTTGTTCACTAAATGTAAAATAAACACTTTGTTTTTTATTTAAATTAACGCTGTGTTTTATTTAGCCCTTTCCCTAATTGATTAAATTTGTTATGTTCCCCTGGTTGTAGTTCGACCAGACCGCCTTCTGGCTGCTCCTCCAGGCTGCGAAGTCTGAAACCCCTTACACTCCAGCCTCTTACTCCTGATTTATTATACTGATGAAATCTGATGATTAGATGAAAATCTAACTGTGAGAGATAGTAATCTGCCTCTAAACCTGTGTCGAATGGATATTCAACCCCTTCGTCCTGGTTCTAAAAGCGGGAGCCTTCACACTAATACTCTTTAACTCCCAGCTAAATGTAAATCCGGCGATTAGTGGATGTAATCTGTTGTCCAATTGCCGGCTGTCGAACTAAGAGAGCTCTTTCTTCAAAACTATTGCTTATATACTGCTAAGGGTCCAACGGTATTGCTTACGGTGCCATTCTAATACTACTGTGGTTGTTGTCACAACAAATGTTGATGATTTTGTCACTAGTCTGATAAAATTTCTGTTATGTGCAACAGTTGTTATTGCCATTTGTGTCGATCCTCTCTTTACATTTTCTCTCTTATTAGTTTCACTTTCTGTGGAATCTAACTGTGTACTTTCTCTCTTTTTAGTTTCTCTCTTTGTAGTTTCTTTCTTTGTAGTTTCTCTCCTTGTAGCTTCTCTGTTCGTAGTTTCGGTCTCTGTGGATTCTACCTTTGTAGTTCTCCCTCTATGGCCCTTGAGCGTGACGGATGAAAATCCATCCCCAAGTGTGATGGATGGAAATCCGCCCTCCAAGTTGATGGATGAAATTCCGTCCCCAAGTGTGATGGATGGAAATCTATCCTCAAATGTGATGGATGGAAATCCGACCCCCCAAGCTGATGGATGAAACTCCGTCCCCAAGTGTGATGGATGGAAATCCGCCCTCCAAGTTGATGGATGGAAATCTATCCTCAAGTGTGATGAATGGAAATCCGACCCCCAAGCGGATGGATGAAACTCCGTCCCCAATGTGATGGCTGAAAATCCGTCCCAAGTGCGATGGATGGAAATCCGTCCCCAAGTGTGATGGATGGAAATCCATCCCAAGTGTGATGGATGCAAATCCGTTCCCAATGTGTCCATCCTAAAGGCGATGGATGAAAATCCGTCTCCAGTGTGATGGATGAAAATTTGTCCGAAGTGTGATGGATGGAAATCCGCCCCCTCCTGAATAACCCATTTGATTTTAAACTTAATTATGTTATCTTACCCACTTGTGGGCAAAATTTTTCACCCAAAAATTTGGGTCCTCACACAACAAAGCATCATTTGCGGGAAGTTGGCTTTACTTCTTCAATGTGAAAAAAAGTGCAGCTGAAGAACATCGAAGCTTATACTCCGAAGCTTATACTGAATGTATTCCATCGATTTCAACGTGCTAGAGATACTTTGTGCAGTTTAGAAGTGGTGGTTTTGACACGGAAGACAAAGACCTCCCAGATCAGCCAAAAAAGTTCGAAGATAATGAATTAAAGGCATTATTCGGTGAAGATTGTTGGCAAATTCAAAAAGAACTTACAAAATTATTGGGAGACACTTCAGAAACAATTTTAAAATGTTTGCAACCAGCAAGATTCATGCAAAAGCAAGGAAAGATGATTCGCATGGTTGAAATGCTGCTTCAATGCCATAAAAAGAAGTAATTTTTCCATCTAACGCTTACTGACCATGAAAAATGGATCCATTACGAAGCGCAAGAAATCCTATTTGAAGCCCGGCCAACCAGCCAAGTCAACGTCAAAGCCGAATATCCATGGCGCCAAGATAATGATCTGTATTTGGTAGGACCAGAAGTAACCCATCTATTAATGAAGTTGGGTCATACGACCACAGGTAATCTGTACCGAACACAATTGATTCATTTGAAGTGAGCATTGACCAAAAAACGTCAGGAATATGCGACTTAACGTAAAGCCGTAATATTCCTTCACGACAACGCTCGGCCACATGTTTCAAGGCCGGATGAAAACTATTTAGAAAATAGTGGTTGGAAAGTTTTAACTCGCCCCATTTTTGTCTAGGGCGATCATTTTTCGATCGATTTAGATTGCTCTTACTGGAATACCATTCGCTTCAGAATAGGCTAACCGAAATTTAGTCCCTATGTCTTCTCATTAAAGAAGTGCATATATATCCCCTGTCAGATCTCATTAAACTATAATATATCAGAGAATTTCCTAGTACTTTTGAAGTAAAGTGTAAAAATAAAAAATTTTCTTTAGGATATATGAATCCCATATACGATAGTAGAAGCAGTTAGAATAGTAGTAACTGTAGAAGTCATAGTTGCTAGGGAATTGGAAGCAAAAATTTTAAATTTTTAATTGCCAAGTCAATTGCATGTTTATTAAAAGTTGCCCAGCCAACTCCATACTCCCAAATATGTAGTGTTATTTTACGAATAAGAGAAAACACTTTTAACTCATTCTACAAGAACTGCATTTTTTCAATCCTTTTTTGTTATTGATGTCAGCAATTTTACTGTATCTTCCTACGTTACTTTTTATACAAAACCAAGCAACATATTTAAGATATTCTAACTAAAATTTATATTCTTCAAAATTAGTTTTGCTTTAATATAAATGTAATTGGATATTTAAAATTTTCTTTGCATATATTTTAGCAAGTGGTTATAATTATGAAATATATCCATAGAATCTCTTTAAATATATTTCATGTTAATAGTAAATATTAAGGTATTATTGGACCTTTGAAATTGACTATAACTATTAAATAATTGAGCTCATGGTCTTTGTAGTCTTCTTATAAAATATCTTTTTTTATTTTATAATACCGATATTTCGGAGTTCTTCGAACGACATTATCAGGGTTTAGGTAAACAACAAGAAATATTAAAAACTTTTAAAAATATTGCCGCTGTACACCAGGTATATCAACATTACGGTTTTAAATGTAATGTTGACATATGTGGTGTGCAGCCCCAATATTTTTAAGTATTTTTAATATTTGGTGTTATTTACATAATCCCTGATGGTGTCATTCAAAGTAAGATGAAATATAGATATATATTTTAGAAAGAACTACAAAAACCTCGAGCTCAATTATTTAATAACTATATATCTTATATTCTTCGTCTTGATATAAACTTTACACTTGTTAGTATTTCCGTTGGTTTTTTCATATAAGAATATATTTATCTCTAGTTGGACAAAATTTTTCACATAATTTATTATTGTGTTTAAACCACTTAACCAGGTTTGTAATATTTTTTATAAATCACATAATTCTTCACGAGTTATTTGCATTGCAACACTGAAAGTTTCCTACATTTTCTTGTACTATTTTCTCCATTATACAAATTTTGCTGTGCAATCAATACCTTATACACTTTTGCTACTCTTTATTCATTTCATTGTTGTTTAAAGGAGACAAAAAAAACAAGTGGGCTAAACTCAAACAGTTTTAAGGATTCTGTAATACAGAATCTTTATATATGGAACAGTATTGAGTTTTCATTGTATGACTCCTTTTGTTATTGTATTTTTTTGTGTTGCCTGTACACAAAAGTGTCAACAAATGTATTGACCGAAATGGCAAACAAAATAAAAAAATATATATATATAAATAAAAAATATTTTATATTTTTTTGAATGGCAGCAGAGAGTAATAACGAGACAATTTTAAACAATTTTCCTTTGGGATATAAAAGGCAACAAATAACAATGTCTGTTACAGTTACAACAAAAGAAATGAACAAAAAGTAATATGTATTAAAAATATGCTTGTCAGTTTCTTATTTTTTGTAGTTTGAGTTACATGCTCTTTGGAATCATTTTAATGAATTTCATTGATTGAAAAATTGATTGTATATAAAGTAAAAGAATATTGAAATTTGACTTTATACATTTGCAAACAGGAATAAATTGAAATATTTTAATTATGTAGTGCAACAGGCATGAAAGTTCTTAGTGGCCCGAGGAGCAGAAAATAGTTTAGCAGATAAAGTCGATCTTTGATATAAAATGTATTTATATCAAAATTTGGATCTTAATTGGAATAATGGTTAATGAACTATAGAAATCTACAAAATTTAACATATTTGCATCTTTTTGAAATCAAAGAAAATATAAGCTGTGTTTTCGACTTAACTATATCCGTTAACTCATAAAAAAGCTAAAAGTGCATAAAAACACGTTTAAGATCAAAACTAACACATTACTTTTCGTATGCAGGTTAATTTTCAACACGGATAATTATCAACGTTGAAAACTCAACGTTTATATATTTTCAGATATATCATAACTTATTCGCGTTACTTCTTGAAAACTTTTTCTGACAAATGTTGCATTATAACGGGACAATTATAAACATAACCCGTTTTAAATTTTTTTATATACTCACAATATATTTTCCATAACCGATTGGTGTTTATTTAAAAAGTAATAGATTAAGTTTGTTTTCAATTGAAGAATCAATTAAAATACATTGAAAAATATTGTTTAACTTTTTTTATCAATCAACAAAAAACAAACTAGAAAAAAATATGTATCGTCCGTACGACTTGTTATTTTCAGTCAAATATTCTATTTATAGATTTCTATTTCTAGAAAAAATAATTTAAATAATTTCGTTGTTTTCTGTATTCCCTACGGGGAATGAGGAGTCAATTGCCCTCCAAGGACCTATCCCGTGACCGGTCAACCGAAGGCATATTACTAAATTAGTACCAATATGAACAAAAGAAAATGAATTAATTTTCTAAGTATTTTTTGATCCGTTATTTTCACTGTTGCTTTTAAAAAAACTTGACCGATACCGAAATAAAAAACAAAATTTGCGGCATATTTTTAAAAATATATTTTATTTATTTTACTCTTTTATTTATTTTTAACTTTGTTTTTTCACGATTTGCTTATTTTAGCTCTTATTTTAAATTTCTATAATGTTTTGCTAAGAAATTTTAAGTTTTGTATTTTCAACGTTTTTTTAATGTTAAAGCTGTTTTAGTTTTAACAATTGGTATTTCATTTAACTTTTCTTTTTAACTTAAAGGGAATTTTTTAAATTTTTATTTATATTATCAGAGGTTTTGAGGTAATTTTCTAATTTTTAATTGATTTTTTAATTTAATTATGGCCAACTCAAAAAACAAGTCAACTGCCATTAAGGGACCTATCCCATGACCGGTCAATCGGGGGCATATTCAAGGCACTTCCACCATATTTGTGTGTGTGTTAATGTTGTTTTCTTTTCTATTTTTTTCTTTGCCATGTTTTTTTTATTTGCTGTGTGTGTGTTTGAACAGAAACGAAAAACATAACTTAACCATCAGCCAGCCATCACGCATAAGCAACGTTAGCTCAGACGGTAGAGCGTTTGCCTTACAAGCAGAAGGTTGTGTTATCGAGCACTACTTCAACGCCAAGTAGATTATTTTTAATTCTTAATTTTTTATTAGTTTATTTGAAAAGCTATTTTTAGACACACCACCTTACTGCCACAATGTGTCTAAAATGTGGCAATTGGTCATTTCCAATGACAACGCCATGTTAAAGTGATATGTCTGTTTCAAACAAAAAGACCGATCAGCGACCGGTCTCCGCCCCCTTGGGACCTATCCTGCGTGTCATCTGGGACCGGTCCTTTTCCCCGTAGGGTTAAAACAAAAAATTCAAATATTTTCGTTTTTCTTTTTTTTTAAATAGTTTGTTTATATACAAAATTTTTTCAATTTAAATTACAAGAAATTCATTACTCATACACACAAACATAGCCAATAAAAATATGAACGTGTGTGTTGTGTATGGTGTGGCGTTTTGAAAATTCAAACAAAAAAAATTTTTTTTTAATATAAAAAAGCAAACCACAAAATCAAAGGCATTAAATATGATAAAATCCCAAACGTATTTAACAAATTGTGAAAAATAGTCCGTTGTAGGCATGTCCCTATCCGGATTTCATTCTTGCCTAAGGAAATCGTCAGGGAACGACGTTTTTAGAATTTATGGAAATATTTGTTAAGTTAAATTACAAACTCAATGAGAATTTTTTGTTCTCGTCTAGGAGCGTTTTTAAACATTTAAAATATCAAAGAAAAACAAAAACAACAACAGAAAATTTTCCACAATTTGCGTTGTCATCTTCCAATGTACTACTCTGTTTTTTTTTACATTTTGTCAGTTAAAACTTGATGATTGTTTTAATAGACTTTTCAATTATTTTTATTTCTTAAAGTACGCCGGAGGAGGAACCCACATACAAAATTTAAATTTCTTAGGTCTAGCAAGTCAGTGCAGCAGTCACATTATTTCTTTTATATACAGAGATATAAGCAAGGAACATAGAAACCAAGAAGTACAAACTGACCGTCCTCCCACATGTTCGCCTGGGAAGAATTATTCCAAAGGGCGAACACCAGTTTGTACTTCCTGGTTTCTATGTGTCTTGATATAAGCACTACCTACTACTACCTTATCACTTTGAAACTTATAATGAAGTGTCGTAAATTCTTACATCAAGGGTGGGTGTGAATTGGCTAAATTAATTCTAAACTAAATTCAGGTTTACAAATTTCTTTGAAATTAGAAAATTTTTTAAAACAATTTTCAAAGAAATTTTATACCCTTTTGTCAATTTGTATTTAGTTTAGAACAAATTTAGCCAACTCGCACAGGGCTTAAATAGATTTATTAGCCAGCTTCTCATATTTAACTCAAAACAGTACCCAAAAGATTACTTAACAAATAATCTTATGCAGTGATTTAAATTATTACAAAATTGTTTTTAAATATTTTAATTAATGTTTAAAAATCGTGTTGCAGAAAAATTCAAATTAATTTATGTTGAATAAAGTATGTTAGTAAATTATAACTGCCCCCTAACAAATAATCAAAAACTATAACTACACGTTTTCTTCTTTTTAATAAAGTTTAACATGAACAAAGTTTTGTTGTTTTTAGCACAAAAACAGCAAAACTATAAAACTGTTAAACTGTCCCCTGCAGTAGGAAAAAATCTCTATTAAATATATTTGCTTGTTATCAGTTTGGCCTAATTTTATTGGGCTCTCATTTACGTAGCAAAGATTGTAATTATATTAAATGCCAAGACATGCAAACACAAACCAATGGCTAAAAGAAATAAGAAAATCCCAGCAAAAATTTGCAAGAATAATAATTGAAAATTATTAGTATTAAAACATAAAAAATGATCAAAATTTAATTTAAAATTTTGATTACTCAATTCAAGCACATCAAACATAATTGGTAGAATTAGGAAAAAAAAAATAAATTCTTACACATTCCTCCCAAGGGATGCATTAGACATTAGACCGTACCACAAAAAAAGTTCGCCGTACAACTTCGAATCTAAATTATGTTTGCAAGGCAGTTACAAAAAAAATTTTTTTTGCCGAAAGTAGGGGTCGCCTTTTTAAATTCTTCGTTATATTATTTTCTCTAAAAGTTATAAACATATTAATTTTCAAATCAGAATAGATCTAGCTTCTGCCTATCTTTATGGACAGGCTTCATCAATATTTTCCATTAAATTGTATATAAGCATGTTCGTTTACTTACTACAAGTTACTACTTTTACTACAGCTGGGAAAAATCAATACAAAAAGTAAACAAAATTTTCCAATTGTAGTAAAAGTAGTAAGAATTTTGAGGAAACGAACACACTGATTTTCTTAGTAAAGTGTTGTTTTTTTTTTCAAACGCGTCATATAGACCAAATGCAATTAATATTGTGATTGTGATTGTTTATATTTTATTGTAAGATTGTCTCTATATGATAAAAAAAAAAAATAAAAGAGATTGCAGCCGGAACTACAATACAAAAATTCGGTTGGCGAAAAATTTGGTTAGAACTACGAATTTGTTTCCTGCGTGTATAAATAAGTCTTCGTTATAAATAAGATCCACCAATAACAAAATTGGCTGGGTTATTAAAAAAAACATCATGCGAAATGCAAAAGTTTGTTAACTATTAGTTTGTATTTTTTTCATTTGATTTTCGTTTTCTTTTTTTTTTTCTTCTCCCTACAAGAAATGTTTTTAAAAAACTTTTCTTTCCACTGGCCAAAAATACATAAAAAAAATTAAGAGACGTTCTTTTTTCATCATTCGTTGTAATTATCTTTTGAATAATTAAACTATAAAGAGAAAAAAACAGCAGGGAAAAAACGTGAAAGGGAGAAAAAAAATTAAAATTATAAAAAATAGCAAAAAAAATATTATAAAACTCTAGTTTCTGGTTTTTTGTCATTTTAAACGAGTAGTTTACCCAAGTGCCACGCGTCATTTTTAGAAGATGTTTAAATACACATTAAAGTAGGAAGAAAACCAAAGCTTTTGGCGATTTTGTGTCAAATGCGTTAGCAAAATGAAAACAAACTTAAGTTTGTTTTTTGTTAAAAAGATAATTTTGATTTTTTTTAAGATGGGAATTATTTGCTCTTATAAAAACTCGCAATATTCAAATACATTGTAGTTCTTCCTTATTATGAATTAACATAATAGGTACCTTTTCAAAAACTAAATATTTCCTTATCGGGATATTTTCCTAATTAATACTACACAGAATTTATTAGTTTTTAAATAATTCTCGATTTCAGGTCGTTTTGGGGATTTTTCTGTTCCCCAACATCAGTTCTTTTTAAAAAGTGATAAAGAGAACTGATGATGAGGAACTAAGAAATTTTCGCAACTATCGTTTTTGGACAATATTCTGATGAATAAATATTTTTAAATTTATTATTTTTATGTTTTCAGTTTGACAATATTAGTAAAAGGGTACAACAAATTCGTATTTGTTGCGCTTCATAAAATATTTTTCATATTTTCTTTTAATATTTTTTGCTCCACTAAAAGGTCACTGTTGTCAAAGAAATAAGAAAAACATGACTTAAAGTCTTTAGTTTTAATTATGAACTTTTTATGGCAATATTTTTAAGAAAGAAAATTGTTTATGAAAACATTTTAAACTAGTTTTTATAGCGTTAGAAAATTATTTAAAAAAACTATTCACTTAAAAAAAAAATGGCATTCATAATCTTAAGGACAAAAAAGTTAAATTAAGTTTTGAATACTGAATACTCTAAAAGTAAAAGTTAAATTATGAAAAAAACTTTAAATTTTCTTAAATATATACACCGTCATAAAAATTCAACATCAACTGAATAATATATTAATCTTAAAATATTTTGCTTACTCAAAGTATTATTTACCACATTCATTAACCAGCATTAGAGGATTTTCCTAAATAATTAAAATTCCTTAAATTCTATGTTAAGAATTTAATACAGCACTAATTATAATTACTTCCTGTTAAACTTAAATCCAAACAAACAATTGTATGATGATTTGTTTAACAGAGAGTATAAATGTTTGAACTGTTCACCGTGTTAAACCACAATTATACGTTTAGACCCCACATGCATTACAAGTCATCTCGTGGGTATGTATGTATAACAGTAACATACTGTTTTAACATCTATACTTCTTTTTTTCCAGCTACCATTTGCTTCTGCATTCCTTACAAATTACTGTACTTAACAAAATGTGTTACAAATCTAAGGAGTCTCAAAGTTTTAAAACAATAGCAAATAACCAAAGTGCAACAACCACAAGAAGACCTGCATACACATATATACATAAATAAATGTATATATATATGTATGCGTGTATTTGTGTGTGTGTGCGCATTTATACTGTGCAACTTCATGCGTTGCAAATGTCATATAATTGTTTATAAAGCGCTATGATATTCCAGTAATACAATACTAAAGCTGCTGATACTAGAGACGAGAATGAAAACAACCATCTTGCAGTGTTTGTATTGGTTTAAGGGAAAAGTACATTTCAGCCATATTTTCTACACAATTAAATTATTGTCACATCTAAGTTTCGTGCGCATAACACAAAAATTTAATACAAAAAATTATTCAAAATAATTACTGTGATCTGGCATAGAAAATCATGTGAATCTTCCATTTTAGGTATAGGATGTGTTCAGCGAACTTATGCAAAATACTACGAGGAATATTTTTGTGAAACATTTTAACCCTCTGACTCTACAACTAAAGGGCCTTTTTTGGCTCAATTTTAAAAAGGCACAAAAAAGAAAATTTAGAGGGTTAAAATGTTCTACAAAAATGTTGCCCATAGTGTTTTACGTAAGTTCGCTGAACACATCCTATACCTAAAATGGAATATTCACATGGTTTCCCCCTAAAATTCAGGTTTTTTGGACACATGAGCGCCAATTTTGAATAAGTACGCGATTAAACCTTCAACGCTTTTTAAGTTTTGACTTTTTTCTGGCATTGTGGTTATATTTTCAACTTTAATGTCTCCAAAGACTTAGAGTAGAATTTCATGGCAAATATTTTTGAGGATCATTTTAACCCTCTGACAAATATTGAATTGGAGTGCACCTTTAACACACACTTGTGACTAGTTAATTGAATGGACCATTGATGATGACTTCATTGGCCATACAATTGACCAATGAAATTTCTTGGCATTACAATTGATCAATGCCAATGAAATTTTTTCAATTGGCATTGTTCAATGCCTAAATGCCCAATTATAATTGACGAAAAAAGCATTTGTTTTCATATTTTGATAAAAGAACAAATTAAGAAAACAAATTGAAAATTCGCGTATTTCTTATCTTATATTCGCTATTTCGTCAAGTTTACATTACAAACCTCAAAAAAATAAGTTAGTAGAAAAATTAGTAAAACGTCTTGTATATCAAGTGTACTAGTTTTCAGCAATTTTTTTGCTGAAATTCCGTTTTCAGCAAAAATTTTAGTTATATTTTTTTAGCACTAAACTAATTTTGAACTAATGTTTTACTAATTTATTTTGCTGCAAAAATTGTGCTGAGAACCGCATGCATAGCGTGGACGACAATCAGATAGACAAGATGTAGATGTCGCAGCTTGTCTGGAAACGGAAATGACAAAAAAAGAAAAACAATTCTACGCATATTCTATATTTAAATTTTCAGCAAATAAATTAATTAAAGTAAAATTTCGCTACAAGTTTTTTGAGTTTTTTTCAGTCTACTAATATTCAGCAAAAAGTTTTGGTGATTTTAGCAAGGATTTTTTTCATTTGCAGTCGACTAAGTGTTAGCAAAACTTTTGGTAAAAATCAGCTCGCTGAGTTTCAGCAAACCTTTTGCTGAAATTACCAACTTTTTTACAAGCTTGCTCCTGACTAAAAATTTGCTGACACAGCAACATTTTTTGCTGACTTTACTGACTTTTTTTTTGAGTGTAGAGGCTGATCCATCTAGACTCACCAGTGGTAAAGAAGAGTGAACAGCAGTATACTTGATACAACTTGATAAAATAGTGAATATTTATAATGTTTATAGCTCTGAAATTTGTCATTCTTGTGTTAATTTCCTTTTTTATATAACAATTTTTTTGTATATAATGCTTTTTCTTCAATTATATACATTTCATTACCATTGGGTGTACATTTCATTACCATTGTTTCAATTGAATGGTAATGAAATTTGTTTGGCATTGAGATCAAGTAATGCCAATTAAATTTCAATGTCAATGAAAAATTCCCAAGTATGCTTTTACACTTGTTTAATAAATAATTTCATTGAAGAGAATAAAGCACAATGTCTCGCAATAGCAAAGTGGGGTTTTTATGCCAGTCAACTTTCATATCAAAGAATAGCTCAGCGGTGGAGCGCTAGACTAGCAATCAACAGGTCGCAAGTTCAATACCCGGTGGCAGCAATAAAAAACTTCTGCAAAATAAAAAAAAAAAAATTTTTTTTGCGATGAAAAAAGTTAAAAAAGTACTGAAAAAAAGTTGAAGTTGGAGTCTACTATGACAACACAATCTTAAAATCATTAGTTTATGTAGAAAAGAAATACACCTAGATAATCAATTCTAGCGCTTTTTCTACTCTTTCTGTATCTCTTTTTTTGCTGGGTAGGAATTTTTTGTATATTCCCTACGGGAAATTTTAACAAACTGTTACCGAACTGGCCCCTTTACATAAAATAGGCTGGTCACTTTTACATGGCGTTGTCATAGGAGGGGGAAATTGACCCCTTGTGACATGTCACAAGACAAATCCCAGGACAGGTCCCTGAACTTTGTTTTTTATGAGAGTTCAGTAACCTGTCCTAGGATTTGTCTTGTGACATGTCACAAGGGGTCAATTGCCCCCTCCTATGACAACGCCATGTAAAAGTGACCAGTCTATTTCATATAAAAGGGCCAGTTCGGTGACAGTTTGTGAAAATTTCCCGTAGGGTTCTTTCTTAAATATCTTAAATTTTGAGTAGTTTTCTTTTCATAAAAGAAACTTCTTTTAAACAAAACGAAAATACTTTTTTTCTTACCCTTTTTTTTATAGAGATTTACGTTAAATTTATCATCTAGCATTTCAAATCTCTAAAGAAATGTATTCAAATATTCAAAATTATTTAGCCAGTAACTGTTAAGATATTTATGAACCGAACTTTGTAGCTTTTATTTAAATATAATGTCATGGAAATATTTAATGAGCTAATGTCCTCAGCAAAAATATAATTCTACTTTTTTAAATTTTACAAAAATGCTTTAAATAAGAGAGAATAAATGAGCCTAAAAGTAGGCCACAGAAAATTGTTTAACTTAAGGAATCTCTTAAAAAAAAATTGCAATAACAATTAAAGTATATAAAAAAGGAAAACTTATTCCTAAAGTAGGTCATTTGTATACATAAATATAACTCGAACAGCCTGTTAGTATGCTTTAAATCTTGTTATGTACATTTATTAATATAAATCGAAACATATTTTTTAACCCCTAACATAATTTATGTTCTTCCTTTCTATATTTTTATTTAATTTTCTCTTATTTCACACTCCTTGTTAATTTCTTCATGTTAGAGGTTGCTACATTAAGACGAAGAACAAAGTTAATTAGTTGTTGTGAACCCCTGTGACACCTGTCTCATGAGTATTTTCCTGTTGTCAAGCTGTGTTTACTAGAAGTAGTGACTGTTTTTATCTAGCTCTTTTGTTACTCTAGCTGGCACTATTATAATACTAGGATAATATTTCTAGAGCTGTGTGCTGGTTTTCCTACTTACTACACACTTACCTTTGTAACTATTACCTATTGTTGGTTGTTTTTTTTTCTATTTCTTGTCTGCTGTGCGTTGAGTGTAAGGCGTACAGCTAAAAAAGTAAAATTTTTTCCAGTAGATATTCGTAGGAGGAGATAAGGAAATGAATGATAAGGAATTAAGTGTGCAAATAAAGTAAAACCTGCCATGTAGAAATTTTATCACAAAAATAAGTCAGCTATAAAAGTGAACTGCAGTTAAAAAGGGTTTCTAAACCTAAGTTAATACGGCACAAATTTCCCTTAGAAACTATTTTCAAGGTTCATATTGTACTCTTAAAAGACTAATGATTTGCTGCATGAATACTGCTTTAGAATTCTGTAACAATCTTTTTATGGCATTTAATCAAGGTTGGTTACCGTTATCGTTAAAATACCGTTATCGCTAAAATACCGTTTCAAATTGAATACCGTTACCATTACCGATACCTCCATTGCTGTTTCGATAACGGTAAACCGTTACCGAATCAATCTTAAATACCGTTACCTTTAGCGTTACCGAAACAAACGAAATTCGATACCGTCACCGTTATCCTTACCGTTATTCGTTTCGGTAACCAACCTTGCATTTAATTTTAAGTTTTAATACGATGGCGTATGATTAATATTAATTAAGTAGTTTTTTATTAAAAAATATTTTTTTTGCATAAATGAAATTTTTTGTTTAAAAATATTTATATTTTTCAAGAGCTAAGACCTTAATTTACTAAAAAAAAATTACAACTCCTTTTTAATTATCTCTAAAATGTTCAAAAATTTAATCCCTAATTCCTGAAAATATATAAATTTTTGCAACAACTTTACTTACACCTACAAAGTTATGTATAATAAACAATAATTATCATAATTTACTACATTTAAAAGCATATTCAATGATCAAACAACTGGTATTGTTCACTTGTGATATTCTGTATTATGCAAAAACCCAGCTAATTAATATGCAAATAGACACAGTACCGGCAGACATTAAGGCAGACAGCGACAACGACATCAACGACATTATCAACAACAACAACAAAACATTAGGGATATATTCAAGCGTATACTACAACAATTGCTAAGAATATTCAAGTGTAAATTAAGCATAAATTTCAAGATATAACTTATGCATATATACAACAAAAAAAACTTCAACACAAAACGGAAATATGATATTGAATCTGCCACCGCAGCAGCTGCCACCAGCATAGTAGTAACAACTACTAGATGAACATCAGCAGCATAATTTATGCAAACATGTAGTTAACATGGCACAATTGCTGCAAGGATAATAATGATTTGCATTGTCTCTCGTTTCTATGCTAAAACTCAAATACAAAACTCATTTGTTTGAGATTCATGTATATGAAAAAGGCTAATTAGGTGTAAATGCTTATTCAGACACAAACGACAACTTCTTCTTCTTCAGCTCACATATTTGCAACGAAAAACTTAAATAAAAGTTACTTTTTTTAAGAATACCATATTTTTAACACCATTTTCTGATTTTGAAACAAATTCACTGGTTTTAGCACTTTTTCATAATTGTATTAATTTCTCCAACAAGAAATGTAATTTAAAAGGAATGAAAAGGCTAAAGTCGGGCATGACGTTTTTATGATGTCCTACACCAGTCTCATGGAAAATCGACTAATGTTTGGATTCGAAGCTTTAATGGCATGAAACCGACTTATGTCAAAATTTGATTATAAATTGAGTCGTTTAAAGAAAATATATCAATTAATAGCTAAAATTATATCAAAGTAAGTTGTAAGTGTTTTGGATACTACTGTATATAAATAAAAATAAATTATGGAAACATGTGATATTAGCGCTTAGAAAATTATTATTAAAAACACAATTTCACAATGCATCCGAAATGACCATAATATATTTCTAAGGATCTTCCTAATTTTCAAAATATATTCTGTGATCATATTACACTGTGAGACAAATGGTAGGGGTCAGTGATCGGGAAGGGTTCAAACTACAGGGGAAAGTTATATCGGTAAAAACGAAGTTATACGTGTCCCGGCGTTTCGCTGGGTCAACCCTAGGAATCGAGATATATCGATTTGACCTTTGGTGGTCTTTTCTTTGACATAACTCGAGAACCACTAGTCCGATTTTGCTCAAACAATTTAAAAAAAAATTAAAAATTACAATTCCTTTAATCTGTTCATATAACGTTTTTCTATATACTCAACAGTTTTGCCGGTAAAAATAAATGTATGAAGAAAAAAATATTTTTTGCCTAAAATATTAAAAAAAAGTAGTAAACAAAAGGTTATTGATTTTTATGGTAGCGGTAACAAACATTTATTTTTAACGGCAAAACTGTTGAGTATATAGAAAAACGTTATATGAACAGATTAAAGGAATTGTAATTTTTAATTTTTTTAAAATTGTTTGAGCAAAATCGGACTAGTGGTTCTCGAGTTATGTCAAAAAAAAAGATATCTCGATTCCTAGGGGTGACCCAGCGAAACGCCGGGACACGTATAACTTGTTTTTGAACGATATAACATTTCCCGTTGGTTTCATCCCATCCCGATTTTGACTGTCGCATAATGTTATTGTAACGTATTGTAGAAAATGTTGTGAATCATATTACGCTCATTAGGAGTATATCATGATCATTAGGAACATATTATTATCACTTCGTGTATTTTTTATATCTTTTTTACATTTTCCTTCGTTCGGCTTCAGTGGCAATCCTGGATTTACAAAACGGGTAATATGGCTATAAAGATTTTATTTTATAGAGTATTCTAAGATCTAACATTTTAAGGCCTAAAAGTTAGATTGAAATGCTAAGAAAAATGCGTGCCTCTTATTTTTGCTCCTCCGCCACATATCCGAGTTTCATTAAAATTGGGATACTTTCCTTGTGATTCTATCACAAGGAAGGAAGTCGCTATACTAAAAAGTATAGTCTACGTCTAACAATTTTTAAGTTACAAACATCAGCATAAACTCAATATAGCTTAGTCACGAATGCACAGTGGGGAAATAAATCTGCAATTTCTTATCTATTGAACCGATAATAATAAAATTTATTGTAGTTGGAGCTTATGTATATTGGAGCTTAAGTTTCAGAACCAAAACAGAACAAGAAATTAATTTTTTAGCGCTACTCTCTCCTCTCCCTTCTGAAAATGCAATAAAAGAAGGCAGAGTTTCTGATGTTATTGTATTTTTGGTGTAATTTTAAGTGGGGTATCGCGAACAAAAATCTTGTCATATACCCCCAGTAAACGAATTGCTATTTTTACTGCATTTTTGCAAGCAATTTCTTTTATTGTTGGTATATGATATAACTTTTGTTTACAATGTCCAGCTTAAAAGCAATAAATTACAAAAAAAATACAACAACATCATAAAATCTGCCTTCTTTTATTGCATTTTTGGAAGTGAGAGAAGAGGAAAGTGCCAAAAAGGTGCTTCTATTACTACAATGCTTTTAAAATCTCTGTTTTTTACTAGGATGGAACTCGTGAAAACGGCCCCAGAAAACTGCAAAGTGAGAAGCCTCGTGTATAAAAACAATCACCATGTGTAAATCTTGTATTCTATTTATATGTTAAACTTCTTCAAATACCTTCAAAAAAACATGCTTACGTGCTGTCAGTGACCTTCCATACCTATCTTCCTCGCTCAACCTGTCATCTTTTTATTTGTTCGTGAAATCTGGCAAAGCAAATAAAAACATTTTGGTAAAATATACCTTTTTTCATATTTTTTATTAATACGAGAATTTCAAAACATTTTTTAATACTCAGTATTTTAACGATCAAATCATTAAACAAAATACAATTCCAGAATTCTAAAATACATTTTGAAAATTCTAAAATATATTTTTGTGACTTTCAAATACGTTTTGGATAATTTTGAAATACAATTGGAGGGTTCCAGATAATCTTAAACAATATTTCAACAATTTTGAAAATTTTTTTGGACAGTTTTTAAACATCTTTAGACAATTTTGAATGATTTTGAATAATTTTAAAATATATTTAGAAAAAATTAAAACATTTTTGGATAGTTTTGAATTTTTAGACAATTTTAAAAACGTTTTTTTCGACAATTTTAAAATATATTTGGACAATTTTAAAACATTTTTGGACAATTTTAAAACATTTTTGGATAATTTTAAAACATTTTTAGACAATTTTGAAATATTTTAGGAATTTTCTGAAATGAAACTGAAAATGATCCAGAAACAAATTTTTCCAAAATTTTATTCCACTAATGGCTTTGTAGTAATTTTTGTTTTATCTCATCTTAAATTGGAGATAATTTTTTTTTCTTATGATACCAAAAACTTATATAACTGCTTTATAACTTGGTAATATAGCCCAAAAGGTCTTTTCTAGCAGAATAAAGAAATACATCGAACGTTGAAATAGGATCAAAAATAAACAAATGACGATTGTTTGAATTCGCTCCTTTATATACGAGGTTTCTCAATTCTATAGTTAATAGCGCTTTCCCCAGGAGGTCTATTGGGTTCATAGCTAAAACTTAAGCTCGAATATAACTTACAACTTTCATTACAATCAGTCCAGTAGATAAATAAAGGTAAATTCATAATCAACATTTTTACAAAATGTTCCACTGTGCAGGAGTATAGGCTATGGAAGCATAAAAAAATACAAAGAAAGAATAAGGAAGACATTTTTGACCCCACTTTTTAACCCTAAAATATGAGGTGAGATAAATGCCTGGGCTACAGGTAGTGGTCTGGGAGTGAATCCAAGCAAAACAGAACTGGTACTTTTCACTAGGAGGGCCAAGACTACCGCACTTTCGGGACTATAAGCTCTCTTTATTGGACAGTGCAAAGCATCCTGGCATTATCCTTGATCAGAAACCCTCATGGAAATTTGCTAGTAATATATACATCAAGAAATTGCTAAATCGTCCTGCGGCCGGTGAATTCACATATTTTGGGCCATAAACATTCATATTCCGATTCAGAAGTTGCAAAAATCCCAAAAATATTTTTGGTGAAACGCCTCTCTTTTATATTATAATCAACATTACAAATTACAAACAAAAATATAAATCCATTGACAACAGAAAAACTGACAGGTCTTCAAAGGATTTTTTCAAAAAGTGGTCTAGTGCATCCTGCGTTTAGCCAAAATGATCTTTAGCAACTTTTGTTAAGATCGAACTAATAGTTCCGCCGTAAATAATTTTTCCGGCCCAGATTGGTATTTATCCCGATATGCCAAGTTTTTACTTGCTTTTATATGTTTTTAACATAATTTTTAATACCGGTACGTACCGGTATTGCTGTTTCGATAACGGTATACCGTTACCGAAACAGTCTTAAATACCGTTACCTTTACTGTTACCTTTACCGTTACCTAAACAAACGAAATCTGATACCGTTACCGTTACCCTTACCGTTATTCGTTTCGGTAACCAACCTTGATTTTAACATTAAAAAAAAACATAGAAAGTACTAAAGCGGACCACATGTGCGTATTTAAAATTTTTTCGATTTTATCATTATTTTTTTAGTCTTGATTTTATCGATATTAACGTCATGTATTCCTTTGAACAATATTTATCAATTTTATGGGATTTATTGAACAGGGCACCGATTTCCATGCACTTTAATATATAAAATGTGCGTTTAAAATATGCATTAAGAAATAAAAAATATGAGCCAAAAAACAAGAATATGCACTAAGAAGTTGAAATAATACTTTAATACTACATTTATACCTGAGCAAAAACCACCTAGTTTTAGTAGAAAACGAGTAAAAAGGTTAAAGTCGGGCATGCCGACTATACAATACCCTACACCAGTCTGGTTAAAAGCCAACTAATGTTTGGATCCGAAATTCGAATGGGTTAAAATGGGACTTGTGTCAAAATTTTCTATAATGTGAGTCAGCGAACCAAATTTCATTAAAATATCTTAATATTTGCGACCTGCAGTTTGTAACCAAGCCAATTTTGGGGGGGATCCTTATATGGGCACTAGGTCTAAACATGAACCGGTGTTAACCAAAATCAATAGGCTTCGTCCTTAGGCTGCCATAGGTCGGTGTACCAAATTTTATCAAAATATCTTAATATTTGCGACCTGCAGCGTATAAACAATATAATTTTGGTAGGACCCTTATATGGGCACTAGGTCTAAACATGGACCGATGTTTACCAAAATCAATAGGCTTCGTCCTTTGGCCAACGTAGGTCTGTGTACCAAATTTCATCAAAATATCTTAATATTTGCGACCTGCAGCGTATAAACCATATAATTTTAGTAGAACCCTTATATGGGCACTAGGTCTAAACATGGACCGATGTTCACCAAAATCAACAGATTTCGTCGTTGGGCCGACATAAGTCGGTGTACCATATTTCATCAAAATATCTTAATATTTGCGACCTGCAGCGTATAAACAATATAATTTCGGTAGGACCCTTATATGGGCACTAGGTCTCAACATGGACCGATGTTTACCAAAATCAATAGGCGTCGTCCTTGGGCCGACGTAAGTTGGTGTACCAAGTTTTATCAAAATATCTTAATATTTGCGACCTGTAGAGTGCGCACAAGAATGCATGGACAGACAGACAATCAGACGGACGGACGGACGGACGGACAGACGGACATCATTAAATCGAAATAAAAAAAATTCTGAGCCGATCGGTATACTATAAGGTGGGTCTAGGACCAATATTTTTTGGTGTTACAAACATCAGCACAAACTTATAATACCCTGACCACATAGTGGTGTAGGGTATAACTAGTTTTTGATTGTTTTTTTGTATGGGTTTTGACAAGTTAAAAACTACAAGAGACAAAAACCAAGTAGTTTTTGCTCAGATATAAATTCGTTATAAATTACAAAAAATTACTTTAAATTTGTCGGTTTTTTCAAAATCATATTTTTACTTTAGAACGTTTCCTTAAAAATTAAATAAAATATAACCCCTAAATTCATAATTATAAGAGGTTTATTGAACAAATTTTGTAAGAAATTTCGTATGCATATATGGGTGATATCAAAAAATGTGATAAAACCCGTGTAACCACCGAATTTCTAATGCATGGATTACATTTGAGTTACATATTTCGATATATATCAGCGCATTGTCACCTGCTTTACAAAATTTATAACAATCTGACCAATTTTTGGTTAATACATAAAATTTGTGATCAATTTTATAGGCCAAATGTAAACTCCGTAACAAGTAACTCATAAGGTTTTTTAACGTTAATAGCTTATATTTTAATAACCAATAAAGCTAAACACTAACTGCAAAAATTTTTATGAAGAGGAAAAGTGCCGTTTTTAATCAAAATTAATATATTTTACAAACTTTCTCGTATATCTTAGCTATCACGACTTCAACTCTGTAACGATTTTTCGTCATAATTTTTGATAAAAATGCATATACCAGAATTTTGGAGTTATCTATTATTTATATTCCGAAAAGTATAATGTTATTTATACTCAAATGATCACTGGACAGTAAGTAATCATCTAGTATAACAGACTTGAAGCTTTTCTGCAGCATGTAACATTCTCGAGATGAAAAAGGATGTCTTTAATAAGATTTAAAAAAATGTTGTAAACTCCGTTCCTAATTTTTACACCAAACTATTTAACGAGTAAGAAAAACAATCTCATATTTGGATTCACCTTGTAGGCATCATGCGATTTTGTTTCGGAAAAAAATTCTGACAAAGCGTTTCTGAAAGAAAACGAAAAAAGTAAGCAAATGTAAACTCCGTAACTGTAAACTCCGTAACCACAATTGTTTGCATCAGGTTTCATTCAAATAAATGTAGATAAATGTTTAAAATATTTTAAAATAACCATAAACAGAGGTGATTCAACTAATATTTATGCGTCAAAAGACGATTCAACTAATAATTTTGTGTCAAATCAAAAAAAGTTATCAGTTTTTTACCCTAAGCTTCTGGAGCGAAAAACGATTGATTTTGCATTTCATTGGTTTTGAATCGATATTTCGAGTCAATACTGACATTAGTTTGACAAATTAAATTTGTTTCACACAATTTAAGAATTTTTTGATCGCGAAATGTTATGTTCTTAATATATTATTTTGTAACTGCGCAACCGCTGTTTGGATTTTAAAAAATTTTATATTTTTGAAAAGCATTTAAAAGGACCAAAAATACTAAATTAAAAAAAATTAAAATTTTTTTTTCGCGGAATGAATTGTATTTTTATTCGCGAAACCGCCAATTTGACAAACACAAATTATATATCATTGGAAAGCCAGTTGAAAACCCAAATACGAAAAACTAATAAATTGAAGAAAATTCGTATGCAATTTTTTTTGTTATATCTTTTGCTTGTGAAAATGTAAACTCCGTCACCACAAAAAAAAATTAAAATTCTGCAAAAAAAGTTATTGCGACAACTTGTAGAAGAGATTTTTTGCAATTATGTTTATAATGACTAAACTTACTGATTCCATTAAGAAAAAACCGAAATATTAGCACTTTTTGCTTCTCACAAATTTGGCCAAAAATTTATCACATTTTTTTATTTCACCCATATATAATAAATTTGTTATGATTTTCTATTGTCTATTTCGTTTCGGCGTTGCTCCCATGTGGACGCTTTTGTTTATTTAAGCGATTTTTTATAGATACAGTATTGTAATGGATTTCATCGTTGCCACATTTTTAGCGTCTTTTCCAAATTTGCAGAAATTTCCAAAGAAAAAGACAGAAACTGGATCTAGTCTGATTTGCAAATTTAATGTGTTTATAACTTTTGAGGAAAATGTTTATACTTCTTCTTGACCTCAAACCTACTAAATTAGAATTTTTATATGTTTAACGATATTTGTTGTATATTTTAATAAGCGTTTTCCAAAATTTTTCTAATTTCGGATTTTTTTATTGATTCTTCTGTTTTTCCCCCAATTAGTCCTTTTTTTATTTTTTCTATATTTTGATCCTTTGGGGCCGATCACAAGATCTGTCCTATACCGAAAAAACTGATTCGGTGCTGACAATTTGTTGACAATCGAATAATTCAGTTGCATCAAATGATTTTTTCGGTCGCGACTACCAAATTAATCCTGTCTCAATTAGTTTTCTGTTGTCACAACTGACACACTCGGCTATCATAACTGAACTATTCTAATGGCTATAAATACGATTGTCAACATCGAGTCTGTTTTCTGGGTGTATTCTTCTTTGAAGATCTCTCAAATGAATGGTATTATAATTGGAAATGGTTTACATATTACAAAAACAATGAAAATAAATTTTTGCTTAACACTAATAGAAAAAACTATAAGTCAGCATCTTATAACAACAAAATGGCGAGACATAACCACTATTGAATATGTTTTTGTTTCTTCCTTATACTTTTAATTCCTCTTTTTTTGTTGTTGTTGTTTTTGAAAGAGGTAAACATTTGGCATACAAAAATTACAAAGTTTATATAAAGTTTTAACAAATACAAACATGTTGAGGTTTTTTTGTGATAGTGTGTGTTAGTGTGTATCTGTATTCATTTGTATAAGTCTAAATATATGTCAGAAAACCACAAAATTGTAAATATAACTGCTGTAGACACATTAATTATGCAGCGTATTAAACATGTTTACAATAAGAACGGATATAAGTATATGAAGGAGACCAAAAGGAAAAGAAAACAGTAAAGAAACTATAAATCAAATTTATAATTTTATTGATTTTGAATAAATTTCATAAAAGTTTTAAGAGGTTTGCGGTTGCTGTGGTTAGGTATTGCGGATTTTCAAAATGAAAGAAATATTTGTGTAAATATTTAATTTATTGCTTCAGATTATAGATATGTGAGTTATGTTTAATTAAAAGTGAGAATAGATAGCAAAAGTAGGAGTATGAGTATTTGTATTGATTGATGTGTTAATACTGAGGCGTATGAGTTATGAAGAATTTAGGTTAGAAGTTAAAGTTGTATGCCTAATATTATAAAACTACATATTTACTCACTTGCTATTTTACATAGTACACTCTAATGAAATTCTATTGAAATTTACTTAACTTGTATTACACTCATAGAAATAAGTCTGTAAAAGTAGCAGAAAAAGTTACTAAAATTCAGTTAAAAATGATGCTGCAGAAAAAAACTGCTAAAATTAGCAGATTTTTTTGCTAAATACTAGTACAATAAGAATAGCAAAATTAAAACTGTTAAATTTACAGAATTTTAGTTATATTTAAGCCAACTTTTAGTTAATTGAAAATAACAAATTGTACTGTAAAATCTGCAGAAAATTTTGCTAAATATTAGTAGACTAAAAATAGCAAAAATTAACTTTTATATCTACAAAATTTTTGCTATTCTTAAGCTAAATTTAGTTGAATGCAAATAGCAGTGTATACTGCTAAAATCAGCAGAAATATTTGCTAAAAAATTATAAACTACTGTTTTCAAAAGGCTCAATTTTTATTAGCATTTAAAAACAAAATCGAAAAAGAAACTTCGAAAATTTTACATTTTTTTGTGATGTTTTAGGCTACAAATTATTTAGCAAAATTTTTTGCTGATTTTGGAAGGTTAATTTGCTATTTTCCATTTACAAAAATTTAACTCAAATATGACTAAAATTCTGTACATTTAACAGTTTTATGTTTGCTGTTTCTATATTACCAATATATGGCAAATATAATCTGCTAAATTAGCAGTTTTTTTCCGCAGTTTTTTTTAAACTAATTCTTAGTAGTTTTAACTAAATTTTTTACAGACTTTTTACTATTAGTGTAATAATTAAAGATAGTAAATTGAGCAGAAAATTTAACTTAAAAAGCAGTAGTTTTTACAGTTTTGTAATAATTATCATGTTTTGCTATTTTAACTGTATTTATAGTTGTTTTACCATATTTGTCAGTTTTTTTTTTAACAAAATAACTACCTATTGCAGTTAATTAAATTTTTTACGGACTTTTTTCTTTTAGTGTAATAATTGAAGTTAGTAAATCTAGCAGACAATTTAACTTAAAAAGCATCAGTTTTTACAGTTTTGTAATAATTTTCATGTTTTGTTATTTTAACTGTATTTGTAGTAGTTTTTACCATATTTGTCAGTTTATTTTTAACAATTAAAGATAACTACCTATTGCGGTTATTTTAAATGCGAATGAGGTGTACACAATTTCAACTTCAAATGCAGTTATTTTTACTGTTATGACGTGTACACATTTTATTTTAACTGTTGTTTGCAGTCGATTCTAAATAACGGTCACTGGGTGCAGAAAATTTTTAATATCTTTATCCACTGCCTGACCTGAGGTACATAGGTATTTATACCATACTTTCACAACTTTCCTCCCTAGAAGTTCTTCATACATACTTATATAGTTTAGTTCCAAACATTTACACATTTTATTGCATTTTTAATGTTAAAGCCATCTGTTACTGAGTACTTTGAATTAATTTTTTTTTATATTTTATGTTGTTTTTTTTTTCTACCAGTTACGTATAACTAGCATGCAACATTATGTTACTGACATTATCTGTATTAGTTACAACAACCAACCACTACTATTAGGACATCGACCATGACAGTTAAGTGGCAATGTAGTGGTAGCACCAAATTGGTGTAAACTTGAATGCTCTTTTTACCATCATTTGATCATTGACAGCTAGTTAGCACTATCAAGAGTGTCAGGTGTTACCAATGGCATGTACAAATGGCTCCTGAACAACATTATCAACTAACAATTTACACGATAATGGTGCTCTGTTGCTTCTGGTAAGACATGAACACTTACACACAAATATACACACACACACAAAGACGGAAATGAAAAAAGTGTAATGTAGAATAAGTTCAAGATAATTTTTTTGAGCTAAATAAATGTTTAAAATATTTATATTACATCCCAGCAAAATTTTGTATAAAAATCTATCTCGGAATCTATTCCAGAGCAGCAGTTTTATGGAACAGGTCCTAGAACTGGTTCCTCAAAGCCAAAATAAACTTCATGCAATATATTTAAGGAAACATTTTAGAACGTTTAGTCAAAAATTTGACAAAAAAATAAATGTAAATAAAATATTAACGTTTTTCATGCCGATTATATGAAACCCTACACCACAGTATGATTTGGATCATATTCCGACAAAAGCATTTCAAATACCAGAAAGTGAAATTAAATTACCGTTCAAGCGTACACTAATAGAAAAAAATCCGTAAAAAATTAGTTGAAATTACTAAAAATTGTTTAAAAATGATGCTGCAGAAAAAAACTGCAAAATTAGCAGATTATTTTTGCCTTATATTAGTTATATAGGAACAGCAAAAATAAAACTGTTAAATATACAGAATTTTAGTTATATTTGAGCTAAGTTTTTGTAAATGGGGAATATCAAATTAATCTGCTAAAATCAGCCAAAAATTTTGCTAAATAATTAGTAGCCTAAAAAATCACCAAAAAATTTTAAATTTTCGAAGTTTTTTTAAATTTTTTTTTAAATGCAAATAAAAATTGAGCCTTTTGAAAACAGCAGCTTACAATTTTTTAGCAAATATTTCTGCTGATTTTAGTAGAATGGACTGCTATTTGTATTCAACTAAATTTAGCTTAAAAACAGCAAAAATTTTGTAGATATAACAGTTTATTTTTGCTATTTTTAGCCTAAAAATATTTAGCAAAATGTTCTGCAGATTTTACAGTACAATTTGCTATTTTCATTTAACTAAAAATTAGCCTAAATACAACTTAAATTCTATAAATTTAACAGTTTTAATTTTGCTATTCCCATTTTACTAGTATTTAGTATAAAAAAACTGCTAATTTTAGCAGCATTTTTAACTAATTTTTAGTAACTTTTTCTGCTATTTTTACAGATTTATTTCTGCCATTGTAGAAACATTAATAAGATATTTTTATTTTTTGTACTACAACAACATTTTATATAAAATACGTTTGTATGTTCGTTGTCAATAACAGTAAAAACAACGATATTATCCTAAACAAAGTAAATATTTTGATTGGGACTTAGCAGTGGTATACTTTGTTCAACAATTATTAAAATTTTTGAATTAAAAAATACAAAAATGAAAATAATCTCGTTGTTTTTACAAATGACAACGAACACACAAACACAAGTGTATGTATATTAGACCGCACAGCAAAAAAAAATAGTTCGCCGTACACCCTCCAATATGAAGTTTTTTGGCAGGGCAATTAAAAAAAAAAATTTTTTTGCCGAACGTAGGGGTTGTCTTTTTCAAATTTTCGTTATAGCTTCGGCATTTAAAGTCGGATTTTATAGTCTGATATATCGATTTTTTTGCCTCGAGGAGTGTTTTGCTACAAGGAAAAATCCAATGAAAAAAAATTTAAAAATTCGACCCCTACGTTCGGCAGCCAATATATAAAAAAAAATTCCACTGGGTTTATCGAAAACTTCCTTAGCAAAAGTTTAATGATTTTTTGCTGGCATTAGGGTGGTACATTAGGGTTGTAGCAAATGAGATCTGGTGCGTAACTACTAGAACGGGATACTTGAGGTCAATGGCCCTTAGAGCCATATGATTCATAGATGTATCATATTTTAAGATCCGACTGTAAATGCCAAAGATATAAAAAAAAAATGTAAAATGGCGACCCCTACGTTCGGCAAAAAAAAATTTTTTTTTTGAAACCTCCTTGCAAAAATACTTCATATTGTGTACGGCGCACTTTTTTTTGCCTGTAACGTGGCACGCTCTAATGTATATAATAGTACCCATAGGGTATTTTATGTGAAATGTTGCTTTTCAAAAAGTGTTGATTTATGACTGGTTTTACCAAGTCAGAAAAGTACATAATTTTCGCCCTGTTGAATTTTTGTACCTTATCAAAATGGTCAACCTTTTTGCAACAACAAATAAAATCTAATATGACAATATCATATTAGAATTTGAACTTGAGGTAGAACAATATGCTAGCTAAATATATTAAAATACCTTTTGTTTAAAAAAATTGTTTTTGTTAATTGTAGCTCCTTAAATTCGGATATATTTCTGGTATTTTATCTTACACAAATAGTTATCCATCATAATTTGGTCTTGCTCTGTCCATAAATTTTATTTATGTTGCCAATACGTGATCAATTTTAAAAATCTAATAAAACATTTATAAACAATTTAAGCCTAAACATTTTTTTTTTTTTTATTTTACTAATATAATAAATTTTATACAAAAAAAATTTACAATAATAACTAATTTTCTGAATTTTTTATAATCTGTAAAAAAAATACTTTTAAATAACAATTCGATTATAATTAAAAATTAAATTAAAATTCTATATAATAAAATATAAACTTATGGTAACAATATTAATATAAAATTTAATATAATGGGTATATTAAAATGCTAATTAATATTAAGTTTATTATAGTTTGTGTATGATTAAAATTTTAAAATAATTTAATTTAATGTGCTTTAACAATAGAATCTAGTTAAAATAAACAAAAGTTTTATAGTGAACTACAACAAAAAATATAGAAATATTTTCTATAGTTTATTATTAACGCCAAAAATTGTTGCTTCATTCGTTTTAACTAAATTTTACTGTTCATTATTTCATATAAATTTATTGAAGTTGTTGTCATTTTAGGAGAAAAACAAAGTCATTCTGGAATTGTCATTTGTGGTGTAAAGGCAATTCCAGAACAAGTTTGTGTAATTTATATGACAGCATTTTGATTATCTGTTTATCAATACTAATCTCTGGATAATACAATATTATATATAATCACACCTTTCTACAAAAAGGCTTTAAATTTGCAGAAAACTAAGAAAATAAGGGAGAACGGTCTGGGAGTCAATCCATCTAAAACCGAACTTGTTTTGTTCACAAGGAAGTACAAACCGGAGAGATTTGATCTCCCTAGATTGGACGGAGTTACTCTTCAACTCTCGGGGGAGGCAAAGTATCTGGGTGCCATTCTTGACTCTAAACTTTCCTGGAAGAGGAATACCGAGGAGAGAATGAGAAAAGCCTTATGTGCTTTTTACACCTGTAGAAGGACCTTTGGGAAGAGATGGGGTCTACAGCCGTATATCATTCACTGGATGTATGCGGCGATTATCAGACCAATCTTGACCTACGGGGCACTGGTGTGGTGGAGGGCGGTGGACACGGGTTCATATCTCTCCACTCTCGCAAAGGTGCAACGACTGGCTTGTCTGGGTATTACGGGGACGGCTCGTTCTACACCCCAGGCAAGTTTGGAGGTGATGCTTGGCATCCCACCACTGGATATTTATATCAAGGGCACGGCGGCAAAGGCAGCTCTCAGACTCAGGGAGATGCAGGAGCTGAGGCAACGCACTTGGGGGCACAGTACCATTCTGCATGGGATTGGTGGTGCACTACTGGATCGTGAAACGGACTCTATTGTACCGGTCACGAATTTCCAGAGGACTTTTGAGGTGATTGTACCGACCAGGGAAGACTGGGCAGCCGACTCCGTTATTCGGAGTGGTGATATCTCAGTGTTCACGGACGGTTCGAAGACGGACATGGGGACAGGGTCGGGAGTTTACTCCGGCGAACTGGACCTTCGAATCTCCATACGACTCTCGGACGATTGTAGCGTGTTCCAGGCGGAAGTGTATGCAATTGACGTGGCCGCACGGATGATAATGGAACGGGATTTGGATCCATCGTCCATTAGCATCTTTGCGGACAGTCTTGCTGCTTTGAAAGCCCTGGAATCCGATACTGTCAGATCGGGGTGTGTGCGGCACTGTATTGAATCCCTCGACCGTATTCGTCGACACTCGGTAAGGCTGGTGTGGGTCCCTGGAAACGCTGGGATTGCGGGGAACGAGCGGGCTGACGAGAGTGCGAGGAATGGCTCCGAGTCGGTTGAGGACCCTATACAGACGGAGGTCCTGGTTCCTCTGGTGGAGCTATTCGGTGTGATAGGGGATATATCGGATAGGGAGACGAGGGCAAGGTGGACAACCTTGACCAATTGTAGGATATCTCGGACCCTATGGCCACTGCCAGATCCGGGGAGGACAAAGATTCTTCTTGGATTTGGCAAGCGGACGGTCGGGATGCTTGTAGGGGTTCTAACGGGACACTGCGCGATAGGCCGAATGGCTGCGCGTTGGGGTTACGCCCAGGCGGACTACTACAGGGGCTGTGGGGACGAGGAGGAGGAGGAGACAGTGCATCATCTGCTTTGTGAATGTCCTGGACTGAAGGAACGGCGACTCAGATATCTGGGGTGCAGGTTCTTCGACGACCTGGACAGTCTACGCGATGTTTCTCTGTCTGGTCTTGCGAACTTCTTAAGGGGATCGGGATGGTTCTAGATTTCTCGGGTCGTGGTATTTCTTTCCATGTGGGGGAAACTAAGGGAATCACAATGGGCCCTATGGCCTCCGAGTGAACTCGCCGTTCTGGCGGGCTCCCATTCAACCTAACCTAACCTAAGAAAATATTTTACAAGGCGAAGAAATGTAAAATAAATAAATATTTAAAAATTGTTAATAAGAGTAATATGATCGAAAGGGGAATTTTAAGGAAGTTGTTAATAAAACCCAGCTTTGGACTAAAATAATTTAAAAATTAATTAATTTCAAAGGATAAAATAAACATTTTGAATGTCGTGTACGTTAAAACTATTCTATTATTCAGGAAAAAAGGGAACAATTACAGCCCTCCCACACAGAGTGTGGTTTTACAAAAAGAAAAATCAAATTTATTAACCTCGTTATGTAAGGGAAAGGTGTGCTAGTAAGTAAAGTTATCTTGTAGAAAAAAAAAAGGAAATCCACTAACACAAATAAACAAGTTCAAGGTTATTATTGGATTGTAATTACTTCGCCGGCATCAGTTCGGAATTGTAAAATAACAAAAGATTTGGTCCACTGTACTGTACTACAATGTTGGGTCCTTTTGTAAATATGTACTTTCTATAAAAGATACTTTTATATAAAAAAGGACTTTTTATAAAAAGTTTCTTTCATAAATAAGTAACTTTTATAAAAATATAACTTTTATAGAATAGTACCTTTTACAAAAAAGGACCTTTTAGAGCAAAGTTCCTATATAAAAAAGTACCTTTTATAAAAAAGTACCTTTTATAAAAAAGGACCTTTTATAAAAAAGGACCTTTTATAAAAAAGTACCTTTAATAAAAAAGTACCTTTAATAAAAAAGTAGCTCTAGTAAAAATTAACTTTCATAAAAAAAGTGACATTTATAAATGAGTGCCGTTTAGAGAAAAGTAGCTTTTATAAAAAAATACCTTTCATAAAAAAATAACTTTTATGAAAAAGGAACTTTTAAAAAAAGTACCTGTAATAAAAAGTACCTGTAATAAAAACTACCTTCTACAAAAAGTACCTTTTATAGTGCTTTTCCCAAAATGTCTTTTACATAAAGTACCTCTTATAAAAAGGGCCTTTTATAGAAAAGTGCATTTTGTAAAAAACTGTCTTTAAAAAAGGAGTACCTTTTATAAAAAAAAGTACCGTTTTAAAAAAAAGTATCTTTTATAAATGAGAACCGTTTCTAAAACAGGACCTTTTATAAAAAAGTATATTTTATATAAAAGTACCTTTTATAATAAAGTACCTTTTTAAAAAAGTACTTTTTATACTTTTTAAAAAAGTACTTTTTGTACTTTTTAAAAAAGGACTTTTTATACTTTTTGAAAAAGTACTTTTTATACTTTTTAAATAAGTACTTTTTACAATAAAGTACCTTTTATAAAAAAGTACCTTTTAAAAAAAGTACCTTATATAAAAAAGTACATTTTATAAAAAAGTACATTTTATAAAAAAGTCCCTTTTATAAAAAAGTCCCTTTTATAAAAAAGGAACTTTTAGAAAATTTTATTAAAAATTGTTTTAAAAAAGTACAATTTATAAAAAGGTACCATTTATAAAAATATTGTCCTTCGAAAAAGGTCCTTTGAATTAAAAGTTACTTTACAGAAACAAGTAAAAGTTTTTCAAAATCTCTGTCAATCCCATGTATTTTCTTTCTTCTTAAACTATTTCACAGTAACTTTTAAACCACCCCTGATAATTGCTTCGGGAGGTGGAAATTTTCGACTTTGATTAACATTTTTTCTACGTGTAATTTTGGGTCTTAAAGAAGAACCTTGTTTAGTAGTAGCTAAACCAGATCTTGGTCGAGAAGTTGTAGATGAAGTTGAGGAAGTTGAGTTTAAAGATCTTGAAGTTGTAGTTGTTAGAGCAGAGAATGGTAAGGCTGAAGAAGTTTCAGAATTAGCAAAATCATTAGAAGATGATAATGTTGAATTAGAATAATTTGAAGACGTAGTATTTACTATTGCACCTGCAGCACTTCTAGCTGTATCCCCATAAGGTTTATAAATTCTTATACCCGAATTAGATCTTACTGGCAATAAAGTTACCAATTTTGGAGTAGTCTCCGTAGTAGTGGCATCAGCAAATTGTGATGATTTTAACATTTCCTCATATTTAGTAGGATCTATAACTTCTACTTCAGCCTCACCTACTACAGGTATGGCAGCACCAACACCTTCCGAAGAAGTATCATCAATGAAACTAGACATGGGTTTAATAAAAGGTTCTCTTCTTTCAAAGACTATGTCCTCATAAGGTGTTGGTGTGGTAGATTGGGTTAAAGGTCTTTTTGTTTTGGGTGTTGTGCTGAATGCTGAGCTTCTCCTTGTGGTTGCTGTTGTGTGTATGGTGCTGGGTGAAGGTTTTCCTCTTGACTCATTTTTATGAGTATTTTTCAATTTATTTTGCGAGAACGGTGGTACCTTTGTTTGATGACTTGGTGTTATACCCAATTTGGAAGCTAAGGTATCAAATATCAGGGAAATATCTTGTATATTGGTAGCATTATTGATTTTAGTTTTCAACTCATTTAAAGTGAAATTATCAGTTTTTTCTATATCTTCTGATACCCAGGCTTGTAAAGTTGTATTGAATACCTTACGCATATTAGCATTAAGACTCGGCTGAGTTGATGTAGTACCATTGGGATATTTAAATTTAGAATTTGAAGGAAACAAACTAGAATCATCAAAAATCGTTGGAGGTCTTTTGTGGGCAGGCTGAACTCTGGAACGTACAGTGGTGGTAGCTAAAGGTTTGAAGGAAGTAGAGGGTCGTAACGTTGTTGTGGTGATAGTTGATGAAGTAGAGGTTAAGGGGTCTCTGTTGGTTGCATTCTTAGAGTTATTGGTCTGTTCCCCCCTTGTGTATTTCTTTAGACTTTGTTGATTTAGTTGATTTCGTTTTAATATAAGTTCCTTGAGATTTAAAAAGTTTGGCTTGAACGTGGAAGTGGTAGTTTTAATCAATTCTGTTGAAGAAGCTGTTTCTTCTGTTGAAGAAGCTGTCGATTCTTCTTGTTTCATATAAGCAGTTGTTTCTGATATTGCTTCATCTTCTGCCTCTTCTTTGTTAGTTATGGTAAATCCTTCTTCCTCTTCTACTGGCTCTATTCTAGATTCTAAAGGCTGTTCTTTATTCTTTGTTATATCATCCTTAGGTAAGTCCAATAAATCCATAAAGAATTCGCCAATTTTATCTGCCAATTCCGAAGAAGCTGAAGAAGAATCTACTAATACTTGTTTGGGTTTTAAAGTGGAAGTTTGTTCTTTGCTTTGCTCCAAAACCTGTTCTGTAGCCTCTAGTTTGGGGGTTTCCATGTAAGTAGTTACTTCCTTTTCTGTTGTGGTTACTACTCTTTCTGTAGTGGAAGTGGTATTTTCTTGTTTCTTGGCTATTACACCACCACCTAAATGTTCAAATTTTCCATTAGCAGTTTCCAAATCAAAAGGTAAATTATCTTGTGACACCAAGTTAGGATTCAAAGGTTTAAATGGTGGTATAACAACATCATCTATTAGAGGAACCGGTAGAGGATGTGGTTGCACTGACGCTCCTGCTCCTAGACGCTCAATACCTTCGGAGCCAGGCATAAATACTGGATTACCAAAACTATGATAAAACATTAGATCTTGAGGAGTTTTCATTTCCACATTTACATCCGGTTTCCTAAATGAAGGACCATAGAAATTCTGTGTATAAGCATCCAAAGCCAGCTTAGGTGGTCGGGGTTCTTCGGGTAGGAAAGGTAATTCAATTTCATCGATTCTTCGTCGTGGAGGTTCTTCATTTACAGATGGTACTGGCGGCAGTGGAGGTATTGAAGTTGAGACTACTGGCATTTGCATAGTTGGTAGTGTTTTGGTAGGGAAAGACGGTGGAGGACCGGGTAAAAATTCTGGTACTTCACGATGTATAGGTCTCCAGGGTTGGGTATCTAAAATTGGTACGGAAGTGAATAAATTTTGATCTAATTTGGGTAGCAAATGAGGAGAGGAGGGGGAGGTTATATCGGGATAATTAAAATGATTGTGTGGGGCCGAGGAAGGCACGACATGGGTGGTAGGCGAGTATGTAGCAGTAGTAGGTTTTTTTGTGGTTGTAGTCGAAGAAGTGGTGGAGGATGTGGTAGCCAATGTTGTTGTTGTTGCAGTAGTAGGCTGGGCTGTGGTTGTGGTTGTTGTAGTTGTGGTAGGAGCTGCTGTAGTAGTGGTTGTTGTCGCTGGGCTTGCCATCGTAGTAGTGGTCGTTGTTGTTGTTGTTGTTGTTGCCTTTGTTGTTGACTTCGTTGCTGGCTGCTGCGGTTGCGGCACTATTGTTGTCAATTTTTCTATACCCGGCTTCTTAGGTTTAACTCTTAAGGCATAGGGTGTCACTGTTTTGGGTGCTAAACTACTGCTCAAATTATAGGCTCTGGTAGGTGTTGTCTTCTTACGTGCTATATCTGCATCTGTTTTGGTTATTTCAAATGATCCCTCAAAGGATCCTTGTATAACAGGAGCATTTTCTACATCAACATCAGGTTCATCATCAGGTGAATGAGGTTTAGCTGTACTACGTCCTTTTCCCGAGGTAGCCGATGAAGAGGGTTTGTTGATTAAAGCTGGTGGACTGCCACCTTTTTTCATTAAACGTTTTTCCAATTGAGTTTGGCTTGTTGGTACTGCATGCTGGACAAAAATAGAAGAAGAAAGGAAAATGGAATATTAAAAATTAGAAAAACAAATCGAATTAATTTTATAAGACAAATGTAAGGGAGAAGAATTTTTTGTAGTATTTTGTACGTTTCATAATGGCTATTGGTCGAAGAAATTTGGTATAATGAATGCTCTTAGACTTTGGAATCTTTCTTGCTAATAATCGCTTTTTGATATAGATTTTCCCTAGAAGTGTACTGCAAAACATGGGTATATAACTTAAAAATGCAGGACTACACGCCAAAAGAACTGCTAATTTTTTGAGGACAAGCTTTCTTAAGTCAATTTCGAAAACTCTGTTCCGAAGTGAACCGTATATCCAGTAGTCTTTATCGAGTAAAGCCTCCAATTCCTCATATTCGACATTTTTTGGCTAACCTGGGCGGTCTTTGTCTTCCAAGTCAAAATCACCACTTCTCAACCGCACAAACCATCTCTTGCACATTAAAATCGATGGAACATATTCAGGATAAGCTCTGGTGAGTAATCGATGAGCTTTAGCTTCACCTTTTGTCAAATTGAAGAAGTACAGTAAAACTTCCAGCAACTGGTGCTTTGTTGGCACAAAATTCGACATTTTCGAACCACAAAAAAAATTATCATATAGAGACAATCTGACAGTAAAACATAAACAATAATACAATTTAATGGAAAATCACTGATGAAGCCTGTCCATAGAAAAAGACAGAAACTAGATCTAGTCTGATTTGCAAATTAATGTGTTTATAACTTTTAGAAAAAAGGTCTATTCTTCTATTTAACCTCAAACCTACTAAAAAAAACTTTGCTGTTTACACTATTTCGTTCAAGGACTTAGTGAGAACAAATGACAGATGTTTACACTCTAAAATGCCATATAAGTTATTAGAGACACAAACCATGTGTAAAATTTAAGCCGCCGGTTGTGAATCCAGCAAGTTATATACCCAATAGAATAAATTTTGAATTTTCTCTCCTAATAACTCGAGATATTTAGTAAATTTTTCCCCTTGATCTGCACTAGATAGAGAATCAATCTTGAATTTGAGTAACTTTTGTCCCTCGATTTCTGCTAGATTTATAATAGATCCAGAATTTTGTGTCTACGAACTCGGGTGGATAGAGAAGTTTTCCTAAATTTGGTATCTTCAAAAGCTTGTGATATGCCTGAAATTGTGTGTCCTTAATAACCTTTGTTCCTCGTAAAACTAAACAATGCCTGAAATTTGGTACCTTTATAAACACATAAGATGCCCACAATTTTGTATCTATATAAAATCATCTTATAAATTTCGTTTGTTTTAAAAATCCTTTCTAAGGTAGAAATTTAGTACTTTTGTTAACCTATTTTAACGATAAATTTAAGAACCTTTATTAACCGTTAACACTTACCGCATCTTTAAACAGTGAAGCCGATTTAACTACCTGCTCATCTAAAATACGTTTAATTTCTACTGAATCAGCATCGATGCGTAAAGATATATACAAAGATTTTACCGAGGTTGTTTCCAAAAAGATGGCTTCTTTTATATACTCCTCAACATTGTGGATATTTCTTAAATAGATAGAAAATAAATTTTATATTTAAAAGAAAAAATTAAAACACCAAATTTTTAACTTACTGTGGCAATTTTCTCACATCAAAAAATGTTCTAAAATGAACCTTTATCAAAGGACCCTCGCCAAAACCCCAAACATCAGTGCGCAGTGGCAGCAAACCTTGATCTAATAAAGATCTTTCCACAAATCGTTTATAAAATTCAATCTTTTGTTTATAAGAAGTAGTGTGATTATATTTTAAACCCGTGGAAAATAGATCACCTTTTGCTATGCGAAATGAACCCTCAAATCCCAAGACAGCTATATTCAAGAGAAAAATAAAAATTTTAATATTTCAAAATCCTATGGGAAAATTAAACTTACGATCTTCCATATTGCCTTTAACAGAACTAAAGTAAAATGCTAATCCTGCTATAGATATAACCGCCAATAATACAATGAATGCGGCTGTTGTTAATATTATGGAAAAAGATCTGGTTTTCTGATAGTGAGCATGAGGTTTCGTTGAAAATGTTGAGGGCGCCACATTACGACCATCTCTCCATATACCCCAGGTATTGTAGCCATATTGATTATTTAAACTGTGATCATTACTATACGAGGGTTGGTTATTCATGTGATAGTAGGCTCCCAAGGTGGAACGTCTACCCAGTGTGTTTTGGTATGTATACTCATTAGACTGCAAATAAAATATTAATGTAAAGAAAAACTAATTAATTTTAATTTGTTTTAAATATTTTTAATGATTAAAAATTATTTTATTTAACCTTAATGGTTGAATAGAGGATAGAATAAATAAAAAATGATTATAACTTTCAACCAATTATTTTGCAAGTCATTACTAGGTTTTATTCATATTTCCTATAGCAATAAGCCTAAAACTTCCTCTTACTTAATATTTTAAAACGGTTTTATAGTCATGCATATTCAAATATCCCATTATGAGCAAATTTGTTGTATTCCTTACTGTATTACTTAATTAAATAAATAACAAAAACGATTTGAGAGAATGAATGAAAATGCTACAAAAATTTAAACACAATTTGTTTAAGTTTTTAAAGTTTTCTTTATATAGCTGTAAAGGGGTTAAACTAAATTTCTATTTAAAATTTCATATTTTCTAACCAATGTATCTTATAACACCCAGTTTCTTTGCTGTTTTATGTTTTGCCAAATCATTATCAAAATGATTTTTGTAATTACGTTAAATTATAATTCATTATTTGCTGTATTATTTGCTATTCTTCATTTGCTTCTTTTCGTGTACATTTCTTAACATATACTTTATTTTCTAATTATATTTTCTGTAAGTAATTGAGAAAAATGTTTGCTTCCTGTGTTTTAATGTAACTTAATATCATTATTATTAATATGACAAAGCGGACAAAGGGGGAAGGTATGCTAAGGAAATTGGTAATTTAAAAAATTATAAAAATAATAGAAAATTATTTAAAGCAGTTTGTCTTGAGCAACCACTTATATATTAAAATGTTTAATTTTCAACAATAATTGTGTAATGTTTTTTAACACAGAGATAATATATTCTAACAAAAAAATTCCATGGCAACAATTTAAACTTTAAATTAAATTATGTTACAGGTTAGTTTGGGCCATAAGTAATTTTCAACAATATATGTTTACTTAACTATAAATACATAAAATGTAATTTAATCAAGAAAATCTTAATCCCAACATTTTACACGCAAAACAAAATTAGTTTTCTTTTTTGTGGAATGTTTGCACATAATTTTCAACAATAAATGTTTAAAAACAAAAGAAATTTCGAGATAAATTGGTAACATATTAAAGGCTATGAAGGAGAGAATATGATTTAAAACTTATTATCTTGAGCAACGAGTAAAATAATAAAATACTGTAACAAAAAAATCTTCATGATATCAGTTTAGAGCCAAATAAAGTTAAATATTAGCGGTATTTAAACAACTAATGTTTAATTAACTGTAAATATTAAAAATAAAATTGCATTGTTGTAAAGAAAATCTCAAGGACAGCATTTTAAACACAAAATAAATTTAGGGTTTTTAGGTGGAATTTTTCATATATCATACTTTTTAACAACAAATGTTGAACAACAAATTTTCAATTTGTAAATAGATAAATAATAAAATATGTGATTTTCAACTATAATTGTTTAATGTCTTCACTTAAATTTTATTTTATCGGGATATACATTAATTGCATTAAAGGAATTAAATATGCAAAAATCCCAAACGTATTTAACAAATCGTGAAAAATAATCCGTTTTAGGCATATCCATATCCGGATTTCATTTTTCGGTAAGGAAGTCGTCAGGGGACGATGTTTTTAGAATTTCTGGAAATATTTGTTAAGTTAGATTACAAACTCAATGAGAATTTCTTGTTCTCGTCTAGGAGCGTTATTAAAAAATCTTCAGGACAGTAGTATAAACTTAAAAAAAGTTATATTAGCAGTGAGTTGTGCCCGAATGTGGTTTTAAACAATAAATGTTTAACTATAAATACAAGAAAACTGCATTTTTATAAAGAAACTCATTTTAAACTCAAAAAAAAATTAGATTTTAGTTGCAATTTTGCACACATGTAATTTTCAACAATAAATGTTTAACAACAGATGCACACCAAGGGAAGTTGGTACTTTATAAGCAAACCGTTAAATTATAAAATATGTAATTTTCAACAATAACTGTTGAATGTGTTTTCATACAAAGATAACATATTGTGACAAAAAAAAAAAATCATCATGACAGCAGCTTAAACTGAAAATAAAGTTATATTAGCGGTGAATTTTGCTTGAGTGCAGTTTTAAACAATAAATATTTAATTAATTATAAATTCCAAAAAAAAAAAATATGTTTGGAACAAAGAAAATTTTAATGATAGCATTTTGAACTCAAAACAAGTTTTGGTTTTCAGGTGGAATTTTGATCAAATATAATTTTCAACAATAAATGTTTAACAAAAGGCATGCCAAAAGAAATTGGTAATGTATAAAATCATATAAAAAATAGAAAAATTATTTAAAACCGATTATATTGAGCAAGCAGGAAAATAATAAAATATATAATTTTCAACAATAAATGTTGAATGTTTTCTCATACAGAAATAAATTATTGTAACAAAAACTCATTATGACAGCAGTTCAAACTCAAAATAAAGTTATATTAGCGATGAATTTTGCCTGTGTGTAGTTTTAAACAATAAATGCTTAATTAACTAAAAATACAAACAAAAATTTTGTTGTTAAATTTAAATCCTAATAACAGCATTTTAAACTGAAAATAAATTACGTCTTTTGGATGGAATTTTGCATACATGAAATTTTCAGCAATAAATGTTTAACAGCAAAACGACAAAAATACAATGGTTAAAAATCTTCTAAACATTCAAAATATAGAAGCTATCAATTTATAACAGAATTTCATATTATATAATATCCCCCAGTAAAAAATTCATGGCAGTAATTCAAGTTCCAAAAAATTAAGTTTATAATTTTCGACGCTAAATGTTTATCAACTTATAATTACTAAAATTAAGGTACTCAATGTTCAACAATAAATAACTATCGATTTGTAAATACTATAACTAAAATGTTGAAAATATTCTTATTGTCCCATTTCGGACTTATTTTGTTGAAGATTATAATTAATAAATGAGGGGTATGTTTAGTTGATCTTTTATATGGTAAATGTATGTTTTGCGTTCGATTTTAGATCTTTATGTTTAAATTATTTTCAAATTAAAGAAAGATGATACAATTTTCACAAGTAAATTACAAAGAATAAAAAATTATAATTATAGATTATAATTAATATTATATTTCAGAATTTTATATATTTATCCTGGTGTTTGCCTTGTCACACTTCCCTTCTTTGCCACACACTCTTGGTTGCTATGAGATCTACGTCAATTATTGTTAGTGGAGATATAACCAGGAAAATAGCATTAGTTTATGCTACATTTAATAGAACCAGACTTCATAATTTCAAAGGAATTTTTAAACACATAATTTTAAAAATATTTACAGTAAATTAAATCTATTTAATAAATTTTAAAGAGTAGCCTTTAAGCTACATCAGATCTATAAGTTTGAGATTTAAATATAAGCTTTGAAAATCACAATAATTTCGCAACAATATCAATAGTGAATGAAATCTGGACTTTTTCTTTTCCAAATTGGCTTTGATATTTAAAATCGCACTACGTCTTTTATTTAAAAGTTTTTTTTTTTAAAAAACCTTTAAAAATTTTGAAATTTTGAGTTTGAGCCACTATATTCACAAAAGTTGTGGAGATAATGTTACACACTTCAGTTTGAAAAATAGGACATGGAATTAAACTTAAACTTTGTGAAGGGTTTTATTTTTAAAGCTATAGTTACGAAATTATACATTTTTTATTGAAATAATCGGTTGAAAAATTTAAAAAAGTAAAATCGCGAATTGTGCAAAACCTAGTGCCAATTTGAATAAACTGGTTGCAGATTCGAAATCAGCACACCCAATTATCTTAAACCCGATGCAAAGTTGTGCGACTTATAAATAGTGTCTTATTTTGTAGAGCTGTGTTATCACCAGAGAAGACAAAATTACTGTTTTAGCTTTTTATGCTTTTTATTGCTTGTTTTACTGATATTTGCTTCTTTTGCTTTTTTGGATTTTTCATTTTTTAGCTTTAAAATAGCTTTTTCTTAAGATTTTTGAGCTTTAAACTGCTTTTTTTAAGACTTTTTGCCCAAAAATACTTTTTTTGCTCACAAAAAATATTTTTTCTCCTAACTTTGAATTTTTTTTTTTTAACTGTTTTTTTCCAAGTTTTTTTATTTTTGCTTTTTTCTAGCTTTTTTACAATATTTTTTTGCTTTAAACACATCGGATTTTGCTTTTTTCTGTCTTCTATCATCAGTTATCACTAACTGTTTCTTAGAATCTTTTAGATTTTTAAAGAAAATTGTACTCTCAATTTTGAAAATTTTCTATTATTTAAGAAAATTATCAAAAAAATCGAGACTTCAAAAATTATTTTTAGTAATTTTTAAGTGCTCTTTAAATACACTTTAATAAAAATTTCCAGAAATGTGACTTTTTTGCTGTCTTTAAATATGACTACATATTGCACCTACATTGTAGATTCTACAAATTAACTTTGTGGAAAAAAAACTAAATCACATATTAATACCAATATTGACAGACATTAAATAGCAAACAGGACCTTGTTATACAAGCAAACAATGCAACGCAAAATACGAGTACTCATAATCATATACCACCATATACTTGCAGCTCCAAAAGCATACAAATAATGATGATTCATAACAAGTTAAATATTTAAAGCCAAAAACTGACTAGACACAAAAAACCAAAAAATAACAAAGGTGTGTCTACTGTCTACTCTAGCTGTTGTTTGAAAACGATAATATTGTTAATGTTGGTGTTGTCTGAAAATTTAACATTCAACCAAAGAAATACAAACAAAATATCACAACGTTTAGCAACAAAACAATGTATTGGCTTGTGGTATGTGTAGGAAAAATTTAATAGGAATTTCTTAAGTTATAAAACTAAACAATCAAACAAGAGACAAAATACAAGACAAGACACATGACATATGGATAGAAGGAACATTTACATGTGACAATTTAAACAGATAAAAAATATGTTAAAATATGATAAATTCTAAAGAAATATTAGAATAACATATAAACTAAACATAATACTAAACAATCATCAAGTACTGAATGTTAACCTACACATACATAGACTTATAATAGAGACAATAACAGAACAAGTGTGTTTTTTATATATGTAGAAGAGTTGCCATTCTATGAGTTGGTGTGACGTTAAAGAACATTTTAATAAGGGGAAGATAGCACTTGAATGGTTACCCAGCCAACAAACAAGCCAAAGATTCCAAATTTACAAGGAAAATTTCGATTTTATAAGCTATATATTTTCTGAGTCATTTCTCAGTGCACACGGGGCTCTTTTGGATGGACCACTTTCATAGGAAAAAGTGAAAAAATATTTATCTTTTTAGAGCCCATTACTGAGTCATTAATGACTCACAAAAATCTTTTCGTCTTCTTGGAGGCTAATTGAAGTATTGTTATTGTTGTGTTGCTTGTTAATTTGTTTTATTAAAATGTAATAAAATTCAAAACTTTTTTGTGAATACAAGCATAAAACTTTAAAAACTTTTATAAAAATAATTATAAAAATATTTATAATTTGGTAACTCTGGCATCTATAAACAAAAGGCTCTTATACTTGTTATTCCCTCATTCAAACATTCTGGTACTCGTACTTATATTACAAAACATAGAAGAAAACAAAATGAAACTGCAAACGCATTTGCGTAAAGCTTATAATGAAAATCTAGATTATATCTTTTACACTAGCACACTAGTTGAAAATATTAAATTTAACTAGGAAAGAAACAAAAGTATAAATAAATGGGTAAGATGGATAAAATAGTTGAATGGTTGGACGGATAGATGGTTGAAGTAGTACTCAGGCTTAAACTTCATACAATGAAAACCACAAAACACTGAATGAGCATTCAGTTTTAGAATAAAATGATGATTAAAAGTAACTATAGAATGAATGTGAAGCTCGAAAGGCAACAAAAGAGCAGACAAGCCAACTAACAGAAAGACAGATAAATAATAAAAAAAAATTATACAAATATTTTTGCGTATAAACAAACTAAAGAGCAAACAGACAGACAATTAAATAGACAGACTTACAGCGAAACAAAACGACTAACAGATATACTGTGAGCGTCAAAAGAAACTGTACATGTTGGTTTATTAGTTTATAGTTTCATTTTACTATTTTGCAATTCTACTTTAATTAACATTTAAGGATTAAAAAACTCATACAACAAAACGAAAAAATCTTCTTTTTCTTAGCGTCAAAATAAACTGTACAACTTGTGCACAATATAACACATTCTAGATAATATCAGTGGCCTTATATACAGCTCTTCCTCGCTCAACCTTTACTCTTTTTTTTTTGTTCGTGAAGTCGGGCAGAGAAAATTAAAAAAAAAGAAAGTTTCTAAACATTGTAAAAAAGTGAGACATTCAGAGTTTCTTTTCCAGAAGTAGGTTTTTCAGATTTTTAAGAGAATTTTCAGATTTTTAAGAGGATTTAAAAGACTCCCATGTTGCCTCAACATGCAAAAAAATTCCCGTGCCAACAAACATTTGTTAAATTTGTACCAATAATGACTTATTTTTATCATTATTTCACACTTAAAGTATTTTTATAAATTCTTTTGTAAATTTTTTTGTAATTTTTTTTTAAATCTATTTTTAGACCCAATATTTTTTCAACACTGTAACCACTTATTTTTTGATTTTTTTGTATGTTGCCGTGTAAGCTGACTTGTGCGCATCAGGTCAATTATATTTTATATATCAAATATTACATGTCGAGCTAGCTCAGATGGTAGAGCTATTGACTGGCAACCTGGAGACCCAGGTTCGATTTCCGCACTAGCAAATTTTATTAAAAAAAATTTTTTACTAAAAAAATATTTTTTTTTATAAAACTTATTTTTTTAAAAATCTGTTTTTAGACTCATTACTTTTGTCAATACTGGCAAGCACATAGGTAACGATATATTTTTTGATTTTTCGTATGCTGGTGTGTAACTCATTATTTTGCGCGACATTCCCATACAAAAGTAATAAGAAATATAATAATAAAAGTAACTACTTACCATTACCAAGTATATAGTTACATAAATACATATCTGGTAATGATTTTCTACACTGGGTAATATTAAAAAAATTATTAAAAACAGTAGTTGAAAAAAATTTACTACACTCATTAAAAAACCTCTAAATGGAAAACCAAACTTGACAACACTGATCGTAGAAGTTTTTTCAAAAGTAAAACACGAAAAAAATGTTTCTCAAAATGCTCTTCAAACAAATTTTTCTCTTAATAACATGTTTTCTTAATCTTTCGCAAGTTCGCCACATAACAACAAAAAACGGTGGGGACAGTAGTCTCTCTAGTAAATATATACTTTTTGATAATATTAACTTAATATAATAATTACAATTTGTTAGTCGCAAATTTTAGCAAGCTGGGCACCCTGCTGGTAAAGCTAGTTGGAGCTCGCCATTTTTTCGAAATTAGTGCTCGTAATCGCAATATTCGGAATGTAAAATTTTGATTTAATCGCGAATACAACTTTTCTTCTTAACTTTTTCTTGACTTTTTTTAGGGTTCTTTTAAAATTTTTTTTTTTTTCATTTTTTATCTTTTCCGCAAATAAGCAAAAACTCTAACAAAACCCGAAAAGAAGTCAAGAAAGAGTGGAGAAAAAATCTAGTGTCATATAAACTGTATTGACTGGACATCGTCATGGTCAGAGCTTCTAAAGGCTTCATTCCTTCATTCCATTTTCAATTCTGATTGACTATGGAATGTTTAAATTCTCAAACTGCAATTTCGCACATCGAATGAAGTCTTATTTGGTTTCATTTGATTTAATTTTAAAGATTTCAATAATTTTTTCATCACTTGATTTCTTCAATCACTGAATTCATTCGTTAGGAATTCAATCGTTAGAAATTTAATCGATTTTTGGTTAATCGATTGAAAAATTTGGGAATTCAATCAATATTTAGTTCATTCGATTCAGTAATTTGGGTATAATATTCGATTTTCTTCATTGAAACTTTTTCAATTAATCAATATTTTGCCTCAATTTAGATATTTCAGCTTTTCGAATAGGTTTGGGAATTGTTTAAAATAAAAAATCATACAAATTTATATTTCAACTGAGAATTCAATATTTTTTTTTCTTTTATTTTCTTCCTTTAAGCACCGTAGGTTGTTTTTCATATGAAGAAATTTCACTCCAATTTAAAAAGTCTTAAAAGTTCATTTATATTCAAAAAATTAACAACTTTTTTATTTTATTAGAAAGACACAATCACAACAAACAAAAAATGTCCCTTTTTCACAAAAAAAAATACTAGTCTTGTATATTAAATTTGCGTGTAAACTAAGTCTACATAATTTCCACGTGAAATTAATTATCGTGAAAAATTGTTTTTCTTCCCAGCAAAGAAAGAGATGAAGAAATAGTAGAAAAAGCACTACGATTAATAATCAATTTCCCCCTCCTATGACAACGCTACACCCAGAAAACAGATTCGGTGCTGACAACCCCATTTGTTGCCAATCGAATAGTTCAGTTGCATCAAATGAATTTTTCGGTTGTGGCTACCGAATTATTCTTGATACAACTGAAATTCCGTTGCCATAGTCAAATTAGTCCTGTCTCAATTGGTTTTCTGTTGCCACAACTGAAAAATTCGGCTACCACAACCGAACCATGCGATTGGCTACAAATGCAGTTATCAGAACTGAATCTGTTTTCTGGGTGTATATAAAAGTGACCACTCATTTCATATAATGGGGCCAGTTCGGTGACAGTTTGTTAAAATTTCCAGTAGGGAAGTTTAAAACATAAAAGTCTAATGTGTACAGTTTCTTTTGATGCTCACTTTATAAAATGAAAGACACCTAGTTGTAAAACACTATGCAACAAAATTATGATCATAGTCTCGGACGTAGACGAATATGTAATGAAAATGTAAAAATTTATGGCTTTTAAAAGTTTTCATTTTTTAGCCAATATAAAATAAGACTCAAAAACCAGTGAAAATTCTTCTCAGCTAAACCAGAAAGTACATATTTTTAAAAGAGAAACTACAGTATTCACTATTTTTTTATGTAAAGCCTAAACCACATAAACGCAGTGTCGACCGCAGTGCGACGTTTTGCCGATAAAGCAGTTTGTTGTATCTTCCCTTTTTGTTACCGCCGAGAAATTAGAAAAGTTTCTAAATAAACAAGAGCTGTTTTTAAACAAAACGCAATAAGAAATTTTTAAAAATATTAAATCGTTTTCGCGATATTCAAGAACAAAGTTTGACAGCACTGCCACTGTTCACTGGCACTTTCACTATGTGGTTTGGGCTTTAGTGACAAAAGAAAACATTTTTTGACATAAAAAAATTTAATTGCAACATGTTGATTAAAAATTGTTGCTATCAAGACGAACTTTTATTTTTCTTTTGTTATCTTCAAAAAAAAAAAAAAAGACTGAATTTTCACACTGGTTGTTGAGACATATTTCATAAGTTGTGGCATTCATCTAGCATAGCAACTATCCATACATGAAAATAGTGTTGCCCTGTGTAATACCTCAAATGTTTTATTCTCTATTTTAGAAAAAAAAAAAAATGTGTCTAACTGACGAGTTATTGAGACAGTTGTTTAGATGGATGCGTATTCTATAGACTGTAAAAATAACAATAACAACAAGAAAACAGCTACAATAACATTAGTCAAAGCAGCAACATCAGCTACAACACCATCAGCAACAATAACAGCATCATTCGGAAAAAATATATAAAATTTATACTTGCTTGAATTGTATGACAGGTTCATTGAACTAACAACAACATCAACAATAAGTAAGTGATAGCTTTGCATCTTTTTTTATACTGACTGTGTTTTAAAATCATGACTATATGATGGCGAGGAAGATGTGCAGGAAGCTGGCAATGATTAAACTAAACATCTAGTGAGAACAATAACAACAAGTGCGAATTTTGCTTATAACATATTTAATATAAAAGCAAAAGAATACTATAAATTTAAAATAAAGAGCAGAAAATTAGCAAATCGAGAAATATATTTAAAAGTTAATTCATAAACAATTTATTAAGTTATAGGAGCTTTACAAAACAAATTTTCCATACAAAATTTGTTTCAGAAACCTCCTATAACTTTATAAAATTTTTATGAATTTACACATTAATATTTATAAATTACGAAAATTATGCAAAACATTAAAAAAATATTGTTAATATCTAGTTCCGCACAAAATTATTTATCTAAAGAAAAAGATATTGATAAAAAAAAATGGTTTTTAATCGAAAGAAAACTGGTGCTCATACAGTATAATTAAAAAAATGTTACTCAACATCACAACTTTCTCAAATAAAAATATGTTGCTAAAATTTAATACTTTTATTTAATTGTTTTTTCATGGTTTCTAATAACATTTTAATATATTTTTTAAATATTCCGTATTTTAAAGTTCAAATCATTAAAATATAAAATTTTAAAAGAAAATAATACAATAAAAGCAAAATAAAAGTTCGTGTTGATAGCAACAATTTTTAATTAACATGTTTCAATGAAATTTTTCTACGTAAAAATACTGTTTTCATTTGCTTTCCCGAGCGACTCAAAAAACAAAAAGAAAGCGTGAACAGTGTAGTCTCCCTAATAAGTTACTACTCTCTTCTAATGAACACTCTTTTGGACGCCGGGTTCAAAAGCAGATTTATTAGTTAGGCCTCAAGTTCTTTTTTCCGAATTAGTACGATTCCCTAAATAATTTTATACCAAAGAATGAAAAAATAATGCACAATGTCCGTGACTTTTCTTACTTTTCGGCCTTCAAAACGATGTTCCGGAAAGAACTGCGCCAAAGCTGAGTTCTTTTGCCCAGAATTAACACTGCTTGATTCAAAAATAAGATTTTATAAGCCACGTTCAAGAAAGTTATATAAAATTTTAATCTCTGTTTTAGTTAAACAAATTCTTCTATATATGTGCGCTTAACTGTTTAATATTACACAAACCAAACGTAATAAGATCGAGAGTAAAAATAATGTTTGTTTTATACTACGTATGTAAGTATGAATGAGTAAGTTAGTTTGTGGTAAACACATTCCAACAAAACTAAACAAAAAGGCAATGGCAATGGATGCAGCATGATGCTGGCAACAACAATATCAACAACAACAGTAAACAGAATGGTAACATTAAATCTAATCTAAATGGCTGGAGGGGTTATAATCAAAGTTAGGCAAAAACTCAAGCATTCTTATAAGAACTAATGCCAAATTATTAAACCTAAAGAGGGACTAAAATATTTTTAAAATAGTTGTTAAGAACATTTAAAAAAAAATGTGATAAATACGAAGGGATTCTATGCTTTCCTTAAGTACTCATACCAAGGAAAGCATAGAACCCGATGTTTGGTTGCGTTTTTTATGAATGAGAAGCATTATTTATCCCCAAAATATGTATTATTTGCTAAAAATTCAAAGATAAATGTTGTTTAATACAAAAAATCGCAACAATGTTTCTAAACATGTAAAATGAATATAGAATATAGGTCCATTCGATTACTTTTCTCAGTCAAGTCCAGTAAGAATTACTCAGTACAAACTTACAGAGAGTAAGACAAGATTTACTCTCAAAATAAAATTTTCCCAAACATGTACGGGAACAGAAAATTTGCAATAATTTGCAAGTTTGTAGACACAGCTGATTACAACACCAAATATACAAATAAATTTTATCTGGTCGTTATGGAAGACGATATTTTTGATGTTAAATCTTAGGCAGACACTTTTTACAAGGTTTTCTTATCTTTCCCATAATTTATTTTGAAAGTTTCATTGCTTTGAATTTCCATAAAATAACATAATTGCAAAATGATTTTTTTTTTCGTTTTTAATAAACGAACATATGTTTTCGAAACATATGTTTTATTCTGCTTGCAAATTCTTACTGAGAAAAATTTATCCAGTAAAAATTTGCAAGAAAACGAAGAAGACTTAGAAATTCTCATCATAGGACTGTCACTTTATTCTCTCTGTTTACTGAGTATTTGTGTTAACGAACGCCATCCAGTAAAAATTTGTACAAATTTGTACAAATTATCCAGTAATCGAATGGACCTTATATAATATGTTGTTTACAACAATAGGTACACAAAGTATAGAGAAACTCTTTCTCTTCTAATTCAGCTCGCTATTTATGAAACATGTTGCAGGTAAATTATAAGAGGACAACATTAGATATACAATTTTTTGTTTTATTTTGAACGGGGTTTTTAGATTTTTTTTATTTTATTGAATCTTCTTCTTTCATATTTGAATAGTTGAAACTTATTTTAGTTAAAAATTCGTTGAAAAAGAAAATGTTTTTATTACATTTTATTGTAATGTATACTGTAAAAGGTACACTCAACCAAAAAAAGTCCGTAATGGCTACTGAATATTTTGCTGCTATTACAGGAAATTTAACTGTTTTGAGCCCAGCGATATTTATTGCTAATTCTTAGCAACACACATCTAGAAAAAAAAATTGATGTAAATGTTCGGTAGATTTAAAAAAATAAACAAAAAATTTGTGTGTGTGTAACCTTTTTTCTTAGAATTTCAAATTCTCGCAACATTTTATACTAACTCAACATGTTGCTAACAAATTGAAGCCACAAGAATGTTGATAGGAAACCTTATTATTCTTATTGGCATAAAATCATCTGAAAACTTTGCTTCAAAAATTATGTTTTCGAAATAAAAAAATTTACCCTAAACCATAACTTTACTGCACGTTACGTTTAAGGTTTAATCATATTACATATCTAGTATATCTTCAATAAATTAATTTTCCTTTCCTCATCATCATGTTCATCTTATTCTGGCAACATTAATCTGTGGTATGCTGTGTGTAAATTATATACGTATAACAAAATCAAGCAGAATTGGAATGAACAGATACAAAAAGAAGCATATAGTCGGCTGTGACGATTTTTTTTTACACTACATTCATAACACTTGGAAAGAAATTGGATGTGAAAAAACAAAGATTTCGGGAAAAATTTGAAGGAAAGACATTGAAAAATTTCATTGCAACATGTTATTAGATATTGTTGCTATCAACACGAATATTTATTTTGTTTTAATATATTTGATAAATATTATTGATAAATTTTTCAAAATTCAACCAATCAGAATTTTTTATTTTTTAAAACTTTGTTCTGATTGGTTGATTTTAAAAAACATTGATCAATAATATTGAACGTGTATGCCCTACTTAATGATTTGATCGTTAAAATACACGCAGAAAAAAAAACAGGTGGAACTTTATCTAAGTGCTATGTAATTATACAACTACATAAGTTCGAAGTAAGTTTTACAATTTTCTAGCAAAATATATGTCATTTTTCGGATATTTTCCGCTACCCATGTATATATTTTGTTAGGATTGTATATATTTTACAAAGAAATATGCATATTTTCCTAGAACATTGTAAAACTAACTTAAAAATTATGTAGTTCTATAATTACATAGCTCTTAGGTCATACTCCCCCCCTGTTTTTTTTTGTCTGTACGGAATATTTCAAAAATGTAATAAAATATTATTAAAAACTAGGAAAAATAAATTAAATAAAAGTATTAAGGTTCAGCAACATATTTTCATTTGCTTTACCGGACTTCACGAACAAATATAAAGGTGGGAGGTTGAGAGTGAGTGTGCTGTGTGGACACTAAGGTGGACCTTGAAATGAAATTTTTGCGATATTTTGGTAGATGAGGGCTCTATTCCGTGCCTTTTTGAAAAAAAATGACAATGCCGAAAAAAAAAATTAAAAAAAAAAAAAATTAGGGGTTGCGCACGAGCCGAGAAAAAGGTCCACTTTGCCAAAATTAGGGGGGAAATTGCCATAGGTCATCAGGGGTCACCCGTAGGGGGGAAGAATGTATGGCCGACCCCCATTAACTTTTTACCGCCAACATTTTCCCCCAAGCCACCCACCCCCTAGCTCCTCCCCTTAGGGGGGTCACCATACAAAAATGGAGGTTGCTCAGTATTTTCGAAAAACACCATAGGTCATCAGGGGTCACCCCTAGGGGGGCAAAATATATGACCGACCCCCATTAACTTTTCATCCCCAACATCTTTTCCGAACAAACTTACCCTCTATCTCCACTCCTTGAGGGACTCCCCATACAAAAATAAAAGAAGCTGTAATTGAGTAGTACTACTAAGCACTTTTAATATAATATAGTCAAATTAACATATTTTTGTTCGCTGATGGGTATTTCTTGCGGTAAGAATCGATAACATGTAGTAAATACTGTTTCTCTTCTTCGCCTTGACACAGTATTCTATTATAATCTTGTATCATTTTTACTCCTCTTTCGGCAGTGTCGTTCACAACGCGCAAGTTATTTACAATTCTACGACCTTCTTGATAGTCTGCGCGAGATTTCCAGGTTGCTGGATTTGCTAGAATGAAATCTTGCGATATTCCAAATCGTACAAATAAATTTTTGGTATTATGAGAGACGAAGTTGCTCAAGTCTTTAGCCAAGAATTCCTCATTCACATCTTTGAATTTCACCTCGATTTTTTTAACGCTGGTGCTTTTGATTACGACGCGAGGAGCTGGGGGAACCGGGTCGTCTTCTTCATCTTCTTCACCTTCTTCGTCTTCTTCGTCTTCTTCATCTTCTTCACCTTCGTCATTCTCCTTTTCTAGCAATGCTTGGGCCATTTTGGCCTTCAACTCATTTGAAACCTTGTCATCGAAAAAGGCAAGGGCTATGTGCTCATCGGCGAGATACCATAGGTGACCGATAAATTTCTTTATCATTACCCGAGATAAATCCTGGTCAACGGACTTGTACTCGACGATGTCCTTCAAAAACTTCCAATCTTGATTCGGCGCCTCAGCTGCTCGAGAAGAACCAAACCATGCCTTGACGTAAAGTCGCACCACAAAAATACAAACGTGTCGAATACCATTCAATTCACATACAGATAAGTGAAAAGTTCTCCGAAACAAAAACATCTTGAGGCTGTAAATGGCTTTTGCCATCCATCGAGCATGGGAAACGGGTCCTGGAGCTCGGAAATGGTAATTCTCAAGTTTTTCACCCAGAAACAAAAGAATTAATTGTAGCATTTCTTTGTAGTCATCGCGAGGGTGTTTCTCCTTCAATTGATCTAAGCAAAACTCCTTTATGCCGACTTGCATTGCCACAGGAATTTTTCTGACGACTTGATCGTCTATCAAGCCAGAATGGAATGGTTTAACCTTTACAGCGTCCCATTCCTGTTTGAAACGGTCAAAGCAAGGAACGCCTGGTGCACTGGTCTTTCCCATTTTTGTCTCAAAAACTTCCCTTAGCACCAGTTCGTATACGTGGTGTCTGCAAGGTAAATATAAGATTTCTCTCTCCAACAGCCGCTCAAGAGCAACTGCGGCTCCGGAGAATGGGCCACTGTTCGTTGATGTCGTGTCGAAAGAAAGTCCTTGTATTCGATGTGTCATATGCCAAGATGCCAACAGTTGATAAACGGCATGTGCTATTCTCCGGCCTTTTCCTTTCCCATCTTCTACTTTGGGAACTCCAAGAAGTTGTTCTTTTTCTCCGTACGAGACAATTACCGGTAGACGGTCCACCTTCTTTGTACCCACAAAATCCAAAAGCATTTTGCCATCCCAATGGACTACGAAGGATTTAGCTGCGACAAGCTGGAGATAAATGAAACGCGTTGAAGAATAAGAATTCTGAATGAGAGCAAATAAATCTATGCGATCTTACTTCTGGATTGTCTTTCACATAACTCAGCATGTTCTCTCGATTTGAACGCCGACATCTCCGAAGCGACGTACGGTTTATTGTGTATTGTTGAGGATCGCGTCCAAATGCTTCTGCCGCCGCTATCATAATGCCGACCGCGTCTCGGTCAGTCACTTTGCACTTGTCCAAAGCTGATAGGACTCGTTCAGTAAAACATTGTTTGTAACCTCTTATGTCACCAACATTTGATGGGCCAGCTTCTGCCGGGAAGTTTTCGTCCTGTCTCCCATTATCATCGCTTGAATCACTGCTTGAGAATTTAACCACTGCAATTGAAAGAATTTCATTTGAATATAAACATTGGACGAACACACAAAGCGCGAAATAACTTACCGCCTTTAGCGAACTGATCTCTACTAGATTCCGTTGCACGTTTGCGTCGCAACTCTTCTTGTTCTTCGCGCTCAGCTTTTCTTTTCCTCGTTCGAGTATCAGTAGCGTCCACACCTCCCATAGTTCCTGGCCGGCCATCTTCTCTTTGCTTTAGCAGAAACTCAATGTCTTCGGTATTTGTCATTTTCTCAAGGGCGTTGGCGTGTGCGATGTCGAAAAGATTATCCAAGCTATCAGAAAACTTATTCTCTTTTTCTCTAGTGGACTCAGTCTTTCTGTGAGATGACTTTCTTAAAGCATCCCACTCATCGTGCAGCGCAGCTATTTTTCTTGTAACATCTCCTCTGGCTTTCGTCGGAATAGCTGCTTGGCGCCAAAAAATCATCACTGCGTCCGCGACTATAACCGCACTATTTTTCTTCGACATGTTTCGTTTGCGAATGTTGAAGAAATGCATTCTTAGCACTTGCTTCTTCGACGGTAATTTGTTCCCCGTAATATTCATGCTTGGATAACCAATCAAAAAAATATCGTCGCGCGATCTAAGTTGTGTTGTCATCTTAACTTTGGTGGAATATTGGTGGAATTTCTGTAAAAAAATCAAAAAAAATCAAAAAAATCTCGATATTGTGCAACTGTAAATACATAGATTTTCAGTATTTTTGTATGGGGAGTCCCTCAAGGAGTGGAGATAGAGGGTAAGTTTGTTCGGAAAAGATGTTGGGGATGAAAAGTTAATGGGGGTCGGTCATATATTTTGCCCCCCTAGGGGTGACCCCTGATGACCTATGGTGTTTTTCGAAAATACTGAGCAACCTCCATTTTTGTATGGTGACCCCCCTAAGGGGAGGAGCTAGGGGGTGGGTGGCTTGGGGGAAAATGTTGGCGGTAAAAAGTTAATGGGGGTCGGCCATACATTCTTCCCCCCTACGGGTGACCCCTGATGACCTATGGCAATTTCCCCCCTAATTTTGGCAAAGTGGACCTTTTTCTCGGCTCGTGCGCAACCCCTATTTTTTTTTTTTTTTAATTTTTTTTTTCGGCATTGTCATTTTTTTTCAAAAAGGCACGGAATAGAGCCCTCATCTACCAAAATATCGACACAAGGTCCACCCTAGTGGACACGGTCCGAAATTTTCCACTTTGAATGGAAAGATTTAAGGTAACTGTACGTTTTCACTCATAAATTTTGAACCTGTGAACAAATTTTTATCACTTTCAATACTCTTTATAAATAATATCAACAAACAATTTGATCAGAAAGCAGCAACCCACTTCAACAGACAGACGGACAGACAAGCATACATAGCTATATAGAATATGCTATTTCTGCTGATCAAGAATATATATATGTATATATAGTTTATGAGATCCCAGACATTTTTTTTTTTTATATAAGTTACAAACAGAACGTCAAACTGATATATAACCTGCCGCTTAATGCGATGAAAACTGTACAAAAAAATGAACAACTAACCTCATCTAACGTCTAATCGTACGTTGGCTGTGGTGTAAAGTGCATCATTATGTCTTGGATGGATTTTTCTTATATGAACAATACTACTTCAAACACTCGCATTGTAGTACTTACCATTTTATATTTCCAACTCTCTAGCAATACAATTAAGTAATGTTGGTGTTATTCATCTTCTTATATTAGTATCCAGAATCAGAATCATCAAGAGAAATGAAGTATATAAAATAAGTATAGCTAGATAACCCAGCGAAATTTTTTTAGGGAAATAATTTCATCTTTATATTTAATAGAATAAAGTGATTGATTGACTGACTCAACATTGCTTACCTCACACCGCTGGAGCTAGTAAGTTTAAATTAGTTATGAAGGTAGCTCCTCTATCATAGAATAGTTGGCAGTTCCTACAGAGAAAAGGCTCCCACTTATCGGATTGACAAACTGTTGAAACCGAGAAGTTGAAATTTGGTACGTAGATTTCTCCTCCGTAATAGAATCTGCTATGGCAGGAATTTTATAAATTCCTACGAGGAGGGGCAAAAATGGCAAAAGTCTCCCACTTGACGGCCTGTCCAAAAGCCATTGGTTATAAACCTAAAATTTATATATGTGTACCCTGGAGTGCTAATCCACCTTTTTAAATTTTCACCAGGAACATGGTAAAGATGGGGATACCAAAGAAGAAGAATCGACCTGGCCAAACCTCTTTCGGTACTAAATCTTTCAAATTTAAAGAATTTCAAGTTTCTAGCGCAAATTTTAAAACGATATGAAATGGAAAAGAGAGGAATTGAAACTAGTGGAATTTAGTTACCAGACACTGGAAAGGACATGGAAATGAGAACGAAATGGAATAGAAGAAGAAACAACTAGAATTTATTATTTTTTATTTCATAGTTTTTTCTTCCTACGACAATTACAAGTTTCATTGAGTTTTGAACAACATTGTGTTGTTTTAATGTCATAGTGTTGTTTTAATGTCATAAAGACAGTTGCAATTAATATTGTAATTAATATGCATTTTATAAATTTTGTTTTAGTTGGTTTGAGGTTACGGTTAATTTGCAAATCATACTAGATCTAGTTTCTGCCTTTTCTATGGTCAGGCTTCATAAGTGATTTTCCATTAAATTATATTATTTTTTATATTTTATTGTCAGATTGTCTCTACTCGTATATGATAATTTTTCAACAAGCACCTGTCCATATTCCTACATTACAAACGTAACTATACTAAGGTGCAACCGCTTAGTCATCTCACCCAAGTAAGGCCCTGAATGCCATGTAACTAATTCATAGTTTTCTTTCCGATTCAGCTTTCTGTTATTGTTTTTACTTGGAAATGATCAAATACAGAAACATACAAACATTCTACTTTTAGATTTTTGTTTATCTTCTAATCTCCTCCGTGTCCACAAAAAAAAACGCTCAGAAATTAGAATTTTAAATTTGAATTTCAGAGCGTTTAATGTATTGCAAACATTGATTCTAATTTCTGGACGTTCGAATTACTGAAAGCTCTAATTTGCGAGCGTCTACTGTATTCCGTTTTACTATAAAACGGATGTTAATGAAAACTCATTCTAAAAATTTTTACTGGGTTTCATGTTAAAGTCGAGAAAATAAAAACAAAGAACTTATAAATTATAACAAAGTGTAAAATTGTTTTCTATTCTGCAATGAATGTGTGCTCGCAAACTAATGGTTATTATTTTTATTTCAGCATTGTTTTTATTTTTTTTTTCATCCATTCCGACATCTACGATATGTCGGTTAGTTTTTATTCTAAATTACTCTGAAGGGGAAGTTTATATATGATTAGTTGTTAGTGCTGTGTATGTGCAACAAATAAAAATATATATTTAACAATATGTATGTATGTGATTGAAGTTAACTAAAGGAAATACATTTGATAGTCAAGCTACATTATATATAAGAAAGTGTTGCAAATTTTGTGGAAGAAAGAGAAATGCAACAAAACAATTACTGACAAGAATTTAAATTTTAATTAAAAATATTTGTGCTAAAATTAAACAAAAAAAGTTATTTTTTATATGTAGGACATGCTTAATAAATTGAAGTACAAATAATGTTGGATGGGTTGGAGCAAAATTATTTTTGAGATGGAAGCTAATTGTTTATTGCTTGCCATAATTTTTTCCTCATTTTTTAAAATGTTTTTAGCTTTTTTATGTCTCTTTCACTCTCTCCCTCAGTCTGTCTCTTCAGACCCCGTTCTTGGAACCTTACACTCAGGGAACTTCTGCATTCAGAAATTATTAGTTGTTTAAGTAGTATTTTGTAGAAGAAATGAAAATTTTAACTAAATTCGTAAGTCATTAAAGAAACAGTTAACATAAAATAATAAGAATTCGTAACAGTCGTTTAATTCAGTCATTTTGTTTTTTAAAAAAGTAAACCAAAAAATATGTGTGTAAATAATTTTTGTTAGTTGTTTTCACTAATTTGTGGTTCTTTTTATTAACAGTCAAAAACAAAAGAGTATGTTTTTAGGCTGCCAATCGGGATTGGATTTTTCGGGAAATTTAAAAATCCAATTTAATTTTATTTTTTTTAAAGGTCTGATTATATACTACATACTGTTCCATTTAACTTAAGAACCAAAGACTTAAAACAAATTCAAGAATTAAGAATTTAACTCCGTCTATATGTTGTGTGCTATTTTTGTTTACAATAATTTTATATTCATTTAATTATTCATTTTAATTGTCAATTAAATTTAAAAATTTTCAATTAGTTTCAGAATTTATTAGTTTTGTTTTTCATATAGTGGAAAAATTAAGCTGAAAGTTTCTGAAATTTAGCTGATTATTCTGAATTTTAATCGATGATTTCTGTAATAAGTATAATTAGAAGTAATATACAGTATACATTTATATAAAATTATATTTAACCAAAACAGCTTAAGAAATATCAACGGAGTTGTAATTGTGGCCATATCCCGGGATTCGGTACTCATTTTTATTGAATATTCCCGGAATTTCGGGTGGGCATTCCTAATGTAAGTTGAAATATTAGTGGTAGTGTTTTCAAGTGCAATTTCATTTGTTTTTAAATACATTTGCAGCGTTCTTTGCATACAAAATATTTTAAGTGTATGGTATGTCAATTATTCTAATAAATATTTTGGAAAAGTTCTTAAAATTGAAAATTGGAAAAAGGAATAAAAAATAGTAATTTTTGGCATAAAAGGCATATTTTCTTATTTACAATTAATTTGGAATTTTGTTAAAAAATCTCTATATTTTTTTAAATTTTTCTGAAAAGTAAGGCTTTAAAAAAAAACTTTGAAATGTTACATTAGTAATTTTTGGAAATACGCCCTACCTCAGAGTTCAGAGAATAAAAATTTCAGGAGAAGAGATGCTGTAAAAAATTAAAAATTTTGTGCAGAACATTTTTTGTTCCTAAAAAACTGCATATTCTAGTTACTTTTTTTAACGTAAAAAATCTTGGTTTGCCAAAGTCAACAGTCGAATACACTTTCATAAACTCACTATGTATGGTTTTCCAAGTTCAGTGCTGTTGTTTACCAATAGCAGCTATTTAATTTATTTTATATCTTAAATTTACTGAATTTCTAAATAAGTGAAAAACTGTGAAAAATGTACAACTTATCTAGTTTTGGTACTATTTTAAATTATTGTTGGTACCCAATTAAAATTCTCAGTTATTATCCCTGTTTTAAAGTAAACAAAAACACCTGTTTTATAAAAGCCGAAACAAATTATAAAAGATGTGTCTTTTTGTGTGTGTAACCAGAGAGTACTAACTTAAAAGAGAGACTACATTGCTTACGATTTGTTTTTGTTTATTGAGTGGCTCAAGAAAGCAACATGTTCATTAATACATGTTAATGCATTGCAACATGTTAATTTAAAAATGTTGCTATCAACACGGAATTTTATTTCGCTTTTGTTATGTTATTCTCTATTAATATTTCATATTTTCAATTTATTTTAATGATTTGATTGTTAAAATACTTAAAAATTAAAAAATGTATTAAAATATTATAAAAAACAAGAAAAAAATTAAAGTATTAAATTTCAGCAACATGTTTTAATTTGCTTTGTTCCAGTTCACAAACAAATGAAAAGAGAGGAGGTTGGGAGTAAATGAGATGTATTAATGAGTATAGATTTATTAGATAAACTACAGTGTTTACCGTTATGTATTGTTGTGTGTGTTGCTCGGCATGTGCATGAGAAAACTTTTTTACATAGAACAAATTTTAAAGCAACATGTTAACTAAAAATTGTTGCTATTAACAAAAACTTTTATTTTGCTTTTATTGTGTTATTTTCTAATAAAATTTAATGTTTTTTTTATTTTATTTTAATTATTTGTTCGTTAAAATACTGAATATTTAGAAAATGTGTTGAAATATTATTAAAAGATATGAAAGAAAAAAGTGAATTTATAGTGTTATATTTTCCCATCATGTTTTCGAGTTCACGAACATACAAAAAGAGCATAGGTTGTGAGAGGAAGAGAGGTATAGATCGCCACGGATATATAGATACCTTCTGGTATAATCAGTGTTGCCATATAGCCAGTTTTAACTGTTTTTTACAGTTTTTTGGGAAGCCTAACAGTTTTTCAGTTTGTGCATGTAAAAAACAATTTTTTTTTTAATTCATGGATTTTTTTACAGTTTTTTGATATTAAATCGGCATATTTGTTTCATTTACAATTTTTTTTTTAATTTTTTAACTAAAAATTAAGAATTCAAATATAAAAGTGCTTATGCATAATAATTTGAAAACCTTATAACACGTTTATAAAATGAATTTTGTATAAAACTTAGAAAGTGATTATGCATATGACCCAAAAATTACAATAAAACTTTCATATTGTGCTGAAAAATTAGGTATAAATCGAAACATAAATAAATTTAAAAATGCCATTATTATACTACAAAATATGCCTACTGAAAAAACGACACTTTTAACAAATTTCATCAAATATTAGCATGGAATAAAATTAGCTAAACCACATCTGACATGGACATTTTTTAGCCGAACTTTTCAGATCATTTCTAAATGAAGGATAATTTAGAAAGTTATATTTTTTTAAAAAAATTTTTAAAACAATGGTATCATTCGGCAGAGAAACCTTAAACTGATACCGGTGACTTGTAGCGCTTTGTGATTACTTACTCTGCTGAACGATGTTTTCTTTTTTTTTATTTTTAAATACATTTTTTCTATATTTTCCTTTTATTTTTTAAATTTCTTGTTTTTGAATTATATTTGTATGTTTTTATTTGTCAATCATACAAAACAAAAAATTTTTTAAAATCAACAACAACAAATGTATCACTATTTGATCAAAAGTAGCAAACATTTTTTACGCTACCAAAATATGACAGCGCTCAGACTGAGCGGTTAGTGATCAGGTCGTTCAGCAGATAGTTGCACAACTGTTGACTGTCAAATTGTATCTGCCGAACGCACCCAATGTCTCATCAAAAAAGTCCCAAATTCATTTTTTTTTTAAATAAATATTTGCCAATTCTGGATAACAGTTTACTACTTTTTTAAAGTTGATCAATCAATTTAATAATTTTTTTTTTAATTTTAAATTATGATCAAGGACTATTCCAAAAAACGTGATTTTCGAGATTTTTACGGGGTTTTTACACGCCGTCAAACAATTCCCGACATAATAATACTCAATCAAATAAATGGTAGTTTTATGCAGAATGCAAATCCATAAAAAATATTTTGAAGTATAACATTGACCAGTAAAGTATTCTATCCTAAGTCAGGAGTTAATAAAAAAAGGCTCACATCTCGGAAGGGTGATTCGATGAACTTTTTTTTAACTTCAGATTCGGGCCTAGGAGACCAAAAGTCTTAAAAAAGTTTTGTTAGAAGGCTGTGCAAAAAGTCTATTAATATAAATGCCAAACGCAATTAAATTGTTCAAATCTAGATATTTTGAAAATTGAAAATTTTGAAATATTTTAATCCCACTATACTTCGGGATCCCAGAATTTCTTCCGATTTTTAAAATTTTTTCAAAAAACAGTTTTTCTATAAAGAAACAGTTTTTTTTTACAGTTTTTCTAAAAAAACATATGGTAACACTGGGTATAATAAGAAACCTATTGCTAAGAAAAAGAGTTAAAAGAGCGTATGAAAGTTTGTTATAAAGATTTTCTCTTTTAAACAGTATGCTTTATTAATTTAAGAGTACTTTTTATCAGCTAATTCTTTTAGATTTTTCTGCGTTCTGTATTGTTTGCTGTATTTTGTGTTGAGAAGTCATTCACCTTTGTTTTTTACTTAACTATTATTAGTATCACTAAATTATAGTGCGTTTTGACTTTAAGCATGATCACTGTAAAAAATAAATTGTTTAACTTAAAAATGTATTATTATGGGGAGAACGAACGTTTCTTGTAAACTGTTGACTAATGCTAAACGTTCTTTTCTTTGTTGTAATTTAAGGTATAAAAGTTTTTTGTGGTAATTTTTTTTTTTTTATAAACACTGGGAATTTGTTGTATTGTGAGAAAAAAAGAACAGTTATCTTGAAAATTTAAAGATTTTTTATTAACAAAAAATGTAAATAAAAATGTAATAATTTTAAAAAAGATTTTTTTGTATTTGATTAAAAAAAAAGAAGCGTAGTTTTAATGCTTTCTATTTTATGGCATCTTTTTTAGATTATTTAACTAACAAAAGAAGCATCCCAACGCTTTCACACCGATTTGAATGGAACTCGGATAATTTTCCAATGTTTAAGGGATAAAAACGGGAATAGACTATGGCCATTGGTCGGCAGCATGACGATCTTGATGATTTTTCAAATCAATCGGTTGGTAGCACTATGGACCATCCAAACAAAGTAAGGATCTCTTATTTTCTCTTTCTCTATAACATTTTCAAATTCCCTTGCGATCCTAGGGAACCCATTAGCTATGCTTTTTTGTAAGCGAATTTTTATTAAACAACTTGTATCATTATTTTATATTTAACACCTTATTTTTCACCTCTTTCATATTTAAATATTTATTGTATTTGCGTGTTGCATTGCAAACAATATCAATATGTTATTCCTTTTTTTAACTTAATAGTGTTGGCATTTTTTATATAAACATGATATTTTGTTATTTTATCTACAAAAGTGTCATTTTGACAGTTTATATTGTCATATGTAAGTTGCGTGTCAAAGATTTTTATACAACAGTTTAATATAAAATAAATAAACGTCAGCGTTAACGCACATGAATACAAATTTTTTTTTTATTATTAAATACTACAATAAAAGCAACAGGCGACAAAATAAAAAATAAATCGCAACAAACAAAAATGGTTTAAGTATTATTTACCAATTCTGTACATTCTATTTACATTGGAATGGATTACTAGAACATGCTGAACAGGACTTAAATGAAAAGATTAACTGACATTGAACTAGTTCTAGAACAAGTAATAGAATTGCTTCAACAACAAAAAAGGTTTATTATTCTTCTTAACCTCAAACCTACTGAATTATAATTAATAAAAATACATATTAATGACAATATTAATTGTATTTAGTCTATACGACAACCAGTTTGAGTTGAAATAAAATATATGATTGGTTGAATTTGATTAACTTTAATGAAAAATATCTAATAAAAAAAATAATGACTCTTTTTCTTTCATTCTTTTCGGTCAAGTCTTTTTAGACCTTTTACGACCCTCAAAATATGTGATTTTTATAGTTCCTAAATATGTTTTTCTATTACGGTCTTGTACTTAAATCATATTGCAACGGACATGGAACATAAGTATGATATAAAAAAGTAAACTTTTTTAATTTTTTCAATCATTTCGCACCCTCTTAGACAATTGTTTATATTTAAAATCTCGTATTACAATTTTTCCATTTAATGCACTAACATGATTATTTCTAAAATATTCAAAGGGGTAAAAAGCGGAAGTTCTCTTTGCAATATCTTTTTCAATTTTCAGGTTAATTCTACTTTAATATTCTTAATTGTTTTCTTATAATATTAGAGTTGATTAAATTTTATCGCTTCCAAACTATGTTTTATATTGAATGTTGGATAAAAAGGGTCTTTAATAATGACTAAATTAAAATGTTCTTTTTTTTTAAATGCATTAAAAAATGTCAACACAAGTAAATAACAAACTTAAAGAAGGGAGGTATACCCATAAACAGAATTTAAAGTGAATGATAAAAATCATAATATAAATACACTCACAATATATTTTCCATAACGGATTGAGGTTTATTTGAAAAGTAATAGGTAAAGTTTGTTTTCAATTGAAGAATCAATTAAAATATATGGAAATATATTGTTTAGCTTTTTGTATTAGTCAATAAAAAACAAACTACAAAAAAAATACGTATCGTCTGTAGTAGTTGATATTTTCAGTCAAATGTTCTATTTGTAGTTTTCTATTTTTAGAAAAAATAATTTAAATAATTTCATTGTTTTCTGTTTTAAAACAAAAAATTCAAATATTTTCGGTTTTCTTTTTTGTTAAAATAGTTTGTTTATATGGGTGAAATCAAAACATGTGATAAATTTTTGGGCCAAATTTGTGAGAAGCAAAAAGTGTTAATATATCGGTTTTTTCTTAATGGAATCAGTAAGTTTAGTCATTATAAACTTAATTGCAAAAAATCTCTTCTACAAGTTGTCGCAATAACTTTTTTTGCACAATTTTAATTTTTTTTGTTGTAACGGAGTTTACATTTCTGCAAGCAAAAGATATAACACAAAAAATTGCGTACGCATTTTCTTCAATTTATTAGTTTTTCGTATTTGGGTTTTCAACTTGCTCTCTTGTTTTTATCAAATTGGCGGTTTCGCGAATAAAAATACAATTCATTCCGCGAAAAAAAATTTTATTTTTTTCTTAATTTTGTATTTTTGGTCCTTTTAAAGCTTTTCAAAAATATAAAATTTTTTAAAATCCAAACAGCGGTTGCGCAGTTACAAAATAATATATTAAAAACATAACATTTCGCGATCAAAAAATTCTTAAATTGTGTGAAACAAATTTAAATTGTCAAACTAATGTCAGTAACGACTCGAAATATCGATTCAAAACCAATGAAATGCAAAATCAATCGTTTTTCGCTCCAGCAGCTTAGGGTAAAAAACTGATAACTTTTTTTGATCTGACGCAAAATTATTAGCTGAATCGTCTTCTGGCGCATTAATATTAATTGAATAACCTCTGTTTATGGTTATTTTAAAATATTTTAAACATTTATAACCATTTGAATGAAACCTTATGCAAACAATTGTAGTTACGGAGTTTACAGTTACGGAGTTTAGATTTGGTTACTTTTTTCGTTTTCTTTCAGAAACGCTTTGTCAGAATTTTTTTTCCGTAACAAAATCGCATTATGCCTATAAGGTGAATCCAAACATGGCATTGTTTTTCTTACTCGTTGAATAGTTTGGTGTAAAAATTAGGAACGGAGTTTACAACATTTTTCAAATCTTATCAAAGACATCCTTTTTCATCTCGAGAATGTTACATGCTGCAGAAAAGCTTCAAGTCTGTTATACTGGATGATTACTTACAGTCCAACGATCATTTGAGTATAAATAACATTATACTTTTCGCAATATAAATAATAGATAACTCCAAAATTCTGGTATATGCATTTTTATCAAAAATTATGACGAAAAATCGTTACAGAGTTGAAGTCGTGATAGCTGAGATATATGAAAAAGTTTGTAAAATGTATTAATTTTTGTTAAAAACGGCACTCTTCCTCTTCATAAAAATTCTTACAGTTAGTGTTTAGCTTTATTGGTTATTAAAATATAAGCTATTAAAGTTAAAAAACCTTATGAGTTACTTGTTATGGAGTTTACATTTGGCCTATAAAATTGGTCACAAATTTTATGTATTAACCAAAAATTGGTCAGATTGTTATAAATTTTGTAAAACAGGTGACAATGCGCTGATATACAGTTGTGGCCAAGCATTTAAGTCAATTTAAGTTTTCTTCTATTTTTATTGTTGTTGCTTTTATTTTTAAAGATCAAAATAGTGGCTAAATTCGCCACAAAAGGCAAGGAGATGGTACAGAAAATTGTACAGAATTTTAATGTAATGTTTGTTTTTTCTTTTTGTCACTTGTTTCAAGTGGGCGTGGCTTTTAACTAAAAATTTGCGATATAAACCTCTTATCAAGTTACATAGTAAAATTTAGGCAGTACTGATCGGTTCTGTACAAACTGTATATTTTTGGAAATCCTATAAAATTTCCTTAAGTCTTGCATTATTTTTATCTACAAATAGTCGCCAGACTTAAAAGTGCAGCACTTTAAACATGACCAAATTTTTCTTTTTTTTTAACGATTTTAAAAGTTAACAACACTGAAATTTTAACCTGAAATGCTTTTTACTATAACGTAATAAAAATCTTGACTGATTTGCTATATTGTGGTAAGAGAAGCATAAAACTATTCACTTTAAAATTTCAGTGCTGTTAACTTTATTAAAAATCGCTAAAAACAAAGAAAAATTTGGTCATGTTTAAAGTGCTGCACTTTTAAGTCTGGCGACTATTTGTAGATAAAAATAATGCAAGACTTAAGGAAATTTTATAGGATTTCCAAAAATATACAGTTTGTGCAGAACCGATCAGTACTACCTAAATTTTACTATGTAATTTGATAAGAGGTTTATATCACTAATTTTTCGTTAAAAGCAACGCCCACTTAAAACAAGTGACAAATTGAAAAAACAAACATTACGTTAAAATTCTGTAGAATTTTCTGAAGCATCTCCTTGCCTTTCGTGGCGAATTTAGCCACTATTTTGATCTTTAAAAATAAAGGCAACAACAATAAAAATAGAAGAAAACTTGAATTGACTTAAATGCTTGGCCACAACTGTATATGGAAATATGTAACTCAAATGTAATCCATGCATTAGAAATTAGGTGGTTATACGGTTTTTATCACATTTTTTGATATCACCCATATACAAAATTATTTCAATTGAAATTACAAAAAATTCTGTACTCATACACACAAACATAGCCTATAAAAATATGAACGTGTGTGTTGTGTAGTAGTGTTTTGAAAATTTAAAAAAAACAAAAACTTTCAAATATGAAAAAAGAAACCACAAAATCGTTTTTCTAACGTGTTGTCAGTTAAAAATTGAAGATTGTTTTAACAGACTATTCAATTATTTTTATTTCTTTTATTGATTGTTTAAACAATGTTTGAAAATAGATAGCAAAATCGTTTGAATATAAATAATTGTGTTTTCAATTAATTTAATATGTATTTTAGGTTGTTATTGACGATAAAATATTATGAGTGTATGGCACTGTTTAACAAGGAGAGTATATTTCTGGGTTCCTGCACATTTCAACAAAATTTGGTCAAGCGAACGGTTGAAAAAAAATTTTATACTTTTGAAAGAAGTCTACTACAAGTGTTAAACTTTAAATAATTTAATTACCAGCACAGGAAAAATAATTAACCTAAGATATCGAATTAAACATATTATAAAAATAAAAACTCTTTTTAATATTTAATATTAATATTTAATTGAATCAATTAATATTTTAATTGTTTCAATTAATCGTATACAATTTTTTGTAATTAATAGTATAATTTGAGTGATAGTTGCAGAATCAATTAAAATTTTAATTAATATAATCAATTTTGTAATTAAAACTAGTTTTTAGTTTTTCTGTGATACATAGATTTATAGTGCTAAAATTTTAAAATTCTGAACTCCCTTCATATCTTGCCCTATCATACTTCCCTTTATTATTTAGACCCTTCTTTATTTCGCATTAACTTTTAAGTAAAACAAAATAAAAGACATTTTATTTTTTCATCTTTAATGCGTTAGTTTTTCTACTCAACATGTAATAAATGAAGAATAAAAACAACTATAAAACTTATAGTTTACAATATTGTAAAGTTTTAATGTTATTGTTAGTGTTGCTGTTATAGAAAAAAAAACAAGAAAAACGACAGCAACAACGCACTATACAAATCTACATGTAAACAACAAGACTTTAACACTTAAAACTGCATTTTACTGGGGTTATAGTTAAAATCCATCTACAAGAGCTTTATATTAAAATTTTATATACAAGGATTTCTTAAAGACTTTTTTTTATCATACAACAACTTTGGTGAGCGAGTAGGAAATATTAAAAAGATTATGTTTCGGAAAACTGTTGCTAATTGAATATATAATGTTTAATGCATATTAATAAAAATTAACTTACTTTTAAGTATGAGTATTATAAAACTTATAAAAAAAATATTACTCATACTATTGCATTAGAGCTGCATTTTTTAAAAAACTTTCGATTTTTATCAATTATTATTTAAGTTCTTGTGGCAGTAGGTGTAAAACTTATGTATTGAAATTTTGAGGTAAATCGAAAAGCTTAAACCTTGGCACCCTGCAACCAAAATTCGAGATTTAAAATTTTTTTAAAAAAATCATAACAAAAATGTAAATTTTAGCATATCATTTATAACTAATTTTGGCTTGCTAAATACTAATATTTCAAAATTTTAGAAATCGGTCTAACAGTTTTCAAGATATTCCAATTTGATTTTTGTTAAAAATGGAGTTTTTTTCCTTTATACTAAAAACTTAGAATTAAAGGCAACAAAACGAGTTTTCATTCGAATATAATATTAGTAACGGTTATAAAAGATTTTCGCATAACTAACTGTACTTTTTATACCCTACACCACTATGTGGTCAGGGTATTATAAGTTTGTGCTGATGTTTGTAACACCAAAATATATTGGTCGTAGACCCACCTTATAGTATACCGATCGGCTCAGAATTTTTTTTTATTTCGATTTAACGATGTCCGTCTGTCCGTCCGTCCGTCTGTCTGTCTCTCCATGCAATCTTGTGCGCACTCTACAGGTCGCAAATATTAAGATATTTTGATGGAATTTGGTACGCAGACCTACGTTGGCCCAAGGACGAACAAGTTTAATTTTGGTGAACATCGGTCCATGTTTAGACCTAGTGCCCATATAAGGGTCCTACCAAAATTATATTGTTTATACGCTGCAGGTCGTAAATATTAAGATATTTTGACGAAATTTGGTACACAGACCTATGTTAGCCCAATAACGCAGCCTATTAATTTTGGTGAACATCGGTCCATGTTTAGACCTAGTGCCCATATAAGGGTCCACCAAAATTATACTGTTTATACGCTGCAGGTCGCAAATATTAAGATATTTTGATGAAATTTGGTACATAGACCTATGTTGGCCCAAGGACGAAGCCTATTGATTTTGGTGAACATCGGTCCATGTTTAGAACTAGTGCCCATATAAGGGTCCCCCAAAATTGGCTTGGTTACAAACTGCAGGTCGCAAATATTAAGATATTTTAATGAAATTTGGTGCGCTGACTAACATTATAGAAAATTTTGACACAAGTCCCATTTTAACCCATTCGAATTTCGGATCCAAACATTAGTTGGCTTTTAACCAGACTGGTGTAGGGTATTGTATAGTCGGCATGCCCGACTTTAACCTTTTTACTCGTTATAAGTAAAATTAATAAATTCCTATAATTTTCGATATTTTACTGACATAAATTTCGGGGTGGCAGTGGCGAATCTGAAAAATTCATTGCCAGTGCATTGGTGCTGGAAAAACAGAAAATTATTAGGCTTTTTTAATAGGAAAAGTGGTCAGAAACTGAAGAACTCTCTACAGACTAGAGAAACAAATCATTAGAAAATATGTTCCTCAGATTTTTATCAGTTTCCTATAGGAACATTTTGAGATTCGAAAAACTTTTTCTAAATACGAAGCCTGGGATTTTGATGAAATTTTTCTGTGAAAAACCCTCAGATTCTAAGGAATTTTTTTCAATAGAAAAATTCTGAGGACTTCTTCGTAAAGAAACCATCACAACTTTTTCAAAAAACGCCTCAAATGAAACTGAGTATTTTTCGCAAGACTAAGTAAATTTACACTTTGTGTATAATTGAAAAACAACACGCTCATTGTGTTTAAGTTGGCGAACAAATAATGTGTAATTTTACATTGAAAACGCACATTTTATTAACAAAAGAATACTAATTTCAGATATGAATGTGCTTATTTGCAAACACATTATGTCTAAAAATACACTGTGTGTATTATTGTATATGAAAGTGTGTATACAAAAAATTGGCGGATTTTTATTTTATATTTACTGATTTTTTTGTTAAATTAAACAAAACTTAACCGAGTAGTAAATTTAGAAACATTTTTTTAGAGCGTATAGAAAAACATTAAGATTCTGAGGACTTTTTCCTAAAGAAAAATTCTCTAATTTTGAGCAGCTTTTCGAGAACTTTTTCTTCTAGAAAAACCCGTGAAATGTGAGAAGACCCCTTGTGTTACTTAAAACAAATGTTTTTGGGTGGTTTACCTTTAAGCATCGCCTTGTTTATGGATTTCTACGCATTTTTTTTTTAATTTTTCTTGAATTTTTATGATTTTTGTACATTTTCACAAATTTTATGGTTACATTTATACATAAAACACGCTTTTTATGCACACATTTTGTAAATTAATAAACTAATTTAAAATTTAATTTAAATTTTACGTACTTTTAATATAAAATTACATATTATTTGTGCACCAACTTTAACATAGTGTGCGTATTTTTTTATGATTTTTCCTATAAATAAACTGCAGATTTGGGAATTTGTGCTTTTAGAAAATACTTCAAAATGTGAGTACCTCTTTCAACACAATATCCCTCACTTTCTAATATGTAATATTTTCCTATGGCAAAAAGTTCGTTGAATCTGAGAGATTTCCATAGAAAGAAGTTCTCAAAATCTGAGGGTTTTTTATTAGGAAAAATCTTATGAATCTAAAGAAATAGTTTTTTCTATAGGAAACATTTCTCGTAATTTCTCACAATGTGAGAAATTTTGTAATGTTTTGTAATTTCCTATACGACTAGGGCTTTTTTCAATGGGTAAAAGTACTCATAATCTAATGTATTGAGGAAAAATATCTCTGCTCCGAATATGGGGCTCGTATTAGACTTAAATTATTATTATAAAATTTATTGTTAATACAATATTTTAAAAATAATTTTATTCTTTTATTTTTAGGCGGCATTGAGTTTTTTATTTGGTAAATTTACACACAAAAATTGTAAAACTACACATTTTTTAAAAATTGTTCCGCACTTTAAATATAAATTTACAGATTTTTTGTGTAATTAATTTACGTATCATGTGTGTAATTTTTTTTTCATTTACGGTTAGTATATTTATCACATTTATAGTAGGAGTAAAGTGTTCTACTGTAAGTTCAGTAAATTTAAACAAAAATTAATTATAAAGATTAATAACACTATTTAAAAAATTTGTCCAACACCCCATTTTTTGTACATTTTACCGAATTTCTGTAAATTGGACTTTAAAACAATAAAATTTTCAAAAAGGTTTTAAATTTGCACAAAATTACTTTTTTTTTATATGTTGTAAGAGGAGGTTTTTTTAGGCTGTTGTTTGGTATAATATTTATCTCCAAACATACTACCAGTTGGTGCTACAAGAACAGAATATTTAAAGTATTTCATACATTTTTCATTGGCTTTTCTAAGTATAAGACCTATTGAATTTATATCAATATAAATATTAATCATACACCTTTATATAAATAATATTACACATTTTTTTAATAACATGGACACCAGACTAATGTGATAATAAATGAGAAATGAAATAACAAATATTTCAGTACGTATGATTAATATGGAATTATTTTATACAAAATATTAATTATACGTACTTAAATGACATGACAATATAAAAAAAATATATACAAATGAGTAATAAATATATATTTAAATAAACCGGTAATTGGCAGCCCAAGATCAGAAGTTTTGTAAAATTTCATACATGGGATTATTTCATTGGCATTACTTGTTGTATTAATAGTGAATATTGAAACAAACAAATTTCCTACTGGCTTGTCATTTTAATTTTCTTTTTTTTTTTTCTTATATTCCCTATTCATTTTATTCTCCTTAGTTTCTTTCGTAGTTTTTTTTTTTTTTTTAATATACATTTTCTTAAGCTTAAGTGGTGCTTCTGTCTGCTCAAGTCTACTGTGATTTGCCAGCTTTTTTTTTACTTCTTCCTTATTTTATTATTACATTATAATTCAATCTTCGAACTGTAAAAAGTAACAAAAAGTTGTTAGACCCTTAATAGTTTGGCAGTCACCAGCCATCATCATCATCATCATCTGTACAGGATTTAGCCATATTTATGCAGCTTCACCACCGCCAGTAATACTTAATAGAGATGTTGTTGTAAGTTGTATAGAAAAGTAATTTTTGTTGTATGAAAATCTTTGTTATTATATTATACACTTTTTATGTTGATTTTGATTTCATCTTTCAACTCAGTTTTTTTCTTTTCGATCATTATTCAATATTATAATATTTACTTGTCATTTTTTTTTTTTTTTATTATTATGGGGTTGATAAAATATACAATATGCATTGATTTTTCTCTTCCTATAACTACAGTTAAAGATGTTGCATGCAGTAAGTGGTTGTTGATTTTATAAATTGTTTGTGGAAATTGTATTAAGTACAACATGATATTAAAATTTGTATGGCAAAAGATAAAAAATGAGGTGATCATAAAAACAAGACATTTCTTGGTAAATAGACTTTAAACATGAATAAGAAGTAATTGAGGCAGAATATCAACAGGGGCTAAACTTTTATATGGATTTTGAATACAATTTTATCTGTATTGTAAGAAATATACAAAAATTAATTTAAATTTCAAAAAGCTTTAAAAATCTATACTATGATCTAAATTCACAATTAAAAAAGTATTAGTTTTTATAGAAAGAAAATTTTTTACCAAAATTCCAATTTTGACAAAAGTTTACATTTTATTGCAGAGACCCAAAATAACTGTTGTATTTCTAAAAAAGTCACCACCCAAATTTATTTAATTATAATATTTCAATAATGCACTATATTTTATAAATCATATTGCACAAAAAAACACAAAGTTTGGCAAAGATTTTAATTTTTTCAATTTTTATATTTTACTCTATAAATTTCTGTTGTTTTTTGATTTTTATTTTAAAACTTTTTATAAAAGTTACAGAATGATTTTTTTGAAAAAATTAAGAAATAACTTTTTTATTTGATAATAAAATAAAAATTGACCTAAATGGAATGCCGAAAGTTGCTGGAATATACATATTTACTCACTTTAAATCACTATTCAATCTTTTATTAACACTAGTTGACATCATCAGGATATTATAATTGGTGAAGTCATTGGTTCTATGGCTTTTGATTTATATTCTTAGTTGTTATTTTTTGATAAAGAAAAAAAATCACAAAATAACTTTTATTATTTTTGAAAAAATAAAAATCGTGTTTGGATTGTTTTTGTTTGAATTAAAAACAAAAATCAAACAGAGCAAATAAACAGAAAATTAAAAATACTCAAACAAGAAATAATTGTAAAACAATCACTTTTTTGAATAAAAGTTATAACTGTTACGTCCCTGTTTTATTGTTCATAAATGCTTTTCAAAATTATAGGAGGCTTACAAAATCAGCCATCTTTCATATTTTTATCAAGATTTGAAAAACTTAGGCCATTATAAAATATGTGGGACTCGAAAACTTTCAATTACAACAATAATTTAGCTTTTTAAGTAGCTTTATAAGAGCTTTTTAAGAAATTAGTGGCTTTCACAATTGATTAATATTTTAAAAAATATAAAATTCAAAATTACAGGGGTCTCGCATGTTCCTGAATTACGGCAATACCGGTTCTTAATGCAACAGATGGCGCTGACTACTATTTTGTTTTTTCTGGGAAAACTGTGCTGTTTAATGGGGAGCAGTGTTACCAGAAAAGTTTAAGCCCATTCCCATTTCGAAAGTTTAAATTCTCAATTTTATACCCAATTCATTTTAAATTTAACAAAAAAACTATTTTGAACCTTAAGTTTGCATAAGTTGAGTTTACACGATTCAGAAGATACATACGAGGTTAAATAAAAATCCCTAGTACTTTTTGAACTTACAGAAAAACTTTTTTTTTTCTGGGTCCTTTACATATGTATTTTAAAAATAGAAGACTTTTTGGATAATTACACTGTGCTCGAATTTGGCACTTTTTTAACAAGTTGGACACCCTACTGTTAAAGCTAATTTAAGTACGCTGAATTCAGTAGTACACTCAAATAAAAAAGTTTGTAAAAAAATTTGTAAACAGTTTCCAATCGAACTTTACTATTTTTATACTGATTATTAGTACAATTTTTATTTTTAATAATCATTTTTGCTATTCTCTTACTACAAATTACGGATTTTTTTACTAATTTTCGCTGCTGATTTCAGAAAAACGTTTTACTAATTTTTTAAAACCGAGTGCTAAATTTAGAAGAAAAATATACTAATTTAAAAATATTTTTTTTTTATTTTTTACAATTCTTGTTTAGTTTATATTTGTTACTATTGATATATTCTTAGTTTAGAAATAACACCCAGAAAATTTTATTGCATCTCCAATGCATAAAACGGCAATAACTGGAGAACCGTTACCAATTTTGACTCCAAATTTCAAGTACGATGAAGTAATTATACGCTTGTTACAATCGAAAGAAAAAAATTTTTTTTTTTTTAGATTTTACAGTTTTTTTATTTTTTAGTACAATTTTTTGCTAATTTCAGCAGATTGATTTTAAATTACAGTTTACAGCAATTTACTGAAATTTAGTAGCTGCAACTAATTATTTATACCAATTTCATTGTACTAAAATTATGATATTTAGTAAGTTTTTTAACTGATTTTAGCAAATCGATTTCGAATTGCATTTTACATAAATTTTACTAAAATTTAGTAGCGGCTACTAATTTTTTCTACTAATTTTATTGTACTACAGATCAGCAGACATGTGTTGCTAAAATTAGCAAAAAATACCGCTGGCCTCAAAGCAGTTAAATTTCCCGTAATAACAGCAAAATTTTCAGTAGCCATTACAGACTTTTTTGGTTGAGTGTACATCGATGACTACTGTAAATACTAGCAACATTGCAATTTAAGTATCTAAAAACAGATACTAACTAAATTGACAAATAGCAAAATATGTCACCAAATCATATTCATGGTTTTTGGTACTATCTTCTTTACAAATTTTTAAAAAAAACTTTTGTTTTTTTTTAAACAAACACTTGTCAAAAAATATTTGAGTATTTCTTTCTTCTTTTTTGTTTCTTTGTTAATTTTGGTTCTTTACTAAAAATCTACTTATGTTTGTAATCTAGATTTCTTTTTAGATATTGAAGTAGTCTCAAAGTTAACTTTTTTTTACAAAATATTCTTTTACTGGAAGATTTTTATAAAAGAAACACAAGTAAACATGATATATGTACTACTACAAATGTAATATTTATATGTAGTATGTATGTACTTACAAACACATACTTAAAAGAGTATTTTAAAGTACTCAAACAGAAAGTACTTAATATTTTTTTGCAGCTTTTTAAGGTACTTGTTATTATAGCATAGTCTTTTTATAAAAACAAATTAAAAACAAAAATTATACAACTTATTTCTTAAAAATAAAGAGTTTTAACAGTAAAGGCCAATAATTGAGATGTTTTATTTTAATGTATAGAAGCATTAATGCCCAAATAAAATAACTCTATGCTTTGACAATCGTTTGAAATTTAAATAAAAAATATTGGGTGGCCGTATAAAGCTTTTAATTTTATATATAAAGTAAAATCTCAATGAAAAAATTTATTAAACTTAATATCTATCACAGATAAAAAAAAATTTAAAAAAAAAAATATCAGCAATTTTTAAGTGAGAAAATTAATTTCTAAAATTCAATTTCTATTTCAACTAAATTTTTAATCGAATTAAATAAATATTTTGTTGATATGACATATTTTCAAGTTATTACCGTTAATTCTAGTCTGAGAACTAGTTCATTCTAATGTTAGTTTTGGTTTTGAGCAGTGGCTGAACTGTGTGTCGTGAAGTGATTATTTGCCTACACGCAGAAGGATTCAGAGAATCTGTTTTTTTCCTGATTATGTATAAAAATATTACTGTTACCTAAAAAACCATTGAACGAAAAAAGCGAATAATGATGAACTAGTTCATATCATTCAAAAGAATGAATCGTTCAATTAAACTACTTCGTTCATGAACGACACATTGGGTCATATGAATAAAACTTAGCAATTACTTCGAAGTAATTAATTTGGGCTTAGGAATGGCTTTTAACTGCAAATTTATCAATTGGCTGGTAAAATAACATGAAATGTAAACGAAAATGAAAAAATTAAATTTCAAGTCTTCTCCCAAGCAGACTAGATTTGTGAAGTAATTGCTTAAAAAACCCTGTATTTCCCCCTATTAGTAATATCTATTTTTTATTCATATGAGCCATTGTATACAAGCGTCAACCCATACAAAAATAGTAAAAGTGTCGATATTAAATAAAAAACAAAGTAAACATTAAAATAAGAAAATATTAGGTATGAATATTAAACATGATTCCATTTAAATTATATTTTTTATGATTAAAAGTAAAATATTTTTTTTTGTCGTTTATTTAACCTTTTTATAATAAAAAACAAACCTTACGCGCAAGAAAATTGTGAAATTAAAAGTAAAATAATTGAAAAAATAATTATTTTTTATTTAAGGTGCTTCCACAATAGTAGAGTGACTCTACTCTGCAGCACATATTGAAAGTTAACTGTTCAAAATGCAGAGTAGAGTTACTTCAAAAAATATTTGTCACTTCAATACTTACATTTCCTTTCGCGAATGTCTAGGCTTTATATCTATTTCCTTTATTTTAAAATATTTTTTTATTTAATTATAAAATGCCCAACACAATTATTTTGTTTTGGTTTTAAGAGAGTCAAACAACTTTGACTCTGGAGTGGAATAAAAAAAGATAGCAAAATACAAAAATGTATTAGTAAGAAAGAGAAAAGACCTAAATTTGCTACAGATTGGAGTACTCCATCATTGTAAATGCAGCTTTAAGGGGTATTTTTTTTTTTTAATTTTATGTGAATTCCAACAAATACGTTTGTTGATATGACAATTTATTTAATTGAAAAAAAGTAACAAACAAGTCAACAACATTGTTTGTTAAAATTTTCTTTAAATTCAAACAGCTGTATTTGTTGGCTATTTAATTTTAATAAATTCGACTATCCAATAACAAATATATTATTTATATTTATTAAATCAATTGTAGGCTCAACTTCAATCAAAAATTAAATTCTATTTACAAAATATTTATTTATATTTACAAACTATTTTTATCTGTAAATGGGAAACGACTTATTTCTCAGATAAATTTTAACGCTGGGTTTCATACCACTTAACTCAACTACTAAATAAAAGAAGATGTTAAAAATTATATTCTCTTCAATGACTGTATCCTCTCCTCAAATCCCTGTAACTCTATGAAAAATTGCTACCACATATGTGGCTTTCTCCTAGAAAAGGGACCTAGTGTGTCAAAAACTTGGGAAAATCGATAAAAATGAGAAAATAGCGATTTTCCCAAGTTTTTGACACACTAGGTTTTGTAACACACTAGGTCCCTTTTCTCGGAGAAGGTCACATATATGGAAAATATGAAATATGTAGAATGTGCAAAAGTGTTATTTTTCCAATTCCAAGCAGATTTTCAGATAAGTTGAGAGTAAAAAATACGATCTGTGCAAATATTGGATTTCTGCGGTGTAATCCGGGCAGACCGTTTGCATTTATGAATGTCCTTAAAATTACCCTAAAAAAGGTACCCCACCAAAAATGTGGAAGCAGTAAAAACGTTGACTGCTTCCTTACTACTACTTTTACCGCTTCTAAAAATATATAGCTTCGTAAACAGCACTAATGAAAGGCCTAAGTTGATTAATTGTTTACATCACTGTTTGCTGTGCTTTTCAAAACGGCATGAAATGAGCAATACATTTTGATTGTTTAAATATTTTTGCGGTTCTTTTATCAAAATTTTTTAGAAAGCGGTAAAAAGTTATTTTAATGAAAATAAGAGGTTTTACTAAAATAAGAGGCATTTTTTCTTCACGGATAAATATGCAGTACTATTGTGCTTTTGAGAAGGCATGATTTTAAATAGTTGAAAAGCTTTAAAATATGCACTTCCGAGAAGGCATGAATTATCGACATTTTAAAAGAAAAACAGGAGCACTAAATTAAAAGCGTTGAATTCATGCCTTTTAGGATCTCGAAACAAGTGCTTTCACGCGAGCTATCTCGAACAAAAATCAGGCATGATATCATCAATAATGCAATCGCTTCACTGCTCAACTTTCCCTGACAAACCTGCTTCCAAGCAAGCAGTAATTTCTGCTGGGACATAGCTTCATCCATCTATAACTCTTAAAATGGAAGTTCCTGATTATTAGGTAACACAGTTCGTTTTTGCAAAATGAAAGTATAAATATTTTCTTGATACAAACTTCTAACCTACTCATGACCGTTAGTGGTGTTTTAAGCAATCAAAGTCAAAATTTGTGTCAAAACTAAACTTTGGATTACTCTCATTTAATTTTGGAGATTTGCAAATACGTATACTCTTCATTATATAATATGAAATTTAATGTAAATTAAAATAATAATATTAACATTTGGTACATTACAGGAGAGAAAGGCCAGAAACTGATTCTGAGTTATAGATTTATTATATGCACTAGTAAACCATGTCTTTTTTTCCTTTTTAAAAAGGGGCCAAAAAAGTCCCTTTAATTGAAGAGTTAGAGGATTAACATGTTCACAGAAATGTTACTCATAGTGTTTTACATAGGTTTGCTGAACACATCCTATACCTAAAATGGAAGATCTACATGGTTTCCTCCTAAAATCCTGGCTTGTGGGATATTTGGGCGCCAATTCTGAATAAGCACGAAATTAACACTTAAATACATTTTAAGTTTTGACTTATTTCTGTCATTGAACCGAAATTTTAATCTTTGATGCATTCAGAGACTTATAGTAGAATTTTATTACAAATATTTTTGCCGAACATTTTAACCCTCTAAGTCTTTAACTTACGGGTCGTTTATGTCCCTTTTTAAAAAGGGGCCAAACAGTCCCTTTAATTGAAGAGTTAGAGGGCTAAAATATTACACAAAAATATTTGTCATGAAATTCTTCTTCGCAAATTCAAGTTCAATGCCAGAAATAAGTCAAAATTTAAAATGTGTTTCAGGGTTAATTTTGTACTTATTCAGATTTGCCGCTGAATTGTTCCACTAACATGGATTTTAGCGGAAAACCAAGTGAATCTTCCATTTTATGTATAGGATGTGTTCAGCGAACTTATGTAAAACACTACGAGGAACATTTCTGTGGAACATTTTAACTCTCTAACTCATCAACTTATGTGTCCTTTTTGTCCCTTTTTAAAACGGGGCCAAAAAAGTCCCTTTGATTGAAGAGTTAGAGGGTTAATTGGATCCACAAAAATGTACCTCGTAGTGTTTTACATAAGATTGCTGAACACATGCTATACCTAAAATGGAAGAATCACATGGTTTCCTACACTCAAAAAAAAAGTTAGTAGAAAAATTAGTAGAACGTCTTGTATATCAAGTGTACTAGTTTTCAACAATTTTTTTGCTGAAATTCCGTTTTCAGCAAAAATTTTAGTTATATTTTTTTAGCACTAAACTAATTTTGAACTAATGTTTTACTAATTTATTTTGCTACAAAAATTGTGCTGGTAACCGCATTCATAGCATGGACGACAACGAGATAGACAAGATGTAGATGTCGCAGCTTCTCTGGAAACGGAAATGACAAAAAAGGAAAAACAACTCTACACATATTTATATTTAAATTGTCAGCAAATAAATTAACTAAAGTAAAATTTCCCTACAAGTTTTTTGAGTTATTCAGCAAAAAGTTTAGTGATTTTAGCAAGGATTTTTTTCATTTGCAGACGACTAAGTGTTAGCAAAACTTTTGCTGAAGATTACTATTTTTTTGGTAAAAATCAGCTCGCTGATTTTCAGCAAACCTTTTGCTGAAATTACCAATTTTTTTGCAAGCACGCTCCTGACTAAAAATTTGCTGACACAGCAACATTTTTTGCTGACTTTACTGACTTTTTTTTTTGAGTGTAGTGCATATATGTAATAAATTAATAACGCTGAAATAGTGGCCTTTCTGTCATAAAATGGACGAAATATTAAAAAAGAAGCTTATTTTCTTTTAGTCTACGCTAAATTTACTCTTATATTTAATTTTGACACAAATTTTGATGTTTACCGCTTAAAACACCGCTAATGGTCATGAGAGGGTTAAAAGTTTGTATAAAGGAAATGTTTGTCTTTTCACTGTGTAAACAACAGCTATATAACTTAGTCACCAGAAGTTTCTAGTTTAAGAGTTATAGATAGATAAATCCATCTACCTTTTTTAAGGTAATTTTGAGGACATAAATATAAACGTCCTGGCCGGTTTAAACCTCAGAAACCTAATGTTTGCACAGATATTATTTGTTACTCTCAACATATCCGAAAATGTGAGGGGAGCTGGAAAAATAACACAACCCATTCTAAACATTAGTTGGGTTTTGCCAGTTGGCAGGCAATACCGCAAAAATAACGTTATCGACTCAAAACCCGTTCAACCGACTACCGTTATTCTTAAAATACCGTTACCGGAATAATTGGAATACCGTTATTCTTAAAATACCGATGCCGAAATAAATAAAATGCCGATACCCTTAAAATACCGTTACCTAAATAAATGGAATACCGTTATCCGTCAAATAAATAAATGGAATACCGTTATCCGTTATTTTTAAATTTCTGCTTTTTGTAGTTGCAAGTAGTTACAGAGTATTTTACATAAATCAAGTCGATAAATTTTTTATGTTTTTATTTCCATGATTTTAACCAGATTGGTGTAGGGTATCATACGGTCGGCATGACCGACTTCAACTTTTTTACTCGTTTTATTATAGTTTTTTAATGACATCGAATTTTCTAAAAAGCTTTGGTACGTTATTTATTGAAGTAAGATTTTTATTTCTTAAAAACTTAAATTTTTATTGAAGTCGTGGATTTAAGGAATCTTCAATTGTTATTTTATTCGTTAATTTCAATTTAATTAGAATACAAAGTTTCATTTGTATTCTTTTATAGCATTTCATTTCCTACTCTGTTGTACTATAAAAAATAAAAAACAGAGAAATAAATTGTTTTCTTAAGCAAATCAGCTTAAATGTCATGTGTGTATATGTTTATGTCTATAGCGGGTGTTCCAATTGGGACGGGTAGATTTCGATAGTTCATAGCAGTTATATTGTGTTATCTATTTTTAATTTTCAATGGCAAGTTATAGCGTCAGACAAATGATGGAACATTATTATCAAAACAGGTGTTCTCTTGTTGAAAAACTTTGCACATTGGGATCATTTTACTATTTACATGGTCGTCCTTCCCACCTGAGTATTCAATGTTTAGTGGCCACTCGTCTCGAATCCGTCGGCATTATCGGTCCTTACTTCTTCGAAAATAAGGATGATATTGCTAGCGATTATAACCAATTTCTTTTGGCCAAAATGGTATAATACAGATTTAGACTACATAGAGTTTCAACAGAATGACGATATGTGCCGCACAGCTGAAGCGATTATGGACATTTTATACGAGCGATTTTAGAGCATGGCAGCTAACCAGTGCCATCGCTCAAATTCAGTCTGTTCAGTGCGTAAGAGTGTTCGAAAATTGGACCTCTCGGATAAGTGCCAAGATGTCACATTCCCCAAACTATGTCTTTGATAGGCCTTTCAAATTAAAAATTTCCTGATATCCCATACTTAATTTGTTTTATTCAATTTGAACATCTAGCCGTCGCTACTGGAAAATCCTTTACTTACCCCTAGTTTTCTGTATATGAGTTCAACTCTATATATTTTTTTTTTTTTTTTTAGTATTTCCAGTCGTTCTTCTTTCTCTTTTTTATTAACAAATTTCAAAACGTTAATGAAAAAGTTCAAGTTTACTGCAAGCACATAAAAAATGAAAAACTTTATTATTTTTGCACTCCTACCATCTTGTATTCGTTTTGTATTATACTTTTTGGGTGCAAACAATTCAACTTTGAGTAACATACTTTTTGGTGAAGGGAAACGAAATAAAATGTCGTTTATTTTGTGTGTTTTTTTCTTTATTTCATTTGTTATTTTTTTATAACTGTTCAAATGCATAATATTATCATTACATGTGCTTGTTTACGAGTTATCCTTGTTTTTTTTTTTTTTTTTTTTTTTTGTATGTGTATTCTGTTATCCCTGTTATTATGTTGTTGTTGGCTTTTGTATATCTTTTATAATGGTTTCTCCCTTTACGGTTTATTTTAACATCCTTGTGGATGTTGGTAGTACCTTCTATGCATATGACTTTATGTTTTAAAGTCAGTTTGTTTAGTATTTTTCTGTTGCATATTGCAACGGAAATCCTTACATGTCAATTGCGTAAAACAGAAAAGGGGATTTGTGTTGTGTTGAATTCGATATACTTTTTTTGTCCTATTTATGTTTGTTATATTTTTTTAATAAAAACTTTTATCGACTATGTAGAGTTTTTTTTTTTTTTTTTTTTGTATGCACAATAATAAATGGCTGACTGCTGAGCTTAAATTGTTTGTTAAAAAATTAGCATTTAAATATAAAAACGTGTAGAGATTTAGTAACAATTAAAAGTTTAAATGTGCTAATTTGTGGATTAAACAAATTTTCTAAAACAGCTTTAAAAAAAATTTACAAATGAGTAATGTGACATTATTTTATATAGCTGTTAATAATACATAATGGAAAAATAGATGAAATTATAACAAATCATTATTGTGCTGTTTGTTGTGGTTTTTTTTCAGTTGTGTATAATGCAACTTCCGTTTATTTGGGTAAAATTGGTTTTAGTCCCTTCAAAAATTTACCTGAAATCAGCGTAGATCACTAAAAAAGTGTAGTACGAATACATGTGGTACTATAAAAATGGCAACTGATCCAGTTCCAAGGTCACTGATTGTACAAGCGTTTGATATAGAGGCAATCAAATAATTCAAACATAAAAAATAATAAAATCCATAAGCACAACAAATGTTTGTTGTTCGTAAAATGTATATTGATTTAATTCCAGATAAGAATAAAAATATTTTTACGTATCAGTAATATAGAATAATTGTATATGAATATCAATAATACGCACCCTAATTCAAATATGTTGTTGTGTAGGAAACTGGTGTTTTAAAATGTAATATAATATTCCAACGACTGTAACAAGTTCCCGAATCAGCAATACTTAAAATATTGGTCATATATGTTGACCATAAATGTTAAATTTAATTATATTTTAAAAGCATCTGGCGTCTCAATCTTCAGTTCTCTCTCGCAATGGAAGATATACTCTTACGTATAAGTAATATGGAATTATTATAAATAAATGTTGATCATACGCCACTAGATTTTACTTACAAGGAAGATACCGAATCTGTTTTTTTTCCGATTTTAGTAAAATTGGGGTATATGAGAAAATAAAAAAAATAAGAGAAACGTGCTCAATGGACTAAAAAGAGGGATCAAAAACCAACTCGGTTCTCTATGGAAACATGTCTTAAATTTATGAAATTTCGGTGCTTTTTTCTGCCCTTAAATACGCTAAATTATCATGTTTAATTTTTAAATACGTTGCTAAACACGATAAGTTTGATATCAATTGGTGTTGAATGACAAGTTTGAAGCTGAAGAAGACATCAACAAGAAAAATAAACACATAAAAAAAACATAAATAAAATGAACTAAATTCAAAACAAAAGGCAATTAAAATGAGTTTTTTTCTTAATAAAGTGATAGACGAACATAACAATTAATTAACTGCCTCTTTTTATAAAAACAATCAGAGGAATTCGTTAAAATGATTGTGTGAAAAAAACCAACTTAAAAAAAATGTATCTTTAAAAATTTTTAGCGGAATTTGTTTTACATAGAAGTCCTAATAAACTTGTGTAAAATTTTTGAAAGAAAAATGTTTTTAAATTAGTGTTTTTCACACAAATTTATTAACGAATTCGTCTGATTCTTTTTATAAAAACACCCAGTAAATTGAAAAATTTAAAAACAGCCATGAAGTTGTCCCTTAATTAGAAATTGAAAAATCTTGTCACCGACTCAAGCGGACAAAGTTATTTCACTTTTTACCGCAACAATAACGTTGAATAATGCCAAAAATAATTGAAATAACTGAAGCTGATTTATAGGAAGAAGAAGAAAACATTTTTATTGAAAAATTTTAACAGACACAAGGGAATCACCAAACTGCCGCAGTTTCGTCTCACCCAAAGACACGTCAGTGGTTAGTTTATGTGTCAACTGATCAAAGTAATTTTTAATTCTTAATTTGTCTCTATATGAAAAACGTCTTTCTATAAATCAGCTCTAGGAAAAATTCTTTACTAATTAATTCTAATATTAATTACGATTGTCATATGCGGCGGTTTGAAACACTTAATTAAAAAATAATTTGAATAACTTTTGAATAATTTGTTATGAGTTTAAATCAATGATTTGATGTTGAATAAAGTTAGTATGTGATTTTTTCAAATTTCAATTGATTCAGTTTTCATTCCATTGAATTATTTTTTGTTTAAATTGAATCAATTTTTTTGGTGCTACACTCAAACTAATACGTCTGTTAGCTGGACAGAAAAATTTGTTACTTAAAAAAAAAACTTATTCCTGTTTTTGGGCTTAAAATAAAATTTGCTGATTTTAACACTTTTTTTTGGTAAAAAATTGTAAAACTACAGTTTTATCTGTAATTATACTGAGTCGTAGAATTTATCCAAATTTAAGGTCTCGGGACCCTCCCTGGTCCTAGTCCATATCGTGTGAGGGCGTATAAGGGAACTCCAATGGAGCCAACATTTTGTCCCTTTTGCTCTATCTCGCTTAGTTTTCGAGATGTGGTTCATTTTATTAAATAAAAATTTCCGAGAGTCCAAGGCCCCGCCAAGGTCCATTTTTGCATAGAGATAAACCCTTTCGCTGTGGTATTGTGCGGTTAGGGTAGTCGAAATGTTCATCAATTTAGCTCTATCTCTCTTAGTTTTCGAGATACGGGCCATTTTAAAAAATCGGGAGGGGGAAAATAGCGCTATCTTTAAAACTTCGGATACATTGATGGCGCCATCTACCGGTTAATAACAAAAAGATTAAAATATTATATTTTAACAATAAATTGTGTAAAATTTAACGAATGGGTTATTAAAAGTTAGTAATAAATAGTTTTGAAAATTAACGCTCAAAATTAGTTAAAGTTCTAAGGAGTTTTAGTGTATTGTTAAATAAATAATACTAATGTATTACACTGTGAGACAAATGGTAGGGGTCAGTGATCGGGAAGGGTTCAAACTACCGGGGAAAGTTATATCGGTAAACAAGAAGTTATACGTGTCCTGGCGTTTCGCTGGGTTACCCCTAGGAATCGAGATATATCGATTTGACCTTTGGTGGTCTTTTTTTTGACATAACTCGAGAACCACTAGTCCGATTTTGCTCAAACAATTTTAAAAAAATTAAAAATTACAATTCCTTTCATCTGTTCATATAACGTTTTTCTATATACTCAACAGTTTTGCCGGTAAATATAAATGTATGAAGAAAAAAATATTTTTTGCCTAAAATATTGTAATAAACAAAAGGTTATTGATTTTTATGGTAGCGGTAACAAACATTTATTTTTACCGGCAAAACTGTTGAGTATATAGAAAAACGTTATATGAACAGATTAAAGGAATTGTAATTTTTAATTTTTTTAAAGTTGTTTGAGCAAAATCGGACTAGTGGTTCTCGAGTTATGTCAAAAAAAAGATATATCTCGATTCCTAGGGGTGACCCAGCGAAACGTCGGGACACGTATAACTTGTTTTTGACCGATATAACATTTCCCGTTGGTTTCATCCCATCCCGATTTTGACTGTCGCATAGTGTTATTAAATGAAGCTATGTACCAAATTTCGTGTTTCTCTTTTTAACTTTAAAAAAAATTGTTTTTAGTATTCTTTTTTTTTCAAAACATGGTTTTGCTGGTAATCGAACTCAGGCAGCCATATTGTCAACCGAGATCTCTGCAATCTATTAAGACAGGTAATTCGGAATAGCTAAGAAATAAATATATAATAACAGTAGTTGGAGCTAACTTACAAGCGTCGGCAAAATATTGGTTGCTAGTAAGTGCCTAATATAGGCATTATGTTGGAAAAGCTAAAAATCGTGCCCTAAAAAATTTAAAAAAAAATTTTTTTGAGAAATATAATTTTATTTAGAAAAAAAAATGTGAATTATGTTAATCATATTTGAGGCCGGGTTGACAGATTGCTAGACAATCGCTCTACTCACTTTGCTAACGAGACATTTAAGACAAGATACCTTAAATAATATGGTAAATGAATGATAACAATGGCTAACATGTAAACATTAGTATAACGTCTTTGAAATTAACTTGCCAACATAACATAACGGTCCGAAAAGATTTAAAAAAAATTATTTTATGAAAAACTAATCAACCTTAATAAAAAAAAATATATTTCATAAAAAACATTATACAAAAAATAAAAAAATTAAAAAAACAAATTTAATAAAACAAATTTTATTTTATAAAAAACATTATACAAAAAAATAAAAAAAAAACAAAAATAAAATTGTACGTCTGCAAACGGAATCGAACTCGAGACCTTCTGACTTTAAATCTTACTTCGCATTATAATATTTTTGTGAAGATGTAAACGCAGTAGTTTAAAAATAATTTCCTTACAACAATTTTGTAACAAAAAAAATTATAAAAAGCTTGAAATTTTTTCAGTTTTAATAACATTAATTTATTTTGGCCTAAAAAAATACTTTTGCGTATGAGTAATAAAAATTATTTTCACGAACATTAATCATGCGCTTTAAATTTCTTATTTTACTAAACAAATTACTACCACAAAGTTTAATAGGATTTTTTTTATTTTACATATGGCTATGTGAAATCGCATATGAATTGCTATCATGTGCTTCCAATATTTTCTTCTTTTTTTAATAGCCTGTTTTTCTAAGTCGAAGGCGTTTAAAAAATTAGAATTTTCTCTAAATTTTTAAAGATTTTTATGAAACATTTTTAGAAATAAATTTTTTAACCAAACTTCATCTTTAAGTCACCACACATTTACCACATCCTTGTTTCTCTCGTTTGTAGTAATATTATTTATTTTCCTTTTTTTATATTTTCATTTGTTTGTTTAATGTTTTTTTTTATTTCAGTACTACTGCGGAAATGCAAGATTATGTTTGCTTTTTATACGAAACGACTTTGTATGTACATACTAAGTATGTAGAATATAATTGTAAGGATGTTTGGTTGGGTTGACTAAATATACAGCAAAGCATTTTTGTACTATACACACATGTTCATATCTAACGAAAAAAAAAATGAAAGAAAATAAAGAATACCGAGAAAAATAAACATCTAGCTTTTTGAATCTTAAACTCAAGATAAGATGTGACAACAAGAAAAAAAAATCATAAAATATATAAAAAAAATTCAAATGAAATATTTTTGTAGAGAAAAACATTTAAATTACAAAGAAAAAAAATATTTAACAAAAATCACTTAATGATAAATATTTTCAGCAGTTTCAAAAACGTTGCTTTGAATTTTTTTTTTTTTTTTTTGTAGAAAAAAATATAAAGGTTTTGCATTGAAAACACTATCACAAACTGAATATTATCATTTTCATATGCATTAAGCCATTATTATATTGGTTTGGTCTTAAGCCAAAAAACAACATTTTTTTTTTTTCTTAGTTTTTTTTTATTGCAACTATTCGTACATGTTTATATGGTTTTAGTGTAGGAAAAATAGAGAGTTGGTGTGGTAAAGGGAAAACATGACTGCAACACGAGAGAATTCAATCAAACTTGACACCTAGCATGACCCCAAATGTCACTCTAAAAAATATTAAACTAAAAACGTGCTGGGTAAACTATTTAAACGTGTTTTTTTCTGCAAAAAAAAAAAAAAGAAAATTATAAAAAATAAACGAAAAAATAGAACACAACACCAAAAGTACAGACATTATAGAAAAAATATATTTAAAAGAACAAAATCTTTAAAAGTTTTTGAAAAAGCAAATATGAAATTTGTAATTGTTTCTAATTAGATATGAAATTTCTTAATTTTTTACGTGGTAGTAGTGGTTTTTATAACCATTACAAATTTGCCATAATTTACAATTATACACTATAAAAAAATTCTTGTAAGTTCACTACCATGACATGAGTAAATTTTTGTTTTAATTAGGGCATACACGTTCAATATTATTGATCAATTTTTCAAAAATCAACCAATCAGAACATTTTATTTTTAAATACCTTGTTCTGATTGGCTGATTTTAAAAACATTCGTCGCGCATTGCCATCTGTGGAGTTAAGTTGCGTTAAGTTAGTTGTATACTAGAGTTCGTTAATTGCGTATTTAGCATTGTATAGTAAGTTGCATACTAGAGTTTATATGGTTTATGTGTGTGTGTTGTATTGTTGTATGTAAAGTAATAAAGTGTTAAATAAATAAGCTTATAACCTCAAAAAACTAAAGAGAGTATTATTTTAATTTCAAAGAGCAACAACCCGTTTTCTCTAAAGGAGATAAACGTACGTTTTTTAGGTAAAAACGTAACAATATATATGTACATTAGAGCGTACCACCTTACAGGAAAAAAAAGTGGGCCGTACACCCTCCAATATGAAATATTTTTGCAAGGTGGTTTCAAAAAAAATTTTTTTATTTTTTTTTCCGAACATAGGGTTCGCCATTTTACATTTTTCGTTATATCTTTGATATTTACAGTCGGATCTCAAAGTATGATACATCGATGTTTTTGTCTCGAGGAGACCAGTGTTTTGCTCTAAGGGCATTTTGAGCTCAAGTATCCCGTTCTAGTAGTTACCCACCAGATCTCAGTTGCTACTATCCTAATGTACTACCCTAATGTAAGAAAATTAAAGCTCGCAAAAAGTCATTAAACTTTTGCTAAGGAAGTTTTTCGCTAAACCCAGTAGAATTTTTTTTATATATTGGTTGCCGAACGTAGGGTCGCCTTTTTAAATTTTTTTAATTGGATTTTTACTATATAGCAAAACACTGGTCTCCTCGAGGCAAAAAAATCAATATATCACACTTTAAAATCCGATTTTAAATGCCAAAGCTATAACAAAAAATTTAAAAAAGCGACGGTCGGCAAAAAAAATAAATTTTTTTTGAAATCGCCTTCCAAAAATACATCATATTGGAGGGTGTACGGCGAACTTTTTTTGAAGTACTGTGTAATGTGCATATATTAGGGGCCCCAAGCATGTATGGAGGAAAATAAATTTATTAGTTTTTGACCGGGCTTCCCCCTGGAAATATTTATTTGGGTGTAAAACTACATCCCTCAAAAAATTGGGATAATCGGATATCGGGAAGACGTGCCGCATCGGCCCTGAAGTTTGGGACACGGATTACAAGGGGAAAATATGACTTTTTGTGCGTTTTCTCGAAAACATTGATATTTTAAAACTAATTCGAATTTAAAACATTAAAGAATTGCGATTTGGAGTGAATTCTCTTTATAATAAAGCAATAAAAACTTAAATCGATTAAAAAACAGCCGAGTTATTACAATTTCCCCAGGCAACTGATGTGTTGCAGACCATTTAATCAATAAATTCGCGTCCAAATTTTAAAATTGATTGAAATAATTTACTACAGAAATATTTTTTTATTCTATAATTTCAGATAAGAAGAATTTTTTCTATTGTCTTTTGCTAAATCATTTTAAATTAGTACCAAAAAGTCAGAATTCTTAAACACTGTTTTCAAATCTACAATTATAAATTTTTTTAAATTTTTTTTAAAGAAATTTTAAAAAATTAATGTTCGACTTTAAGGTTTTATTGAGAACATATTAGAGATTAAAAATTATAAAAATTGTAGGAATTTCTTTTCTCATTTGGCTGGGACAGAGATTTTATTTCAACGGATTTCCAGAAAACAGCAATTTTTGGCATTTATTTAGCTTTTAGACTAGTTCTTCTTTTTTTTCTTTTAATTCCACATCATTCTAGCCAGAACATAACAACACAAGATTAAATACTTCAACCCTGAAAATTAGGGCGAAATATAAATACATTAAATTGAGGTTAAATTTTAGGAGATATATTATGTAATTACGGGCACTATCTGTTTATAATTTAACATGTTGTGCATACATTTTTTTATTTTTTTTTTTTTTTTTTGAAAAATTTTAATTTTGTAAATTAAATAATAGTAATGAAAAAATCAAGAAATTACAAATTATAAAAGAAAATATTATACATAAGTTTAACCCGTCAATGCAAATGACACTGATGATGGCTTTGTAGCGAAAGCTGAAAATACGTATTCTGTCCTACTGGCCTTATCGAATTCTTTCAAATTTTTTATTCTTTGTAATTTACTTGCGAAAATTGTAGCATCTTTCCTTAATTTTAAAAATAATTTAAAGAGAAAGTGATATTAATTTATGATCTAGAGTAAAACTAAGAAACATTCATTTAGAAAATATTATAAAAATAAAATATTTTCTAATAAGTTTTTATAAAAATATGTGCCAATGTCATCGGCTATGGCTCTAGCCGGAGCAGTCATTGTGGGATATCTGCACAACAGCAAGACTTGTGAGGTACCGATAAATTTTGTTTGTCTTTAAAAGATTTCGATTAACATTATTCTTTCTTTCCAGACCTGTAAAATTTTACTTTGCCGTATCAGGAAAATTCATCGTTAGTGCTTTTTCAATAGGAAATAGTTAACAGAAACTTAAGAATTATCTATGGGCTATAGAAACAAATCATCAAAAAATATATACCTCAGATGTTTAGGAGTTTCCTATAGGAAAATTCTAAGGTTCTGAGAACTTTTTCTAAATAAAAAGATTATGATGACATTTTTCTCTAAAAAAAATCCTCAGATTTAGTGGAATTTTCATTATAGAAGAATTAAATACTTAGATTCTAAGGACTTTTTCTTATAAAAAAACCCTAAGATTTTGAGGATTTTTTCTTAAAGAAAAACGAACTAATTCTGAGCAATTTTTCGGATTCTGCGAACTTTTCCTAAAAAAAAAAAACTCCGGATTTCGATAACTTTTTCTGGAAGACTTCTCTCCATAGAATATCTCTCATTTTCTAAGAATTTTTTTCCTATGGCAAAAAATTTGTTGAATCTCGGACATTTCCATAGAAGAAAGTCCTCAAAACTAATATTTTTTTTGTATAGGAAAAGTCTTATGAATCTGATGTTTTTTCTGCAGAAAAAAGAACACAGAATCTAAGGATTTTCCTACGGAAAAGTTTTCATAATATGATGGATCTACGGCCTTTCCTATACCAAATCTAAAGCTTTTGTTATACACGAAAAAGCACTCAGAATCTGAGGCATTTTAATTTGGAAAAAATATTCATAATCTCATATGTTTCGAGTGAAAAATATCCTAAGAATATCAAGCTCGTGTTAGGCTTAAATATTATTATAACGTTTGTTGTCAACAAAATATTTGAAATATATAAAATTTTTTTTATTTTTAGATGGCACTATTTTATTTTATTATCAAATTTTTTTTATTTGGTCAATTTACGCACAAAAATGGTAAAATTGAACAATTTTTTCATAGTTTTTATGACAATATTAGAATTAATTACTATAGAATTTTTTCTAGAGCTCATTTACAGGAGGAAGAACAGAATTTTATTGAAAAATTTAATAGACATAAGGGAACCACAAGACTACCGCGGTTTTGCCTTTTGGCTAAGGCGAAACTGCTCGTAATTAAGTAATCCTAATTGTTAATTTGTCTCTATATGAAAAAGTCTTTGTGTATGCTATGACCCGGAATTGAACCGGCAACCCTCTACATAGGCCATGACTCGTAGCGTCACCTCTTAACGGGATACACCAGGGTCGATACAGCGATGTGTGTGGCAAATTGGTGTTTTGTCAATCACAAGCCTAGAAAATGTAAGTTTGTAATCACAAGAGCCACAATTAACTAATACATCATCAATTTATTTTTCAATTAGAAGAGGGATGGTCCAGAATTATTTTAATAACGTTTATGAAAATTTCAACCTTTTTTGGGTTTAACTGTTCTAATATGAGTTTATTATAGCTGTACTTTCGCTCTTACCTATTAACGTTAAATATTTAAAGCAAATCTAGGGTTAGCCAATTTAAATTTGAAAATTTTTTAAACAACCAATATTTATAATATTTAAGATATAATTGAACGTTTGTCAGCAAAACTTTTTTGGAAGTAACGAAGAAAAGTTACATAATTGGTTTATATATAAACGTTGTGTAAAACACATCTTTGTGTACTTTGACTTTTTTAGGAGTCTTTATAATTTAGTTATAGAATTTGTATTTTTAAAACCCTGTAATGTATGCAGCATTTTTGCTACATTACCACTTTTGAACAAGCCAAAACCAGAGGTCAGGTTCATTGCAATCACATAATCACGTGATAATGGGTGGTTAAAAAAATAACATTAAAATTTTAAAAATTCACAAAGAAGGGATATTTGAAAAGTAATGTACTTTTCAACACGAAACATATAAAGCTTTTAACCAAAAAAAAAAAAAAAAAAAAAAAAAAAAAAAACAGTGGAAAAACTAAAAATTGTTTATTAAAATCAATTATAAACTCTTATCATGTAGGCTTTTTTAGAACTTTAAGAACCCCTTGAGTTTACTGTGAAAATTTTAAATATTTTGTTTGTAATTTTTTTTTTTAATATTCAAATGAAACCTTGGGAAACACAACATTATAACACCATCAGCGGTAGTTTTACAGTTTTTTTTTTCTTACTTACATTTAAGTTATAGTCGGATCTGAGAATGTTTTCTGTCTTCAATATTTTTAAATTAGAAATTTTTTTAAATATTGAACAGTTTCCACGAAATTCAAGCACAAAGTTTGACACCAATGTGCACTGACACTTTCACCATCTGGTTTGCGCTTAAGTTGTTTAAAGGCACCGCCCGCTCGACTACACAGGAAAAACTAAAATCAAGTTTCAATCAAAATATTTGTAAGTACAAATAAAAATTTAATTTATTGAATTTGGAGCAATTAAGAAAATTATTGAATCAATTAAATTTTTACAAACAAATTTAATTTGGAGCAATTAAGAAAATTATTGAATCAATTAAATTTGTTTGTAAAAATTTAATTGAAAATTTTTTAATTAAAGTTTTAATCATATCAATAAAAAAAATTAACCACAAATCTACAAAATTTTCATTTAAAGTTTTAATTATGTCAATTAAAAATTTAATTGATAAAAAAAAACAAAAATAAATTTAAATTATATCTGAAGTCCTAAGAAAAAATCAACTAAAATTTTAATCAAATGTATTAAATCTTTAATTGAAATTCTAGCTTCAAATAAATTACAATTTTAATTAAATTGATTAAAACTCTTCATGCTTTCAAATATCAAAATCAACTAAAAATTTGTGTCCTTAGTTTCTTCTTAAAAAGTGAGTATCAGTCTGGGCAGAAAAGTTTGAGCTCATATTCCAATTTTTTTGGTTAAAATCCCCAAAAAAAAATATCCAAAATATTGTTCAATCCCCCAAATTTGTCCATAATTGAATTTTTATTTTCAGATTTTAGGAAAAAAACCAAATTTTAAAGTAAAGCTTGATCGATCAATCCTTCCATACATATCTACTATTTCCCAGTATTTGATATACAATATGTCATTTTCAAACAAGAATTTGCAAAAAATTTACAATTCATATCCCCAGTACTGCACTCATAGAAGTTTGATAGGTACTACATGACAGTTGCTGGTGTAATAAACAGTTCTTGTTATTTATAATTGCAACTGGAGTTGTTTTTATGGAAGAATACAAAACAACGATAATGACAGTTATTTAAGATAACAACTTACGAAAAGTAGTGTAAAAAAACAGTTGTTAACACCATTTATTTTTACCGAAACAATTTTTTTGCAGTATACCGTTACTTTTGTTAGTTATTTAAAAAATAAAAAAATTTGCTGAATTTTTAGAAATTCTTAATTTAGTAGGTTTGAGGTTAAGAAGAAGAATAAACCTTTTTCTCTAAAAATTATATACACATTAATTTGCAAACCAGACCAGATCTAGTTTCTGCCTTTTTTATGGACAGGATTCATCAGTGATTTTCCATTAAATTGTATTATTGTTTATATTTTATTGTCCTTTATGATAATTTTTGAACAATTAGTCGGTGGTAGGAATCAAACGTGTGCCTATTCCTACATTACAAACGTAACTATACTATACACTTAGCTATCTCACCCAAGTAAGGCCTTGAATGCAATGTAACCAATTCATAGTTCATATGTGAAAAAAGTTCAAGAAACACAATTTTATATAAAACAAAAATGGAGAAGTATGTATGCTAAAAAAATTTTAAGTGAACTTTTTACGGAAATTTTTCTAGTTTTTAGCTTTAATAACTTTCTTTATGGAAGAATACTATTAAGAACTGAAATATGCAGCCGAATCTATAGAATTCTTAAACAAAAAAAGGTCTGTATTTTTTAATATATTTTATCAGCAAACAATAACATCTAACTCAAATATCCTTTAGGATATAAAAACTTAAAAAATAATTTCAACTTTTCATTAAAGTTCAAAAACAAAATCTCAGTAGTTGTCTAAAAGAAAAAAAAAAAAAACTTTAAACAAAAATCACAGTATCATAGGGAATCCTAAATAATTTTGAAAAAAAAAAAACTTTAACTCTCTAAAGATGCAATTTGAATGTTGTTTCCGTTTTCCTTTTTTTCTCACTATCCTTTGACTCCTTTTGCTCATAAACATCATTCTTTTGCTATCATGTATGTAAATTACTGTTAGTCTACTCGTTATTGTTGTGGTTTATTTTGTGAATATTTACTAAAGCTATTATTGCTGGTTGTTGGTTGTGCCAATGTGTATGTTGTTGTTGCTGTTGTTGCTTGTACTGCTCTTGTTGTGTTGATTGTTGGCTGCATGTTATTGTTTGTAAAGTACTTAAGCAACTGTTAGAAATTCACTTTTCATAGAAGCTTCCCAAAACTCTCTATACAGTTTAAACCTTAGGAGAACACTTTTGGCATCCATCTATTGCAAATTTATGAAGAGTTTTTTCTATGATTTTTTTATTTTATATTTTTTCGTATTTAAAATTGATTTCTTGGCGGAATTTCTAAAAAAAATTAAAGTAGAATATGAAAAGATGAGGAGATATTGAATAATGTGACCAGCATGATTTTATTTTCTGAAAAACAAGGGCAAATTTATAAAAAATTTTAAAGATTTAAGTATAGCTCTCTATACCCATATGTGTCACTAAATGCCGCCCAACGATCTGTATATACATTTTTAGAAAATCAAGATGATGTTATAATTAAAGATGTAACCAATTGGCGCCTAAACTTGATAATAAATCATAATAAAGCGTGTACCGAAATGGCGCCCAATAAGACATTATTCAACATTTTACAAGATTTCAAATATCGAATTAAATATAAAAGTATAACAAAATGATACCCAATGATCTGCCGATTGAAGTGAAAATATATTTTCTAAATTTATCCTATTAAAAATTATTTTGAATACCACAGTCATACTCAATTACTTCTGCAATTGTTACAATCAGAAATATGATTAATATTTTAAATGATGATACTAAGTATTAAAGTTTTCGATTGCCCAATATACGAGTGTGAAAAAAATTCGCGAAAAAAATGTTCAGTTACAAATGTTTTCGGCATTGATTATCTGAAGAAAGTTAATTGAATTTTAGACACCTGTCCCGTGACTGGTACAAATACGACCAGTCTAAAAGAACTTGACTGGTAAAAACAAGACAGAACTGAGACATATTAGTGATGTGTAACAAATATGCTCAAGTTAAATTGTCTAAATTGATTAAAAATATTTGATAGTTTCACAAAAAAATATTTAGATAAGTTACAGACAAATTAAACAACGGACTACATAGAGGTTGGTTTGAAAATTTTAAAAAAGAGATTATTTTCCCTCAAAATCTTTTCTAGTTGGCTTCATTTTTTTATTGTAAGCATGCACAACATGTTGCATAGCTGAAGAAAAAATGTTCTGTGTAGAAAAAATACTTTTGTTGGAAAAAAAAAATTTGCAATAATAAAGAAAACATACTAACGAGCCATTGAAAATTTGCGTGCATTGTTGTTTGAATATTTTGTGTTGTGTGTGTAGAAAAAAAAATCTAGGGAGTAAATTAAAGGGAAATTTTTTCAATTCAATGTTTTAGCATGTTTAGCACACACAACTCTCATAGCCAACTCTATAAATAATACAACAAATAAAAAGGAAATTTATGCATTTAAGTACAAAATTTTTTTAGTGAAAATTTTAGAGATTTTTTTACTTTTTCCGGTTTTTCACTCATGAAAACAACAAATTTCTGGTTTATAGAATGTTTTTCCAACACTTTTCGTTTATTTTTTAATTTTTTATTTTTTTTTTGTATTCATGTCTTAAGGGTCTTGTTATTAGCTTTAAGTGTTATATGACTTGTTGTAGTTTGTTTATAGAAAAAAAGAATGAACTGAAGTACCTTTTTTCATTTTTTCCTAAGTACTTTTACACTTTATGTTAGTTAAAAAAATACACAAACTTGTAAAGAACTCATTAACACAATCATGCTACTCATCGTCATCATCATAATCATCATTATTTACCTCCCATCAAAATTTGTATTATAACAAAAATGTTTCTACATGGGGGAACAGATTTGAGGGTGTCTGTTTTATTTGAAAATATATAAAAAAAATCTTTTCTATTTAACTCTAAATAACTACGTGCCAATAAACAGCAGCAGCAGCAGAGAGAAGCATCAGCCTTTTTTTTGTGAACAACGCCAAAGCATGAATTGAAAAAATTGCATAAAAATAAATGTGTCTGAAATGAAATTCAACCAAGAATGAATGAATGAATGCAACACCTTTAGTTTAAATATTAAACAACTTTGGGCCAGCTTAAAGAAAGAAACTAAAAGTTTTTTCCATTTTACATTAGAAAGAAATGGAATAAGTACGAATATACAAAGAAAAAAATTTAGCAACACCAAATTGTTTGGTGAACATATACAATTCTTTTGAGGGAATTAAATCACTATAGTCGGTCAACAATCACCTGATTATTAGATTAAATGCCATTGTAGAAAGTTATTTACTGGTCACTTTGTTCAAGTTGTTGTCAATTTTATGACATACTTCCATAAACGTTTGCTACAACCCAATTTGTAGCCAATCGAATGGATTAATTGCATGGCTATCGAATTATTTTAAATTGCGTTATTACATTCAAATTAGTCCTGTTCCAATTAGTTTTCTATTATCACAACTGAAAAACTGAGCTACCGTTACCGAACCATCCGACTGGCTACAAATGCGGTTGTCAGCGCCAAATCTTTTTCTGGTGTTTGTTTGGTGATTTTTTTCGTTTCAGCGATTTTTGTATATTTGAGCGATTTTGACTAAATTAATTTTTTAATTTTTGGTAATTTTTCTTTTTGCCCATTTTCACGCTTTTAAAAAAAATTCATTTCGTGAATTTTGAGATCTAAGCCGAGCCGCCGTCTAATTTTTGGCACCGCCACCGTCGAAAATTTTTTTACAAAATAAAAATCTCAAAATAATTTTTTTTTATTTTCTTTTTTTACCTTTTTTTAACTCTACTATTTTCTTGAGTTTAAGGTTTGGTTTTTATTTATAAAAAGTTTTTTATTTTCGATATTTCGCTTCTCCAATGTGTAGCATCTTCAGGAAATAACAATTAAATGAACAAATTATAAACAATTTTAAATTAAAAAAAAAAAAAAAAAAAAAACTTTAAAATTGTTTATAATTTGTTCATTTAATTGTTATTTCCTGAAGATGCTACACATTGGAGAAGCGAAATATCGAAAATAAAAAACTTTTTATAAATAAAAACCAAACCTTAAGCTCAAGAAAATAGTAGAGTTAAAAATTGAAAAAGAAGGTTAAATAAACGAAAAGAATTCTTTTTTTACCGTTAAGCCAAAGTTTTGAATGTATCAACTTAAAGTTGGCTAGCCGATCAGCTTTTGGCTTACAGGCAGCTTTAAGCCGCCGCTCAAATTTTGTTTCGGCGCAGATCTCTGCTAAGAATTTGCTTAAAATCAAGTAAACAAACAACATTAAACAGCTGATACGTTGTAACGGAATAGACTAAGTACACAAAAGAGCCATCCGGCACGGCACGTTATAGAAACGTCACGGAACGCAAAGACATTTACGATCGACTAACGAGCCACTAAAATGAGAAAAAATTCGCTAAAAGTGCTGAAATGAATAAAAATTGCAAACATAGAAAAAATCTTATCGAAAAAATCGTAAATTTAAAAAAAAATTAAACTATAGAGATCGTTAAAATAAAAAAATCGACATAAAAATAGTATAAAAAGAGAAAAATAAAAATTAGTTACATCAAAATAATTCTAAAATGAGAACAAATTCGCTAAAAACGCTAAAATAGATAAAAATCGCTAATAAGAAAAAAAATTGTTAACAAATTTTCTAATCTCAAAAACAAAAACTATTTATTTAACTTCCAAACAAAAAAAAAAAAAAAATTTGGAAGTCATGCTTGACAAACAACTTTTTCACTACATTTAAAGTATCCGTTAGTGTATTTTTAGCGCTTTTTTAGAAGTAATTCTAAACAACTTCAAAAAATCACTTCTTTCGTTTCTTCCATCGTATCCAATATTTTCACAGCTTTTTTTAGAAGTAATTCTAATGCATAAATGCTATGAAAGTGATCACAAAAAGTAATTTCGATACAGTTTATTTCCAAACAGAATTTGTTTGTACTACATTTATACTTCAGCTAAAATCACCTAGTTTTAGTAGAAAACTAGTTCTTGATTGTTTTTTGTATGCGTTTTGACAAGTTAAAACCTACAAGAGCCAAAAACTAGGTAGTTTTGCTTAGGTATAAATGTAGTATTAAATTCAATATTTTTTTTTTAAGTTTTAAATTTTTTAAATATACATATATATAAAAAATTATGAAAAATAGCTTTTTAGGCACTTAAAAAAATAGTGCTGAAAATAATACTGAATTGCAGCGCGATTTTTTTTCGCTTATTTAATAAGTACTTTTTTTGAAGAGAATAAAGCACAATATCTCTCAATGACAAAGTGGTGTTTTTATGCCAATCGACTTTCATATTAAATAATAGCTAGAGCTAGAACAGCAATCTTAAAGTCGCAAGTTCGAATTAAGTATGCTAAAATCCCAAACGTATTTTACAAATTATGAAAAATAATCTGTTGGAGGCATGACCCTATCCGGATTTCATTTTTGCCTAAGAAAATCGACAGGGGACAATGTTTTTAGAATTTCTGAAAATATTGGTTAAATTAAATTACAAACTAAATGAGAATTTCTTGTTCTAGTCTAGGAGCGTTATTAAACATTCAAAATATCAAAGAAAAAACCACAACAAAAAATGTACCACAATTTGCTTTGTCATCTTCCAATATACTACTCTGTTGTTTTGACAGATCTAGCAATGTAGTGACATACATTCATGTATAAACACCATATAATTTTTTTTTGTGAAGAATTTTTTTTTTTTAACTCTTAATTGATGAAAAAGAGTTTCTTTGCACTCGTCCAAAAACTACTGAAAAACTATTGAATTGGGAGTACTCCTCCACTATGATAACTCAGTGTTAAAATCATTAGTGTTTCTGTGAAAAAGAAGTACATCTAAATCTTTGATTGTAGTGCTTTTTCCACTTGTTCGACATCCCTACTTTTTTTGCTGGGTTTATGTATGTCGGCCTTTTTCGATATCTGTCTTTATAAATATGTTTATACAAAGCCTAGACTTAAGGCTTTCAATTGTTATATTTATACCATACACCACTACGTGGACAGGGTATAATAAGTTTGTGCTGATGATTATAACACCAAAAAATATCGGACCTAGACCCATCTTTTAGCATACCGATCTACTCAGAATCACTTTCTGTTTCGATTTATAGATGTCCGTCTGTCTGTCTGTCTGTCTGTCTGTCCGTCCGTCCATGCATTCTTGTGCGCACTCTATAGGTCGCAAATATTAAGATATTTTGATGAAATTTTGTACACCGACCTATGTCGGCCTATTAATTTTGATTAAAATCGGTCCATGTTTAGATCCAGTGTCCATATAAGGGTCGCCCCCCCCCCAAATTCGCTTGTTTATACGCTTCAGGTCACAAATATTTCAATAAAATTTGGTTCGCTGACTCACATGGTCCCACGGACAAAGCCTGTTGATTCAGGATAGGATCGGTCCATATTTGGACCTATTGCCCATATGGGCTATATTTAAGATTTTCAATTCTTTTATCATTTTATAGAAAATTTTGACACAAGTCAATTTATACCCATTCGAATTTCGGATCCAAACATAAGTTGGCTTTTAATCAGGGTATTATATAGTCGTTAACTTTTTCTCGTCATTTTCTTTTAGTTTTGGAAATTAAATCCTAAAGAATTTTCAAGCCACATTTCCATTACATTTCATATTTTCAAAAATACTCAAAGGGTTTCTAATATTCGTTATTGTCCTACGTTACCTAAAATCTTTTTTATTAAAAAGAAAAACATCTCCTCAAAGTACTCGTAATAGGGAGAGTGAAAAATTAAATAAAAATTCTGTATAAAACCAAATAAAAAATCTTTCAAAAAAAATAAATGCATATATTTTTTCCCAGGCCAAATTAACATATACTTGTTTAGTTACTGACAGTGTTCAGTATTCTCTTCCAAAAAAAAGTGTCTTTTATATAAAACTAATACAAATTTACCATTTTCACAAGAAAAACCTCAAAAAAGTATATAGTGTCTAGAAGATTTTTTTTTATTTTAAAGGCACTATAGAAAAAATTTTACTACAAAAAAACATACCTAAAAAAAAACAAATATGCCTTCTTCTTTTTATACATCAATGGTCATATGTTGATAGCCAAAAACTGACAATTTCATTGCAGCTTAAATTAAGAATTCCAAATGACTTCATCCTTATACTGAAGTCAATTGGAAAGTTTATCTTAAGTTATTTGCCATCCATATCTTAATTGTAAGTTTTGAGTTGTCGGCATACAACCATCAATTTTGTGTTTATATCTTGAAAGTCTTCTTGTATTTGATTTTCATTGAAAAGATAGACATCTAGAGTAAAAAACTTTAAATAAAAACGAAAACCTTGATATCAGTGAAAAGACTAAGAAAGTCTCGTTTTTTGTGAATGAAGTAATATTGTATTATTCAGTTGACGTTATACAGCTTATCCTTCTTATGAATAGAAAATATTTTATTATATTCTAAGCAAAAAAAAAATAATGGTTACTTTACCTGCCGTTAACCTTTAGCTGCAGTCAAAATTTAAATAAGTAATATTAAGTGATATTTATCGCCAAAATGGATCTACAATCAAATCAAATACCGCTTATTACACTGTGAGACAAATGGTAGGGGTCAGTGATCGGGAAGGGTTCAAACTACCGGGGAAAGTTATATCGGTAAAAAAGAAGTTATACGTGTCCCGGCGTTTCGCTGGGTCACCCCTAGGAATCGAGATATATCGATTTGACCTTTGGTGGTCTTTTTTTTGACATAACTGGAGAACCACTAGTCCAATTTTGCTCAAACAATTTTAAAAAAATTAAAAATTACAATTCCTTTAATCTGTTCATATAACGTTTTTCTATATACGCAACAGTTTTGCCGGTAAAAATAAATGTATGAAGAAAAAAATATTTTTTGCCTAAAATATTAAAAAAAAGTAATAAACAAAAGGTTATTGATTTTTATGGTAGCGGTAACAAACATTTATTTTTACCGGCAAAACTGTTGAGTATATAGAAAAACGTTATATGAACAGATTAAAGGAATTGTAATTTTTAATTTTTTTAAAATTGTTTGAGCAAAATCGGAATAGTGGTTCTCGAGTTATGTCAAAAAAAAGATATATCTCGATTCCTAGGGGTGACCCAGCCAAACGCCGGGACACATATAACTTGTTTTTGACCGATATAACATTTCCCGTTGGTTTCATCCCATCCCGATTTTGACTGTCGCATAGTGTTATTCAAAATGTTTCTTTTAACTTAATAAAAGAATGAAATTACATCTTTATTAAATTACTTTATAAAACTTCGAGTATTTAGTAGACAAGGAATATTTTTTATTATACTTTCAAAGCCTTTTTAAAAAATTATTATAATTTATATAAAAGTACCTTAAAATTATTTTGTTTTGAATAATTTACGATTACTTAGTAGTGTTACACATACAATAGGTCTGTTCCACATCATTATCGCGTAGAACACCAGAAAGCGAAATTATCTGAAACAACAAAAATGTTCTTATCATTTGGCTATAGAAACACTTTTGGGTTGATTTGTAGTTGTTAATTAGTAAAGTACGCGAAGCAGACATAAAGTTTTCGGTATGCCAGGGCAAGGGTTAATAGTGTTTTTCGTTATATATTCGTTGTCTCTATGCATTTGGTTTTTCCTTTCATATTTTATTAATAAAAAAAACGAAATATGTGTTATTTTAAGCCCAGAAAAATGATGTTCATAGTTTACTTTACTTTTTTTTATGTGAGTGCAACCAAAGTAAATCATGCACCAATTGACAAAAGCCATCATCTGAAAGTGATGGAAATTTAATATGGACTGTATTCAAAAGACAGGATTTATATTTAATTCTGTAAGGTTTTTCTTTCAGTAAGTGACAAAATTCGAAATTTATTGTGACATAAATGTTGATTTCCAACCCAAACGAAATAAAGATTCTGCCATGTAGCGTCTTTGATATAAGTCCGCTGGTGCTGAAAAACTACCTGTTTGTCATCATCACAAGAATTTGAGAATTTTTATTTATTTTTATGTTTGTCAGTAACACATCTTAATAAATCTGTAATAAAAAAATACAAACAATAAAAAATATATTTGCTGTGATGGCGATTTTAACCTCGATCCTCAAAACTAAAAACATTCAAATTTGGTGGTCTTTTTTTTACATAACTCGAGAACCACTAGTCCGATTTTGCTCAAACAATTTTAAAAAAATTAAAAATTACAATTCCTTTAATCTGTTCATATAATGTTACCGCTACCATAAAAATCAATAACCTTTTGTTTATTACTTTTTTTTAATATTTTAGGCAAAAAATATTTTTTTCTTCATATATTTATTTTTACCGGCAAAACTTTTGAGTATATAGAAAAACATTATATGAACAGATTAAAGGAATTGTAATTTTTAATTTTTTTCAAATTGTTTGAGCAAAATCGGACTAGTGGTTCTCGAGTTATGTCAAAAAAAGACCACCAAAGGTCAAATCGATATACAGTGGACGTCCAATAGTACGAATTATATAATGTCAGGCCTTTTCGTAATATTGGAAAATTCGTACTATTGAACAAAAATTTTACCCTATTTTATATAAAATACATAGTTTAATTCAAATTATTTTTTTTATTAAAAACAAAACAAAGTAAAAAACTTAAAAAATATTCAAATTCATGTTAAATCAACAAGTGTGAAAGCATACATTTGTACATATGTATATAAATAAATATTAAAAGTATAAAATATATTTGTTGATAAATGGAACCACAAGTTCCTTTGAAGATGATAGCTTTTCGCCAGATTCTTTAAGTAGTCTTATACCATAGCGTTTTTTGAATTTCGTAAGCCAGCCATCACTGGCATAAAAGTCTCCTTTATAAAATTTTCCATGTAACTCCAGAGCTTTCGATTTTAACTGGTTACTCCCTACTGGAATATGAAATATTCTTTGGCTTAAAAACCATTCGTACAGCTCATCTTCCATTCTTTTAAATTCCCCAGTTGCTATCCTGTAGCGGGATTTTCGTGCACCTGTTGCAGCTAAAAGCTGTGCCCTCTGTTTTCTTATAGTGCAAATGGTTGACTTGGATAACCCATACTTGCTACAAATTTCATATAGAGATTTTCCACTTTCACTGTCTTCTATAATTTTTAGTTTATTTTCCAAAGATATTTGTTTCTTTTTGACTTCTTTTACTTTAAACATTTCGTATTCATCAAATAAAAAACACGAGACACAAAACACATTTTATCACTATTAAAATTTCACAGCAACTAAATATTTGGCAGTTAACCGCAAAAAAACAGGAAAATAAATCAAAACAAAATGTAAATAAATCATATTCTCTCAAAAACTACCGCTATTCGTACTATCGAGTAGTAAAAAAATTTTGCGTTCGTACTACAGAACTGCCAATGCAAAAAAATTGCCTTTCGTACTATTGGACATTCGTAGAAGTGAAGGTGCGTACTATTGGACGTCCACTGTATCTCGATTCCTAGGGTTGACCCAGCGAAACGCCGGGACACGTATAACTTCTTTTTTACCGATATAACTTTCCTCGGTAGTTTGAACCCTTCCCGATCACTGACCCCTACCATTTGTCTCGCAGTGTTATTAATTGTATCAAACAAAAAAATATGCGCATTTTTCACTAAATTTACTCAAAATGTTGTACCACAAGTCGTATGAGTATTAAAATTTACTATTAAATTAATATCACTCATACGTCTTGTAGTAGACATATTAAATTTCTATGTTTGTTTTCTTTCAACCAAAAAATGTGTTGGCCCAGAATAAGAGCGGCGAGTTTTTTTCCATGCAATCTGACATTTAAAAACGCCGAGCGGTGAGGGCGTGATATAGAATCAATTTTATGTTAGTTGTGGTTTTTCTTGTTCTCTCATTTTTGCTTCTCATTTTCACACCACTATTGTCCACCTAAGGTATTCAAAAAATTAATAGTTATTCGATTAATCGAAAAATTTTGCTCAAATAATTGTTCGAATAATTTAAAATGTCCAAATTTCGAATAATATATAATTCGAGTAATTTAATCGATTAATCGAAATTAGCAAAAAAAAAAAAAAAGTTACCTAAATATTGAAGAAAGTACACCCAGAAAACAGATTCAGTTCTGATAACCCCATTTGTAGTCATTCGCATGGTTCGGTTGTGGTAGCCGAATTTTTCAGTTGTGGCAACAGAAAACCAATTTAGACAAAACTAATTTGACTGTGACAACGGAAATTCAGTTGTTTTAAGAATAATTCGTTAGCCGCAAACGAAAAATTCATTTGATGCAACTGAACCATTCGATTGGTAATAAATGGGGTTATCAGCACCGAATTTTTTTTCTGGGTGTATTATTTTAAGATTTTTTAAATGATGATAAAAAACGAAAGCATTAATAATTAATTTTTAATGTATTTAATAAAGCTTGTTTAGTGCACAGATAAATAAGATTTATTGCGAAAATGGAATTTCCTGCCAACTGAATGATTCGAATGCAGCAACAGAATTATTTGGTTGTCCTAATCAAATGTATTCCTCACGCAATTAAAATATATTGTTTTAACCGTAATTATATGGTATCCCAGACTTCACTTTATCAAATATTAAAATTACAAGGATGATCTGCGGTGTCGTCCACTAAGAGTTTGCCGGAGATGTCCAAAAATTTGTCAGTTAAAGTCTGAGTTAGTAATAAATTGTTATTTTCAGCAAACTTACAATTTATTTAATTAAAAATATAAATCAATTATTAAGTTTTATATTCTACTTTACCTACTTGAGTAGCATAAGTACCTTAATAACAGTACTTTGATCTTTTAAAGTAAATCAAAAATATATCAATAATAATGTATTTCTGTATATACACTAGAGTGGTCCAAAAAAACATTAAAGTTGGAATTCGCGATCTCCACAATGTTGCCCCTATTCCTTAATGTCTAAAAACTCTCTGTGCCAAGTTTCAGCTAAATCCGCTGTTATTTAGAGGTAGCACAAAAAGTTGTCTTTTAAGAATTAGTAATTTATCTCTAGAGTAATTTATACAAAAAGTAGGGTTGACTTTAAATTTAATTATTTCTTAACCTGTACGCTATTATTTAACAATTTTTTTTAAATCTGGTCTTAATTAATGTGGATATAAGGAATTGGAAATCAAAACTTAAAAAAATTAAGTAACTTTTAAGTAATTCGTGGTTTTTTTTTAATTTATACAAAAAAATTTTAGTCAAATTTTCGAAATTTTCCGAAAAGGTTTAATTAAAAATTCAACTTGTTTTTGCCTTGTATGCGCAAATTTCTCAAATCTGATCTTTATTTTAACGGAGATTATGAATCAGCAATCGAAACTTTAAAAAAAATTTGTGGTTTATGAATTATTCGCGGTTTTTGAAAATTCAAAAAAACTCAAGTTTTTTGAGATATTTTCCCAATTACCTGTAAACGGTGTTATCGAAAAATGCAATTTGTTATACTTTTGCAATTTACTTACCAAGGACCTTCATTATATATAACACTGATTTTAATTTTAAAAAGGATAACAGATATCGTTGCAAATTAATTTAAAATTTGACATTTTTTAATATTTCGCTATTATTTAGATTGCTATAATTTTATTGATACCAAAAACCCTATCCCACATAATAGGACATTAAGCAGATATATATTAATGCAAAAACGAAATTTTCATATTGGTAAATATAAGAAAACATCCTGAACGAAGTTGATCCTTTTTTGTATGAAATTTTAAAATTTCGCGAAATCCGCGACTCCGATTTCAATTTTGATTTCATATTCGTAATGTACACCTAAAAATATATTTTATTTGATATGTCGCGATCATAATAATTATATTTAATTTTTCTCATTTTTTCCATTATTTTTAATTAATTAAAAATAATAGAACAAGTACAACCTCGAAACTTCAATTGCGATGTGCTACCTCTAAACAAAACTTTTTTGGTGATTTTTTTGATCAGACTACATTTTTTTCAAAGTGGCATATTTGTAGGGTTGTGGAGCGTGAAAATTCCAACTATTTTTTTTGGACTACTCTAATATACACGTACAAATTTGTTACGAGACTATCTACGAGATTTGATACTCCATACTTATAACTAAAACAAACATCTTTGTCTGTCTGCCTATTTCTACTGTAAACTGACTTGGCATTCAAACCCAACTGGTCATAGTTAGTATTAGGATGTAGTACCTCATACTTGTTATTCGTATTTATTTAATGCCAGAGTGTTAATAAAAGCAAGCAATCATAGAGATTATGTACTAAACTTATGAACAGATGTTAAAGGAAGATGATGATTTTCTTTTTGTTCCTTAGCTGTTTTTTGTTCTCTCTTTACATTATTGGTGTACTTAAGGCTTATCGTCTCCTTTTTTTTTAATATAAATACATTTTATATAATACAACGAACGCACTCTATAGAAAAAAAATCTTTAGTCAATGAAGAAAAAAAGTCAAGCCAAATAATCTTAAGACTCATTGAAAGTTGACTTCTTGTAAAGCAGGCACACAATATAATGATGGTGATGATGATGTTGATGACGATGGTGATAAGTATAAGTATTTCCTTTTTTTACTTAAACGTGTATTATTCGTTCTTACAAATTTTTTTCTATAAGTTGTTTCTTTTTTTTTTTTGAATTCTAAATAGAGGGTGTTTTGCTAGAATGTTGGTGCTTATTTGTTAACAGCTGAATTGTAATAAGAGCTCGTCATGTTTCTAGCAGATGTCGTTGTTTTTTGGTCGATTGGTTTATTATTTACAAATAAAACTAAGCAGAGGTTTTGCCAAGTTTATTAGTACTCAGGTAACGTAATATAATTTTTATAAAATTATAATGTTTAAGCTATTATGATTTACTCAATTATTAGGGTCATATGCATAATAATTTGAAAACCCTACAATTAGTTTATAAAATTATGTGTAAATTCATAAATGCTTTATAAAGTTATAGGAGGCTTGCAAAACAAATTTTTCATATAAAATTTGTTTCATAAGCCTCCTATAATTTTATAAAGCATTTATGAATTTACACATTAATGTTGTACGAAAAATTTATTTTATAAACCAAATTTCAAAAGTGATTATGAATATGACCCCTAATATTAATTCTGATGATTACATGTTGAGTAGGAAAGTTTTGAAAAATATTGTTTTTATGTGATGGGAGAGTAAAATTAGGAATTTCAATAAACTTGAAGAATTTACATTACATTACACTGGATTTAATTTTGAATTTATTTTATTTTGTTATTCACTACCCAGCAAAATTTTTATGAACTGGTTGCCTTGGAATCTGTTCTAGAATAGGTGTGTTTACCACCGGTTCCATGAAAGAGGTTCTAGAACTGATTCATGGAAGTCAAAATGGAAGGCCTCACTGTCGCAGAACCGGTTCTAAAACTGGTTCTAGAACCGGTTCCAAAGCAATGTGTTCTAGTTTGGAGGAACATAACCTGTTGTTTTTGGGACTAACATAAACAAAAATCACTGATGGTAGAACATAAATTAGAACAGGTTGCATGCAAGAACAAGTTGTTCAACAACCGGTTTTTTGCATTCGACAATTTTGCTGGGTAGTAATTAGTACCTAGTACTAGTACTTAGCAAAAAATTTAAATAATTTCAGCAGTTTTTTTCTATTGGACAAGGTCATTGTTAATTAATGCCTAATAGGTTCTTCTGGTATTTTTACAGGTTTATTTCTATGATTTTAGAAATGAATAGTGAGGGCATTCTTATTAAGAAATAAACTGCAAAAGTTGATTTTTTAAAAGGAATATTCTTTAACTCTGGATTATAATGGAATTCATATTACCACATAACTACTAAACTTCTACGATGCCCCAATGGTGCTGACAGGCAAAAGTGGGGCTGTAAAAGTAAAATAGAAATGTCCTCTAACCCACATTCTTTATATTTTTTTTTTCAATAAAAATCCTTTACAACCATTTTTTAATATCCATTTTTCTGAAATTTTTATCCCAGTGATATTAATTATCAATTTTTATCTGATGCCAATGATCCACTTTCATAAATAATTTATGCATAAATAATTTGCTTTTAATAATTGCAATTTTTTATAAATAAATATTACTCATACATAGAGGGTGGCTTAAATTTATAACAATTGTTATCATATTTTTTTTTTATAGCCCACTAATGACTAATATTTTATAACAATTTTACTGTAAATTAAAAAAAAAAAAAAATTTTATTCCACTCGTTTTCAAATCTTTTTAATTTGGAAAACAAACTATTTAAACCATAAATACCATAATACTCTCATATGTGCAAAATAAGATACTTTTAATAAAATTAAAATAAATATTGAAAATAAAAACTTTTTCTGCAAACATGATATAAAATATAGTTTAAACATATTGTGTGTCACAATGTAGCTGAAAGGCTTTAGTTTTTTTGTTTTATAAATAAAAATCCATTAATTTACATTTTTTTTTTTTTTTTTTGTATATTATAGTTTTTAAAAACTTACCACTGCTCGACATGCTGGACTTCGATAAATATCACTGGCACCTGATAAACTTTGAAAATATTTTTTTGTACCATAAACTGTATCCATTTTGATTTTGGCTTTTTTCTTTTTTTTACTCTGTATTGTGATTTACGCAAAAACAAACAACGAGTGTTTATAAAAAGTTTATATGGAATTTATCTAGAGTGTGTTTGAAGTCTTTCTTTTTTTTATTTTTTGCTGAAATATGTCAATTTTATAAAACTGACTTTGTTTTTTGTAGGTTTTATTATATAAAAAGGATTTAAAAGTTTATATATTTATAACAAAATACTCTATGTAAGTTAAAACAAAAATAATGAAGAGTAACATTTACAATGACATCGACATTTTTTTTGTTCTCGTTTGCGCCCAAACAGAAAAGCGATCAACTTTCCAGAGTTATATTCCCATATTTTAAATATGTTCTCTGTTTTATGTTGTTGTTAGTTTTTGTTATTTTGCGATGCCAAAAACTTTGTTGTTTGTTATTTTTTCACACTTTTTAATGTTATGTTAGCAACTTTTGTTGCATGTATTTTTCATCATTGTTGTTAGTGGTAGAGTGTGTGTAATTGTAGTAGTGCCACTGCCAGTATGATAGTAAATTGTTATAGTGGCAATGTGCAAAAAACCGGCAACATTCAACGTTGTTCAATTAACTAATGAAGCTTCTGTATTTATGGTTGTTGCCTCCGCAAACTACTCAGCTCAGCTGTTTGGTTTTCCACTGTCTATAGTCTGTTATTTTATTTGTACCACTATATACAATTTTTTATTTTTTGTTGATGAAATGATGAAGAACGATGAGTTTGAGCTGACTGTTGTTGTTTCATTTATGTTTATTCAAAGTTTTATTAACATTGATCACTATTTAATAAATTACTATATAGAATACAGAAATTTTATAAATAATCCTGTAAATATATAGAAAAAAGGAAAAAATTATTGTAACAAAAACAAAAATGACTTGATTGTTGATTGAAAGAAGTAATAATCATCACTTATACTTATCAGTATTAAATATTTAACCCTTAAATGCTTAATGTATCTTTAAATAAACAACCAGAGTAAAATTAGCGTACGGCTTTATTTTTAGTTAAAATAAAATGAAAACTACACGAATGCTTTAAGAAAAGTTTGTGATTTTAAAGCAAAATTGAAAAAGCAGAGTTCTATGATATCAACATAGATATCAATAAAAAGTAAAAGTAATTTTAAAATATCAAATAAAATACCCCAGGTGAAAATGGAATCATAAAAACCACTGCTAAAAATTATGGCACACTTACTAGCAGTATTTTGGTGCTTGTTTATCTCGGCAACAACACAATAGAAAATTATAATATTTTGAGGTTATAATTTTGATTTGATTTGCAACTTAAAAATACAGATACTAAACTTGAAGAAAACAATTGGCATTAAGGCTACCTAAGCTCCAAACGAGTGGTTCAAAGTTATAGAGCACTTAGAGAGAATATTAAAAAAATAGAATTTATATATTACGAAATATTTCAGTGTTTTGATTTAAATTTATTACTAAGCTTGTAACAAATTTAAATCAAATAATTGAAAAGTATAAAAATAAAATTAAATGAAATAATTTTACTTATATACTTTTACCTCTAGTTGCCATATTTTTTATCCGATTTTCATAAGTAATACCGTTATGGAAAGGTTGTAATGTTATATTGTTTACAACTTCATTAGTTGTTTCAAAAAGGCACCGCAAGATGGCGCTAATCTAGCATTTATTAGAAAACTGTAAAAAAATTTAAATTTGGACGCCTCGAAAAATTTTTTTATACCATACACCACTACGTAGTCAGGGTATTATAAGTTTGTACTGATGTTTGTAACACCAAAAAATATTGGTCCTAGACCCACCTTATAGTGTACTGATCGGCTCAGAATTTTTTTTTATTTCGATTTAACGATGTCCGTCTGTCCGTCCGTCCGTCCGCCTGTCTGTCTGTTCATGCATTTTTGTGAACACTCTACAGGTCGCAATTATTAAGATATTTTGATGAAATTTGGTACACCGACTTATGTCGGCCCAAGAACTATTCATTTTGGTTGAAATCGGTCCATGTTAAGACCTAGTGCCCATATAAGGGTACCCCCAAAATTTTCTTTTTTACATGCTGAAAGTCGCAAATACGAAGATATTTCAATGAAAGTTGGTACACAGACCTACGTTGGCCCAAGCACAAAGCCTGTTCGTTTTGGTTGAAATCGGTCCATATTTAGACCTAGTGACCATATAAGGGTCCCCCCAAAATTGGCTTGGTTACACGCTGCATGTCGCAAATACGAAGATATTTCAATGAAATTTGGTTCGTTGACTCACATGGTCCCAAGGAAAAAGCCCACTGATTCTGAATAGGATCGGTCCATATTTGGACCTATCGCCCATATGAGCTATATTTTCGATTTTCTCTTCTTTTATAATTTTATAGAAAATTTTGACACAAGTCTGTTTTAACCCATTCAAATTTCGGATCCAAACATTAGTTGGCTTTAAATCAGACTGGTGTAGGGTATTATATAGTCGGCATGCCCGAATTTAACTTTTTTATTCGTTTTGATATGTGTTTGTTCTTCCAAATCGGTCCATTCTACTATACACACACAACACACACGTTCATATTTGTATTGGCTATGTTTGTGTGTATGAGTAAAAAATTTCTTGTAATTTAAATTAAAATAATTTTGCATATAAACAAACTATTTTAACAAAAAAGAAAACCGAAAATATTTGAATTTTTTGTTTTAAAACAGAAAACAACAAAATTATTTAAATTATTTTTTGAAAAATAGAAAACTAAAAATAGAACATTTGACTGAAAATATCAACTCCTACAGATGATACTTATTTTTTTGGAGTTTGTTATTTTATTGACTTATAAAAAAAGGTTAAACCATATATTTCCATGTATTTTAATTGATTCTTCAATTACTTTTCAAATAAACCCCAATCATTTATGGAAAATATATTGTGAGTGTATCATTACCGCTCTCAGGAAATAAGATTTATAGCCTTATGAAACAATAACAAAAATTATCATCATGTACAATTGAAATATAGGACGAAAGTGCCTTAAGAAGCAATTAAAAGATAGTGCAAATAGATTTAAACGAATAAATATTTTAGAGAAAAATTATTTGCTTTACAATCTTTTTGAGAAAAAATCACTTATAAGCATGCGCGGTTCCAGCAATTAATATAAGGGGAAAAATCATACGCCTCAGTGGCCAACTCAATGTATTTGTCTACTGTGGCGTATGATTTTCCCCTTATATTATAGACAAATACATTGAGTTGGCCACTGAGGCGTATGATTTTTCCCCTTATATTAATTGCTGGAACCGCGCATGCTTATAAGTATATTTTGCACAAAAGATAAGACATTTGTTTTTAAAATCCTTTCAAAGATATACGACACACAATGTGTCTGAAAGCACTTTTTGAGCAATTAACATTTCAGGGCACAATTCATAACCGATTTTCAAAATTCTGTTTTTGTATTTGAATTAACAAAATTCCGCACAAGTCTGCCATGGCCGATTTTTAAATTTCAATTTCTAAATATTTTTTTTATTTTTTGTAAAAGTCGAAAAAAAATATTTTTTTAATATTTTCTCAGAAAAACCAATAAGAATTAGGGAAATTCAAATGATATGTACTATTAATTAAAGTTATTTTAATCCTCTATCGGTACACCGCACAACTAAAAAATTATTTATTAAATGCAAAATGTTTGAACTGGGATTTAAATACGATTTAGGATGTTTTTAGGACTTTCTAGTCTAGAATTTGCTTTTACAGTTGAATTTTTTTCGCGGAAAAAAACAATTAGCTGATCTTAAATCCTTATTAAAACCTTATTTGATTCTTTAAAATATCTTCTTTTTATATAATAAATTTTTAATTGAGTATTTTGCCAAATATTAAAAAAAAAATAACCGTTAAATTCAATTAAAATTAAATTAAATTAAAGTGCAAAATTTTAAATCAGATCCACAATTTCTAAGATTTTTCTTTTGAATTTTTATAGTGCAATTAAACTTTATAGGATTTTTATAAAGCACATATAATTTTTTTAATTATATCAAATCATATACGATTATATAAAATCTTTTTTTCAAAAATTTAATTTAAATTCTCTAATTGTGTTACAAAATTTGTACACAGTAAAAACAGATTCGTGCTGATAACCGAATTTGTAGCCAATCGAATGGTTCGGTTTTGCTAACCGATTTTTTCAGTTGGGTCAACTGAAAACCAGTTGAGTCAAGATTAATTTGACTACGACAACAGAATTTCGATTGTCTCAATAACAATGCGGTTGCTCCAACTGAACCATTCGATTAGCTACAAATTCGGTTGTCAACACGAATCCGTTTTCTGGGTGTATTTTTGCAATAACTAATCTTTAAGATAAAAATATACTACTATTTACTTCCTTTTCCTTAAACATTCTAATTTCGTATTCGTTTAAGCCTTTAGGAAAATTCTCACTTTTTATATACATAGTTATAAAAAGAAAAGAAAACAGGTTTTTTCCTAATACTTTTTCTATAACGAAATTGTTTGAATTTATAAAGTGTTTAGTAAAAGCAAGTTTGTTGTGTCTTTTATAAAATTTAAATCTTTAAACATTGCTGGACAAACTAGTTTTTCATTTGGTAAGCAAATCTAATATGTGTGTGTGTTTTTTTTTAAATGTTTAAATTATTTGTTAAAGAGAGAATCTTAAGAAATGGAAATTAAATAAAATAAAAACTGGTATAATTTTTTTTTTTTTTTTTTTTTGTAGAAAAAAATTGTGGAATCTATAGAGTTTGGATTTTTATTTTTTGAGGTGACAAAATACATTTATAGAAAACAATTTTAAATGAAAGTGTTTTTAAATAAATATTTAAAAAAGAAAAAGTATATTACATTAAAGATAAAGTTAGTTTATTGTCATTGTTAAAGCTCAAAGGAATTGGAGAAATTTTACAAACAGACAAATTGACATAAAAAAAGAAAAAAATCTGAAAAAAAGGTAATAAAAAAATAAATTTAAAGCAATTTAAAATAAATTGTCTTTAAAGTTTTTAGCATTTCAATTATAAATCTAAACCAAGTGAATAAATTTTCTTATTTATTTTTAAAAACAATTAAACAATATATTATAGATTTTTGGAGGATAGTTTTATAAATATATTTTAAGGTTTAAAAATTTATATTTAAAGTAGATTTTCCATTAGATGTTCCTACATTTTTATAATGTTTAAATGCTTCTAAAATAGCTACAGGTGTAATTGTTTATTTGTAAAACTAATTTTATGCCAAACTTTGTCACTTTTTGGTATACTTTAAAAACCCTTAACTAACCTCTTAATTAATAATAATCATACGCCATGGTGCACAATATTAAAAAAAAATTATCAATTCCTCACATCTTAAATTAATGCTAATAAATTATTTCTGTATAGTGAAGAATTAGTCTGCAGTACTTATTTTAATTAATGAAAAAAAAAAAATATATAGCTAAGACAATTCAACTTACGGACATCGATAGTTAGAATTGTTCATACCCATGTGAAAATCGAAATATATATGAACGTACATGATCATACATGGACTAGTACAGGCGTGACAAGACTTTTTTCGCTGCGTGCCAGAAACGGACAAATTGTTTTTATAAACATTTCTCGCGTGCTACCTTAATTTGAGTTGTCTTTTAAAAGTCATTTTTTAAAATTTCGAAATTTCCCAAAGGGAAAAATTAAATAACATCCAAGAAATGACGGAAAAATATTTGACGGTTATTTAATTTTGAGCATTTTTTAGGAGATTATTTCATTTTGTTAAAAAAAGTTAAATTATTGGGCGCCATCAATTATTTAAGTGCGTAAGCAAAATAGTTGAAAAATATGCTTCTCGAAAAAATTTGATTTTGTTAAAATATTTCGCGCGTTTTTTATAATCATAATAATGAATAAGAAGCGAATATAAATAATGAATTTTAAGACCCAATTTTAATGCAAATTGTTTTCAATTTTTGTGCAATTTTCTGGTACTTTTTATTTATCCAATTATGAGGCATTTTCTCATCGAAACATTCTTTCAATCTAGGATATTAGAAATTTTCCCCGAATTTTCTGATATGAAAATCTATGAAAAATTTCACCAAATCACACATTTTTGTAGCGAAATTTAACATTTAATTGAGTTTTTTGCTGGTCTTCCAATAGTTTAAATTTTTTTAAAATATCCAACAAAACGTCGCGTGCCACCTAAAATCCACTCGCGTGCCACTACTGACACGCGTGTCATAGTTTAGCCAGCCCTGGACTAGTATATGATCATGTATGGTCATAAATGATCATATACGTCCATGCATATTTCAATGCATGACTATACATTATCTCATATATTTCCTTATATCTTCGGATCCTAAATTTGAGGATATGTGAACGCACATACATATGTATATGACCATTAGACCGTACCTCAAAAAAAAAGTTCGTCGTACACCCTCTAATATGAAATATTTTTGGAAGGCGATTTCAAAATAAATTTTTTTTTTGTAATCGCCTTTTTTTGCGCTGTCACATATGGTAAAAATTCAATTAAAAAAAATTTAAAAAGGCGACCCCTACGTTCGGCAACCAATATATGAAAAAAATTTCTACTGGGTTTAGCGAAAAACTTCCTTAGCAAAAGTTTAATGATTTTTTTCGAGCTTTAATTTTCTGACATTGGGGTGGTACATTAGGGTGGTAGCAACTGAGATCTGGTAGGTAACTACTAGAACGGGATACTGGAGCTCAAAATGCCATTAGAGCAAAACACTGGTCTCCTCGAGGGAAAAACATCGATGTATCATACTTTGAGATCCGACTGTAAATGCCAAAGATATAACAAAAAATGTAAAATGGCGACCCCTACGTTCGGCAAAAAAAAAAATAAAAAAAAAATTTTGAAACCTCCTTGCAAAGATACTTCATATTGGAGGGAGTACGGCGCACTTTTTTTTCCTGTAAGGTGGTACGCTCTAATGACCATATATGTTCATATATGATTCTTGTATGCTCATATATGATCATATATGGCCATATACCTCCATATACCCTCAAATTTCGGATCCGAAGATATATGGAAATATATGAGATCAAATATGGTCATACATTAAACTATGATCATGTATGACTATGCATTATCATATACTAGTCAATGTATGATCATGTATGTTCATATATATTTCGATTTTCACATGGGTATATAATCTTATTTTAATTAGAATTCTAACTGCAGCTTTTTTGTCTTTAATTCTTAAACAAATTTATTATTAAAACAAAAAAGTTAACAAATATCAATTACCTCTATAAACTTTTACGTCGAAGAAAATTCAATTTAGCTTATATTTTTAGTATACAACCAACCTAGCTAGTTTTTTGTCGTTCTTCTCTCTAATAAATATTCAATATCTAATGATTTGAAGATGAATACTTTAACCCAAGTCATCATTATTCTTCTTTTTTTCAAATTGAGATACTGAACCAGAAAAATTGTATATGCATATATTAGTGCTAAATACACCTAGGAGAACAAATTCATACACCCAAATCATATATCAGGCTTTTTGTACCAACTACACCGCTACAGGGAAAAGTGTATCAATGTCAAACGTCCCCTACTTATTGTCCTACATGATACGAATAAAAAACGAGCCGATTGGTATACTATAAGGTGGGTCTAGAACCAATATCTTTTGGTGTTACAAACATCAGCACAAACTTATAATACCCTCCCCACGTAGTGGTGTAGGGTATAAAGAACCACACTTTCAGGACAATTCCGTTATGGAAACCAAATTTTTTGCCAACAGAATGGATTCGCTTGCCCCAACGGAATTCAGTTGTGGCAACCGAATTCGATTTCAATTCGGTGCCGACAACCGAATTATAGGCTGTCACAACTTAAATCGGTTGAGGCAATCGAATTACGAGGTTGCAGCAAGCGAACCAATTCGGTTGGAAAAAATTCGGTTCTCACAACGGAATTGTTTTGAGATTGCAACTTTTGAAAATTTTCGAAAAAGTAAACGCAGAAAATATTGAGCAATTGATTTAGATTTGATTTTGCCAAAAAAATGCAGAACTAGTTCTGAATATTTAGGACAATAGGTAACTCTACACAGCAAAATTGTTTAGAACCGGTTATCTCAAAATCTATTTCAGAACATATATTACCACCGGTTTCAAGTAACCGCTTCTATAGCTGATTCCCGAAAGTCGAAATGTAAGGTTTCACTGTCCCGGAGTAAGTTCTATAACCAGTTCTAGAACCGGCTCTTAAGCCACCTGTTATAGTTTGAGAAAAAGAACCTATTACTGCTAGGTCAAACTTGATATAAATAAACTGGTTATAGAACATAAAATAGAACTTATCCCAACAAAACATGGATATGCCTTTAGAAGCGCTGCAGTACTGGAAGCACGTTTTATACCGATTCCCTCCCTTCGAAAAATACACTAAAAAAGGCAGAGTTTTTGATGTCGTTTTATTTTTGTTGTAATTTATTGCTTCTAAGTGGGACATTTCGAACAAAAATCATCTCATTGTATAATATTTCAATTCCACTGGTTCTTCTTTCTATTCCATTTCGTTCCACTTGTCTAGTATTTCAATTCCACTAGTTCCAATTGTTCCCCTTCCCTTTCCTTCCCCGTACCATTAATTTCGCTCCCATCGTGTTGTGTTTCACGATCAATCGTTTCCCGTTTCATTCCATTTCGTTGCACTAGTCTAGTGTTTTGATGCCACTTGTTCTCCTTTAGTTCCATTTCATTATCTGTGTTAAGTGTTACAATCCCACTCGTTCCCTGTTGCATTCTATTTCATTCCGCCGGTCTAGTATTTTAAATACCTATTCCTCGTTCCAACACATTTTCTTTTCTAATTTTAGTATTCCAATTTCACTCATTCTTGTTCCATTGCATTTCACTCGTATTATCTTACAGTTCAATATAAATCGTTTAATATTCCATTCCATTTCGTTTCACTCCTCTAGTATTTCAATGCCACTCGTTCCATTCCATTTCGTTCCCAATGTTAAGTTTTACAATTCGGCTCGTTCCCTATTCCATTTCCTTTCCTCAAACCTTAGTGTCCCATTTCCTCTCGTTCTTTAAATTTGAATCCGTTCCTTAAATTTTCTGACGAAAATGCCAAGATACATTTTTCTAGCACCTACTCCAGGGGACACATATTTAAAATTTCATGTTTCCAGCAAAGGGGTTTTAGGCAGGCCATCAAATAAAAAGTGATTTCGGTACATTTTATTTTCAAACAGATAATCGCGGGTTCGATTCCTGGCGGGCCCAATATTTTTTGTAATTTGTTTTTAATTTTTTTTTTCAATATCCATTATTAATTGGCTAAAATTCATTTAATTTAAAAATTTTTAAAAATTGTATAACCCAGACAGCAAATTCGGAGCGCTCATAAATAAGATTTTTAAATGGCTCATAGAAATGATTATTGTTATTTTGAAAACACTCTTTTTTTGGTAGAAAATATGAACCCTCAGAAAACAATCCAAAAAGTTGTCTCTACAATCTAAAAAGCTGTCTCAAAACGAGGATTAATTTTTCGGAAAATTTCGATTTTATACGTTTTTTTTTCTGAGTCATTTCTGAGGGCTCTTTTGGACGGACCACTTTCATAGGAAAAAGTGGAAAAATGTTTATGTTTTTGGAGCTCATTTCTGAGTCATTAATGATCATCTTTGTTTGCTGGGAATTCTTAAAAATTTTCCTGTAAAAATAGTACTGGAATTAAAATAATTCCTGTGAAAATAGTACTGGAAAAAATACTAAATTGGAGTGCACCTTTTGCACTTGTTTATTAAGTACTTTTATTACAGAGAATAAGAGAAAATATCTCGCAATGACAAAGTGGTGTTATTATGCTACTCAACTTTCATATCAAAGAATAGCTTAGCGGTGGTGATACCTGGTGGCGGCAATAAAAAAAATGTTTTTAAATAATTTTTTCTTTGCGAAAATTTTCTTAAATTTTTAACTGATGAAAAGGATTGTCTTTTACACTAGTTCAAAAAGTACTGAAAAAGTGCTGAAGTAGGAGTACAGCTGTCCTGTGACAACTTAATGTAAAAATCATTAGTGTCGCTGTTAAAATAGTAAGCACATCTGTATCATTAATTGTAGTGCATTTTCTACTTTGGCACCTCTTTCTATTGCTGGGGTATATCACCTTACTCTTTTCTATAAATAGATAGTAGGTTTATTAAAATAAGCGCTAAATTGATCACACACGCCCCTTTTGCTCAATTTTCGTCAAAATTAATAAAGTTGTTTAATTTTTTTATTTATATCATAGGGGACAATAAATACTGGAATTTTAACACTGACTCTATATATTTTTTTTAGCTGGACAGCTGGTATGGAAAGCCTCATATGATAATGCACACAACTACACTTTTCTTTTATAGGGTAGACTAGGACGCAATTGCCATAAGTCTTTTTTAGTGAGATCTTTTTTGAAACAAAAATTTTGATCTGAAACTTACGAATTTTACTTATTTCTATTCTAAATGCGACAGTCGAAGTATTCTATAGCAAATTACTTTGGCTGATTTTGGCGGATTTCAGACATTTTGGAACTCCTGTAAACAATTTAAGAATCAAATGCGCTTCATTTGCTTAAAATTAGAACAAAAAAATAACAAATAACAAATCTGAAATATGTCCGCCGTTGGGCACTATGGGATGAATTTTTAAAATTTGTAATTCCTTTATTAATTAATTAGAAATTTATTAATTCAGTTCGAGGCCAATTTCCTTATTATGAATTAACATAATAAGTACTTTTTTCAAAAACTGCTGTTTTTCTTCATCAGGATATTCTCCTAACAAATACTTCACAGAGTTGTTGCTTTCAAAATCTCTAACACTTTCAGGAATGAAAAGACGATCGTTTCGGGGATTTTCCAAGTCCCCTTCTTCAGTTTTCTTTAGAAATAATATGATAGACAAATTTGTAAAATAACTTTCTACCTTATTAAAAAAAAACTAATTTGTCTTTATATTGAAGTTTAGCGGGTTTTGGGGTTTTCTGCTTCTTTACCTAATGTTGGCATAAGTGTTTGGACGTTTAAAATATAAAAGCGATTTGTTCTAGTATCACCTTCATATAAAACGTATACTGCACAAAAAAAATATTTAAAAATTACATGGTGAAAACTCCCCTTTTTACCCTATACTCGGATGTGTATAATACTTAAATGAAAAACAAGAATATCTTAACACTCGTATAAGATATAAACATTTTTGAACATTTTACACTCTTTGACATTGAAGGCAATCGATCACAACGAATCAATAAATTTGACATATAAAATGATGATTTTGCTTTATACACTCAAAATAATATGTTTGTTGGCTTAACAGAAAAATTAATTGAGCTTAACAAAATGTAACCCTGTTTTTTGGTATAGAACTGATGTGTTAATACACCCAGAAAACAGATTCGTAGTTACAACTGAATTTATTGCCAATCGAATGCTTCGGCTGTGACAACAGAATTTTTCAGTTCTGACTACCGAATTATTGTTGAGGCAATAGAAATTCTGTTGCCATTATCAAAAGACTATTGACTCCACTGGTATTCAGTTGTCACAACTGAAAATTTCGGTTACCACAACCGAACCATTCGATTGGCAACAAATTCGGTTGTAAGCACGAATCTGCTTTCTCTGTGTAGCAAAATTTTTATTAAATTTAACAAATCTGCATTTAAGAACAAAATAATTTAAACTACAGTTGTATTTGTAGTTTTGCAAAATTATTAAATTTATTCAGATTATTTAGATTTAAGGATCTATGGACCTTCCATGTAACTGATCCATGTTTAAATAGAACACACACTGATACTTCGAAGGAGCAAACATGTTGTCCGTTTTACCCTATCTCGTTTAGATTTTGAGATATAAACTATTTTATAAATTGATGAATTGGAATTTTTTTATTAAAAATTCCCGATGGCCCAACGATCCACCGAGGTGCGTTTTTGAATAGACATAGCCATTTTACGAGCATGTCATATAGTTATTGTACTCAAAATTTTCGTCCATTTTGCCTTTAGTTTTCGAGATATGGACCATTTTACTATAAATTGCTTAAAATTTAACAAATGGTTTCTTTCGTTAAATAAAAAGATAACCAAAATCTGGTTTAAGTCAGTGTTTTAACTAAAATTTTTTTTAAAAATTATTCAAATCGACTTTGAAAGACTAGTTTGACAGATTTTTTACTGGCGTATTATTTTGAGTGTACTCCGTATCGTAAAGTAAGGAGTATACCAAGTGGAAAGAAATGAAAAAAATTTATATATTGCAAAATGTGCAATGTTATTCCATACAATACATGCAAACATAGATGAATGTGTGCAAATAATCAGTGATTAAAAGAATACATTCAATATAGAATTAGAAATACAACACCCAGCAAACAAAGATGATCATTAATGACTCAGAAATGACATCGAAAAACATAAACATTTTTCCACTTTTTCCTATGAAAGTGGTCCATCCAAAAGAGCCCCCTGTGTACTCAGAAATGACTCAGAAAAAAGAACGTATAAAATCGAAATTTTCCTCATAAATTTAAATAATTTTGGAATCTTTTGAGTCTGAAAAATGAACCCTCATTTTGAAACAGCTTTTTAGATTGTAGAGACAAATTTTTGGATTGTTTTCTGAGGGTTCATATTTTCTACTAAAAAAAGAGTGTTTTAAAAAAAACAACAATCATTTCTATGAACCATTTAAGAATCTTATTTATGAGCGCTCCGAAATTGCTGGCTGGGCAACCAATTATTTACTTAATTATTTGGGTACCAAAAAAAAAGAGAAAGAAAAATACTAGTAGTTGTACCAAAAAAATTAAATGTTTATCTACAGAACTAGTTCATATAATATTCGAAATTATGTTATTTAATGTGTACTAAAAGGTTGGCGGTTATTGTACTAAAAATATTTACTCAAGAGATCAAGCAAAGGTATATTTATACCAAATGTTTGCTAAACATTGTCACTCTAAAAATTCACAAATAATGCTACTTAAAATCAATATTTTGTGGACTAAAAAAAATTACTAGCCCAGCAAACAAAGATGATCATTAATGACTCAGAAATGAGCTCCAAAAATATAAACATTTTTCCACTTTTTGCTATGAAAGTGGTCCGTCCAAAAGAGCCCCCTGTGTAGTCAGAAATGACTCAGAAAAAAGATCGAAATTTTCTTCATAAATTAAAATAATTTTCGAATCTTCTTTGAGTCCGAAAAATTAACCCTCGTTTTGAGACAGCTTTTTAGATTGTAGAGACAACTTTTTGGATTGTTTTCTGAGGGTTCATATTTTCTACCAAAAAAGAGTGTTTTCAAAAAAACAATAATCATTTCTATGAGCCATTTAAAATTCTTATTTATGAGCGCTCCGAAACTGCTGGCTGGGAAATTAAAATTATCTATAATTTTTTAATTGAGGGGTACTAAAAACTCGATAGTTAAGGTATTAAAATATTTAAATAATAAAAAACACCATGTCAACAGTGTGCTAAAAAAAACTATTTATGGTGATACTAAAACATCACTGACTATAGTACTAAAAATATGTAGATAACGATACTTAAGAAATTAAAATTTTATGAACCAAGAAAAGTACTAATAATGGTACTAAAATATCAATAAATAAATAGGTACTTTCACTAAATTAGTAAATTGCTAAAAAGCTCCAATAATTAAATATGAGATGAGTGATTATTTTAATAAATGAGCACAAAATATTATACTTAAAAGATCAACAATTGGTGTACTAAAAATTATATAAACTGTAATATTAAAAGATCTCTGCAGATAACTGATTGTGATTAAAGATCAAGAATTTGTGTACTAAAAATTACATAAACTGTGGTATTAAAAAATATCTGATTATTGTGCCAAATAAGCGCGAAAGCTTATAATTAAAAGATCAATAATTTGTGTACTAAAAAAGTATTCCAACAAGAAAAAATCATCAAAAGAAGAGAAACAGAAGCAGTGATTTGGATTTCGATATTGTGAAAATTTGGATCGGAATCAATGAATTTTATATAGGCTTGTCATAGGGTGGAAGTTTTCTTTCATTATCCTTTTTATACTCTTTTTAATTGATGAAAATAAATAAATTTTTCGTAAAAAATTGAAGCTTATCACTTGGACCTGACAACTTGTCTCAAAATAATTGAAGTTATGTGCTTAACCATAGTTATAAATGTTAAATTTATATAGATAGATTTGAAAAGACTTAATTTCATTCAAAATCACATTTTAGGAAGGTGTGAAAAATAACTGCTTTTGAAGCGGAAAATCAGAACTTAATGATACTTTGGAATCAATGAAAAATTTATTCCTTAAGATCACTTCCACTTTTTTTTTTTGCTGAGTATATAAATGGTGATATTAAAAAAATCTATGATTATTGTGATATATATATTATTAAAAGTAAGATGTCTATCAGCAATTGGAGTGCTAAAAGAGAAGATCATCGATTGAGCTATTTAATGAAGTACTTACAAAATAATGTAAGTGGTGCTTAATAAAATGTTAATAGAGTTAGTAAAGTGGTGCTAAAAGATATAAAATTTGGGAGCTAAAAAAAGTCAATTATTGCCCTAAAAATGGTACTAAAGTATTCAATAGAAATTAAATAATACAGTTGCTAAAATATCCATTAACAAATTAAATTATTTAAGAGATGCTAAGGAACCACTGATTATTGTACTAAAAATCTTAAAATAATGATACTCAAAATAGCAATAACTAGTGTACTAAAAATGGTACTTATTGTGGTTCTTAATCGTTTTGCTGATAATGGTACTAATGGCATGTGCAAACAAGGCACTTAAAAGATCAACATTTTTTTTTTTTGCTAAACAAACTAGTAATAAATGTACTAAAGCCCAGCGATTAAGATACTTAAAAAGGTACCCAAAAAGTTTAGTACTAAACAAAATCTTCAAAGATTTAGCAAAATATATAAATAAACGATTGTAATTCAGCTATAGCCCCTAAAAAACTCCTTTTTACCTGGATTTTGGTACTAAAAATGATACTATAAATTCTAAAATCATATTTTCGCTTTAATTCAAAATTAAAAATCTAGCTCAACAATAAATTTATTCACACTTCTAATTTTAAAGTTTTAAAATTAAGAGCTACTAATGGATCTCTGAGTTAAGTACTAAAAACATGGCCAATTGGTTTAGAAAACTCCTGCAAATTATGACAACGTACTATGTTACTGATTACTAGGGCGGGTCGATTTGTAGGGAGGCAAAAAAATCCCTCAAGTGAGGGGAAAATCGTATTCTAGGGATCAAAATAAGAAACTTTGCCCGAGGAACCAAACCTCTAAAACGAATTCTAAAACCCCGATTTTTGATGTCCCAAATTTTGAAAAATCCCACTTTGACCCATTTAGAGTGCCCCAATCGAGTCCAAATGTATGAGCGACCCCCACTAACTTTGGAGGGTCGACCCACCCATGCCAGTGGCATACCCCCTGGAACTTCCCCCGGGGGGTTCCCCAGACAAACATTTAAAAAAATCACCATTTTTGGCACTTTACGTGAAAAAATGTTTGTATGGGGGTGTGCCACTGGCATAGGTGGGTCGACCCTCCAAAGTTAGTGGGGGTCGCTCATACATTTGGACTCGATTGGGGAACTCTGAATGGGTCAAAGTGGGATTTTTCAAAATTTGGAATATCAAAAATCGGGGTTTTAGAATTCGTTTTAGAGGTATGGTTCCTCGGGCAAAGTTTCTTATTTTGATCCCTAGAATACGATTTTCCTTGTCACTTAAATCGACCCGCCCTACTGATTACGGAACCAAAAAGAAATAAATATTGGTACAAAATAAATTTATGATTGGCTCTGGAAAAACAACATTAGTGTGAAAATATCATATTAGAATTTGGACTTGAGGTAGAACAATATTCTAACTAAATATATAAAAATATAGCAAGTCCGAGAAAGCAATTTCTGTATTTTTTAATGTAAAAATTAAAAATAATTGTTGATACAAAACAAAAAGTATAAAGCCGTATTCACAATGCTGAAGTACACTACGCTGCAGAGTGGAGTGTACTAAAATACAGTTAAAAATATGTAAGTGCGGAGAACAAAGGAACAAATTCCACTCCGCAGAGTTCAAACAATAGTTCCAAAAAATTGCCTTACTCCATTGAATTTTGGTACTAAAAGTTATATACAAGAAAACAAGACCTAAAGTCATATTATAACTTTTAAGCTGGTTACACTATTACTTTCTTTTTCGCACCTACATATTTTTTGTATCGGAGCAAAGTACTCCAGCATTGTGAATCCAATTTAATTCAAATATAAATTCAACAATAAACTTTTTCACAGCTCTAGTATTAGAGTTTAAGAGGTACTAGAGGATTACCTACTAATTATGGTACTAAAAATATAAGCAATTGGTGCACTAAAAGAGAAACTAATCGTAATACTAAAAGATCGATATTAATAGGGTTAAATGGAATAATAAAAAGAACTTAATGAAAAATTGAAATGAACCACTGAAAAACAACCAAAAATTCTAAGAAACCTTATTTACCTTCTGAAATTTTAGTACACTTAGAAAATAGATTCAGTGCTGACAATGGTTCGGTTGTGGTAGCCGAGATTTTCAGTTGTGCCAACAGAAAACCAATTGAAGCAGAAATAAATTGACCATGACAACGGAATTTCAGGTGTATCGAGGAAAATTCGGTAGTCGCAAGCAAAATATAGGTACATTTGATATAACTGAAACATTCCTTTGGCAACAAATTGGTTTATCAGCACCTGAACTGTTTTCTGGGTATGCTAAAAGTCATACCACAAAAACTAAAGCTACATTACAGCAAAAGCCCAATAATAAAACTTAAATTCAAGAACTAACTATTTTATAGCTCTGATCTAAGAACTTTTAAGCATGAATATCTATCTGTGTGTATAAACGCACATTTCTTATGATTAGTTCGTTTGTTGTGTATACAATAAGTATGTGTGCGTGTACATACACACTTGTATATTTATGTGTATTTCTTCGGTAAGTATTTCAAGTTGCATTTACTGTAACCGGCAGCAGCTCATTTGACATTAGACATGACACGACATCAATTTCATCAATTTTCCTGTTAAGCACACACCCGCAAAAAAAATAGAAAATAGTAGAGGAAGAGTAGAAAAACGTACATGACTTTAATGTATGTTTTGTACCTCCATATACTATATGAAAATATTTTAATACTTCTCTCATACTATATTGAACAACTTCGCAAACACTGTGGTATGGTGTGCGAAAATTGACAATGATATAGAGGTATGGATAATTTTATATTCAGTATGGCAAAAAAAAATATATATTGAGAATTTCTTATTGAAAGTTCGTCTTTTGGTTATTCTTGTTAACAGAACATATATATTGTGGGAAGAAAAGTTTGTTAGCACAAGTTAGAAAAGATAGAAATGGTAGGACCGAAAATTTGAAATACCCTTCATTAAAATGGAGATTTTTTAAGGGATAAGAATTAACAAGAAGAGATCTAGGTTTATGGTACTAAAAGAAGTACTTCAGGGTGGTAGGCTCCTTAATGATCGCAGTACTAAAATACGTTTTTAAGTACTAAAATATTATTCGTGCAATCTACGATTTAGATTTTTAAAAATATCTAAAAAATTTATGTTCTAAGTAAATTTATGTGATCTACAATCTTAGCAGAAAAAAGTACTAAAACAAGTCTATATGTTAGTTATGATTGAGAACTTTTAATACCCCGTTTATAAAATGAAAAATTTCTACGAATTGTTTACCAGAAACTTCTATTTTAATTGCCATTAAAATACTAAAAGTGGACTAAAAAGGTGTTCAAATATCAAAGAATAATATATTAATATGAGAGGTTAATCACAACTGTGTCGATTGTCGACCGACGACAGCAAAAGTCGTAGCGTTTAATTTAAATTCAGCGACAATCGACCGTCGACATTTGATGACGTTTAGAAAAAAATTAAATCAAAACAAGAATATGTTTGTATTTGTTTCGCTACAATTCTTCACCAATTCAATTGCTTTTGCATTAATTCTTGTTGTTTTACATTTTTTTGTATTTAATTTTACTTTTTTGCGGTAAATTATGTATTTTTATTTTCAATTATATTTCTTCTGCCAAAAAAATAAATTTTTTGTAAACAAAGTACGAATTTTTGCAACTTTAATACGAATTTCTGCAACTCTGTTCCCTTAATTAGTTAAAAATATGGCAACATTTTGACAAATATTTTAAGTGTGTGTTAGTGTGTCGTCACGAAAATAGAATAGATTCTATTACGACGACAAATCGCCAGACGACATGGCGACATTTTGCTTCCCATACAAAATATATGAAAAACACATGTCGTTGTCGTTGTCGACTCAGTTCTGATTAATCTCTGAAGCTGTACGAGTAATTAAAAGACATAAATTTTAGTACTTAAGGATATATTCTTGCATTTATAACGATAGTGATTAAAAATATAATTAAAAACAAACATTTTGGTAAAAACAATTTGGTACTAAAAATATTTTTTTTTATTTAGGAACTGAAATAAGTAATTTATGGTAAACAATCGTTGTACTAAAGAAAGTACTAAAATAATTTCCATTCAGTTCAAAGACACTTTCTAAGATATAAAAGAATCACTAAGCGATAATCAGGACATTATGTTTCATTTTCAGTTGTGGTACTAAAAGTTGTCCTTAAAATGTTTAATAAGGTCAACGATTCTATTAATAATAACAATTAAATAATTTTCAATTTTAGTATTAAAAGACATTTTGTTGCTTTGAAATTTTTGGTACTAAGTATGTTTTACTAACTACAATATAAGTACTAAAATATTTTTTGGTAACATAAATGATTAAGCTTCCCAGCAAACAAAGATGATCATTAATGACTCAGAAATGAGCTCCAAAAACATAAACATTTTTCAACTTTTTTCTATGAAAGTGGTCCGTCCAAAAGAGCCCCCCGTGTACTCAGACATGACTCAGAAAAAAGAACATATAAAATCGAAATTTTCCTCATAAATTTAAATAATTTTGGAATCTTCTTTGAGTCCGAAAAATGAACCCTCATTTTGAGACAGCTTTTTAGATTGTAAAGTCAACTTTTTGGATTGTTTTCTGAGGGTTCATATTTTATACCAAAAAAAGAGTGTTTTCAAAAAAACAATAATCATTTCTATGATCTATTTAAGAATCTTATTTATGAGCGCTCCGAAATTGCTGGCTGGGTTCCCAAAATATTCGAGTGCTGTAAACTAAATTAGTAAGTTGGTCTAAAAAATATTAAACAGTTTTAGTGAGATTATCTTCATTGTCATTTACAACTGAAATTCTCTAAAGCAGTGGTGTTTAAACAGTAGTACGGAACGCTATTTTGAAAGTACACGAAAAATCACAAAGTAACCAAAAAGAAATAATAAAGTAACCAAATAAAATATTTTGCTAATTTCGGTGATACATAGCATGTTTGAATGTAATGAGGTGGTATATGAACCTAAGAGGTTGAAATATTGCTCTTAACTTAAGTAGTAAGCTTCTCTGCTGGGAAAAACCCAAAAATGAAATTTAGCTCTTCTACATTAACCCATTTTTTAACTGCTCATTGGTTGCGTGTAAATTTTCCGGCAAAATTTTGTAGAGATATCGGTCGGTTTCCCAGTAATAATTTTGTATATGTCTACTAGGATGCTTCAAATTGCAAGACGTTCAAAAATCCAGCTCCCCAAGGTGCTGGATCATCAATGTTACTACCTTTTAGAAGTTCATGCAATAAAAAAACAAGGTTAAAAAGTTGTCATCTTAAAGCCCCTAAATTGCGATAAAGTTATGACTATAGGTGAACAAAAATGAAAATTTTCAAATATAATTTAGTACCATAGAACGCGATATATCAAAGCTATAAAATATTTTGGCGCTAATTACGAATACGAAGCATAAATTTTAAATAGAGCAACGGTTTTCGTAATATCCCTGATTAAAATATTTCCAATGGAAATATTTTTTAAACAATTTTTTCAGTTCAGCTTCCAGTATTATGTTACTATTTCACTGGGGAATTTTTAATCTCCCAAACACCGATATCTATACGAAGTCTAGTCTAGTAAAAATATCTTAAAAGTTATTATACAAAAGGCAGAAAAAGTCATATTTTGTGAAAATTTGCTAGGATAACGTTATCCTTCCTGTAATGGTGTTATAATTAATTTTGAATTATACACTCAACCAAAAAAGTCTGTAATGGCTACTAAAAATTTTGCTGTTATTACGGGAAATTTAACTCTTTTGAGTCCAGAGTATTTTTTGCTAATTTTAGCAACACATGTCTACTGATTTCTAGTACAATAAAATTAGTAGCCGCTATTAATTTTAGCGAATTTATTGTAAACTGTAATTCAAAATCAATTTGCTGAAATCAGTTGAAAAATTTACTTAATATCAATAATTTTAGTACAACGAAATTAGTACAAATAATTAGTAGACGCTACTAAATTTCAGTAAATTAATGTAAACTTCAATTTAGAATCAATCTGCTGAAATTAGCAAAAAGTGTACTAAAAAATAAACAAACTGTAAAATCTAAAAAAAAACATAAAATCTAATTTAATAAAATCATAATAGATTATTCAACAGTTTTGCCGGTAAAAATAAATGTTTGTTACCGCTACCATAAAAATCAATAACCTTTTGTTTACTACTTTTTTTTAATATTTTAGGCAAAAAATATTTTTTTCTTCATACATTTATTTTTACCGGCATAACTGTTGAGTATATAGAAAAACGTTATATGAACAGATTAAAGGAATTGTAATTTTTAATTTTTTTAAAATTGTTTGAGCAAAATCGGACTAGTGGTTCTCGAGTTATGTCAAAAAAAAGACCACCAAAGGTCAAATCGATATATCTCGATTCCTAGGGGTGACCCAACGAAACGCCGGGACACGTATAACTTCGTTTTTACCGATATAACTTTCCCCGGTAGTTTGAACCCTTCCCGATCACTGACCCCTACCATTTGTCTCACAGTGTAATATATCAATAATAACAAATATAAAATATATGACGCGTTTGAAAAAACAACACTTTACTAAAAAAAAATAAAAATGCCCTGATGGCAGTCCGTCTCCAATATACACAAATTGCCTGCACTTGAACTTAAAAACCATACGTCAGTTTGGCAACATTTGCGAAAAAGTTGACAAGGAGGAGATAAGAAGATAAACAACAAATCTAAAGTAGAATGTTTGTGTCAGTTAGATCACTTCTGAGAATAAAAACAATAACAGAAAGCTGCATAGGAAAGAAAACTATGAATTAGCCACACTATAAGTAAGGCTTTACCGTGGGTTAGATGGCTAAGCTGTCGAACTCTAGTGTAGTTACGTTTGTAATGTAGGAGTGCATGGGTTCGATTCCTACAGCCGACAGGTTGTTGAAAAAATTATCATATGGAGACAATCTGACAATAAAATATAAACAATAAAAAAATTTAATGGAAAATCACTGATGAAGCCTGTCCATAAAAAAGGTAAAAACTAGATCTAGTCTGATTTAAAAAATAATAATGTGTTTATAACTTTGGGAAAAAATTTTATTCTTCTTCTTAACCTCAAACCTACTAAACTAAACAAGAATGCTAAAAAATCAACGAATTCTTGTAAATAAAATTTTCTTAAAATATCCACTTGTTGTTAAATTAGTATATTTTTTTGCGATTTTGAAAAATTAGTAAAATATTTAGCTCAAATCAGCAACGAAAATAAGTAAAAAAATGCGTAATTTGTAATAAGGAAAAATTAAAAAAAATCTACTAAAAATGAGTACAAAAATAGTAAAGAGCGATTAAAACTGTTTATAAACTTTTTTACTCACTTTTTTATCTGAGTGTAACATTGAAGACTTAAAAACTAAATTTATTTCTAAAAATTATTCTATCTGATTCACAAGTAACATAACTTCCGACTTATTAAAAATGCCGCTTTTCATTTTCTATAGGAGAATAAAACTTTATTATTGATCATCATTAAAGGTTAAGCATAAAAATTTTCTCACAAACTTTTGTATCAATGAAGAGGTAGTAGCATCGTCATCATCATCCTCATCACCAGAAAACGTTAAACAAAAAAAATACAATATAATAACAAGTAAAAAAGGTGCAAAATAAAGTTGTATTAGAGACATGAGATAAGATGCTACATTCTAACATCTCAATATTTCTTCTGAACTGATGATGGCATTTTTCATTATGATGTTGCTGCTTTTTAGTTTGTGGGAAGAAAATTAATGGACTTATCAAAATTTTAAATTTAAGCAATTTGTCAGGCTTGAATTTTTCTTTTTTTTTTTTCTTATTATTTGAAAAGATAATTTTCTTTTAAAACATGTTTTTTTATCTTTGCTCAACTCTACTACTTTTGTAACTAATAATAAAGTTTTTTTTTTTTTTGCAATATAGAATATAAAGAAAAACATAAAATTCAATTAATTTTTTATGAGTTTTCAAATTGTTTGTTGTTCTAACAACTCCATGTTTAAGTGAAACTGATGATGATATATGTATGGTGTGGGTTTTCTAATAAGATTTCAATTTCCGTTTTTCGTTTTATCAAACATTTCCTACAAAAAGAACCACTCATTTCACACTTTCAATTGCACTTCCTGCTTTAAGTGGTCTCTGTATATTCACATGAGCCTGTATGAGAGTTTTCGATATGAGTGTGTGTATGTGTAAATAATTAAATGTCTGTCTGTTTATGTGATGATGGTGATGAAGTACTTCAAATGTTTTTTTTTTTTTTATTATATTCTCATCTACTCATACATATGTCGGCAAATACTCCAGATATACTATAAGTATTTATGTAAATGTAGAGTATGCAAATGTAAATATGAAAATGATTTAAATACTTTCAGTTCGTTTGCTTTTAAAATTCCAATTAAATAGAGAGAAAAAAATATGTATTTCAAATGAATTCAAGTGAGATCTTATTTATTTGTGTTTATAATATTTACCCCACAGCTAAATTGAAACAATATTAATAAAAAAAAAATTATTTTAACTTAAACTAAGATTTTTAAACACTCATTTTAATAAATTTAAACATACACGCAAAAACTGTATTTTTTCTAAAATTTATTTCAATTTATTAGAGTATTAGTCTATCTGTATCACAATTTCCTAGTTTCGACTCGTCTCCAAAGGAAAAATTGAAGAAAATAACGTACCAATCACCAACGAATTTTAAGTGAGTAAAGCACACAACAAAAACCAAAATCTTGGAAACAAACTAGCTTTACCGATACCGGACATATTTCAATAATTTGCTGATGGGATCTTCCATAGGATGCACATTACAGCACCGATATTTTCAAAATGGGTATTTTTTTCAGCTCCCCGCTCATTCTCTGATAGGTTGAGAGTAAAAAATAATATCTGTGCAACAATTTTGTTTTTATGGTGCAAGACTGCCATTCGAGGTATAGGATGTGTTCAGCGAAATTATATAAAACACTACCAGGCACACTTTTATGGAACTATATAACCCTCTAACTCTTCAATTGAAGGGACTTTTTTGGCCCTGTTTTAAAAAAAGGACAAAAAATACCCGTAAGTTGAAGAGTTAGAGGGTTAAAATGTTCCACAGAAATGTTCCTTGTAGTATTCTAGATAAGATCGCTTAATACATCCTATACCTAAAATGGAAGAATCACATGGTTTCCTCCTAAAATCCAGGTTTGTCTGACATTTGAGCGCCAATAATGGATAAGTGCGAAATTAAGCCTTAAACACATTTTAAGTTTTGACTTATTTCTGAACTTAAATTTGCAACCGTGATGTCTTCAAAGGCTTATAGTAGAATTTAATGACAAATACTTTTGTGGAACATTTTAACCCTTTAACTCTTCAATTAAAGGGACTTTTTGGCCCCTTTCTCAAAAAAGGGTCATAAACGACCCATAAGTTGAAGAGTTAGAAAACAACAACGACAACAACAGAAAGCTGAATAGGGGAGAAAACAATTAGTTACATTGCATTCAAGGCCTTACTTGGGTGAGATGGCTAAGATGTCGTCGCACTTCAGTATAGTTACGTTTGTAATGTGGGGATATATTTTCGAATCCCACAGCCGAACGGGTTGTTGAAAAAATTATTATATAGAGACAGTCTGACAATAAACATATAAACAATTAACAATTTAAGGGAAAATCACTGACGAAGCCTGTCCATAAAAAAGGCAGAAACTAGATCTAGTCTGATTTAAAAAATAATGTTTATAATCTTTAGAGAAAAAGAATTATTCTTCTTCTTAACATCAAACCTACTAAATAAAAAATAAATTTAATGGGGAAAAATATTCAATTGAGCCAGTTAAAAAAGTGTTGTTGAAGTGAAAATTGAATTTAATAATTATTTTTGTCACTTAAAACTTGTTGATAATTTTATTTGTGTAGTATAGTGTAGCCCTGCAGTTAGATCGTCGTACACTGACAATTTTATTATCAGTGATACACTCAAATGGGACCTCTCGGCAGTCCATGAGTGGAGTCTTGCGAATAGGGTCGATTTTAATAAACGTAAGATCCAATGGCATATGTTAATTCATAGGTTTTGCAAAATGAATCGGTTTATCAAATTCGAGTGGTTTTTTAGTTTACAGTGGATAATCAAGGAAAAGTGCCCAAAAAAAATTTATTGAAACTATTCAAAATGAATGTTTTTTGTTAGATTTGAGATCATACAAGTAAATTACATAGAATAAAAGTTGAAAAATTCGATAAGGCCAGCAGGATACAATCAAATAGGGACTTACAAAAAAAATTGCAACAGAAGCACGCGTGACCAGGAAATGTAATTCCAGAGTGGTAAAAAAAATCAACAAGGACCTAATAATTGAAAGGCAGCCTGAAGTGCGTAAAACAAAAGGACTCAGGAATGAAACCAAAGCCAAAATGGTGGAGAAGGTATTGAGGACGATTCCACAAATTTATGGGCGTAAAATGTCACGGCGCGTGAAATGTTTGCAATATTTTGTGCACAGACGTTGGGCTTAAAACATTTGAAGTTTAGAAAGTTCCTGATAGAAGTGCTAACAAGAACATTGATGCCAAAACACGAGCATCACTTCTCTGTGTTACATTTTTTTATGGCGCACTCTTTGCAATATAAAGAAATTCAAGTCGAATGCCCACAAGCACAACTTCCACTTTCCTCCTTTCCTTAACATGTTTTCCTACTTCTAACACAATGCTGTCGCATTAGTAGAACTCGACTATGTATCATATTATGATCTAGTAGTCCTGCGCCATTAGAGGAAGCAGAACGAAGACGTGTTACAAAGTGTTTGGGGCCCCATGATGGGCGCCAAATTTTATGAACATATTTATACTCAAATGAAAGTATAACTTAAATCCAATCCAATCCAAATTAAAATATTTTGCAGTTCTTCTCTGCCATATTGCAAAGCACATAACTGGAAAAGGTGCTACATGAAGTTTTGTTGTTTTCAAATTCACGCTAAAGAGGTCAAAGTACTTTAAAACTTGTAATATCAGACAGGGCATTGTAATTATTATTTATTATTCTTTTAAATATTTGTAGTTTTCTTTCTTTTTCAGACCTTAATAAAATCTTTTTAACTCATTATAAGCTTTTTCCATAAAAATAAAAATTAATTTACTAAAATTGTAATAACTTTCGTTCTCATTTGAGTTCTTTAAAAGAAATACGCATAATTAAAACTTAAAATTATAATACTCCAACCAAAAATCACACTTTACGCTTTCTGTCTGTATCCAACCATAAATGATTCACATTTTAAAACAAATGCATTATCATTACTGGAATGTGGATTCTTAATGGTCAAAAAGTAAAAGTTTTCTGTTTTACTGGTTTCTATATATTTAAAAAAATATATAAACATTTATTTTAAATAAACCACAAAAATGTAAGAGAAAAAAAAATAACCAACAAGAAAAAAAGTTTAAAAAAACAAACATAGTCACAAAGAACTTTAACAGAAAAAATATTTATGTAAAAGTAAATAACACAACAAAAAATTTCACTGTCATTATAACATGGTCAGTTAAAGTTGGAGGCGGTTTTTCCTTGTTATTGTTATTATTGTACAAATAAAGTTCATTTCTTGTTTTTGAAATGTTCAAGTTGTTGTTTTTGCAGTTGTCTTTCTTTGTTGTTCTTTTTTCTGTATTATTTTAACTGATAAAATATAAGAGATGGTGATGACCTGATTTGCATATGTACTAGGTATGTTGTTCAAATTAAACAATGTCAGACAACCATACAAATTTGCACTTGCATGGATGGTCAAAGTTTAAAAATGCGTAAAGAAAATAGGATATTTTAAGGTTTTACAAATAGATACATTAAATGGCTATTATTTAAGTGTAGGTTTTAAGAGGGATAATATTTAAAGTATTAAATTTATAAAAGAAAGAAAAAAAAATACCAAAAATAATTAAAGAAAAAATTGCTTATGAGAGAAGTTATAATAATGTTTACTATTAGTAATTTCACAATTTTCTTGAGCGTAAGGTTTGTTTTTTATATATAAAAACTCTTTATTTTCGATATTTCGCTACTCCATTGTGTAGCATCTTCAGGAAATAACAATTAAATTAATAAACTAACAAATTATAAACAATTTGAAAGTTTAAAAAAATTTTTTCAATTTATTAAAAAAATTTTTTCAAATTTTCAAATTGTTTATAATTTGTTAATTTATTAATTTAATTGTTATTTCCTGAAGATGCTACACAACGGAGTAGCGAAATATCGAAAATAAAGAATTTTTATATATAAAAAACAAACCTTACGCTCAAGAAAATTGTGAAATTAAAAATTGAAAAAGAAGGTTAAATAAACGACAAAAAGTTTATTATTAGTTTAACAAAGAAATTGTGTATTAATAAAAACTGCAATACGAGTTTCTTGTTTTCAAGAAGAACTATTTTGATCATTTATTTGATCGACAACAAAAACTCAATCGGCTCAAAATTAAATTCTACAAAACATTAACTGCCTGTTTTTTATAAAAAGAATCAGAAAAATTCGTTAAAACATTTTTGTGAAAAATACAGACTTAAAATCATTTATCTTTAAAATTTTTTACCAGCATTTGTTCTACATAGAAGTCCCAACAAATCTATGCAAAAATTTTGAAAGAAAATAGTTTTTAAATTAGTGTTTTGCACACAAATATTTTTATACAAATTCGTCTGATTCTTAGATTAGATTCAAAAAAAGTATATAGTATATAAAACAAACAAAATTTGTTTAAATTTTTTTTATTATATCCCAGCAAAAAAAGAGATGGCGAAGCAGTAGAAAAAACACTACAATTGATGATCTAGATGTACTTCTTTTTAAACATAAACACTAGTGATTTTAACATTGTGTTGTTATAGGAGAGGAGTACTCCCAATTCAACATTTTTTCAGTACTTTTTGAACGAGTGCAAAGGAAGCTCTTTTTCACCAATTAAAAGTAAAAAAAATTATTTACAAAAATAAATTATATTTTTTTTTTTATTCTACAAAAGTTTTTTATTGCCGCCACCGGGTATCGAACTTGCGACCTCACGATTGCTAGTCTAGCGCTCTACCACTGAGCTATATCACTTTTTACGATCTCTTTTAGAGCAATTACTCTTTAGAAGCAATACTTAAGTAATTTTTTGGAAGTTGTTCAGAAGTAATTCTAAAATGTTGTAAAATACACTAACGGATACTTTGGAAGCAATGAAAGAAGTGATTTTTTGAAGTTGTTTAGAAGAACTTCTAAAAAAGCAGTAAAAATACACTAACGGATACTTGTGAAGCAATGAAAAAAGTAGTTTGTAAAGCATTACTTCCAATTTTTTTTTCTGAGATTCTATGCAAAATTCGTTGGTATTATTTTTAACAAAAACTTAAAAAAATAAAATAAAACCAAAAAAAATATATAAATTTCATTTAAATCTAAGATTTTTAGTGGGCAATAAAAAAATTATAAAAAATTAGAAAAACGTTTTAAAAAATATACTTAATGCAAATATTTGGTCGCATGTCCTTTATTAGAAAGCCTTACATCGTATTGGCACGAAATCCATCAAGTCTCGACAAATCTGGTTTGGAATTACATACCATGCCTTTTGAATGTTTTCGCTTAGTTCATCTTTATTTTTGGATTTTATTGGTCAAATCCTTTCTTTAACAATCTTCCATAAATTTTCTATTGGATTTAGATCCGGGGATAGCCAGGATCCAGGCCAAGACATTACATTAACTCCGTTATCTAAAATCCATTTTTTTTTTAATTAGAATTGATTTTAAATTCGTCCGACCAAAGCACATTGCGCCACTTTTTTCCATGAACAGGGCTATCCTAATCCTTGTAAATAGAGAACAGCAAATTAACCTGCTAAAATCAGCAAAAAATTTTGCTAAATAATTAGTAGCCATAAGAAATCACCAAAAAAATTTAATTTTTCGAAGTTTTTTCCGATTCTGTTTTTAAATGGAAATATTTGGAAACAGCAGTTTACAATTTTTTAGCAAATATTTATGCTGATTTTAGCCGAGTAAACTGCTATTTGCATTCAATTAAATTTAGCCTAAAAATAGCAAAAATTTTGAAGATATAACAAAATATTTTTGCTATTTTTAGTCTACAAATATTTAGCAAAAATTTCTACAGATTTTAAAGTACAATTTTCTATTTTCAATTAACTAAAAGTTAGCCCAAATATAAATAAAATTCTGTAAATTTAACAGTTTTAATTTTGCTGTTCTAATTTTACTAGTATTAAGTAAAAAAATCTGATAATTTTAGCAGTTTTTTCTGCAGCATCATTTTTAATTAATTTTTAGTAACTTTTTCTGCTATTTTTACAGATTTATTTCTATGAGTGTAGCATTGGCACCTTCCTTGTAGACCTCCCGAATAGATGTTGTTCTACTAGCCGTCTTCTTACAGTTCTAGCAGCAATTTTAATTGCCGCAGCAGACTTGAAAGGGTCTCGACTAGATACCAGTAGTCTTCCTTGTAGTCTTCCTTGGTCTACCCATTACCAAGTGTGGTTTTGGAGCTAACAAAGCATTATAAACAAAATTCTGGGATCTTCCAATAGATTTCGCTATTTGCCGTTGTCTTCGACCTTAATTTTTCAGGATTTTAATGATTAATATTTCGACCTCCGAACAATGCTCACCACGGCCCATATTTTCTAAATTCTTTATGTTTTTTTTAATTAAATTTATAAAGATTATAAAATTAACACAAAAAAATTTCATTAATATTTTTGACGTATTGTAAAAGGAAAATTGTTTAATGTTTTTAATTCTGACCCTATTGTTTTGTCAGCTCCTATTCACCACTTTATACAATTAAGGGAATGTACCGAAATCAATATATTTTTTTAAGTGTTGGCAAATCAGCATTTTTAAAACGCGGTATATTAACAATATTTCTCTCCAAAATATATTCGTAATCTTACTTACAAATTGCCCAAAATATAAAGATATCTAGGAAAAATATTAGTGACCCTAGTTTTTGTTCGTAACTGCCCAGCAAAAACAAATTACATGTAGTGCTTTACAAACTACTTCTTTCAATGCTTCACAAGTATCCGTTAATGTATTTTTACTGCTTTTTTAGAAGTTATTCTGAACAACTTCTACAAAATTCTTCTTTCGTTGCTTCCAAAGCATCCGTTAGTATATTTTTACAGCTTTTTTAGAATTACTTCTGAACAACATCCAAAAAATCACTTAAGTATTGCTTCTAAAGAGTAATTGCTCTAAAAATGATCGAAAAAAGTGATTTTGGTATCACTTGGCACTTCCAAACAGAGGGTCCCGTGTTCGATTCCCGGCAGGACCAATAATTTTTTATTTTTTTTTTCAATTTTTTTTTTTATTCGATTAATTTTTTTTAAATTTTTATAATTAATTTGTTTAAATTCAATATTTTTTAATTTTTAAAAATATGTATATATAAAGAAAATGGTGAGAAATTGCTTTTTATGCAACTGTTAAAATAGTACTGAAAACAATATTGAATTGGAGTTCAGCTTTTACACTTGTTTAGGAAGTACTTTTATTGAAGAAAATAAGGAACAATATCTCGCAGTAACAAAATGGTGTTTTTATGCCAGTCAACTTTCATATTAAAGAATAGCTCAGCGGTAGAGTGCTAGACATCGTGAGGTCCCAAGTTCGATACCCGGTGGCGGCAATAAAAAACTTTTGTAAAATAAAAATATATGTGACGCGCAAAATAGAAAGGGACCTAAGGGTAAAAAACGGTTTTGTTCAGGAGAACCATTTTAAAGATTTAAATACGTGTATCTTTGGTGTACCATCACTGAGCGTGTTGGTATTGGTCTCATTTGAAAGCGACACATCTCATGACGTCAGGAACGTGTTGGTCAACCTTGAAAACGCGCGTAGGTCGTCCCTACCTCTTGTTTTGTGTAGTTGGTTTTTACCGTTTTCTACCTACCGCGCTGTTTCCATGAGTTTGATATCAATTTTGCTCGCGGTTTTTCGAATCCAGCTTTATTTTCTGAAATTATTAATTGTGAATTATAATAAATACTCATTTATAATTCTTTTAAATCGTGAATATCACTCTGTTAGTACGAAAATTTTTTCACAATCGTCGACTTCACTTTCATAAAACGTGCATATCTCTGGGAGGGAACACTTTTGGTGCATAAGATCGGTCTCATTCGATGCTCAGATGTTGTCCACATCAAAAAAAAATAGATTTTTTACCCTTAGGTCCCTTTCTCTATGGGCTGCCGCATATATATTTTTTTTTGAAGAATTTTTTTAATTTTTAATTGGTGAAAAAGAGCTGCCTTTGCACTTGTTCAAAAAGTACTGAAAAAATATTGAAGTGGGAGTACCCCTCTCCTATGAAAACTGAATGTTAAAATCATTAGAGTTTATAAAAGTGGGTCGATTTAGCAATCGATATTTCGCCATCGATTTTTCGATAACTTTTGGCATGAGGAAAAAAAGTACCACTACGACATATCAAAAAAATCATTTTCGAGGCGCCCAGATTTAATTTTTTTACTTTTTTCAACTTTTATTTTTAAGGTTTTTTTAATAGGTAATAAAAAAAAATCGGCTGATTTAATTTTTTTTTAATATTACCTTTCCAAGGTGAAATTGTACCCTAAAAACCATAGCGATAGCAGTTTTTTTTTTTAAATAGTTTTCATAAGGTTTTGGATGAGTTTTTGTCGAAAAATCGATCTTTTTTTACGCCTTAATTTTTAAGGTTTTTTAAAAATTCGCCGATTTAAAATTTTTTTTAAATATATCCTAAACAACGTAAAATTGTACGCTTAAAATGATGGCGATATAATTTTTTGGAAAAAAAAAAATTTTTTTTGGTGGTTTTTAGACGAGTTTTTGCCGAAAAAAAGTTTTTTCGATTTTTTTACTCTTTTTTGTTATTTTTAAGGCTCCAAACCAATTTTTATGTATTTTCTTGCGTATCAAATAGCTCATTTCTAAAGAAATTCGCACGTTAAAGGCGATGGTGATATCAGTTTTTGGAAAAAAAATAATTCTGAACGAGTTTTGGTCGAAAAATTGATTTCTTTCGATTTTTCATAAGCTAAGCTTAATTTCAGCATTTATTTGCAAATAAAAAGGATTTTCAATATTACTCTTACCTAAGTCGTCATCATAATAAGTGTCACTCAAAATTATTTCCATCATTTAACAGTTGTCAGCGTAAATTTTATGTAAAAACACCATTAATACTCAATTGAAGTTTTTGTTCGAATCTTTATTTGAATTATTTTTGATGAAATTGAATTATTTATTAATGAAAATTTGAATTATTTATTAATGAAAATGACAGTTTGCTATTATTTGCCGATAGAAAAAAAATGTGTGAAAAATAGGGGAATTTATTTTAAAATTCAGATTATAAAAAAATTTCCAATGAAACAGAACATTAAGAACTTATTTACCACTTTTAGCAGATATTGCTCAAGATACAATAATGTTTGCTACAAAGTTTTTACTCTTTTTTAGAATTTTTAGAAAACTAGCTATTATTTATTTTTATCAAAAGAACCAATTCTTTAAGTTCTCAAAACCAAAATAAAACTTTTACTTAACAAATTTTAAATTGTTTTTATCATGACCTAGTTTACGCATGCGCAAGCAATTTACAAAAAAAAATACATATAATTTGCTAAAGCTTATTATAAATAATTTGTTTGATTTTTTTTCTTCTATAATTTCGTATTTTTTTTTAGTCATCTTTATTTTTTATACCCTACACTCCTATATGGTCAGGGTATAATGATTTAGTGTCGATACTTGTTACTACCAAAAATATCGAACTAAGACCCACATTATAGAATTACTTTTTGAGTCGATTTTTAGAGATATATCTACTCTTCGAAAATGTTAAAATATTTCAATGCAATTTGATCCCATTGAATTTGGATAAAATCGATCCATATTTATACGTGTAACATTTTTTCAGCAATTTTATTCAGATTTTCGAATCAAATTTTTTTATTAGGACAATAAAATAAGAAGCAGATCGGTTTTCAGAATTTTTGCCGTTTCCCGGAATATTACATGGTAAAGGGTTTCATATGTATAGTCGGCACCCCCGGCTTTAACTTTATAACTAGTTAAAATAAAATATTTAAAATATCTGCGAAAGAGCAAATTTCTGGGAGACCTTTGTATGGGCACTAGGTCTAAAAAGGAACCAGTTTAACCAAAATCAATGGGCTTTGTAGTTGGGTTTATTTAAATCAGTGTACAAAGTTTCAAAAAAAAATTAATTTATATTTTCCTACAGGTCGAAAATAAAATTGCAAAAAAATATATAGACAGACGGATGGACACTGCTTATTCGAATCAAAAAGTGATTCAAAGTCTATTGGTGGGTCTAGGTCCAAATTTTTTTGATGTTACAAACATCAGCACAAACTCATTATACCCTGTCCCCATACTTGTGTAGTGTATAAATACCACAACTTGTTTCACCAAAATCAATATTAAAGCTAAAAGTTTAGAATTTCCTAAAAACCACAAAAATAAATAAGAAAAAAATAGAAACTTGTGTCTTCTTATGAAAGAAAATCTTATTTAGAAAGATTATTTTTTTTTTTTTTTTGTAGAAAGATCGCATTTTTTGCAAGTGAAAATATTATGTGCGCCTAAATAAACAGCAGACATACAAAGAAAATGATGAATGATGACATGTGGAAGACGAGATTTGTAATGAAGAAATAAGTTTTTAGTTTGTTAAACAAATATGGATTAATGATTAATACAACAGGCAATATTTGTGTATTTATTTCTTAAGAATTAATTTTAGTTTGTTAATAAATTTCTCTTAGCTTAAAACTAGGGCTCGGAAGTCCATGTAAATACAAGTTTGTTGGCGTTGGCTAGAACAACGCTTATCAATTGTCTTTGCCAATCAATAAATTTTTAACAAAATGGCATCGATTTTTTAATGCTCATTTTTGCATATATTGCCATAAATGCATATTTTTATATTTTTGCTATAAATGCATATTTTGACATATTTTGTTGGATATTTTGCTGTAAATACATATTTTGTTGTAAATACATATTTTTATGCAAATGCATATTTTGCTAAAAATGCATATTTTTATTTAAAGCATAATTTTAATTCTTCAATGAAAAATTTATTTATTTTGTTCGAAGCCAATTATTTCCTTATTATGAAATTACATAATAAGTACCTTTTTCATTATTAATTATTAATCATTTTTAAAATTTGTAAATTGTTTTTGATTCTTTTATCACGAAGCCAAACATTTCAGAAAAATTTAATTACAAAATTTCTGACCATGGTAAATGGTAAGTTTCAATGTTTAAGGCAATTTTGAAAACAAACATTGCAAGAACTATATTGATAACATTTAAAACGTCAAAGGAGATCAATAATAAATACATATTTTTTATAATTATAAGTGCATATTTTTCGATTTTGTATATATATTTTATATGCATAAAACACGCATGAACTTCCGAGCCCTACTTTTAACTAATATTTGGATTAGTTTCATGTATTAACCATATTAGGCTATAAGACTTTTAAGTTTATATTTTATTCATGATAAATGGGCGAATATTGCTGATTGCTTAATTATTATATCCAAAATGCTTCTTAACATTCTATGAAATTTGATAACGAAAATAAGCAAAATCTGCCAAGGGCTTAAAAGCTACGAGTAGAACTATAAAAGATCTCTCTGTTTGAATATAACCATAATTTTTATTCCACTTACCAAAATTTTGTTGAAACTAATTATTTAGTAAATATTTTTACCAACTACATTCAGTGAATTTAATTTAATTATATTGATGTGTTGTATGCTGAAAAGAGATTAAAAATATACAAAAAATCAGTGAATTTACCCAGCGAAAACAGAGATGCCGAAGCAGTAGAAAAAGCACTACAATTGATGATATAGATGTACTTCTTTTTTAACATAAACACTAATGATTTTAACATTGAGTTGTCATAGCAGAGGAGTACTCCTACTTCAACATTTTTTCAGTACTTTTTGAACGAGTGCAAAGGAAGCTCTTTTTCACCAATTAAAAGTTAAAAAAAAATTCTTCACAAAAAAAAATTATATTTTTTTTATTTTACAAAAGTGTTTTATTACCGCCACCGGGATCGAACTTGGGACCTCACGATTGCTAGTCTAGCGCTCTGCCACTGAGCTATTCTTTGATATGAAAGTTGCCTGGCATAAAAACAACACTTTGTTAATGCGAGATATTTTTCCTTATTCTCTTCAATAAAAGTATTTATTAAACAAGTGTAAAAGGTGCACTCCAATTCAATATTGTTTTCAGCACTATTTTTACAGGTACATAAAAATCAATTTCTAGCCATTTTTTTTTAAATATACATATTTTTAAAAATTTAAAAATTAAAAAGATATTGAATTTAAACAAATTAATTAAAAATATTTAAAACAAAATTAATAGAATAAAAAAAAAAAGTTAAAAAAAATAAAAAAATATTGGTCGAACCCGGGACCCTCTGTTTGGAAATGCAAATGATACCAAAATCACTTTTTACGATAACTTTTATAACAATTACTCTTTAGAAGCAATACTTAAGTGATTTTTTAGATTTGGTTCAGAAGTAATTCTAAAAAAGCTGTAAAAATGTAATAACGGATACTTGGGAAGCAATGAGAGAAGTGATTTTTTTAAGTTGTTCAGAATAACTTCTAAAAAAGAAGTAAAAATACAATAACGGATACTTGTGAAGCATTGAAAGAAGTAGTTTGTAAAGCACTACTTGCAATCTTTTTTGCTGGGTTAATAAAAGTGAATCATGTTAGTTCTAAAAAAGTATTCGATTTGTCTAAGTGATGAAATGTTAATAAATGTAGAATTTCTTTACTCCTTTGGCAGTTTTCACCTCTTCATTAATTTAAAAAAAATATTAGTTTAAATCAAATAGTGTTACCCAGCAAACAAAGATGATCATTAGTGACTCAGAAATAACCCTACGGGAAATTTTAACAAACTGCCACCGAACTGGCCCCTTTATATGAAATAGACTGGTCACTTTTACATGGCGTTGTCATAGGAGGTGGAAATTGACGCCTTGTGACATGTCACAAGACAAATCCTAGGACAGGTTACTGAGCTCTCATAAAAAACAAAGTTCAGGGACCTGTCCTGCGATTTGTCTTGTGACATGTCACAAGGGGTCAATTTCCACCTCCTATGACAACGCCATGTAAAAGTTTTTGTCACTTTTTCCTATGAAAATGGTACGTCTAAAAAGCTTCCTGCTACTCAGAAATAACTAAAAAGAAAGAACATATAAATTCGAAATTTTCTCATAAATTTGAATACGCTTACAATATTTTTTTAATTTAAATCTAATTTGCACCCCTGCCACCACTTTCTAAAGAAAACTGATGAAGGGGACCTGGAAAATCCCCGAAACGATCGTCGTTTCATTCCTGAAAGTGTAGAGGTTTTTTAAAGCAAAAATTCTGTGAAGTATTGGTTAAGAGAGTATCCTGTGGAAAAAAATAGTGGTTTTTTGTTAATTCAAAATAAGGAAATTAGCCTCGAACTAAATTAATAAATTTCTAATTAGTGTATGATTTTATTTAAATCAAATTTTTCTTATTATTCCAGGGGTGCTTTTTAATTAAAAATTTATTAAAACCAACAAATTCGATTGTTATGTTTCACTTTGAATTTCAACAAACTCGTTTGTTGATATCACAACATAATTTGTTAAAATTTACTTTGAATTTTAAAAAATTTATTTTTTGAAATAAATTGAAAAAATTCAACAATCAAGTAATAAACATGTTGTTTGTATTTACAAAATCATTTACAGGCTCAATTTCAATTAAAAGTTTAATTGCATTTACTTTTTATGATTGTATGATTTACACAAACAAAAGTTTAATTGTATTTACAAACTATTTTTAACTGCGCACACCTTTTCTTATCAAAAATGTCTTGGTTAGAGAAATTCTGCAGAACTTAATTATCTATTGACATTTAAACTAATAAAATGTTCTATATTTGTTTTAAACTAGTATTGTTTTTGAAAAAAAAAAACTATTAAATGATTTTTATTTTATTGCCCAATATTTCGATTAAAATTTTTAATCATCTTCACGGTTTATTTAATATATTTAACCCTCTAATGCCCAAGGCCGTCTTCATATTTTAAATAGTTTTTGGCTAAATGACAATATTTTATTAAACAAATTGCATTATATCCATAGAAAACTAAACTGCCTATTTTTTTGCATTCAAATTTTTTTTTGTGTAAGGAACGGGTTTGAAGCGAGAAGCATGTAAAGTGAAAATTTAGAAAATTTAAAAAAATTAACTTCTTAAAACAGTAAAAAATATTTGAAAAATTTCCCAAAATTCATTTACGATCTCGCGAACATTACCGATAATAACAAATCTAGTTCAGAGCCTCTAATTGTAAAGTCAGTTAAAAGTTTTTCTCCAGTACTCACAGGATAACGCCAGGATACGTTTTACAAATATCTCTCTAACTCAAAAACTAGCCAACAGATTTTCTTGAAATTAAACACAGATTATATACTTAGAGGTAGTGGTAAGCACAAAATTTATTGATGTTTAGTGCCAAATTCGCCAAATTTTGTAATTTTCAAAAAACGAAAATCGCCATAACTTTTGAAATAACAACATTTGATCAACAATTTTCGATACATAATTTTATTTTATTGATAGTGTTATTTACAGCAGAAACCTATTGTGCTATATCGCCTAAATTAAGCGATAAATTAAAATTTTAATATTTGTTCCATAGTAGATTTTCAATGCCAAAGATATGGTTTAAATATTATTGTAATCAGAATGATAGAGCATTAGAGGGTTAATAACGATCACAAAATACTTCTTATATCTTTAATAAATTTTTAAATTTCAATAAAATTTACAATTATTGCAAATTTTTAGGTTTTAATTTTATACAATTTCGAGGGGTCATTAATGTTTTAAAAGGGTTAACGATATCCAGGAAAGACAATATTTGTACCTAAATTACTGCTACAAAATAAAACACAATTGGCAAAAGAAATTCAGTTTCATCAAATTTAAAATTTTAGATTGGATTTCTTCTTTTTAGTATTTCCCCCCCCCCCCCCCCCCCCTCTTTCTGGCAGAATCAATTTTCAGAACCTTGATATTTTGAAAAAAATTTAAGAAAGTATAAAAAACTAAATAATAAAAATCACTGATGAATCTGTCCATAAAAAAGGCAAAAACTAGATCTAGTCTGATTTGCAAATTAATAATGTGTTTATAACTTTTGAAAAAATGTTTGTTCTTCTTCTTAACCTCAAAACTACTAAATTAAATAATTTCTAAATTGGCAATTTTTAACACCTAAATATCGGAGATGGCACATAAAAAATACGGCCAACCTTAGAGTTGCATCCAAATCGGTGTGTAGGCGTCGCTGTACGGTGTTCGTCTCAAATATTAATTAATTTTTGTTTAAAAATTTATTATATAAGTATGTTAAAAAAATCTTTCTTAATTCTGTCCATAAAACTGGCCCTAAATAAATGTAAAAAATTTTACATTGATAAAAAATTGCTACACTAAAACAATTTTTTAAATTTTGTCTATCAAACTGACATATATTTAATGCCCTAGTTTTTTTTTTTTTTGTTTTTGCAATTTTATTAATGCAAAAATTATTTATAACATATTTTTTTATTTTAAATAAAAACTACCATTTGTATGTGTTTTTAAGTTGTGAAATGTTAGTGGCGTTAGTAGCAACTAAATATTAAAGACTGCCAAGTTCCATATATCGTTAGTGTACCACATTTCTAGCTACATTTGTCATCAAATATGTTGTGTATAATTTCTTTTTTTCTTTAATGTTAACATGCGGTTTTCCTGATTGCGTTTTATATATTTTTTGTATTTTTTCTTTATGTCTAATGGAGGCCCTCGAGTTTTAATGCCAACGTTGTTGTTCCTAGAGAAAAGTCATGAGAATAGTAATTTGGCATAGAAAATTGTAAACATTAAAATAAAATAAATTTAAATAAGGTTAAAAAACAAGAACACAACAACAGAAATACACCAAAACGTGACCACAAAATATTAAAATACTTAAAAAATGGAAGTGCATATTTAAAAGAAAGATTTTTGAAGCCAAAAATTCCGTGGGCTATAGAAATTTAAGTTAGAAATTTAAAAAATGAAATAGTGCATTTATACAAATAAGGCCCGGTTACTGAATGAACCGTTAAAATATACAAACCAGTTAAATTAAAATTTTATATTGGAAACTCTCAGTTAGTAGCTGACGGGACATTGCGAAAATAAGTAACTAAGTAATTTTTATTTTAACTAGATTTAGAAACTTACTGAAGGTTTAAGAATTAACTTGTGGTTAACCCAAAAATTTTCTGTTATTTTTTTGAAATTTTTTTGACATTTTCTTTTGCTAAATAGTTAAGTTAACCCACCGTTATTGAATTTAAAACAACAAAAATTATTATGCGAAATTTAATATTATAATTAAGTTGATTAAGGTCCGATTAAGGTCCGATTACACTGTGGAACAAATTCAGGTTAGCAAAAGTTAGGTCGATTCTGAGAGTGAGGGGTGACAATAGAGGCTAAACGCCCGTATCGCGGCGTTTGCCGAATTTTTTCATATTTTTTATTTGTTTTTTTTTTGGCTATAACTCGTCTACTAATTGATATTTTTTAAATCTGTAAAAGCCAAATTATTGCTAGAGACCTGTGCAACAATTAAAATTTAAAAAATTTTTTTTTTTTTTTTTAATTGTTGTTCAGGTCTTTAGCTCTATTTTCACCCCTCACTTTCAGAATCGACCTAACTTTTGCTAACCTGAATTTGTTCCACAGTGTTATTCAATGTCCAGTTGACTACTAACTGCGATTTTAACTGACACATTTGTTGTTGTTTCCCATGTGGAATTTGAAATTAGCTGTTGGCTAAATAAATAAATCAAGCTAAAATCAAGTAGATCTATCTCCCTTTATAATAAGATTTTACTGGTTATATTGGATCGTTTTGTATATGTAAATAAATAAGTTATTTATAAATCGTCAAAGCTTAAAACTTAAAGTGTGGCATCTTGAACAATAAGAAAATATCACAAAGAGGAAATTTTTAATTTCTTTAAAAAAAATCTTTTACGTTCATGAAAATGTTATTTTATGTCACGTTTCTACCACTATATATTTATGTTAAATATGTAAGTTGCAATGTCTTATTTTCTAAAGGGTAAATATAATTTATTATATGGCTAATTGTTCTTTTGTTTATTTCTTCTTCATAATACATAAGTAATTTTTAATTTTGTTTGTTAAAATTACTGTTAAACAAAGTTAACAGATTGCTGTATATATTTTGTAGTTATTTTTTTTTTTTTGTAATTAATAGCGGTATTTCTTACCTCAACCTAGCGGTTTTTTAATTTTTCTTTATTATTATTCTTATAACCAAAAGCAACAAGCAGCACCCAGCACTTAATACCAACAAACCAAAACTGAATAATAACAAAAAAAAAAAACAAAACCAACAGACGACAAAATAATAACAACAACAGCGAACAGTCATCAAAATATTATCATGTTCTTTGGAGTTTGTTTTTGTTGTTTAACCATCTCTTCATGTTCCCCAAAACCACTACGGACATGAAATACCTTCAAGAGAATATTTAAACATAAAACTGTCATGCTTGAAGCATAACTAAAAGGTTGTCATCAAGAAACTATAATGGATTTTGGGTTAAAAAAACCAACTGAGGAGAAAAAATACGAACATAAGTAATAAAAGAATTGGTAAAACATTTGGGAGGAGGAAGTGAAAAAAAGAGTTAGATGCAGGGAAGGAAATGAGTTTTTATATTTTGTACCAACCACATAAAAAATCGAACCTCACGGTACCAAAATTTTTCATATATAGGAAATTCGTCCGAGCAATGACAAACTTGCAGAAAATATTCTTCTACAAAAGTTGTACTATTCCAGCTCTCAGTAATTTTATTGATATAAAAAGTATGTTCGACACAAAGAACTCCTAACTTTTCTTAAAGGCGGGTCGATTTAAAAATCGCCCAAGTGACAAGGGAAATCGTATTCTAGGGATCAAAATAAGACACTTTGCCCGAGGAACCATACCTCTAAAACGAATTTCTTATTTTAATCCCTAGAATACGATTTTCCTTGTAACTTGAGCGATTTTTTTTGCCTCCCTACAAATCGAACCGTGTTGTTAATGTTTTGGTTATATTTTAGATAAGTTACCCGTCCTAAGAAAACAATGTAATATTTTTTTACTTCTAAAAAAATATACAAAAGGGACGGTTTAAATTCTCGAATTTTATGTAGGAGCAGCACTCAATCGACGCGTACTATTCATGAGCTGATTACGGGAAAAAGTACAATTGTACCATGTTTTCCATCTCTGGTTAGATGTATAAAGAAATATAGATTTACCCCTCAATTCATAAATGCTTTGTAAAGTTATAGCAGGTTTACAAACGTCATTTTCATACAAAATTTGTTCAATAAACCTCCTATAATTTTACAAAGCGTTTATGAATTTAGGGGTTATTCTTTTAACCAAGTTTTTTTTATGATTTAGCAAATAAATTTTGGTATTTGTCTACTCATTGTGCCTAAGCTCAGCATGAGCATTAAACATTGGGCATGAAAAAGTTTCATGAATATTTGTTTTAGGACCGTTAACTGGAAATTAGTGATTAACTACAATTTTGAATAACAAATATGTATACACTCAGAATAATAATGTCTGTTGGCTGAATAGAAAGATTTGTTACTTTAACAAAATTTATTTCTGTTTTTTTTTTTGACTTAAAATAAAATTTGTTGATTTTAAAACATTTTCTGTTAAATTTAACAAAACTAAATTTATTTACTACAGTTTTATTGGTAATTATATTGAGTCGTAAAATTTGTTCATACTTAGGATCTCGGGACCCTCCCCAGGCCTAGTCTATATCATCTAAGGGCACTCTCAAGGAGCAAACATTTTGTCCAAACATTCTATCTCGCTTAGTTTTCGAGATATGGGCCATTTTCTGAAGTGGACAATTTTTATTAAAAACTTCCGAAGATCCAGGGCCCCACCATTGTCCATTTTTGGATAGAGATAACCTTTTCACGGAGGTTATAACCAGTTAGGGGTAGTCGAAATGTTCGTCAATTTTGCTCTATCTCTCTTAGTTTCCAAGATATGGGCCATTTAAAAAAAATCGGGAGGGTAAGAAATAGCGCCATCTTTAAAACTTCGGATACATTGGTGGCTCCTCCATCTACCGGGTAATAAAAGAACTATGAAAATATTATATTTTAACAATAAATTGTGTAAAATTTAACGACATCAAAAACAACAGATATCCGTGTTGTTATTCTTGCGAAGAAGGATACATTTCATTCTTCAAGAGCCATTTAAACAGATATTGGAAATGCAATATTTTCGCTCAAAATTCGTCGCAGACTATAAGAAGCCAATTTACCCTGACTGATAGCCAGAAGAGTTCCTTTGGTTAGACAGAAAAATTTAAAGGCTAGTTTAGCAGACATTGAAAAAATGGCGAAATATTTTGCGGACCGATGAAACGAAAATAAATTTATTTTATTTTAGTAGGTTTGAGGTTAGGAAGAAGAATAAACCTTTTTCTCTTAGGTCGGCTAACTTATCTGAAAGTACGCTTAATTTAAGACTATCGAGAGTCATTTTAATGTCAACTTTATTCATAAAGACCAACTTCACTACCTTAACCAAGACTAAAATTTTCATCAAAACAACTCTAAATAGTGTTAAAATGAGCATTCTTTTAGATAAGTTAGCCGACCTTAAAATTATAAACATAAATTTTTTAATCACACTAGATCTTCTTCATCAGTGATTTTCCATTAAATTGTTAATTGTTTATATGTTCATTATCAGATTGTCTCTATATGATAATATTTTCAACAATCCGTCGACTGTGGGATTCGAAAACATGTCTGAACAATACAAGCGTCACGTATACTGAAGTGCAACGACAGCTTAGCCATCTCACCCAAGTAAGGCCTTGAATGGAATATAACTAATTCTTTGTTTTCTTTACTATTCAGCTTTCTGGTGTTGTCTTTACTCAGAAGTGATCAAACATTCTATTTTAAAATTTTGGTTTACCTTCAAATATCCTCCGTGTCCCCTTTTTCGCAAATGTTGCCACACTGACGTATGGTTTTTACGTTCAAGAGTAGCCAACTTCCGTATATTGGAGAAGGGTTGCAACAGGACATTTAGACAGCTGCAATTAATAATGTAATTAATATGCATTTTTTAAATTTTAATTTAGTAGGTTTGAGGTTAAAAAGAAGAATAAACCTTTTTCTCTTAAAATTATAAAATATATAAATAAAATAAATTTTATTTAGAAACGATTCCCTCGGAATGTTCGACGCCCTAAGGTATTGAAATTCCATGTTCGCTTTACAAAAAAGACAGTCAAACGCGGGGGTAGTATTAGTATTATGATCTGGGGTAGCTTCAGTGATATATAGTCGGTCCAATATATCGAATTGGCGATACTTTGGGTTGGTTCTAAGACAATCATGTGACTCTGCTTGAGTGGCTAACTCAGTCTCCAGACTGGAACCCTATCAAAAATCTTTGGGAGAGAGTTGAAGCAAAGAATAGGAAGTTTTCGAAATCAGGATCAATTATTAAATTTTGTTCAAAAAACATAAGACCTGCCGAAATCTTATCGCCAGCATGCCAAAAATAGCTAACAAAACAATTCAAAATAATGGTGGATATACCGGCTAGTAACGAAACTAAACAAAAACCAATAAATTTAGCCGATATAATTTGGATTTCATACTGATTTGCTTAATTTTACCAAATGTACTTATTATGAATTTTTATTGATTTTGTACTTTTCAACCAAGACTGAATTTAATATTTGTTCCATCATATTTGTAAGAAAACAAAATAGCATCTGTTTATTCTTTTAATTTAAATAATTATTTTGCTGCGAGCCATCAAAAAAAAATGCTAGGCTGTACCTATTATTTTCACCATATGTGTAACAAGAAAAAATTATATACCGAAATTTATGAAATTATATCATTACCACTTTCATTACTTCAAAAGTTTTCATTAGTATATTTCCGCAGCTTTTTTAGCTTTTTTTTAGAAGTGATTTGGATACAGTTTATTTCCAAACAGATGATCGCACCCTCAAAACGTAGCCCAGTGGTAGAAGAATAGACTAGGAATTGTAAGGTCGCAACTTCGATACCCGGTAGAAATAAATATAAAAATATTTTTTTATAAATAACTTTGTAAATTATTTTTTGGTAATTTTTTTTTTAATTTCAATTGATAAAATAGAGTTTTGCAGTCATTTAATGATACAATTTAGAAGGGGGTGTACTCCCCTCCATCGACATCTCAATGTTATAATTATTAGTGCTTTTGTTACAAAAGAAGTTCATCTCGATCATAAATTATAGTGATTTTTCTAATGCTTTCGCATATATTTTTTTGCTGGGTAACTATAGCAATTTCACTGTACTGGCATGTTGTCGAAATGATAACACCATTAAACGCCTGGCCGTAGTTATTTTCCAACGTTGGCGCAGGCTTGGGATTTTATTTTTTTGGTGTTATCCCAGTACATTTAATAACAATTTTAGTATTTTGCTAGTTAGTACTTTACTGTCCTTTTAGTGTACATCACACATTTTGTCGAAACTTTACAAGAAAAGAATGGGTATGTCTCTCTTACATAAATAATTGTGTAAAAGATGCAAAAATACATAAAATTTATAAAATTGTTAATTTTAATAAATTAAAAAAGCTCGTTAATTTTCAGAAAACAGTACTGGCAAAGCAAGTTTTAAGTAGTACCGCCAATTCGTAAAAAACAGTGCTCTCCCAGTACAATTTTTGTTGCAACGTCGGCAATTTCTACCTGGGATATTACATATTGAGCTATCGAGATAAAGCACGATCGACACAATACTCATTATGTTCATTTATTGCATATTAAAATTTAATAAAAATCAAAACTTTCCTTTCGCAGTAAATTGGATCATAATGTAAACTAGTGTTATTATTCAAAACATGATTTCATTAAAAGTTTTTAACAAAATTTACAATTTGTAGGTACTCAAAAAATGATGTTAATAGCATTAAATTCACTATTTTGTGACAAAAATATTGGGAAAAAAACATTTTGTCTGCTATAAATGAATGCTTTGACTATATGTGCATAAGCATGCATCATGTATGTTTATTGTAGAAAATACAATTTTCCACATTAGTTATAATTTTCTTGTAGTTTTTCAGTATTTTTTTTCTTTTTCCATCCACTTTTTTTTTAACAAGTTTGTTCTGTTCTATTAAACAGACTCACAATGTTATTGCATGATAGAATACGATGATGATTATAACGATGATGACGATGATTATGACGATATGTAACGTTTATTATTTCAGAATTTTTCAGTATTTTTCTGCTATTTTTTCAGATTTTCCTTACCATAAACTCTGTTCCATAGAAATTTATATTTACCATGATATTGATTGAACATAACAACATTTATGAGACAAATTTTATCATTTTTTTTTTCATACAATTTTGAAGTAAGTTGCTGGTAGAAAGGAAACTACTACTCGTATAAAATGATGCAGTTTTGCATGTGTATAATTTGAAGTGTGTTGCTGTATGATGGATAAATGGGTGGATGGATGCATCATCATCATCATGGTATTGAATACTTTTTGTCATATGTATGACAGTTAATAGTATTATTAACATTACGTTTGTTTTATGTAGTTAATTGAGTACAACAAATTTTTCATGCTAAAAATATGCTTAAATATTAGAAAAACTAATTATAGCAATTATATGAAAACTTAAATAGAGATTTTTATGTTAAATTTTTTATATGAGAATAACAATTAGGGCTTATAGTTGATTTTATAAAATTATTTTGGTAAAGGAAGTAAAACTTAAATAAGACTGTGTGACAGTGGAAATACAACACTTTTCAAATGACCTAGTGTAGGTTATAGGTCTGCCCTAGTTTCCATTTCTGCCCCTTTTCAAAAATTTCAATGCACCGTCAAAATCTAAATTTATTGCAGAAAGCTATTTTTTAAAATTAAACCACTAAAAAATTACGTGTACATTATTTTTTTCCACTACCGCATACCCGAGTCTCATTAAGACCACAAAGAACGCATTGGGATGCCTTCCTTGTTTATAATTTTTTTAGTCAGCGATTCTTCAAAAAAGTGCATTTAAAAATTCTATAATTTCAATTGATATTTTCTGAAATTTTTTTTTAAGAAAAGTCGCGCCAAAAATTATTATTATTATTATAATTATTTATTTAGTGCAAATTAATTTACAAAAAAATATTAATTTAGTGAGGACTGGCTGCTAGGGCCTTCGCCTCTCTTTTAAATGCTGATATTGAATTGTATACATTTAATTTTTATGATAAAATAAAATTATATTTTGTTTAGAATATCAGGAGGTAGATGTCTTCTCAGTTGATCATAGTTGAGGGTCCTTATAGCTTCGGTTAGTCTTGTAGGTTGGTTGTTATTGTTAAAACAGAATAATATGTGGGAAAAATAAAATAATTTTAAAATTTGACTGATATTTCCAGCATAGTATTACGCTTTTAACTTTTAAAAACGTTGGTTTATTTCCTTTAAATAAACCGGGTTCTTTTCCTATTGCAAACAAAATAACCAATTCCACTGCTTACATGAATTGTTAGGTTTTACCTTCAAAAACGTGCGTTTATCGCCTTTAGATAAACCAGGTTGGTGCTCTTTCCAATTAAAAATAATACACACAAATATTTTTTTATCGTAGACTTATTTATTTTAACAATTTATTATTTCACAAAGAATTTTTATTTATTTATTGAGTCTACTGATAACTATCTTACAGACTATTATAATTAACAAATTTATTTATTTAATATAATTAATTAATTAAAAAGAACAAATAAATTTTATTTAAACTTGGATTTATTGACATTAAAATTTATTAATGGGGAGAAACTTTTACAAAGCTTCAAACATCTAGTAATTGGTTCATGACAACCATAACTAGTTCTATGAAATTCCTCATAAAATAAAGGCACTTGGCCTAATTCACGTGGAGGATTATATAAATTTACTAGATTTGATAAAGCTTCGCAATCCATTTCATTACACAAAATGTTATAAATAAACATTAAAGACAATGATGACCTACGATCCCTTAAGGATTGTAGGCCAAGTAATTTGCGTCTACTATCTTATGAAGATACTTCTTCAGGCCAATTGAATCTCTTAAAAACAAATTTGGTAAACAATTTCTGAATTCTTTCAATTCGGTTGGAATGGACTTCCGAGTAAGGGTTCCAAATTAGAGAACAATACTCCAATTGGCTTCTGACAAAAGAAGTATATAAAGTTTTAAAAGTTGAAGGATCCTTAGAATCATTGGAATTTCTTCTAATGACTCGCAACATAGAATATGCCTTTGAAGTTATATAATCAATATGACTGATAAATTGTAATTTAGCATCCAATATTACACCTAAATTTTTACCTTCAACTACTCTTTTGCAACGATTTACTAGGGCTCAACTGAACAGTACGAATTCTACTGCCCGACTCTATACAACTAACTTAGTACAACTTAACTGCGTATAAGATTGCATAACGAGCTCTAAAATTCCAGAGACGCCCAGATTATTAGCTGTAGTTCTGGAACAAACTAGACGATTCTAGAGGCACCCAAAGTATTCTTAGCCGACACACTAACCACTTTATTATTAGTCGAGATACCAACCCCTTTATTCATAGCCGATTCACCACCACTTTATAGCACATTCTAGCATACTGTGGTGTATACTTAAAGTGTTACCAGATTGACAGGTTTAGTAAAATCTGTTTCTCGGGATATTTTGCTTCTAATACCAGAACTAGACCAGACTTAAGGGAATTCAATTACATTTCAATTACAGTTATTTTCAGACCCGGGCATTACATTTTGTAATTAATTACACCGGCAATTACACAATCCCCAGGTCTGGCACAAGTTGTATTTAAATTTTAATAAAATTAATAAACAATTTTTTTATTACGCCTTCTGGTAATACTGCGAGTTTGTTTTTCAATGTAACAATTTTAAGCCATTTTTTTTTTTAATTTTTTTTCATAATTTAATTAATCAATTGTTCATTTCACTTCCTTTATTTAAGTTTTTTTCCAAAATCGTTTTTTAATGTAAACGATTTAATTAAAGATGGGAGCGTGACACGAAATTTGCGTGATTCAAAAAATGATTCAAATGTAAAAAATTTACAAAACAAAATTCTTAACAAATTTTATTTATATTTCAACTAATTTTAATTCTCCACAATTACTTTTAATTTTTGCATTAAAGAATAGAAAAATTGTTTTTCGGACTTTCTATATTTTCATATATTTAATTAGAATATTTATTGTTCTACCTCAAATCCAAATTCTAATATGATATTGTCATATTAGATTTTATTTGTTGTTTCAAAAAAGGTTGATCATTTTCATGATAGACAATACAATTGTTTCGTAGGCATCACCCTAACTCTTGCCTACGAAACAATTGTATTGTCTATCAAGAAAATTATTAAATTATTTTTTGAAACAACGAATAAAATCTAACATGACAATATCATATATTTGAATTTGGACTTGAGGTAGAACAATTTTCTAACTAAATATATGAAAATTTTAATTCTCTTTAATCACTTGAGTTTATAAATGAATAAAACTTATATTCGATAAAGTTTCCTTAAAAAAAATGAAAATAAAAAATGAGCGTGAGTATGTTGTAAGCGTGATTAAAATTAAAATTAATCACGTGAGCGTCATTATAAAAAAATTGTTAGCCCTACTAAAAAAAATTATATGACTTTTGATATTATATATAATTATATCCGAAAAATGAAAACATCTAATTGTATCAAATTAGATCGTATTATGATCATATTATATCTAATTTGACACAACTAGATCTAATTTGATGGAATAAGATATGGTTTGATACAATTTTATCCGGATTTTGTCCTCATCCAAATCTATCAAATATAATATAATCATATCCAACTAGATATATAATTCGATACAATTATACATAATTATATGAGGCATATGTAACTATATATAATTCTATATATAATTGGATATTGTAATATGTTGCACTATATATTGCGCAATATATAAGAAGATATTGTTATATATTTAGGATATAATTTCGTAAAATTTTATATAATTATATCTTGATATATATGTTCCAATATATATTTAAACAAAATTTTATATGATAATATATGACTATATGCGTGATTATTATTTTTCGTTGCTAAGCGTGAGTCAAAATTCACTCATGCGCCCATCGCTAGTTTTAATTAATATTAAAATTTTGTTGTTTATTTGTTGCTATTTATTTAAGTTTATGCAACATATTTTTTTAAAACTAAATAAATTTGAGTTTTTTTTTAATATAGTATAACTAAAAAAAATTCTATTGAACCCATAATAAGCGAAAGTATTTTATTGTTATTCAAAATAACAAAAACTATAAATGAGCAAATATTAAACAAAAAAAAACTAAAACAAATTTATAAAGTCAATTTTAGTAGTTTTTTATTATAATTTTATTTAATCACACCCCAACAATAAATAAAGTTTTGTTAAAAAATACAACTTTTACAAAAAAAAAAAAAAAAAAAAAGTTTGTTATTCAAACAATATGAGATGAACAAGCTGTAAAAAATAAATTGTTTGAAAAGTTAACAGTTTACAATTGAATTTTAATGAAAAACTATGTATAAATGTATTAAAAAATAATATTTTTAATAACAACACTAAAATAAATAATAAAAGTTATTTAAAAAAAACTTGAATTTTTTTAATTGAAAAATGTGAGAAGTTATATTAAAAATATTGCAAAAAATGGTAATGATGTAATTGAAGTAGTTGGTTACACTGTGAGACAAATGGTAGGGGTCAGTGATCGGGAAGGGTTCAAACTACAGGGGAAAGTTATATCGGTAAAAAAGAAGTTATACGTGTCCCGGCGTTTAGCTGGGTCACCCCTAGGAATCGAGATATATCGATTTGACCTTTGGTGGTCTTTTTGTATGAAGAAAAAAATATTTTTTGCCTAAAATATTAAAAAAAAAGTAATAAACAAAAGGTTATTGATTTTTATGGTAGCGGTAACAAACATTTATTTTTACAGGCAAAACTATTGAGTATATAGAAAAACGTTATGTGAACAGATTAAAGGAATTGTAATTTTTAATTTTTTTAAAATTGTTTGAGGAAAATCGGACTAGTGGTTCTCGAGTTATGTCAAAAAAAAGATATCTCGATTCCTAGGGGTGACCCAGCGAAACTCCGGGACACGTATAACTTGTTTTTGACCGATATAACATTTCCCGTTGGTTTCATTCCATCCCGATTTTGACTGTCGCATAGTGTTATGAATAAATTAATTAACAAATATTGACAAAGATTTATAATATAAAAAAACTGAAGAGTAGGGTGATGCCTACGAAACAATTGTATTGTCTATCATGAAAATGATCAACCCCCTTTTTGAAGCAACAAATAAAATCTAATATGACAATATCATATTAGAATTTGGACTTAAGGTAGAAGAATATTCTAACTAAATATATGAAAAAATAATTACAACAGAAGAAGTTCAAGGGTCAACAAAAAATATAAGGAGTTATAAAAGAAATATATTTTAAAGTAATAATTTTTAAATGAACGTTCCTTATCAGATTTGAGAACTACAGAAAAGAAAAATTGAAAAAACTCGATAAGGCCAGCAGGATAGAATACGTATTTTCGGGTCCCGCCACAGACCCATCCTCAGCATCCTATGCCTTTATTCGTTAATATTTGATGGTGATCTATTTATATTGAATTTAAACAAATAAACGCATGTAAGCAACTCAATTAGACTAACATCAACGAAATTTTTAACAATGCTATTTTTATCCTCTACCAGCAAAAAAAAATGGAAGTAATGCTTTACAAACTACTGCTTTCACTGCTTCACAAGTATCCGTTAGTGTAGTTTTACTGCTTTTTTAGAAGTTATTATGAACAACATCAAAAAATTACTGCTTTTATTGCCTCAAAAGTATCCGTTAGTATATTTTTACAACTTTTTTGAAATTACTTCTGAACAACATCCCAAAAATCAGTTAAGTATTGCTTCTGAAGAGTAATTGCTCTAAAAGTGATCCTAAAAAGTCATTTTTGTATCATTTGGCATTTCCAAACAGAGGGTCACAGGTTCGATTCTTGACGGGAACTTAAATTGTTAAACAAAAATGTTGCATCATTAAAATTTCGACTTACATCATACCTGTTTAAACTATTAGCAAATTTTCTTCAAAATCAACTGGATAATAAAAATTTTATGTAAAAACATGTCAATGAAACAACAACGCGACAACGATTTTAAATCATATTAAAACTATAATAAACCAATTTTTGTCATTAAATATGAATTTATGACAAAATTAAACTAAAAATAAAAGCAAAGTAAGTTGTAAGAATCACAAAAAAAAAACTCTTAATGTCTCTGATAATCAATCTTTGGCCACTTTAAACAGGTTTTCACTATCATCTATCTATGCTAAATGTGTAGAAAATTAACTAAACAAACTTTATAAGATAGAAAGACAGATAGACATATTAAAATAAAATATAAAAAAACCAAAGCATGTTAAATCTAAAACTCTTAATCTTAACGAGCGAAAGTGTTTAATTACTTTGGAATGCGTGTCTGCATATATTTGTTTGTATCTAAAATCTAAACAGTAGAAAATTTTAAATAAATGTTAAAAAAAATTTATACAGACATTAAACTTTATAAAAAGTGACAAAAACTGACAAGTTATATTTCTTTTTAAGTTTTTGTTTTTATAACAAATACACTTACAAAATTATTATTATTTAATGCATTCAACTGGCATTTGAATTTATGAACAAATTAACCCTTTCACTACCGACTTTTTGTTTGTGGATGTATCATTATTTTGACTTCAGATTCTTGTTAAAGAATCCTCAAGTTAGAGAAAAAAAAATGTAATATGTGTCGCCCCCTCCCAATCGAATATATCAAAAATTACTTTCGAAAATAGATTTTTTTAAATTTCTCAAAAACAAATCCTGTGATTGGTTTTCTTCTCATCATAAAATGAAGCTACCCAGTGTAGAAAATCATTACCAGATATGTGGTTATGTAACTGCATACTTGGTAATGGTAACTAGTTACTTTTGTTATTACATTTCTTATTACCTTTATATGGCGATCTCGCGAAAAATAATGAGTTGTCGTTACACACCATCATACGAAAAATCAAAAAATATATCGTTACCTATGTGCTTACCAGTACTGACAAAAATAATGAGTCTAAAAATAGATTTTCTAAAAAATAAATTATATAAAAAAAAATATTTTTTATTATATTTTTTTTTTAAATAAAATTTGCTGGTGCGGGAATCGAACCTGGGTCTACAGATTGCCAGTCAACAGCTCTACCATCTGAGCTATATTGACATGTAAAATTTAATAGATAAAAACACAATTGACCTGCTGCACACAAGTAAGCTTACTCGCCAACATACAAAAAATCAAAAAATATGTGGTTACATATATTACCAGTGTTTAAAAAATATTGAGTCTAAAAATAGATTTCAAAAAATTTTCAAAAAAATCTAAAAAATTATTTTCTATTTGAAATAATGATAAAAATAAGTCATTATCAGTAACTCATTATTATATGTTTTAAAATAATACAGAAGGTAAGTGGGTGTCATTACTGGTAGTCCAAAAAATAATGATATGTCATTACCGTTTCTACACTGGGTATATGCCAAATTTTAATTATATATTTTCATTAGTTTATGAAAAACACCAAAACGCCCTTTTCTCGCAGGTTATGGTATATACAAAAAATTAGATTTCTTTAACAAATATTGCGACTATATTGCCATGTTGAACTGCTTATACATATAATGATTTTTATTTGTAGTTCAAGAGCCTTAATAAATTTATTTAGAAAAAGTATAAAGTTTTTTTTTTGCATTATCAAATTTTATATATTCTTTTAAATATGTGTACACTGTAATGTACAAGGGTAGTGAAAGAGTTAATAAACTTAATACAATAAAGAAAAAGAAAATTTTTAATAAATAAACATTAATTAGAATGCAATATTTACATAAAGATGTCTTAAAATGAAAAAGTCATTTATCATGATTAAAATGTGAACATTCTAGAATTGTTTCTACTGTCTACTGTTTAATGATAATAAGGAAAATGGGACAAGAGATACCAAAGTTTTAAAGTAAATAATTATCATGCTCCGTATAATTTATGATACATTTTAAATAACGCTTAGGTCTTGTCAATAAGGGTAATGTCTCAAATTTAAGAACTCACTTATTCTAGAGCATTTTAACTTTTATATTTTTAAGAACTACTCGCAGAGAAAATAGTTTGAGAGCATCATGTTATTGTGAAAATACGTTATGATCATAATATGATCCTAAATGTTGATAAAAACGTCGTCAGTGATCCTCAGAGAAGACAAAATTGAATTTTTTTACTCATATCTGCTTATTTTATTTTTTTATTTTCCATTTTTTAACCTTAAAATAACCGCATTTTTTAATCACTTGAATTTAATAAATCCAAAAAGTAGTTTTCAAAGTGCTCAACAGATGGAGTTAACTTCCACCTATCTTAACACAATTTTTCTATCCGACCTTCTTTCACCCTAATTTTTAATAATAATTAAAAAGATGCATATGATTATATTGTAACTTTAAATGTTTTGTTATGTTTTATTCAAAAGAACTAGAAAAAGGATTTCTTTTATCACTTCAAAAAAAAAATGAAAAATTGCCACTTCTATTTCAGCTATTTCCTGGATGGAAAATAAGTATTTGGCGAGATATAGTTTTTTTCTAAACCTATTTAATACAAAAAAATTTAAAGAAAAACTTTTGCTTGCTATTTTTTTAATTTTTTAATCTAAATCCAGGTAATTAAAAACTGCGCTAATATATTTTCCCTAAGATTTTTGAGCTTCAAACTACATTTTTAAGACTTTTTGCCAAAAATGCTTGTTGCTGACAAAAAAAATATTTTCTCATTAAAAAAAACTAGCTTTTTCCAATTCTTTTACTTTTGTTTTTTTACAATATTTTTGTTGCTTTAAACATATCGGATTTAGCTTTTTTGTCTTCTCTGGTGATAATAAAATAATTAGTTAGAATCATATTTTCGATCACCAGAATTATGCTTTCCCAAGTAAAAAAAAATGATATGGAGCCATATAAAGTTATATTTAATTATATATAATCTTCTATGTAATTAGATATAATTATATCCGAAAAATGAGAACGTCTTATTGTATCATATTGTATCGAATTGTATACAATTGTATACAATTTGGTACAATTTGATACAATTCGATACAATATGATACAATTGTATCCGAATTTTGTCCTCATCCAATTACATAAAATTATATCTTTTTGTATAAAATTATATAAAATGTTATAAAAGTGGACACAGTTTGATACAATTATACCTAAATATTAACCCTATATTTTTACCATAATATATATGACCATATCTAACAATATACAAAATTATATTTTTAAATAAAAAAAGATATACAATATCTGGAGATCATACCTGAGGGATTTCAATTACAATTAGTTGTAATTGAAATTACAAGCAATTGTAATTGAAAATTTTCAATTACAAATTACTAGTAATTGTAATTGAAAGTGATTTCAATTACATTTAGAATTAAAAAGTGTTTTTTGTTAAAATTTTGTATAAAAATCTGACTGGGATAGGTTGCATAGGCATGGATGCGTATAAAAAGAATACGTCATGTTGGGATTACCCCTAACTTGTGCTTTTTGTCATTATTTATTTTCCCAAAAAATGTAATTGACATTTTTCAAATTACAAATTACTTGTAATTGTTCTTTTTTGAATTACAATTACAAATAATTTGTAATTATAATTGAGATTTTTTGAATTACAAATTTTGAATTACAATTACAAATAATTTGTAATTGTAATTGAGTTTTTTTCAATTACAATTACATGTAATTGTGTAAATCAATGTGTAATTAATTACAAAATGTAATGATTAACCCCCAGGTCTACTGGATATCCTATAATTTCGATAAATCTTCCATTACTTTTATCCAGATTTACCATGACAGTGCATTAAACATGAACAAATTTTTCTTTGTTTTTAGGAATTTTAAAATAAGGTTAACAACACTGAAATTTTTAACTTAATAGGATTGTGATATACAACCAAGATATAAGAGATCAGTCAAGTGTGCGTTATAGTATAGAGAATTCCATATTAAAGCTTCAGTATTGTTAATTTTATGGGCGCGTTAGCCATTTTAACTCACGCTCCTAAACAAAAACAAATTACTCAAGCAAGAGCATTTCGTGTCTTACTCACGCAGACATGAGTATATTAAAAACTTACTCACAATCAGAAAATTCTTACGCAAAACTAAAAATTACTAAAAAACATATGATGCAAAAAATAAACTCACACACGAATCATGCACGGGTTATATATTCTTACTCACGCTCACGTACGAATTATATATTCTCACTCTAACGGGCGAATTACTTTGGTATAGTAATTATTACTCACGATCACTTGTGAATAACTTCACTCACGATCGTGTCATGCGCCAATCCCTAGTAATTACAAAATCTAAAACTAGTTCAAAATCATTTTTAATATGGAACCACATTTAATACAATACGGTTTTAAAGGACCTTATACATATATTTTTATATAAAATCACTTTGAAAAAATTGCTAATGTGGGATAATATATAACACTATGCGACATTCAAAATCGGGATGGGATGAAACCAACGGGAAATGTTATATCGGTCAAAAACAAGTTATACGTGTCCCGGCGTTTCGCTGGGTCACCCCTAGGACTCGAGATATATCTTTTTTTTGACATAACTCGAGAACCACTAGTCCGATTTTGCTCAAACAATTTTAAAAAAATTAAAAATTACAATTCCTTTAATCTGTTCATATAACGTTTTTCTATATACTCAACAGTTTTGCCGGTAAAAATAAATGTTTGTTACCGCTACCATAAAAATCAATAACCTTTTGTTTATTACTTTTTTTTAATATTTTAGGCAAAAAATATTTTTTTCTTCATACATTTATTTTTACCGGCAAAACTGTTGAGTATATAGAAAAACGTTATATGAACAGATTAAAGGAATTGTAACTTTTAATTTTTTTAAAATTGTTTGAGCAAAATCGGACTAGTGGTTCTCGAGTTATGTCAAAAAAAGACCACCAAATGTCAAATCGATATATCTCGATTCCTAGGGGTGACCCAGCGAAACGCCGGGACACGTATAACTTATTTTTTACCGATATAACTTTCCCCGGTAGTTTGAACCCTTCCCGATCACTGACCCCTACCATTTGTCTCACAGTGTAATTATAGATGATTTTATAAAGAATGTTATATCGTTATATATAAAAGAAATCATGAAATATTGTAGATATGAAACCATACTAAGTTATATATGGGTTCATATGCGTCAATATATAATCATATATAACACCTATTATATAATATTTCTTAAATGGCTCCATATATAGTTTTATATTATTATGTATAGTGTCATACTAAATTATATATAAACGTATATGTAATTATATCTTTTATATATTACTTTGTGTACTTATATATAGCACATACACTTATATGCAGGCCAGTATGTAATAATATAAAATCACATATGTCTCAATATTAAAACCTTTGAGGCAAAAATATTTAATATATGACTATATAAAAGTCTATATGCTTCAATTTAAAAGCATGTCTGGCCATATCTAACTATAAGTTACTATATGTAATTACATAAAATAATATATGATTATATCAAAACTTTTTTACTCGGGTTGATAATTTTGTTTCGCCAAGCATGTTCAACTATATTTTATCTCAGCCTGTAACTTCGAAATTAAATAAAAACATTGAACATTGTCAATTTCATAATGTTTGTAAATTTTAACAAAATCTACGCAGGATTTCAAAGTTTAAAAATATCGATTTTGATAAAAAAAAACCCCCCTAAGTTTGTGTTGATATTTGTAAACTACTGGACTACTTTGCTTCAAATTTTGTTTAAAATCCAAACTTTGCACTCAGAGAAAAAATTAGTTAAATTTGATTAAAAAAATTGTGGAATTTGGATAGTTTTGGAGGGAGAATAATTAGCAACTGCGGAGTTTTTTTTATAAAACGCATCTGAATGAAACAGCTATCTAGAAAAATATAAATACTGTATTTGATTCTTGTTACGAAAAAAAAATTGCTGAAATGTCGTTTTGAAATTTTCAACTTTAAAAGCACGCCATTTTAAGCAAAAGTGCTAACTTTAAATTTAAATCAAATAACAGACTTTTAAAATTTTAAAATCGGTTGATAAACCGAAAATATTTTGATTCTGCCCCAGTTATGTATGATTTTTTTTTTTGTAATTCCATACGGTTTCATATAATTTTTGATCTACAGCTGTGTAATTTTTTTATTTTATTGGCATTTTATAATTTTTAAGAAATTGGTAATTATGAAATAAAATATTAAAAAAATAAATTGTTTTTTAATGAATTTCTACAAAAAAAAAAAGTTACCAATGTTATCAGCGGTGGCTCCAGTCCAATTCCATACGGTTTCATATAATTTTTGATCTACAGCTGTGTAATTTTTTTATTTTATTGGCATTTTATAATTTTTAAGAAATTGATAATTATAAAATAAAATATTAGAAAAATAAATTGTTTTTTAATGAATTTCTACAAAAAAAAAAAAGTTACCAATGTTATCAGCGGTGGCTCCAGTCCGACAATTCATTTTGGTATGTCTGTACAGCATCTACACTTTACAGTTAACGATAAATTTTGTTTATCTTTAAATATCGATTCACATTATGTTTTCTTTCCAAGCTAGTGGAATATGACTCCGGCGAATTACAAAGTTTCATCGGTGCTTAATCGAAAACTTTTAAGTGATACCACCAGCTTCGAATTAATTTGATATAAAAGCAAGAGAATGTATATAAAAGTAAGAGAATATATAGGAAAGAAAATTTTATTTCTCTCAGAAACAGACCATTAGAAGAAAGTTACCTTAGATTTCTAGAAGTTTTCTATAGGAAAACACTTAGAATCTGTGAACTTTTCCTAATGAAAAAGCCTTAGATTACAACGACGTTTTCCTCTAAAAAAAAAAAAGACCCTCAAATTCTTACAACTTTTTCCTACAGAAAAATTCTTAGATTTTGGGGACTTTATTCTACAGAAACAACCTGACAACTTTAACAAAAAATCTTTAGATTAGATTTTCCTGTAGAAAAAGCCTAAAATTCTAAGGAGTTTTTGCTAAAGAAAAACGTGGCAATTTTTTTGTAAAAAAATGTATAAGTATTTTTTTACAGAAAAATTGCCACGTTTTTCTTTTCAAGAACTTTTCTAACAGAAAAATCCTCGAATTCTGAGGATTTCTTCCTACACAATGTACCTTACTTTCTAAGAATTTTTTCCTATGGTAAAAAGTTTTCTGAATCTGAGACATTTCCATAGAAAAAAGTCCTCAAAAACTGAGGACTCAGATAAAAAAGTTAGTAAAAAAATTTGTAAACAGTTTTTAATCCCACTTTACTATTTTTATACTAATTTTTAGTAAAATTTTTATTTTGGTAATCATTTTTGCTATTCCCCTATTACAAATTACGGATTTTTATTTTTTACTAATTTACACTGCTGATTTCAACAAAACATTTTACTAACTTTTCAAAACCAAGTGCTAACCTTAGCAAAAAAAATATACTAATTTAAAAACAGGTGAAAAGAAATTTTATTTACAAGAATTCGTTGATTTTTTAGAATTCTTGTTTAGTTTATATTTGTTACTATTGATATACTCTTAGTTTAGAAATAAAACTCAGAAAATTGTTTTGTATCTCCAATGCATAAAAAGGTAATAACTGCAGAACCGTTTGCAATTCTTACTTCCAAGTACGATGAAGTAATTATATTACATTTTTTACAATCGAAGGAAAAAATTTTTTTCTTATTAAATTTGATTTAATTTTTTTTTTTATTTTACAGTTTTCTTTTAGTACATTGTTTTGCTAATTTCAGCGAAAGGAAAAATTCCTCAGGAGGAATTATTCCTTTCGCTTTATAAAAACAGGGGGATAAGCTCAGCTTTTTAATTTTGTATTGAATTATTTAGTATATAATTGTATTTAAATCCACATACATTTTGTTCGATTCGAGATAGTAAATAATTTTATCTAAAATATTCTTGGGTCACATTTAGTTTTATAAAGTGTTGTTCGAAGCAATATAAAAATGTATCTTCAACGAGATATAATTTGATCAAGTATATGTATTTGTATATGGCATATAAAATGATATAAGAGAAATGATTTTTTAGGATATGATTATATAAGGTATATGTTGCATCTAGGGTTTTTAATGACCCAGAATTTTTTCATTTCTGGGATAAATGAGACATACCAATGTCGCACTTTTTAATTACCATATCAAATCCTAAATCTAATGAAAGAAATAATAAGAAAAGTGACTACACAGAGAAAAATTATAGTTAAATCAATTACTATATTAGATTTTAATTAACATTTGATTTTTTACGAACACTTTGTAAATAAAGTATGAATATTAGGGCCAGTGTTATAGTCATCACTTAGTAGGATATTTTATTTAAGTAAGAAACTTTGAAACAAAATTTTCTAATTGGTGGCTAATCCTTATTAAAGTAAATTATAGTTAAACTTTTTCATATTTAATTTAATGTGTTTTTCGATTTTAAAAATAAGCAGACAATTTTTTATATAAAAAGAAAAAAACCTGAGATTTGTGTGATTTGAAAGCTTTTTCTATCTTAGTAAACGTTGTTTCTGTATGATTTTAATTTTTTTCTTCTGTGCAGTTACAACTAACTGATAATGGATTTATATAACCCACATAGAGATAAGTTTGCTGGACCAGTTTTAATGAAATTTTTTAGTAAAATAATAAAGTTATCTTCACAAGGTAAATAATAAATTTCTTAAATTTGGTGAAAAATATTCATATATTTTATCCCCCTAATTCATAAATGCTTTGTAAAGCTATAGCGGGTTTACAAAACGTCATTTTCATACAAAATTTGTTCAATAAACCTCCTATAATTTTACAAAGCGTTTATGAATTTAGGGGTATGAATTTAGTTTTAATGAAACTTTTTCAATAAGTGTATGAAACTTTTAATAAATAAAATGAATATTTTCACAACATTTTATCAAAAATGTTTCAATAGACGAGGCCCAGTGAAATTTCATCGGTTTTGTGCAAAAATTTATTAATATCATTCAGATAATTCTCTCAGTTAAATAACTGGTCGTTTTCCTACACTATACATATTCATATAAACAAACAAAATTTAATGCAATTGAATAAGACCAAAACTCCGATAAAATTGGATGAAATTATATCAATTCAAATATCTTTTTTATTCGTTTATATACAATTTGATTAATCCATTTTCCGGATTAAATTTTATATAATTTAGTATGATGCCAAATAAAAAAAGATATGCTACCGAATAATTTTTTTTTTCACGGGTTTATAAAAAAAAAAAAAAATCCTACCACATATTCGAATTCCATTAATATCGAATAGTATGGAAGTATAACCCGTTAAAGTTGTATAAAAATCGCCAAAATATAGAAAAGGCAGAATTAAAGACATTGCTAAAATTAAAAAATCGTTATAATGACAAAAAAAAATCGTTGGAAATTGAAAAAACCCTTGAATTTAAAATAATTTAAATTAAATTTTATCCAACCGATTTTTTCTTAATTTTTTACAGATGCTTATTCTGACTTCCTTAGCCAAACCAGTTGTCAATTTTCATTTAAATATTTATCTCTTTTAGTTTTAGGCCAAAACTTGGGACCTGCATTGGGATAGTGTGAGTGGGTTTTAACCTCTAGTGCATGCTTTTTTTTCTTACTTGCTTAGTTTTCGAGTTATGGACGATTAGATTTTTATCTAACAAGGAAAGACTCCCAAAAATAAACATACTTCAATTAAGTTAGTTAAATTTAATTAAATTAAATTAGCACACTTTTTTTAATTATTTCCTATAATTTGGCTATACATGGCTTGGTATCAACTATGTATGCAGTATTATTTAATGATTAGTGTTAACATTATAATTATTACTAAACTGTTATTGCGTCTATTTCAAAAAAGAAAAACTAAACACACATACATATTCTTGGCACTCCAAACTATCAATTGGCCCCATTTTATAACATACAAGTCATCATAAAGTATTGAACACTTCCATGACCATACGAAGACACCACATAAACTTTACACATTGCTACCAATGACTAATTACTAAAGCTTTACAATATTTGATATTTTTAGCGGTGATTCTTAGGTTTATATTTTTCATTTTCTTTTTACATTCGACATACATTTTGCAATTGTTTCTAGGGAAATGATGGGCACATTGGTGTTTTCTTTAACATACATGGTACTTTTTTTAAATGACTTTGTCAATATCGCCGCCTTTGGCAAAAAAACAAGTACATAAAAAGATTTCTAACAGCAATTAGCTAAAACTATTATTTGTTTTTGTATATATTTTATTTTGTTGCAAAAGGGTTTTAAGTAATATTTCTTTACTAAAAACTTTCCCATGCTATATATTATTGTTTTTGTTCATTTCATACAAGTTGTACCAGTTGTATGAGTCTATTTTTTTTATCATAATTTTTAACTTTTCTTTGGTCATTTTGTCTAGGTTTATGGCCATGTGCATTAACGCACTTGTACTTGATAACAACAATTTTTAGTTATACACTAATAGAAAAAAGTATATAAAATCTTTAGTTACAACCGCTAAAAATTAGTTAAAAATTACCTTGTAGAAAAAGCTGCTGAAATTAGCAGATTAGCTTTGCTAAATATTGGTAAGATAGGATCAGCAAAAATAAAACTGTTAAATATACAGAATTTTAGTTATTGTAAAATTAAATGTAATGTAAATGTAAATTTTTGTTAATAGAAAACAACAACTTAACCAGCTAAAATCAGCAACAAATTTTGCAAAATAATTAGTAGAATCACAAAAAAGTTTTAAATTTTCCAAGTTTTTTTTTTCATTTTTTAATGTATATCTGCTGATTTCAACAGTATAGACTGCTATTTGCATTCAACTAACTTTAGCTTAAAAATAACAAAAATTTCGTAGATATAACAGTTTGTTTGTGCTATTTTTAGTCTACTAAAATTTAGCAAAATTTTCTACAGATTTTACGGTATTATTTGTCATTTTCAGTTAACTCAAATATAACTAAAATTCTATGAAATCAACAGTTTTATTTTTGCTGTTCTTCTTTTAAACTCTGCTAATTTCATTAATTTTTTCTACAAAATTATTTTTAGCTACTTTTTAGTATATTTTTCTGCTACTTTCACAGGTTTATTTCTATGAGTGTATACTTTTTTTAACATGCTTAATTACTTTAATTCTTTTACGATCGCAAGGTATTTAAAAAAGTAGTAAATATATTTTATATAAAAACTTACAAAAAATCATAATTAACACTTTTAAACAAGTTTTGTTGATAAATGATTATTATTATAACATTAGGGATATTCTCTTCATAATTGTTTACTTATTCGCTAAAATTAATAGTTTACGACGATCGTTTGATTTTAAATTTAAACCAATTTTACGTACCAGATCTCGTAGCAAATTTTTAAAATCTTAAATAATCAATTTAGACCTGCTAACTTGTCTAATGCCAAATGTATATGGAAATATCTGTGGTTAACGTTTAACCTTGATTATTTTGGATATAAGTTACTCGCCCTTAGAAAATGTTTTAAAAATCTAATAAAAATTGCACAAGTTTCTCAGTATAGGCAGAGATGGGCCAAAATCACTGCCATTACATTTTTATTACCATTGCTTTATGTAAGAAGGTTAATGGATGATTTTTCTTCACCATTTCACAAAACTAATTGCAATGAAATTTTATTTTCATTTCCATTACTTTTTGGTAATGTAATGTAAAAAACAGAAACACTACTGATGTTAACATTGAGTTGTCGTGGAGTACTCCCACTTCAAGGTTTGTTCAGTACTTTCTGCATGAGTGCAATGGCAACACTATTTCATCACTTGAAAGTAAAACAATAATTGGCAAAAAGAACATATTTTATATAATATATAAAAATTTATTAATAATATATAAAAATTTATTAATTTAACTATCTTATCAAAATTTTATGAACCCTAACGATGTCATGTAGTGAATGATGAAATATTGATGATCAAAAATAATAAAAAAATATTTTATACTTAAAACTAAATATGTTCTAGTTAAGTTTTTAATAAATAAAAAATAAAAAGGAAAACATGTCTACCAGCTCCAGAACTAGTTCTTTAGAGCCACTACTAGTTATACCATGTCGTTGTTACCCATGATTTTTATTTGAAATTGTCAATATTAGAACTAGTTCTAAGAAATGGTTTAAGGAAAAGGTAATAGTTGTACGGAGTGGTTCTGTATTCTCTTCCTGTATCAGAACTGGTTCCAGGAAGCCATCAGGAAGCCCTTAGAAAGATCAGTTTTAAAACTAATATTTTTAGATATATTGGCACAATTTCAAAAATTTATAGTTAAAACCTTTTGCAATAATATAATTTATAAATTGTTTTTTTTTTTTTATTAAATACTCGTATTTAATATCAGAGCTTGAAAAAGATAATTTATTTTTTGAATCAGTGAATAATTTTATAATAACTTTAAATGATTTGATATTGAACAAAATGAGATATTGATTTGACCTCATGCATATTAATTCAATTTTGATTCAATTAAATAATTTGTTTTATGAGATAAGCTTTGAAGCATTGATTCAACAAGAATTGTTTTAAAAATATAAATTAGCTAATCAAAACATATAAAGATAATTCCCACGAATTATTTTTATATTGTTTGATTTGATTTATGTAAATTTTTTAATTCATTTGAAGGACTCACTTTCAATTTAAAATATTCATTTATTAGGAGAAAGTTCTAATTTTGTATTTAAGAAAATCTTGCAGACATATTAATGACTAAGATTAATTCGCAAATCATAAAAAGGAAACAAAATTTTAACTCACGAATCAAAAAAATATTATTCTCGAGAACCAAAAAAAAAACAATATATAATTCGCGAATCAAGTTAAATTACAAACTCACTACATTGCTAGATCTGTCAAAACAACAGAGTAGTATATTGGAAGATGACAAAGCAAATTGTGGTAAATTCTTTGTTGTTGTATTTGTTTTTTCTTTGATATTTTGAATATTAAATAACGCTCCTAGACGAGAACAAGATATTCTCATTGAGTTTGTAATTTAACTTAACAAATATTTCCAGAAGTTCTGAAAACATCGTCCCCTGACGAGTTCCTTAGGCAAGAATGAAATCCGGATAGGGACATGCCCCCAACAGATTATTTTTCACAATTTGTAAAACACGTTTGGGATTTTAGCATATTTAATTCCTATAATGCAATTAATGTATGTCCCGATAAAAATAAAAATAGGAAAAAAAGATTGAATTTAAAGAAATTAATTTTTAATATAAAGAAACAGGGATGGCAGGCAATACCTCTCAAATACTGTTATCGATTCAAAAAACCTTTTAATTGACTACCGTTAATTTGAAAATACCTTTACCAAAATAACCGAAATACCGTTATCCTTAAAATACCGGTATTTTGACTCTATGCTCCTAGCAATCTCACGTAGTTATTGAGTATTTTACATAAATTAAGTAAATTTTATTTTTGTTTTAGTCCATTTTTTGTAAAAAATTTTGGTATGCACCGAAATAACTGGTAATGGTGATTACCGTTACCATTACCGAAATAATTGACATATCGTTAACCTTAAAATACCATTACCGAAATAACTGAAATACTATTATCGGAGAAATACCGATACCGAAATAAATGAAATAGCGTTACCATTATAATACCAATACCGGAATAATTCAAAATAACTTGACCCTTACCGATAACCGTATCATTTCGGTTACAATCCATAAAAAAAATAAAAAGAATAAAAAAATTTGGGGCCCTAGGATTCGAACTTGTTATGATTAATTTTATGCTGCGCTCACATCTCTTTTAAATCCCGAAATTTCAATGGAAATCAATCCAGAAATCTTGACCGTTTATATTTTATATTTTCACTTTATGACAGTAGCAAGATTTAAATCTGACAGTCGCATGTTTTTTTTTTTTTTTTTTTTTGATAAACAAAGTACCATTAAAAATTACCTCAAATTATAACTATTTCTAAAAACCGTTTTATTGTTTGCCAAAGTACAATCTTAATTGTTCTAAATATGTAAAGATTTAAAGCAAATTACTCGTATGTTAGTAAATTTATATTCTTGCAAGGACGACAAGATAGAATCAGGAATTTTCAATCATATTGATGGGATGAAGACACGCACTTTCTAAAGATTTTTTCATAGTTGTGATTCGCCGGAAGAAAAAATTAGAACCACACAACACTTTTTATAATTATTAGTACATTTCGATTGGGTTTAAAATCATCTTTACTATGTTTTTAATAATTATTTTATTGATTTATGTTATTCTTAGGTTATTTTTTTAGTCAGCTGTTGACCAGCGTTGCCACTTTTTCATGCAAAAACTAAACAAATTAAGCGAAGCGAAGTGTTGTATTCTTTAAAAGTCTCCAAATTTGTGAGTTTTTCGTCACACTTTTTTTACACAAGATTTTCACTGAAATCTCGATTTTGTTCGAAATCTCGGGATTTGTGTGTAGATGTAAATGCAACTTTAGAGAAATAATGCTTTAAAAGAAAGTGATTTTTTGCATGTTTCTTAGAATTACATCTAAAAAGGCTGTAAAAATATATAAACGGCTACTTTGGAAGCAATGAAAAAAGTGATTTTTTTAGGTTGTTCAGAATTACATACTTCTAAAAAAGCAGTAAAAATACACAAAGCTATATTTTGAAGCAATGAAAAAGTGGGTTGTAAAGCATGACTTCCATTTTGTTTCTTTTGTTTTTGTTGGGATTATATAAAAGTAACGGTTCTGAAAATCTACGTCTGATTCTTTAATGGCAATGAAAATAAAATAAACATTAAACTAGAATAAAGTTATTAGGTTAGTTTTAATTTAACCTTATATGTATAGGTTTCTTTAAGGGATATAATTAAAGTTACTAAATTTCTAATATCTAAATTATTTTTCCAGACATCTCAAATATTAAATTTTAATTTTTCATCCATTACTCATATACTTCCTATAACAATTTTGCTATTTGTTACACTGCGGGTAAAAATATTTCAAAAACGAAACTTTGTTTTGTATTTTTGGTAGCATGTATTATGGAATTAAACCAAATAAGGCCAAAACTAAACGAAACCATATATAGAGCTACAAATGATCATAAATCATACCAAAAATAAATATGTATGTATTATAAACAAACATGAAACCACTATTATTTTTTTAAGTGAAAGTGTTTGAAAACTAATAATAAATAAAATGAAAGTTATAGTTCTAATATGAGAAGAATTAAATTAAAAAAAAAAAATAATAGAAGAAGAAAATTGTTTTAAAATATTCTACTATAATTAACTAAACTCAATTAGTTAATTTTTATAATTGTTACAAATTGATATTTATTTGAAACTTTTAATTAGTGATTTTGAAAAGCAGCAAATTTTCGAACTTCTTAAATATAAAAATAATTTTTCTAAATTAAAAAATAATTAAAGTTTTGAGTAAAAAAAAATTTAACAATTAGTTAGATTTTATATCATAACTATTAAATTTGTAGACAGGCTACATACGAAAAAAAATATAATAGACAATCTGTGTTAAAAATTCTTCCTTATTCCAACTTTGATTTCATAAGGATTCCCTCGAGGGATCACAGACTGAAGATATAGAAATATAACAACTTTTTCGAAAAAGCAACCACTATTAAATATGTCTTTATTTATGTGACTCACACTTTCCTCAATTAATTATTTACTTAAGTCTAACATGGGTTTTATAGAAAATAAATAAATTTATATGAAAAAATATATAACTATTTTTTTGAAAGAAGTACAAATCATTGGATTAATTTTCCATTTACCATACACTAAAAGATTTATTAACATTGTGTTATTAAAATATATTTATGTACATATGAGGATTTCCATATCAATTAACCAATTAAAAACACGCAAAAACATTAAAGTTGGGCATGGCTACTATATGCAACCCTACACCACATTTCGATTAGGCCCCTATATAGTTAAGCGGATAAGACTCAGGGATGGATATTTCAATTAACGGTGCATAAAATATAGTGGAATATATAATATATAATAATAGATGTAATGTGGGTATTTGTCAAATATTTTTGGTACACTAATAGAAAAAAGTCTGTAAAAGTTGTAGTTAAAACTTCTAAAAATTTGTTAAAAATTACCTCGCAAAAAAAACTGCTGAAATTAGCAGATTTTTCCAATTTTTATTTGTATCATATAGGATACTAAATGTATATGTATATTATCCTTGGGTTCCATTTGGGAACACAGGGCTACTAGAATAATAAATATTGTAAGTTTAATATTGCTACAATATAATTTTCTCTCTAGTGAGGCAGTTGGCATGAAATGTCACATATATGATCAATATCAATAATTGGTATTGTTTTTTATTGACTTTATCTTAGTGCTGGTAAATTCGGTTACTTTTCAATACTCGATACTACTCAATAATTTTAACGGTTTTTAAATTTGAAATCTTTTAAATTGTTTTAATAAAATTCTTTGAAAATGTTTAGGTTAATTCAATATTTAAATTTATAAACATATTTTTAAACTTTTCTACATAATATTCATTGAGTTTTTTTATAGTTTTTTAACATACACTTTTAAATATTTATTTTACTTATGATTTTTTTCTTTTAGCAGAGTTGTAGCTTTGTGTTAAATTTTTTAGCGGAGTCAAATTTTTGCGTTAAATATTTTAGCAGTGTCACATTTTTATATATTTTGTCCGTCCAAAATGCAACTCTGAAAATATCGAGTAGTAGTTTTGAGTATCGAGTACCCAAAAAAAAAGACAAATACTCGATACCCACTACTCATATTTTTACCAGCATTACTTTATATGTGGTGAGATGTTTTTGTTTTTTAAATTCCATTCCACACAATGAAATGTGCAGTTCAAAGTTTTTTTTTTTTTATTTTCATCTTTTTGTATCAATAGTGGTAATACCACTTTCACATAAATGTTGAAGAAAAAACTACATACTTGTTTTATTTCATGTATATTTTGGAGATGGCCATTAAAAATATGAAATATTTTGGTTATTTTTGTGTTAAAGTTTGATCAAGTATGATTTTGTATACTCATATAGGTACTTGTAAGTTATTTCAATTGCCTTTTGCTATGTTGAAGTGTTAAAATATTTATAACAAACTTAACACTTTGATTGAAATGTGCTCAGCAATTAATGAAAATTTTTCAAAAACGAAAAAGAAATGGTGGGAAAAAATTAAAATTCAAGCTGTTAGTCACACCAGCAAAATCATTTATGTTTATTTACCACCATCGTCTACTCTTTCACATATCAAATAATGTACACTCGTATATGTTATAAAAATACAATATATGTTCAACTATAAATGTCTATCTATAAATATAAATATTGTAATAAATATTCTACTGTTAGATTGTTAACCTATTGGAGTCCATAATTCAAATCGAACACACCGCAAATCTAATATAAATTGATGAAACAGACATCACAACACCATTTCTAAGATTGAAAATTTTAAAATTTAATGATAAATGATTTACAATAATTCCAAAAAACTTAATTTATTCTTTCCAGAAATCATAAATTCTAAGTCATAAAAAATACTAAAGTCTTATCAAAGACTTAAGAATTATAGCAGGGATTTTTTAAAAACTAGAAATTGTGTAAACTATCTAATAAAACGAAACAGAAATGAACTTCAAAAACACTACAACCATTCAGACTGTGAATATACAGCACAACACGCAGTAAAACTATCAAGTCAAGTAGCGGCAGCCAAACTGACACATTTCTATCACTCAGCGTTCGAGTCAGTAGTGTATGTATCTGACTATTCTAAACCATAGTTACAAAACATTTATACCCCATTCGTATATACATATATGTATAAAACAGATACACATACATTTATATGATTTGTGGATTATTGTTAAAATGTTTGTAGAATATAAAATACAAAACGAAATGTTATTGCAAAAATTCTATATTTAAAAATAAATTTAGAAAACTGTGTGCTAAACGACTTAACATACATAATGGTACGATATAATGCAAGAAAAAAATGTAAGGAAGCAACCGTTAAGAGGCTTAATAAAAATCGTTGAAAAGTTTGTGAACAAAATGAAAATTTTCAAAATTAATAATATTATGTAATGTTTGAATCAAAAATTAAATTAAATCACAGTAATCGATAACAAAGACGAAATTTTACAAATACTAAATGGAATAACTGTTAGTTGGAATTCTTTGGCAAATTATATAAAAACTTGTGTAAAATACAGAAATTTTTTAATAATAGAATTTAATAACTAAACACTTATCTTGAACTGTTAGTATTTAACATTGGTTAAACGGCTGACGACAATAGTCAGAGTCGTATATTTATATATTTATTTTTTATTCTGTAATTAGTTATATTGCTGAAAATAAAAATAAAATGACTACTACTAATCGATAACAATATGCAACACAATGAAGATCTCTAATTCCGCTGCACATTTTTCAACCAAACTTTGCAGGTACAAGCAAATAAAAACTATAGTTGAACATGATTGGGGAAACGAAATTATCATAGTATGATTCTAGTGATCATAAATATGATTTCTACTGATCATATTATAATTACTGCTGACAATTTTATAATAATTTAAGACTATTCTATGATCACTAAAATTATATTATGATGGAAAAAAATTTTAATACATATGGGCATTTCCACCGAAAGGTCCATATGTATTAAAAGACTAAAATATTAAAAGTTCTTGAAAACACTTTGTTTTATCATATTTTCATTAGGGAAACAACCAAATTTAAATAACGTAAAAAGATTTCGCATTTATTCATAACCCATTCGAATGCAAAGTCGCACAAGCGCATCTCTTTTCTTATTTGGATATTTCTATTGCACATTTTGTTTTGATAAAAGTTTTTAAACAGAGACGTTATGCATTGACCTTTGCTTTCTAAATATTTCTAAAGGTACAAGGAGTCATAAAAGAATGCATAAAAAACAATGCGATTGAAATTAACTGTAAGTTTTTGATTTGCATTGTCGCATATTTCGATGTCCCGTGCGACATTGAAAAACAACATTTGTTATCAGTGCGTCGAAAGTACACGCAGAAAGCTCATCAAATATTAATTACAAACAGAGATTTTTTATACAATTAAAATAAAAAAACCTACCTGAAAAATAAGAAGAATTGTGATCTTGGTACTTATCTACAGTTGGTCACGTGCGACATCGTAAGTGTAAAATTTAAAAATTTGAAATTTTTTTTCTTATGTAAATGATTTATTTATGTAAATACATACTTTTAAATTTTTTTAAAATTGGTATGCACCATGGTCAAAAAGTAAAAGCAGCTAGGACCGCCTATTCTAAAAAAAAACTGTGTTTTATATTTTCATATATATAAATACTTCCCAGCAAAAGTTTTTTGAAATGATTGCCTCTGAATCTGTTCTAGAACAGGTGTTTTTACCACCGGTTACGTGGAACAGGTTCTATAACTGATTCCTGGGAGTCAAAATGGAAGGTTTCACTGTCGCGGTACCAGTTCTATAACTGGTTCTTGAACCGGTACCAAAGTAACCTGTTCTAGTTTGGAGGAAAAGAACCTGTTGCTTTTGGGACAAACTCAAACAAAAATCACCGATGATAGAACATAAATTAGAACAGGTTGCATGCACGTACAAGTTGTTCTACAGTGGGTTCTTTCCATCCGACAATTTTGCTGGGTTAATTCATACTACATATTTCTTTTATGTTTGTTTTTGGTTATTATATTAAAATAAATACCTTGAATACTTCTGTCGATTTAAAAACATTTTTACTAAGCTTGTTTATATATAATTTCGTAAAAAGAGCAACAGAAACAACATAAATCTCGTGGAGGAAAAAAATGTCCCGTGCGACATGTCACGTGTGACAGTGAATAAAATTAAATTAAAAAAATAATATGAATCGTTTTTGGGTAAAATTATAACCATTTTTAAAAGACATCAATGCACAACAGTGTAAAATTAGTCACATTGAAATATTGTTTCAGGTTTCGCTGAAATCGGCATTTTAATTGGTAGCCGCGAAAACCTTCTGTTTTTGTCCCGTGCGAATGCCTTGTTTTTTTACTATTATCTTGAAAACGAAAAATTGCTAAAAATCAAACTCAGCACCAATTGTAGGGCTAATAAAAAGATATAAGAAAAGCCTGTTGTCAAAATAAAAATCCGTTTTATTTTGACTTTTTTTCACTTTAAAGGTGTTCGACGGTCCCTATGCTATAATGTTAAGTTCTATAAATAAAATAAGTGTTATAATTTTAGGGTCCCATGCATAATCGCTTTTTGAATTTATAAGTGTCATATAAAACAAATTTTTCATACAAATTTATTTTATGAATGTGTTATAAGGTTTTCGAATTATTATACTTTAGTGTATATGTGCAGAGCTTTAAAGAATTAATTCCTTTTAGAATGAATTCACTACCAATCGAATTCAATTTTCTCTAGAAATGAATGAATTCCTTTTCTTAAGTAATTCACTGAATTCGTTCAACTGAAAGCGTTCATCAGACAACAAATTCAAAGAATTAATTCAATTGTATAGTTATTTTTAATAAATCAAATGAATTAATTCACCGGTGAACGTGTTCAATTTTATAAATCGCACGGAAAAAAAATGAATTAATTCCTTACTGAATTAATTCAAAAAAAAAATTAATTCCTTACTGAATTAATTCACCACTGAGTTCGTTCAATTTCATTTTCTTTCAGTGAATTAAAAAAAATAAAATTACGTTCACTGAATTACAAAAAGAAAAATTACGTTCACTGAATTAAAAAAAAGAAAAATTAGGTTCACTGAATTAAAAAAAAGAAAAATTACGTTCACTGAATTGGAAAAAAAATAATACGTTCACTGAATAAAAAAAAAAAAATAATACGTTCACTGAATTGAAAAATAAAAGTAACGTTCACTGAACTCAAATGAGAAGCAACAACATATTTTAATAGCTTGTAGAGTTCTTAGTATTGTAAAACCGTATAAATTAAATACGTCATAGTCAAGCATCTACATTTTATGAAGAAGCATAAGTTTGAAAAATTAGTAGTTATATTTTTTTCCAAATTCATCTATATCTGTAAAGTTTTTATTTTTAATAGTAAAAGGCTTTATTTTTTAATCATGTAGATTGATAAACTGCATCGGGTTTTCTAACACTTAATTAATTTGTTTATTTTTACTAGCAAACGCTGTAAAATTGCTTAGTTATAAATATTATTTATAAACAAATGTTTTCTTCTACTGAACGGCAGAAAACAGTATTTGAATTCAGTAAACTTATTTTTTTTCAATTCAATGAATATTTTTTTTTTTTATTCAGTGAACGTATTTTTTTTTTTTTTTTTTTTTTTTTTGACTTCACTGAACGAAAATGAAATTGAGCGAATTCAGTGGTGAATTAATTCAGTAAGGAAATCCAAATTGGTTTGATAGAATTCTGCCGTTTTTACCGATTAAATTCCAGTTTTTATCGATTTCAAAGGATTTATATAGACTTGTAGCAATTCGTATTAATTTTTTTTATCGATTTATGTGATTTTCCATTTATCACCAAGTTGTCTGATAAATTTAAATTTATATTTCGTTTCATTTGTCGATAGCGTTAATATTTTGATCAGCTCACTGTGAGTTTTGATAGTTTTGAATGCTCCATAAGCTATCGTATATTTTGAGCCTTTGAAATAAAATGTGTAGAAGTTTCGCTCGCTATTGGGCTTTTCTAATCTTTTTTTTTATACAAAACCGTTTAGGAATATTACTACAGTTCTTTTAGATTTAAAATATGCTAAAATTTTGTACAATAGAGAGCAAATTAAAGGGTTAATTGTGTGTTTTCCATTTCCTATAGAAAAACAGAAAAAAATGTCTTCTTTTATGAAGTTTACTTTTTCAAGAGCACTATATCATATGGAAGGTAAAAAAGAGTTCAAATAGAATTTCTATTTTTCTTTTAGTTCTAACAACAATGAATTTTTAATAGAAAGGGAACTATGTAAAATAAAGATCTTGCCGTTTTTTTCTGTTTGCTGTTTTGTATTCTCTGTTCTGTATTCTAAGAAAGTAAGCAAGTAAAGTTTTAAGTACATAAATTCCATTACAAACAACCTAAAGGAAAAACATAAAGAAGTATGTGTAAAACAACCAGAAATAATACAGTATCATGGTTTTAACTAGAGTTTAAGAAAAAAAAAGAGTTAAAGAAAAATATTTTAAACAAACAACCAGTAATACTCCTTGTTACTCTAGTTCTTTACCACTCGCATGGTGGTTTTACTTCGCAATTTTTTTTTTTTTATTTTCCATTTTTTAAGAGTTGGTATCACTTACACTTTACCTTTTATTTTCAGCAGTTTTTTTTTTTTTTTTTTGCTTAAAACACTTACGAGTGTTCTTTAAGAAAAAAAAATATATCAATTTTTTCCACATATTACTTGTGTTGTTAAAGTGGGTATTTGTAAGTTCTTTTCCTCCACTCAATGGTTTGTATGTGTGAAAAATAAAAAAATAAAAACTTTTTTAAAAACTAACTTTTCTTGAGTTTTTTTTCTGTTTTTTGCAATGTACCTTAACTGGATGTTAGGTTTTGTATACGGTGTTGTGTTTTTTATTTTTACACAACCAACATTTACGCATTTTCCGCTTTAGTACACAGCTTTTTGAGTTATTTTCGGTTAAGTATAACAAAGTATGTGTGTTTTAATGGGGGTATTCACAGTGAATCATACCTTTAGGTCGTATCGTGAAAATTGTATCTACTGATTGGCAAAAAGTTGAATCTTCTCTTTAGACATGCATTTTGTTTTTGTACAAAAAGAAAAAAACAGAGGTATTTATAAATAAAAATAATAGATTTCATGCTATTTTAAATCTTTACGACGTCGGTTAAATTGTCAGTAAAAAAAAATTTGAAAATTATTTACAAAAATGTTTTGCCAGAAAAAAAGTTTTGCAACTTAACTTTTTCGTTAATTTTTTTCACGATTTTTTTTTCAAGAAATATTTTTTATGCGAACAGATTGTTTTTAGAGCCAATAATTTTCTGAGAATTATTTGACAAGCATAAACACTGAAAAAAACAAGCTATATTTTCGCTCATACCTATTAACGTAAAGTATTAAAATAATCTACATTAAACCAGTTTAAGTAAAAAAATTTTTAAACAGCTGGTGTTTATAATAGTTGCGGTGTAATCGAAAATACATCAGCAGAACTCTTTTGAAAGGATAGGTGAATTACACCGTAAGTTTCATCCCAGGAAAATTTTATGTTCCAAAGAATCGGTTGTAGAATAGCTGCTTTTCATTCACAACCCCTTCTACTGTCGATTCTAACACCGATTCTTTTACAATCGGTAGCCAACCACACCCATTCTACAACTGGTTCCACTGCAACCGATTCCATGGAACTGGTTCCGGAATCAGTTCCTGGGATCCAATATGGAAGGTGTGGGTGACGTAGAATCAGTTCCAGAACTAGTTCCAGAACCGATTCTAGAGCAACCGGTTCCACTTTGGAGCCATAGAAGGGGTTGCTTTTGGGACAATTTCAAACAAAAAGAATCGGTGTTAGAATCGACAGTAGAAGGGGTTGTGAATGAAAAGTAGCTATTGCACAACCGATTCTTTGGAACAGAAAATTTTCCTGGGTGGTTTAGTGTCAGTTAGCAAGCTGAGAATATTTATATACCATTTATTAATTTATAGCCTCAAACCTACTAAATTAAAATTGACAAAATGCATATTAATCACAATATTAATTGCAGCTGGTCTGTATGACGTTAAAACAACACTACTAAAATACATGAAAAATGCCCTGTTGGCAGTCCGTCTCCAATATACACAAATTGCCTGCTCTTGAACGTAAAAACTATACGTCAGTGTGGCAACATTTGCGAAAAAAGAGACACGGAGGAGATTGGAAGATAAACAAAAAATCTAACAGTAGAATGTTTGCATGTGTCTCTTTGATAACTTCCGAAAGTAAAAAACAATAACAGAGAGCTGAATAGGAAAGAGAAACTATGAATTACCTACATTGCATTCAAGGCCTTACTTGGGTGAGATGGCTAAGCTGTCGCAGTTTAGTATAATTACATTTGTAATGTAGGAATACGCACAGGTTCGATTCCTACAGCCGACCGGTTGTTGAAAAATTATCATATAGAGACAATCTGACAAGAACATATAAACAATAATGCAATTTAATGGAAAATCACTGATGAAGCAAAAAGGCAGAAACTAGATCTAGGAAATTAATGTGTTTATAATTTTTAGAGAAAAAGGTTTATTCTTCTTCTTCTTCTTAACCTCAAACCTGCTAATTTATATACGATTTGAAATTTTACTGAAGATAACTTGGAAGAGTGTGAAATCTTGATATAGAATACCACAATGAGTATAGCTCTAAATAAATTCCATTTGCTTTTCTAAAAATTTATAACAACGGGGTAATTATTTATTCTCATTTTTAACTCTTAAGCTCGAAACTCTTAAACTCGAAAATAGTGGTTGGGAAGTTTAGCTTCACCCGCCTTATAGTCCAGACCTTGCCCCGTCCGACTCCATTTGCTTCGATTAATGCAAAACATTCTCACTGGAGTACACTGGTCTCAAAAAATTAGCAGTTCTTCTATCGCCGAATCCACATGTTGCCAGAAAGATGGGAAAGATCATAGCTAACGATGGCTAATACTTTGAATAAATTTATGTTGTACCAATGTGTCACAATAAACGCTCCGAATTTGATACTCCCGCGTTTTGAAGTTATACACCCAATAGTTAACACTTATATATAAATAAAAATAAATTATGGAGACACGCACAAAATAATATTTACAATGCATCCGGAATGATCATAACATATTTCAAAAGATCACAATATATTCCTAATAATCATAATATTTTCTTCATTATCATTTCATGGTAATTGTGGTAAAATTTTATGATCAGTTAGGATCATAATATGATAATAAGGAATACAGTATGATCATTAAAAACATATTATGATCATGTCGCTCACCTCTTTCGTTTTTGTCAATTTTGTAGTTTTTTTTCAATTATACTTTCGTACAAAACTAAAACCTGCCATACTTCTTATAATAGACGCGAAGCTCTTAAACAATACTTTTGTTACGTGAGTACCAACAATTATTTTTGTATCACTTTTTACTTAATTTATAACACGTCAAAATGAAAGATAATTTTATTTGAAGTTTGCTTAACAATCTACATTTTTCCAGTCTTCATGTGTAAGGCGAATTCTTTCTTCCAAAACAAAGTCGCTATCAAAATGAATACCAATAAGTTGTTTTCCTAATTTTTATGTCTTTTTGTTTAATATGTATTATTTTATTTCTTTGAGTGATTTTTACAACTCCTTTTCACAAAATCTCAAACAAGAATGACGCTAACTGATCAATGACGCTCTTAAAAAAATATACTGACCATCTCATGGTTGTCGGAACTGATTGTGAACATGATCTCTCTCATTTATGAATATAATATGATTGTAATTAGAAGAGAGGAATATGATTGTCCAGATAATATATGATTGTAGATGAGAGAATAATATGATAATCGGAAAAAAGACAGATTTGAACTATAAAATGATTACAGGTGACCATATCATTTGTAAAGTATGATTAGTACATTAATAATTTGATAACAACAAATATGTATGGCAGTAGTGAACATAGTATAGTAGCTGTGATCATATTGCAACTCTATCTTTTCTCTGCCTGGGTAGTAAATAATTGCCAAACTTCTTTCAGTGTATTATATATATTTCACTATATTTTCCGAGAAGCGGATCAAAATCGGGAAAAGTTAAATTTAATTAAATTTCCCTTTTCCGCAATTTGATCTGCTTCCCGGAATATGATCCAAATCACATTGCAGTGTAGGGTATTATATAGTTGGAATGAACGACTTTTATACTTTCGTATTATCTGCAATTGTGAATGCCCCTAATTTAATGTACTTGTTAACTATCAAGTATTGCTTTTACATAGTTATAACAAGTATGATTTTGTATCTTATTTTGGCGCTTAAGTTTGTTTACATCTACTCCATGTACTTCGAGAATGGTTTTAATGATAACTAGATTTTAGAAAAGTCTGGCAAGTTTTTTTTTCAAATAAGATTTAAAATTTTTTCTCTTAAGTGTTTTATAAGGCGAAAATAATACAAATTGCTTAAACTTATAAGTAAAGTATTTTTTTAAGGAAATTGTATAAACTTTAAACAGACATAAAGGAAATTTCAATACTAAAGAGAGATTGATTAGAAATGTGTCATAGTTTTACCATTAGGGAAAATAATTTTAATTTATTACTCAAGAATATAAATCTGCCAACAAAGTGGCAGAGATCGGGCCAAAGATGTCTTAACAAAATAAGGAAAATAAGAAAAATCTTAAATTTATGGAAAATATATTTGAATTCTAATTTTGAATTTTTATACATTACAAATTATGACTTTTCAATAATTAAAGTAATTTTGTTATAATATTTAATGAACATATTTATAATTTCACAAAATAAATATTTTTATTAAAATTTTCTTTATTTTCCTTTAACTTTGTTAAAATTTTCATTCATTAAGTTTGTTTATTTTTGTATTTAGAAAAATAATATGACAAAATAGTTTTAGCATTCATGATTTGAAACCAAATTATTCTGCCACAAAATGAAGTACATATTTTTAAAATTCAAAAAAAAAACATGTTGCCATTTTGAGGGTTAAATTAATTAAAGTGTAATTCTGATACTTATAATTTATGCGTGTGAAATTTATCAAAATTCATACAGTATATAATTAAAAAAGAAAAAGGGGGAAAATATACAAATGATTTCCCAAACAAGATAAAATAAATAAATTCAACTAAAGAGTAAAAACTTATTAAAAACATTATAATTTTCTAGAAAGGAAAATTGTTATAAAGAAAAACTGTTTCTTAAAATAGTAAAAGAAATTCCAAAAAGAAAACGTACCTTCAAAATAAGAACCGAAAAGGAAATCCCGTTAAAATCATACAATATCGAAAAAAATCCAATTCGATTTATAAATTTGTATTTAATATTAAAATAATATTTACTGGTCGATAAGTCACAATTATTTCTGTATTTATAATTTTTGTTTTCTACATTTATTATTTGTTTAATGGAAGTAAAAATTTCTTTTAATTTTTTCACACTTTTCTTATCGTTATTATCAACCACTTTATTTTAACCGCTTGAATATTGTAACGTTGTAAACGCGTTCGCCATGGAAAGAGTACTAAGCGCATGCGTGCGTGTTTAAAAACCAGATTCTTTAACACTGCATTGGTAAAACTCATAGAAAACAAGTTCAAGTTGAAGGTTTTAACGTTACCAACAAGCAAAAGAAATACAAAGAAGAAAAGAAATGATAAAGAAAATCTTACAAAAAAATCACGCTACTAAGCAAGTAATGAAAGAGAAAGAGAAGATTAGTCATAAAAAGAGAGAATTGTTAATAAATGAGAGAATGGTTTATTAAAGAGAAGGTTGGCACAAAAAGAGAGAATTGGTATTTATAATCAGGCTTGCCAGATACTTTTTTTCGTTGTCCCCAAACAAATCTAAAAATATCTCCAAAAAATCCCCAACTGGAAAAAATGTTGAAAAAGGTAGTAGAGATTATTTAATTTGCTTAAAATGAACATTATCCGCATAAAAACTGGAATTAAATATAAAAAATAGCACTAACAATAACTGTTTTTAAAAATGCTTGGATTGCTTTTGTATAAATATCTAGAAAAATTCTCAGAATTCAGGAACTTTTACAAATAAAACGTTCAATTGTTATTAAATTATTAAAAAAAAAAAACAATCGAACCTTAAACATATTTTATTTTTCCAAGAATTTAAGGCATTTTTTAAAGAATTTTTCAAGTTGTCTATTTAACACAATAGACTTTTATTCATAATCGATATGATGTTTTTTTATAAACAGCATTTTAAATTCTGGGACTTGAATCGTATAAAACTCTCAGGCAAAAAGCATTTGTGTTTAGAAGCTTTAAATTAATAAAGAAAATCCACGAAAGGGTGAATTTGTTACTTTTTTTTTAAATTAAAGGAACAAACTTGACTGATGTTTTCTGAAAACTATACAAAGTTAATATAATCTTCAAAATTTATGAAGGATTTTAAATATCCCCAAAAAATTCCCAAAATATTTTTTAAGTCCCCTAAAAAATCCCCTGTCCCCAAATGAAAATTTTTGTCCCCAAGACCCACAAAAAATCCCCAAATTTTGGGACAAAACCCCAAGTCAGGCCAGCCTGTTTATAATAGCCGTGTTTTCGACTTAACTATATCCGTTAAATCATTAAAAATTTTAAAGTGCGTAAAAACGCGTTTAAGACGAAAACTAACATATGACTTTGCGTATGGACGTTAACTTTCAACATGGATAATTATCAACGTTGAAAACTCAACGTTTATAAATTTTCCCATCTAACGTAACTTATTCGCGTTACTTCCTAAAAACTTTTGATGACGTACGTTCGATTATAACGAAACAATTATAAACAAAACGTTTTTAAAATTTTTTTGTATTACAATCGGTTTAACGTAGATTTCCTTTAAATACTTAACGTTGATAGGCATGAGACAAAATACAGCTAATATAAAACGAACATACAGTTTTATACCTTACTGCTGAAGCAGAGACGGAATATTTTATACCTTGGTCCACTTTCACAGTACACTTTCATTCGCCAAAAACCATTTAATACTTTTAATAAAAATGTTATAAATTTATAGAAAAAAATAAAAAATCGGGAGCATATGAAAAAAGCACGGATTTTCTCAAATTTATAATTTTAAATTTATTTAAATTTATTTTTAAAAATTTTTTTTAAATTTTCATAACCCAGGAAAATTTTTGGAACTTGTTCTAAAATTACTAGTTCTAGAACTACTTCTCAGGGAGTAACCACATATTCTCCAATAACACTCTTGGAACTAGTGATGGTGCAACTAGTTCTATGACCCATGGAAAGGAGTAATATTTACGATTTTAACTACATCCTTGGAATGTTTTGGGAACTAGTGCTTTAGAACTAGTTATACATGGGTTCTACATTGGTTCCCAGGATCTGATACTAGTTCCAAAACAGCTCCGTAGAGCTATTTGAAAAACTTATAATATTTTAAATATTTTTTCTTAAATTAACAAAAAATGCCTTGAAAATGTTTAAATTAAAATAGGAAAACAGCCCAAGAACTTTGAATGAAATTAAACGCTAAAGAAAGGAATTTATGCTTTCTGACAGTGAGAGAGATATGTGGTAAAATTGGATTCCTGCGGTAAACTCCGTGGAATAAAGCTAATAGAAACAAACAGAATAGAAAAAAGTAGAAGAGTATGAATACACCTATACGAAGTTGTATAAAAAATTAAAAAAAAAAAAATTGTTTGAACACATTTTTTTTTTTTGTTAAAAATATATTTTTGCAAAACAAATTGTTCTTGAAACTGTTTCAAAACTGTTTAAAAATATTAGTTTTAAAATCGATCTACCAAAGGGATTAATGCTCCATGATGGGTGCTTAGAACTAGTTCTGAGCGCCACAAATAAATATTAAAATCATGTATACAGAATAAATTCTAGAAGCGTTCCGTAGAATTACTACCAGTTGCTAAAAGCATTCCCCAGAACTAGCATATAAAATATCTCCAAAGTAACTCGATCTCCTTTAGATTCCCATACATTTTGATTTGAGATAGGTCCGAGAGGATTCCGACGAAATCAAAGGTTGACTTATATATTTTTACGAATTTATGTAGGAGTTAAACTTAGGGTTTACAATACCGAATCGGTATTTCGGTATTGAAAATTTTCCAGTACCGAATTTTCGGTATTCATATAAATATTCTTATTTGGCGCGTAAATTTATATATAGCACATCTCCAAATTTCAAAATTGTGTACGAAAATTATTGATTCGCTCTTGTGTTTCATTCAAAGCTTGAAATAGATAATTCTTTTTTGAATTAATACGAATAAAAATTTATTCATTTTATGAATCAGTGAATATTTTAAAATAATTTTAAATCAATGATTTGGAAAGTAGAAAAAAATCAAAAAGAAGCAAATATGAGTAAAACAAGCAATAAAAAGCATAAAAAGCAAAAACAGCAGCTTTGTCTTCTCTAGTTATAAGAATTCACTTTTTGATGTCATAAACGAATTAATTTCCAAAACTTTATTCTAAAATTTTTGAAAATTATGGTCGCAATAATCCACATTTCCCATCATTGGTAGACAGTGACTATGAGAGTATAACGAAATTTATAATTAATCCGTATACTATTTACCACAAGCCACCAAGAGAAAGAAATGTTTAAAACACTAAAAAAAGAGCCTAAAACAAAAAGAGTATTAATTATGAATGATGTGATAAATAAGAGAATCCATACATATCAGGGATGGGATTGATGCAATTTGCATACAAAAATTCGGCTAAGAGAAATCACACAGGTAAAAATTTGTTAAGAGAAAAAATCCAATTCGATATTTGACAATCTCTCAATAACAATTGGAATTTTCTATATAATTAAAATAATTTATGTGTACTAACATTAAGGGAAATTTTTTAAGTAAATATCAACGCACATATGGAACATTGGTAAAGAGTAACTGGATGCTCTCACAGTTACTCTGTACGACCAAGTGTGTGTTGAAGACTCACCAGGCGGTATTCGTCGCTCTCTTTCGAAGATTAACATTTTGTATCGAAAAATGTTAACCTTTACAGCAAAGTCGGCAACACCTATGCCCATGGGCGCTCTCTTACACCTACATAAGCTCACACATAGAAAAAAATAAATAAATTCACTCTAGTCTCACACAAGCAGTCAATGAAATAGGTTGTCACATCGCTTGTTTGCCAGATTTTTTACACTCTGCATAATGTTGATACATTTTTTTGGTAATTTATTTTTAAGCTTTTTGTTTTTATTTTTTTGTGTTGTTGTTTTTGATATTTGTTTTGTAGTTGTTGTTTGCTTTTAAATTTTTATTTTATATTCCCATTATAAACATTTAAAATTTTCAAATTATTATAAAACGTTCGTTGTCAGTGCATTGAGAGAGAGAGAGGCTGCAACTCACAAAATAAGGTTGTATATGTTTGCCGATGCCTGCTTTACAGACATGTGTAATTCATATGGTAATATTTTTCGATACAAAATAAGAAGAGAGTGATTTAAGAGAGGTTGGATGAGTTGGTACCTCTTTTAATTATATGCTCGTTGGTCTGACATTTGTTTCATATTTATGTTAATATGTAATTATGTTTCGGTATTTTCTTTCTTTTTATTCTTTTTGTTTTTAACCAACAAGTGCATTAATTAGCATATAAATTAATTAAAATTCTTCGTTGGAAAAATGTGTATAAATATTTATATGAATTATGGAAACCTATAGATACTTAAACCGTACAAAATTATTTATGTGAAACGTAAATATTTATTTTACTAAAAGAAATTGTAGATACTGTTTCTTAACAAAGCTACGATTACTTAAATTATTTCATTAACTTTTTAAGCTTACTTACAATTTCGGCCACACGCGATGACGGCAACCAAAAATTCAAATTCAAAATTCAAATTCAAACATTAGTTTCCTTTCAACCATACTGTTGTAGGGTAGCATATAGTCGGCATCACAAACTTTAACATTATTTTTTATAACATATTGCCGAATAGTTTTGTTTATGTAATATTTTTATTTGTAACACTAGGATACAAATTTGTGGTCAAGGCCTGGAAGTGGATAATTCTAACTCTAATCGAAAGTAATTTGTTAGTGTAGTAAAGAGTTTGGAGCTGAAGTTATAACTTTTGTAAACTGGAAAATCCCCGCAACTAACGTCTTTTTCATTGCTAAAAGTGTAGAATATTTTGAAAATAAATTGATGTGCGACTTGATAGCGATTATATATTCTAGTCTTATAGGATTCTTGGTCGTACCTACTAGCGCCAAACGCTTTTCTTTAGTACACTAACCGAGTACTTTCTATTGGAATTGGAATTATTCATCCCCCAAAATAATGTCGCACAGTGTTATTTTATTTTTCTCTATCATTCATATTTTATTTTTATACCTAATAAAATATATTTTTTTTATTTGATACATATTGAATTCAATTTACTTTTGACATTATGTATCTTTTTTCTTGCCGTATCTGTTTTATTTTTTTATATAAATGATAAACATATTTGCAGCTTCAATACATTTTTTGTTGTTGTTTCATATTCTATTCTGTATGTTGTGTTTATTTGATATTGAGAGCTCGTTAAGGATATTTTCAGTTTTCAGAACGTGTAGCAACATATAACTTTTAGCTTATCACACTTATTTTTTGTTATATTTTTGTTGATTTTTCAAATATTAAACAAACTTCTAAAAAAAAACTATAAACGTTAGTTCGTGTTAGGGCAGCACATATTTACCCATTTTAGGCAATGGGTCACCAGAAAGCAGACGTCATATTTTAAGTTATTTTTTTTACAATGAGTGTTATTTTTGTGCGATTTTAAAATCAAATATGAGAAATTCCAAATAGAATTTACAATTTATTTTACAACAAATAGAGAAAAATCTTATGAAAAACTTTCCTAGGACCAATGGTTGGCAATTATTTTTTTTTTAATAAATGACTTTCAATCGCTTTGAGAAAATAAATACACAGATAAAACTAAAAGCGAGTTTCAATTAAACTGTACAATTAAAAAGTTATTTCGGACCAATTAAGAAAATCGTAATATCCCAGCCAACAACTTCGGAGCGCTCATAAATAAGATTTTTAAATGGCTCATAGAAATGATTATTTTTTTTTTGAAAACACTCTTTTTTTGGTAGAAAATATGAACTCTCAGAAAACAATCCAAAAAGTTGTCACTACAATCTAAAAATCTGTCTCAAAATGAGGGTTCATTTTTCGGTCTCAAAGAAGATTCCAAAATTATTAAAATTTATGAGGAAAATTTCAATTTTATACGTTCTTTTTTCTGAGTCATTTCTGAGTACACAGGGGACTCTTTTGGACGGACCACTTTCATAGGAAAAAGTGGAAAAATGTTCATGTTTTTGGAGCTCATTTCTGAGTCATTAATGATCATCTTTGTTTGCTGGGATCAATAAAAAATTTAACCAAAAATCATCAAAATTTTCATTTAAAGTTATGATGCTTTTATTAAAATTCGTAATATTTATTACAAATATTTTTAATACAACATAAGTTTTCAAATACAATTGATAATTTCTGAAATACAATTGATAAAACTGAAAATCAATTGAAAATTTCTGATATAGAATTTTCTGGAACTAATATGCCAGAGAGAGAAAAAAAAAAGTTGGTCTTAAAAGAGCTTGTCCACAAACAAAAAAATTGATTTTATAGAACAAAAAAAAATTTTTTGCTTGCAATCGGATTTGAACTCCTAATCTTCTGACTACACACCTTTTTTAACGAAGCATCAGCATTTTTATAAAATCATTTTTTCACCAGTTAATTGGTTTTTGCACCACTGGTAGCATTGGTTACACTCAACCAAAAAAGTCTGTAATGGCTACTGAAAATTGTGCTGTTATTACGGGAAATTTAACTGTTTTGAGGCCAGCGGTATTTTTTGCTAATTTTAGCAATACATGTCTGCTGATCTGTAGTACAATAAAATTAGTAGAAAAAATTAGTAGCCGCTACTAAATTTTAGTAAAATTTATGTAAAATGCAATTCAAAATCGATTTGATAAATCAGTTAAAAAACTTACTAAATATCATAATTTAAGTACAATAAAATTAGTATAAATAATTAGTTGCAGCTACTAAATTTCAGTAAATTGCCGTAAATTGTAATTTAAAATCAATCTGCTGAAATTAGCAAAAAATTGTACTAAAAAATAAAAAAACTGTAAAATCTAAAAAAAAATTTTTTTTCTTTCGATTGTAACAAGCGTATAATTACTTCATCGTACTTGAAATTTGGAGACAAAATTGCAAACGGTTCTCCAGTTATTACCGTTTTATGCATTGGAGATGCAATCAAATTTTCTGGGTGTTATTTCTAAACTAAGAATATATCAATAGTAACAAATATAAACTAAACAAGAATTGTAAAAAATCAAAAAAAAAATATTTTAAATTAGTATATTTTTCTGCTAAATTTAGCACTCGATTTTGTAAAATTAGTAAAATGTTTTGCTGAAATCAGCAGCGAAAATTAGTAAAAAAAAATCCGTAATTTGTAATTAGAGAATAGCAAAAATGATTACTAAAAATAAAAATTGTACTAATAATCAGTATAAAAATAGTATAGTGCGATTGGAAACTGTTTACAAATTTTTTTACAAACTTTTTTATCTGAGTGTAGGTAGCACTGGATAACCACTGGTCTCAAACCTTGGCATATCACTCTAAGATCATTCTTTGCCAGTGGTTTTTTTTATAAACCACCGAAATTTTTGTAAAGCAAATACTGGAAAAGTGCTTTTTGCAAACGCTGGCAAAGCGTCCAATTTATTTTCAACACCATGGTTACCCAGTGGTATGCCAGTGCTTGATTTTTTGTACCACTGGCAATTTCTGATTCGGTAGCTATTAGGATTCCAACTTTCACCATTCACGTCAATATTACAATATCATTATTTATCGTGTGGTAATAATTTGTCCTAATTTTATTTCTCATTTTTAAAAATTTGTTTATTAAAACTAAACTACCCAGGAAAAAATTACCCATTACCTTAACAAGGCATTGCCATATAACCGCTTACAAATCTCATTGCCAAATTTCTTTACTGCATTACCAAACACATTCTAACAAGATCGTAAAAAAAGCAAGAGGTATTGTAATCAATTCTAAAAATCAAAATAAACAAGGCATGAAAGTCATTCAAATATAATTATTTACTAACAAAATTTTTCAAAAATTAATAATTTACTTTTTAAATTATTTGATCTTAGAAAGTAACCGTTTACATTTTGGTAGTAAACAACAAATTAAGAAGTAGTTCCACATTTTGAAAAGAGAAGTTATTTAGTTTTAAACATAACAGTGAAAAAATTATTTTAAAAATTTTGTGCTAATACGGCTTTTTAATATTTAAAGGACTATTTCCCATTTCTTCCCAATAAATTTGCGCTTTATCACAAATAGTATTTTTGATATACACAATCACTGTATGAAGAGTAAATAAATGTTCAATGGTAATTAAAAAAGTAAACCAGAAAAGTTGTTTTCGATTAAATAAATAGTAACATTACAAAGAAATATATTTTTTAATTTTTCTTAGCAGTTATTCAAAATAAAATATAAAAAATTACTAAAATTTCTTTTAAGTTATTATATTCAGAATTAAAATAAAAGGAAAATCTATTGTCTTTTGCAATTTTGTCAGTTAATCGATTAATTTTAATGTATTGCTTTGTATTTTGCAAATCGTCCAAAACAAATCTTTTGGCAAAGTAGTTTAAAAAGGCCAACAAACCCCTATATTTTTTCATTTGATACATACCATTTTTTTCTGACTTGAAATCAGTACAAATTTTTTGAAATATAACCAAAAAAAAACAATTATAATGCCAATATAATGGTTCAGTTGCTGCAACAAATTTTTTCGGATAATACTACCGAATTTTTGTTTAGGACAGCGAATTTCCGTTCTCGGAAATAACCCTTTTGGAAATTTTAACAAACTGTCACCGAACTGGCCCCTTTATATGAAATAGACTGGTCACTTTTACATGGCGTTGTCATAGGAGGGGGAAATTGAACCCTTGTGACATGTCACTAGACAAATCCTAGGACAGGTTACTGAACTCTCATAAAAAACAAAGTTCAAGGACCTGTCCTGGGATTTGTATTGTGACATGTCACAAGGGGTCCTATGACAACGCCATGTAAAAGTGACCAGTCTATTTCATATAAAGGGGCCAGTTCGGTGACAGTTTGTTAAAATTTCCCGTAGGGAAATTACATTCTAAAAACTAATTTTCTGATAGATACAAACGAAATATTCCACTAGTACACCGAACCAATCCATTGGCTACACTCAAAAAAGTTTGCCAGATGTTTGTATAGTAATCAGTAGTTGTTATTTTTAACGGAAATTACAGTTGTTTTTCTACAGAAAAATTCAAAACAACTTTTATGACGGTTATTTAAGATAACAACTAACGAAAAGTACTGTAATTTTGTAACAGTTGTTTAAAGCAGTTATTTTTAATATCATAATAAACAACTACCAAAACAGTAATTTTACAGCAAACAGTTATTTTTGGTAGTTAATTAAAAAATAAAAAATGTCTTTGATTTTTTTTATTTAAAAATTCTTGTTTAGTTTATACTAGTTATTATTGATATATTTCTAGTTTGCAAATAATAATCAGAAACTTGTATTGTATCTCCAATGTATAAAAGCATAAAAACTGGAGAACGGTTTGGAATTTTTACTTCGAGTTTTTGTAATATTTTTTTGTGATATTTTTGTAATCGAAAAAAAAAAAATATTTTTTTTATTAAAATATAACTTTTATAAACAAAAACATTTGACTATAAAAAACAGCAGTTTTTATCGATTTCGTCAGTTGTTTTGAAATTTTTGTAGTAAAAATTTCTCAGTTAATTTTACGACATTGGTAGTTATTTTTAATGCATTTGTTAGTTATTTTTCAGGAGGTAAAAATAACACAATTTTTAGTTATTTTAAATGTAAATACCTTTGTCGCCTTTTTAACTGCATATATCTTTGTTTTAACTGACATTTTCAGTAGATTCGACCGACAAACTTTAGTGAGTGTACAAATTGTGCCATCAGAACAAATATGTTTTCTCTTTGTTAATATCTGATTGATTTCTGCCATAGAAAAACGTTCACATTCTGACTACTTTTTCCATTAAAAATGGTTTATATACAATTTTCAGATTTTGGGAACCTTTTCTATCGAAAAACCCTCTGATTCTGGGAACTTTTCCTTTCGAAATTTCCACATAAACACATTCAGATATTGTTGTTAGGACAATTGAAATTTTGTTGTTATTTATTTATTCATTTATTTAATTTATTTAATTTATTAATTTATTTAATCTATTTATTTAATGTATTTAATTTATTTAATAATTTATTTAATTTATTTAATAATTTATTTAATTTATTTAATAATTTATTTAATAATTTATTTAATAATTTATTTAATAATAATTATTTAATTTATTTAATTTATTAACTTATTTAATTTATTTAATTTATTTAATTTATTTAATTTGTTTAATTTATTTAATTTATTTGATTTATTTGATTTATTTAATTTATTTAATTTATATAATTCATTTAATTTATTTTATTTATTTAGTTTATTTAATTTAATTTTTTCACTTAATTTATTTAATTAATCTAATTTATTTAATTTATTGAATTTATTTGATTTATTTAATTTATTTAATTCATTAAAATTTATTTAATTTATTTATTTTATTTGATTTATTTAATTTATTTATTTAATTTATTTGTTTTATTTATTTATTTAATTTATTTCATTTTATTTAGTTTAATTTGTTTAATTTATTTTATTTTATTATATTTTATTTATTTAATGTTGATAAGTAAGAGTGGAAGTACAGATAATATAATAAATATACACTAAACCTGATATGCTATTTAGTATTTGTCTAATTTAGTATAAGTCGAATTCTATTAGTTTAACCATAACCATAAAGCGATTTTAATATTCGCTTCCCTTTTCTGTAAATTGCAATGTGTATTGTAAGGCCTTATATATAAATTCTAAAGAACTACCTCTTTTATCAAAAAAACAAGCTTATGCTAAAAAGTATAAAGTAATTATAAAAAAATAAAATCTGATTTAAGCTATAAATTATCATGCAAGACGGTGGCTCAGTGGAAGAGTATCCGCCTGACACGCAGAAAGCCAGGGATCAAATCCCAACGAAACACATGTGTAAGTTTTTTTTATTTATTTTAAAATTTAATTCGTAAATTCTATTTTGAGAATATCTATTTTTAGAAACTCGCTTATTCTTTTTATTATTAGAACACCTTCTTTTACTAAAAATCAAAGGTGTTCTGTAAGAAAAATAGTAACTGGCTACCATTGCGATTCCAAAGAATCGATTGCATTTAGTCTCACGCCTTGTTAAAAGAAACAAGTTGGTAATCCAATTGGGAAGGCGTTCTACCAAAAATACCTGATTCCCAACTCGATTCCCTATTTTGAAAATTTTTTGCTGGGTATGTAAACATTTGTATTACTCGGGAAAAATGTGGTTCAAAACTTAAGGTGAAAGTTAAAAGCGAGAATCACTAAGAAAGATTCATTGATATGATGGTATTCAAAATTCATCGCATCACATAGTCGAAATTAAGCGATAAATTAATATATAAATATTTTTTCAATAGTTTGTTTTCAAACATATGAGAAAAATTTGGTTAAAATTTGAAGAAAGAGCATAAAACATTTGATACAAATAAGTACCACCCAAATATATTTTTATTTCTTTTTTTTTATTCTTTTGTTTACAATAGGTGAATGGATAAAAAGATATGAATGACTAGGTATTTTTCAAATAGGTTCCTTTAGATGTTAGAATGTCTGTCTATGGCTTTACCAAGATGCTTTATTTATTGTACAAATACTTTTATTATAAATATGTCAAAATAAACAAGACGAATGTCAGTGAAACAAGAAGAATGAAAATAAAAAAAATATATAGAGAAGTTGTAGAAATAAATAAAAAAATATTTTGGTATAGATAAAGAAAATTTTTGTATATTTTATTATATAAATACAAAAATAAAGACTATGGTCCTTACTATAAAAGAGTATTTTATATTTAAAGTCGACTTTATTTTTAATCATACGGTTTTGTTCGTTTTGTGTATGAAAACCCTATAAAAATATTTATATTTTCAAATATTTTGATTGGTTGAAAATAAATTAACCAATCAGAATGCTTCAAAAATAAACCAAGTCAAGGCATACTGCCACCGAATATTTTAACTAAAGTCGACTTTAACTAAAATATACATTTGAAAAATTTAGATAGTAAGGGCGTATATTTAAATATTACCTAAATAGAATAACAGTGAAAAAGGTAAAATACAAAGAATTAAAACCTTATACTGTATAAGAATATAACTCCTTATAGTGTATTAGCAGAGGTTCTAATTTATGTTCTACAACCAGTTCTTTCTGTATAGAGTTTGACTTAATAGCAATAGCTTGGAAACCAGAATATGTTATTTTAGTTCTACTTCTAGAACTAGTTACCTCGTTTAACTAGTTACCTCGAGGTAACTAGTTCTAGTATTCTAGTTCTAGTTATTCTATTTATAACTCTACTATTTTATTGAGCTTAGGGTTTGGTTTTTATTTATAAAAAGTTTTTTATTTCCGATATTTCGCTACTCCAATTAAATTTTAATTGTTATTTCCTGAAGATGCTACACATTGGAGTAGCGAAATATCGAAAATAAAAAACTTTTTTATAAATAAAAACCAAACCTTAAGCTCAAGAAAATAGTAGAGTTAAAAATTGAAAAAGAAGGTTAAATAAACGAAAAGAAGTTATTCTATTTAGGTAATATTTAAATATACGCCCTTACTATCTAAATTTTTCAAATGTATACTTTAGTTAAAGTCGACTTTAGTTAAAATATTCGGTGGCAGTATGCCTTGACTTGGTTTATTTTTGAAGCATTCTGATTGGTTAATTTATTTTCAACCAATAAAAATGTTTGAAAATATAAATATTTTTATAGGGTTTTCATACACAAAATGAACAAAACCGTATGATTAAAAATAAAGTCGACTTTAAATTGAAACTAGGTAATTTCAGCAGTTTTTTCTGCAACATCATTTTTAACTAATTTTTAGTTGATTTTTCTGCTATTTTTATAGATTTATTTCTACGTTAGTAGATTGTTGGTTTGGAGCATCAAAACATGTCGTAGGTTTAAGAATAAGTAGGTTATTTGTAACTGGACATTACAACATGAACTTAAAATATTACAGTACCAGCCACTAAATAGTTTTTATTGTTTAAAAATGCAATCAATATTAAACTCTTTTAATCTCAATTAAGAATAACCATCCATCCATCAATCTATAAATAACAAAATTAAACTTCTTTGAAATGCATTAAGCTCTAATACTATTTTATTTGTTACATGTTACGCATGCGCACATCTTTTGTTACGCTTTTTTATGTTTAATAGCGTGCTAGTAATCCATTTTTTATGATTTTGTTGTGTTTCTAAATCTAGAAATAAAAAATATCTACACACAAAATAATAATAAAAAAAACTAAAATAAATTATGTTATATCACCGTAACATACAAACAATAGATAACACAGAAAAAAACATAAAAGAAAGAACAATATTTTTGTTATGTCATTTATTATACAAGCATCTATCACATTACCGCGACTTACGACTCACTGGTCTTGTGATGGGATAGAAATTTAAGAAAACTAAGAAAAAATAAATAAATTATGTTAATGTTAATAATTAAACTCTTTTTGTGTTATAAACACAAAAACGGTAAATCTTTCTTCTATTTTTGATACTTTTTATTCAAATTCTTGGTTAGAAAAAAATTTATACATTTATTTACACATTTATGCAAAATGCTTTAGTTAAAGTTTGTGAGTAAATATATGTTATAATTTTCTATGCATGAACTTTTAAAAGCCAATATATATGGGCTTGAAAAAATACGAAATATAAAGGAAAGTAGAATAGATGCTGAGACAAAATAAGTTAGAGATTAATGACAACAAAAGTCGTCGCGATTAATTTAAATTCAACGACAATCGACCGTCGACATTTTTTGACGTTTAGAAAAAAAGGAAAGCAAAACAAAAATATGGTTGTATTTGTTTCGCCACAATTCTTAATTAATTCAATTGGTTTTGCATTAATTCTTGTTGTTTTACATTTTGTTGTATTTAATTTTGCTTTTTTGCGCTAAATTATATATTTTTATTTTAAATTATATTTCTGCTGGCAAAAAAAAATAAATTTTTTGTAAACAAAGTACAAATTTTTGCAACTCTAATACGAATTTCTACAACTCTGTTCTTATGGCAACCATTAATAAGTTAAAAATATGGCAACAATTTGACAAATGTTTTGCGTGTGTGTTAGTGTGTCGTCACGAAAATAGAATAGATTCTATTACGGCGACAAATCGCCGGACGACATGGCGACATTTTGCTTCCCATACAAAATATATGAAAAAGCAATGCTCGTTGTCGTTGTCGACCCAGTTCTCTTATTCGGTAAACAAAACAAAATATGTTGCTTCACTCGGCAATTTTCTTCAGTCAGTATTTTTTTACATTAAAGTTTGTTTGAATAATCGATTAACTTTTAAATTTATCAGATTATTCGGTTAAGAAAAGATCCGAATATTGATCCGAAAATTGATTAATTGATTACCCTAGACATGACACGCGATATCGGAACGTGCCTCGAGAAGATCGCGGTGACACAATTGTTCGAAAAATATGTAAAAAATTAAAAAATAGGAAAAAAATGTGTGAAATATAATAAATAATAAAAACAGGGTAAATACTTAACTACTTATGCATAATAATTTGAAAACACGTTTATAAAATGAATTTTGTGTGGAGAATTTGTTTTATAAGTCACTTATAAGTTAAAAAAATAATTATGCATATGACACCTAGGCTCTAATGCACAAACTTTTCTTAATTTTGCGTTAAGGAATACAATTGCTAAGGTATTTATTTTCCTTATTAGACGTTTATTAAAAAATGTCATGCATAATCGGTTAAATAACAGTTTGTTAATTTCTCGTTTTATTCTCGCAACAACCTTATTTAGTGTGTCTCCACTTTAAAATAAATTCTTAGTGACTCATAAAGTTAGTAACCGATTAATTCGTTAATCATAGGTGAATAATGTTATTTTGAAGATTTTATCAATAAAAATAATTTATAATAAATTAAAACACGATAAAAATAGTAATAGTGTAAAGTAATACCCCGCAAAAAAAGAGATGCCGAAGCAGTAGAAAAAGCACTACAATTGATGATCTAGATGTATATATTTAATCCTTTAATTCCCAGTGGAACATAGGGCCGTAGATCTAGATGTATTTCTTTTTTAACATAAACAATAATGATTTTAGCATTGAGTTGTCATAGGAGAGGAGTAGTCCCACTTCAACGAGTGCAAAGGAAGCTCTTTTTCACCAATTAAAAGTTTGCCGCCACCGGGGATAGAACTTGCGACCTCACGATTGCTAGTCTAGCGCTCTACCGCTGAGCTATTCTTTGATATGAAAGTTGAACGGCATAAAAACACCACTTTCTTAATGCTAGATATTGTTCCTTATTCTCTTCAATAAAAGTACTTATTAAACAAGTGTAAAAGGTGCACTCCTTTGTGGCCCTTTGTTCCTAATGGAACCATAGGACATAATATATATATAAAAGGTGCACTCCAATCCAATATTGGTTTCAGTACTATTTTTACAGGTACATAAAAATCAATTTCTGAACATTTTTTTTATATAGACATATTTTTAAAAATTTTAAAATTAGAAAATATTGAATTTAAACAAATTAATTATAAATATTAAAAAAAAATTAATAGAATAAAAAAAATTTAAAAAAAAATAAAAAAAAAAATAAAAAAAAAAATAAAAAAAAAATAAAAAAAAAAAAAAAAAATATTGGTCCCGCCGGGAATTGAACACGGGACCCTCTGTTTGGAAATGCCAAATGATACCAAAATCGCTTTTTACGAACACTTTCAGAGCAACTTTTTAGAAGCAATACTTAAGTGATTTTTTGGATGTGGTTCAGAAGTAATTCTAAAAAAGCTCTAAAAATGTAATAACGGTTACTTAGAAAGCAATGAAAGAAGTGATTTTTTGAAGTTGTTCAGAAGTAATTCTAAAAAAGCTCTAAAAATACACTAACAGATACTTGTGAAGCATTGAAAGAAGTAGTTTGTAAAGCACTACTTGCAATTTTTTTTTTTTGCTGGGAGGTTAAAAACAGTTTAATACTACGAATACTAAAAGTATTCCAATGACGAATATGTTTTGATTAGATCAATATCACTATTTTTTTTAATTTGTTTTTTATTTTATTTCAACACCAATTTGAGAAAATTTAATGAAGAAAATTTTTAAATGGTGCAATTGTTTTGGGTTTTTTTTAATTTTTTGGCTGCAAAATATCAGATTATACATATTCGTGGATGATCCTTGAAAACACCTTTAAATAAATGAAAAATCAATATTTTTGTTTTCAACAGAGATTTTTATTTTTCAAGCTTTATGAAGCGCTTATTTTAGGATTAACCCTACTTTAACAGATTGTTAAATTGTTCATAACCAAACAAATTTGCATACTGTTTTTACGAAATTAGCTTAAAAACGTTTAATTAAACTGTTTAGAAAATTTATGTGAGAAATTAATCCGTTAATATTTGTTATATTAAAAATGCGCTATTTTCTCTCAACTGCCAAAGAGCAAACAAATCCGAGCACTGAGTGTTGCAATTTAAAAACAAAACGTTTAAAAATACCAATTTTTTAAAAAGTTATTAAAAATATTGCAAAAGAAATAATTTAAATTTCTTTAAATTTTTTACATAAATTTTTATTACCAAAATATAAAAATTTCATTTTTGAAAAAATATTACAAAATATGCCAAGTTTTGTCAAAAAATTCCCACGGAATCCATGCTTTGTTTGAAATGCGTTCATTATAGAGATAAGACATAACAACTTGCATAACGGACTGGCAGCTAGAGCTGAAATTTAGTGTTGCCTGAGCAACTATTTAGTATCAGCTGAATTTATATCTCAAATTGCTGAAAACTGCTCAAATTGAAAAAACAAGCGCTAAATATGTTCGAAAAATTTTATATATTAATTTGTTGGTTTATGGTATTTTGTTTGTTTTTATTTAAACAAAAAAAGTGTCAGTTTACTGAACAAGGTGCCACCTAGTGATAATGATGTCGTTATAATTTATTTTTTGTTGATGCCATACCCCTAGGGAATACAGACATAACTACACTAATAGAAAAAAGTCTGTAAAAAATTTAGTTAACACTACTAAAAATTAGTTAAAAATTATGCTGCAGAAAAAACTGCTAAACTTAGCAGATTTTTCTGCTTTATATTAGTAATATAGGAACAGTGAAAATAAAACTGCTAAATATACAGAGTTTTAGTTATATTTGAGTTAAATTTTTGTTAATGGAAAATAGCAAATCAACCTGATTCAGAAAAAGATTTTGCTAAATAATTTGTAAGCATAAAAATTCACAAAAAAAAATTTAAATTTTCAAGTTTTTTTTTCGATTTTTTTTAAATGCAAATAAAAATCGAGCCTGTCGAAAACAAGAGGTTACAAGTTTTTGCAAATATTTCTGCCGATTTTAGCAGGATAAACTGCTATTTGCATTTATCTAAATTTAGCTTAAAAATAGCAAAGATTTTGTAAGTATAACAGTTTATTTTTACTATTTTTAGTCTATTAATATTTAGCAAAATTTTCTGCAGATTCCACAGATTAACTAAAAGTTAACTTAAATATAACTAAAATTCTGTAAATTTAATAGTTTTAATTTTGTTGTTGTTAGTATTAGTATTTACTAGTATTTATCAAAAAAATTTAGCTAATTTCAGCATTTTTTCTGCACCATCATTTTTAAGTAATTTTTAGTAAATTTTTCTACTATTTTTAAAGATTTATTTCTTTGAGTGTAAGAGTCACAGACTTTTCATAAGCATGAACACATAAGTCTTTTAATTATTCAATTTTTTGCCGGTTGGTTTTTTAATATGATTTCAGAAGCTTAAGGATAATTATTATTAATTACATGTAATTCCCAAATATTTCCTCTCAAAAAATTGTACCCAAACCCCAAAAATCACCAGTTTGAAGCCAAATCCGTTTATCTGAAAACACTGACCACAACCCACTACGCTAAACCCAAATACTTAGAAAGACTTAGAAATAGTATAATAATAATTTAACTTTTTCCAGAAATGGTTTTGAACATAATAAATGCATTTTATTTTTATCACAAAAATATATCAACCCAGTGTAGAAACGGTAATGACATATCATTATTTTTTGGACTACCAGTAATGACACACACTTACCTTCTGCATTATTTTAAAACATATAATAATGAGTTGCTGGTAATGACTTATTTTTATAATTATTTCAAATAGAAAATAATTTTCTAGATTTTTTGAAAATTTTTTGAAATCTATTTTTAGACTCAATATTTTTTAAACACTGGTAAGGATATATGTAACCACATATTTTTTGATTTTTTGTATGTTGGCGAGTAAGCTTACTTGTGTGCAGCAGGTCAATTGTGTTTTTATCTATTAAATATTACATGTCGATATAGCTCAGATGGTAGAGCTATTGACTGGCAATCTGTAGACCCAGGTTCAATTACCGCACCAGCAAATTTTATTAAAAAAAAATACAATAAAAAATAATTTTTTTTATATAATTTATTTTTTTGGAAATCTATTTTTAGACTCATTATTTTTGTCAGTACTGGTAAGCACATAGGTAACGATATATTTTTTGATTTTTCGTATGCTGGTGTGTAACCATAACTCATTATTTTTCGCGACATCGCCATATAAAGGTAATAATAAATGTAATAACAAAAGTAACTAGTTACCATTACCAAGTATGTAGTTACATAACCACATATCTGGTAATGATTTTCTACACTGGGAATTTGATATTTAGTATTCCTTTTTCATTTTAAAGGAAAAGTAAACAAAAATATAAAATAAAAGTGAATATGAAAATATAAAATTATGCGGCTTCATTAACACGGCAAAAGGCAAAATAAATATAAATGATAAATAAACACACACATATACAAAAAAAAAAAAACAAACAACACCAATGCATAAACAAAAAAAAAATTTAACAAATACAGGCATGCATATGTATTTATGTATGTGTGTTAATAACGATAAACGGATATCAAAAAGATGATATTGAGGATATCATCTTTATTATCAGCATCCACCAACATAAACCGCGCGCTTGAGCCACTACCTCTATTATCAACAACAAAAATTAACAATACACAATTTCCAAATACAATTAAAATTTAAAATTTTTTACTTGTATTTGAAATGTTGTGCATTCCGAAAACAAGTCAAGAACTGCTAAAATTGTAATCACATTTTTTTTGTGAATTTTTAAAAATTCTGCAAAATTTTCAATTTTACTTTCAGAAATGGTGCAGCTGTAATAAACTCATACATCTTCATACGTATGAGTTTAAAAGCAATATGCTTTTAACATAAAATTGAGAATTAAAATAAACAGAAAACACGAACGAAAGGTATAAGAAAAAAACAAAGATGATAATGATAAAAATCCACACAAATATGAAGAAAATACTTTTAACGACATATGTACGTATCGTATAAGTTAAAGTCCTCTTAAAAAATACCGAGAATATATAGAAAAAGCAACAAGCCGTTGTCATAAAGAGGGAAATATAAAAAAGGAACAAAAAGAAGGATAAAGACATCCATATGTTGAAGTTTATATTTTGTAAAATGTAACGTATTAAGTATTTAAAGTTACCTTATGTACATGCACTGCCGGTTGAAGGTGGTTTTAATGGGACCAACAAGGGACTAAAATTTATGCGAAAAAGATTAAGCAATAACAATATTTAAGACCGTATTACATTATCTTTATTTCGTATTCATGACATAAATTTGATGAATTTGTCTATATATTTATAATAAATCAGTCTCTCTCAAATGAATATCGATAATGCAGTGGTCTAATTTGATTTACATTGCTGTCAAAATATCAATTCAGTATAAAATAAAGCTTTAGTAGAGCATTGAACTTCAAAAAACCTAACATTTCTTCAAGAATTTTAATTATAAAAACATGCACTCTCAAAAGAAGTCCGTTGAGGCTGCAACCTCGTAATTCGGCTGCCCCAACCGAATTCAGTTATCATAGCCGAATTGAAAGCCAAATTACGAGGTTGTGGCAACCGAATCAATTCGATTGGCAAAAAAATCGGTTGTCACAACGTAATTGTTTTGAGAGTGTGTTTACGTTATAGAGCCCGACTTAAGAACATAAAAAGATTCACGATTAAGCATGGTTTGAGATACACTAAGAAAATTATTTCAGTAAAATTAATTGAAATTGAAGTAAAAAAAAAGTGTGCACTACAATTTAATATAAAATTAACATATATTGCAGTTATTTTAACTACAATCGCAATCGCTATTGTAATTAATTCAAATTCAACTGCAGGGCACAAATTTTTTTATTTGCAATTCCATTTGATTTTACCGACATAATTTTACGAGTCCATTTATGTTAAATGCAGGCGAGAAAACGATAAGTTGATTTCGATTAAATTCAGACTCGCTCATTATTTCGAAATCAAATATTTATAGAACAAGATAATGAAAGTAATTTATTCTCTCACATTAATTAATGCTATGTAAAAAATTTTAGCTTAAATATTTTCGTGAAAAAAGTCCAGTGTACAATTGGAGTTATAAAAGAGCCCTTAGACCTTCTGAAATCATATCTATAAGTATGAATGCATTTTTCTTTACCGATGAAGCCTCTTTCTGAACGTCCTTTTATGATACACAAAAGACTCCTAAATATTATTTAGTATTATTGGAAATTCCACAATTTCTGAGTCATTTATGATTCACTTTTAAGTCATTTACGGAACACATTTTGCAAACAAATTCAATTATTCACAGCTTATGTTCTACCCAGGAAAAAAAATTGGAAGTCATTCTTTACAAATCAACTTCTTTCATTGCTTGCAAAGCGTCCGTTAGTGTATTTTCACTGCTTTTTTAGACGTAATTCTGAACATTATACAAAAAATCACTTAAGTATTATGTCTAAAGCATTCCTGTCCTAAAAGTGGTCGTAAAAAGTAAATCTGATACAGTTTATTCCAAATAGATGATCGCGGATCCGATTCTTGGCGGAACAAATATTTTGTTAGTTGTTTTTTAAATACTTTATTTTTTTAATTTTTTTTAGATTTTTAAAAATTTTTTTTTTTTATATTAATAATTAATTTGTTTTAATTCAGTATTTTTTTAATTTAGCAATTTTTAAAAATATATAATTTTTAAAAAAATATAAAATAAAAATTATGAAAAATCATAAAAAGCGAAAATAGAACTGAGAAAAATAATGAATTGCAGTGCACCTTTAGCAATTGTGTAATAAGTACTTTTATTGAAAAAACTAAGGCACATTATCTCACAATGACACAATGGGAGACGAACTGCCAACAGGGCATTTTTATTTTTATACCCTACACCACTATGTGGTCATTATACCCTACACCACTATGTGGTCAGGGTATTATAAGTTTGTGCTGATGTTTGTAACACCAAAAAATATTGGTCGTAGACCCACCTTATAGTATACCGATCGGTTCAGAATTTTTTTTTGTTTAGATTTAACGATGTCCGTCTGTCCGTCCGTCTGTCTGTATGTCCATGCAATCTTGTGCGCACTCTACAGGTCGCAAATATTAAGATATTTTGATGAAATTTGGTACGCAGACCTATGTTGGCCCAAGGACGAACAAGTTTGATTTTGGTGAACATCGGTCCATGTTTAGACCTAGTGCCCATATAAGGGTCCTACCAAAATTATACTGTTTATACGCTGCAGGTCGTAAATATTAAGATATTTTGATGAAATTTGGTACACAGACCTATATTGGCCCAATAACGCAGCTTATTGATTTTGGTGAACATCGGTCCATGTTTAGACCTAGTGCCCATATAAGGGTCCTACCAAAATTATACTGTTTATACGCTGCAGTTCGCAAATATTAAGATATTTTGATGAAATTTGGTACATAGACCTATGTTGGCCCAAGGACGAAGCCTATTGATTTTGGTGAACATCGGTCCATGTTTAGAACTAGTGCCCATATAAGGGTCCCCCCAAAATTGGCTTGGTTACAAACTGCAGGGCGCAAATATTAAGCTATTTTAATGAAATTTGGTGCGCTGACTCACATTATAGAAAATTTTGACACAAGCCCCATTTTAACCCATTCGAATTTCGGATCCAAACAATACACCAGACTGGTGTAGGGTATTGTATAGTCGGCATGCCCGACTTTAACCTTTTTACTCGTTTAAGTAAAGTGTTGTTTTTTCAAACGCGTCATATAGACTAAATGCAATTAATATTGTAATTAATATGCATTTTTGCACTAGATCAAGAAGTACTGAAAAAATATTGAAGTGGAAGTACTCCTCTCATGTGACAACTAAATGTTAAAATCTTAAGTGTTTCTGTTAAAAAAAAAAGATCATCTAGATCATTAATTGTTGTGCCTTTTCTACTGATTTTACATCTGTTTTTTGCTGGAACATTAAAATTTATCTCAAAGTCATTGAAGGAATTAAATGTGCTAAAGTCTCAAAACTTACTTAACAAATTGTGAAAAATAATCTATTGAAGGCATGCCCTTATCCGGATTTCATTCTTGCCTAAGGAAGTCGTCAGGGGACGACATTTTTAGGCCTTCGAGAAATATTTGTTAAGTTAAATTACAAACTCAATGAGAATTTCTTGTTCCCTTCTAGAATCGTTATCAAAGAAAAATCAAAAACCACAACAAAAAATTTACCACAATTTGCTTTGTGATCTTCCGATATATGTACTACTCTGTTGTTTTGACAGATCTAGCAATATAGCCTACGGGGCACCGGTCCAAGATGACACGCAGGATAGGTCCCTAGGGGGCGTAGACCGGTCGTTGATCTGTCTTTTTGTTTGAAAGAGACATTAACATGGCGTTGTCATTGGAAATGACCAATTGCCACAGTTTAGACACCTTGTGACAGTAAGGTGGTGTGTCTAAAAATAGCTTTTCAAATAAACTAATAAAAAATTAAGAATTAAAAATAATCTACTTGGCGTCGAAGTAGGGCTCGATAACACAACCTCCTGCTTGTAAGGCAAACGCTCTACCGTCTCAGCTAATGTTGCTTATGTTGCGTGATGGCTGGCTGATGGTTAAGTTATATATTTTTCGTTTCTGTTCAAATAAAAAAGAAAAAACAAACACTACACTCAAAAAATTAAGTTAGTAGAAAAATTAGTAAAACGTCTTGTATATCAAGTGTACGAGTTTTCAGCAACTTTTTTGCTGAAATTCCGTTTTCAGCAAAAATTTTAGTTATATTTTTTTAGCGCTAAACTAATTTTAAATTAATGTTTTACTAATTTATTTTGCTACAAAAATTGTGCTGATAACCGCATTCATAGCGTGGACGACAACCAGATAGACAAGATGTAGATGTCGCAGCTTGTCTGGAAACGGAAATGACAAAAAAAGAAAAACAACTCTACACACATATTCTATATTTAAATTTTCAGCAAATAAATTTACTAAAGTAAAATTTCGCTACAAGTTTTTTGAGTATTTTTCAGTCTACTAATATTCAGCATAAAGTTTAATGATTTTAGCAAGAATTTTTTTTATTTGCAGTCGACTAAGTGTTAGCAAAACTTTTGCTGAAGATCACTATTTTTTTGGTAAAAATCAGCTCGCTGATTTTCAGCAAACCTTTTGCTGAAATTACCAACTTTTTTGAAAGCACGCTCCTGACTAAAAATTTGCTGACACAGCAATATTTTTGCTGACTTTACTCGCTTTTTTTTTGAGTGTACAAGCAAATACAAAAAATGGAAAAGAAAAAAATAGAAAAGAAAACAACACTAACACACACACACACACAAATATAGTGGAAGAGTCTTCAGTATGCCCCTGATTGACCGGTCACGGGATAGGTCCTTTAATGGCAGTTGACTCGTTTTTTGCGTTGGCCAAAATTAAATTAAAAAAATCAATTAAAAATTAGAAAATTACCTCAAAAACTCTTATAAGTAATATAAATAAAAATTTTAAAAATTGCCCTTAAGTTAAAAAGAAAATTAAATGAAATACCAATTGTTAAAACTAAAACAGTTTTAACATTAAAAAACGTTGAAAATACAAAACTTAAAATTTTTTAGCAAAAAATTATAAAAATTTAAAATAAGAGCTAAAATGAGCAAATCGGAAAAAAATAAAGTTCAAAATACATAAAAAAATATTTTAAAAAATATGCCGCGAATTTTATTTTTTATTTCGGTATCGGTAAATTTTTTTTAAAAGCAGCAGTGAAAGTAACTAATTAGAAAATACTTAGAAAATTAATTCATTCTCTTTGGTTCATATTTGTAATAATTTAGTAATATGCCTTCGGTTGACCGGTCACGGGATAGGTCATTGGAGGGCAATTGACTCATCATTCCCCGTAGGGTAGTTAGATCCATTCATAAACAACAATAGAAAATAGTGGCAGTAACATTTAAATTTGCACAAGCACTTGCAAATTAGTTTTCTTAAATTTTATTTTTATCGTGATATTCATTAATTGCTTCAAAGGAATTATTTCATTATTTTCGATTTTTAAACAAAATTGTTTTTACTATTTTGTAAAAAAATAGGATTGTTAAAGAGTTTAAGAAAATATTTAGTTGGTCTCATTAAGCATATGCATAAAAAATATGTATGTAAAATTTGTTATGTTAACGTGATCACTTTATGTTTTTAAAAGCGGCTTAACTGGTTGCTGCAAAAAAATACACACATATATACATATATATATAGACGAACTTACCCAGTTGGAAATGTTGTAAAGACTTCTTCATGACGGTTCAACGAAGTGTCACTATTACAGCTGATGTATAACTATCGCTCCCATAGAAAATACCTATAAACACCTGCTGAGATTTTTATACAAATGTAAAGATGTCAGTAGGACAGTTCGGTGGAAGGTCAATATAGTGCAAAAATTATGGTCGTCACTGACATATCCAGCATTGGTCAGAAAGTTGTCATCACCACGTAAGTTTTTAAAAACCGCTTAAAATATTTTTGTGCTTTTATGTTTATTTGTTTTGAATCTTTGATTTTTTTAATTGAAAACTGAGACATACAAACTTGTAACAACTAATTTTTCTTCGTTTAGTGTGGAGATCTCGCGGTGGTAGGGATCGCCACTGAAATTTATTAAAATCCACTGACAAAGCAGAATTTCCTTTAAACTTTATAAACCTTGAATTGCTTTATTGATTTATATCTATTTAAGTATAAGTAGAAGAATATACCAAGAGCGATAGAGAGTGTGAGAAAAAATAACTCCTTGAAGAGAGAGGGACGTCTTGCTACAACTCCCAGTCAGACAAGTTCACGGAGTTTACAGGACTTTAATTAGGTGCTTCCAGGCATTTGTAGGGCGCTCGTAGTAACCTTCCAAGGGGTGACCTATACACGGCGCTCCCCGCTATTTGAATCGGTTACCTAAAAGATGTGGATAAGTTTGCATAAAAGAAGGTGACCTACAAACGGCACAAATTCTGCATGATCATCACCAGTTTTCTGCAGGATCCTCAAAGGTAATGACCTATATACGACGCACTTTCCTGGCAAAAACACTTGCCAACGACACTTGCCGGATATCAGAATTCTCGAAGGAAAGCAGAAGGAAATCATGTACGGCATATTTCTTAGTTGGAAGCACAATTAAGACCACTCACAGGATAATTCCGGATTCTGAAAGTACACACATCGGCTATGAATTACCTACGTCACACTCCCTTGTAAAGACCACGCTTAAGGATATTTAATTTTCTGGCTGCATTTAGACCTTTACAGGACATTTCTGGCCTTTCGAAGGATATGACCTATGCACGGTACACTTCCTTGCTGAAGCAAAACCTAAATGGGTTAATCTGTTTTAAGGATTGTCTGCAAGATTTCTGAAGAAAGTGACCAATACACTTCCTGATGGCTATTATAGATACTCGAAGGAAGTGACCCTTGTACGGGTCAACTCCCCCTAAATCTCACATTCGAAGGTTATTCACAGGACCTCAAAGGACAAACACAGAACATAGAAGGATATTCGCAAGGCTTCAAGGGACATATGCAGGGTCAAAAAGTATGTTCATGGGACCTCAAAAGACATTTAGAGGATTGCGAAATATATCCCCAATATCTCGAAAAATATTCACAGGACCTCGAAGAATATTAATTGGACCTCAAAGGACATTTACAGAACCCCGAAGGATATTCACAGGACCTCAAAGGAAGTTCATAGGATTTCAAAGGATTTTCATAGGAATTCAAAAGGCATACGCAAGACCTCATAGGATACTCACAAGATCCTTGCATGACCTCTAAAGAAGGGACCTATATACAGCACACGTGTTTGCCAGACTGAATTCTCAGGAGCTAGTTGATCCAGATTTCTGCGATATACTGCCTTTTACACTCCTTTGGGCAACTGAGTAGTAGTTGTGGTACTTCGGGTAATTAATAACGTGTGTAGACAGAACCGAGCAAAGCGACATTTGTCGTTACAAGTTTTAAATCGAATATGGTGTATATTTCGCATTAACATTGAAGTCGCGGAAAAAATTTTTTTTCATATTTTTGTAAATATAGGTAGTATGTTAGTTCGAATTAAGAAAAAAGTGAAAAGTGAATTGTGAAAAACCTCATTTAGAAACATCAAAAAGCAGAGACATATCTTTATCACATGTCTGCTAAATGTTTGCACTTTCTATTGTCCTGAAGATACAATTTCCAACTGAGTACTAATGAAGGAACCTACAAACAACTCTGTTCATTTTTAAACACTAATCTACAAAAATCTACAGCTTGCAGAGACTTTTAAGTATTTTTGCTACACAACTAAAATTTTAAGATAAATTTTTCTAGAGGTTGATCTACCCAGCAAAAAAAATTTGAAGTGGAACTACTTCTTTCATTGCTTCAAAAGTATCCGCTAGTGTATTTTGACTGCTTTTTTAGAAGTGAGCAACTTCAACAAATCAATTCTTTCATTGCTTCCAAAGCATTCGTCAGTATATTTTATTGCTTTCTTAGAAGTAATTTTGATTAACATCCAAAAAATCACTTAAGTATTGCTTGTAAAGCATTATTGCTATAAAAGTGATCCCAAAAAGTTATGCCGATACAGTTTGTTTCCGCGGGTTCAGTTCCTGGCAAGACCAATATTTTTTTGATTAATTTTAATATATTTTAATATTTTGTTTTAACAATTTGTTTAAACCCATGTGAAAATCGAAATATATGTGAGCATACATGATCATACATTCACTTGTATATGATCATGCATGGTCATACGCGATCATATACGCCCATGCATAGTTCAATGTATGACCATACATGATCTCATATATTTATACCCTACACCACTATGTGGTCAGGGTATTATAAGTTTGTGCTGATGTTTGTAACACCAAAAAATATTGGTCGTAGACCCACCTTATAGTATACCGATCGGTTCAGAATTTTTTTTTATTTCGATTTAACGATGTCCGTCTGTCCGTCCGTCCGTCCGTCTGTCTGTCTGTCCATGCAATCTTGTGCGCACTCTACAGGTCGCAGCTATTAAGATATTTTGATGAAATTCGGTACGCAGACCTATGTTGGCCCAAGGACGAACAAGTTTGATTTTTTTGAACATCGGTCCATGTTTAGACCTAGTGCCCATATAAGGGTCCTACCAAAATTATATTGTTTATACGCTTCAGGTCGTAAATATTAAGATATTTTGACGAAATTTGGTACACAGACCTATGTTAGCTCAATAACGCAGCCTATTGATTTTGGTGAACATCGGTCCGGTCCATGTTTAGACCTAGTGCCCATATAAGGGTCCTACCAAAATTATACTGTTTATACGCTGCAGGTCGCAAATATTAAGATATTTTGATGAAATTTGGTACACAGACCTCTATTGGCCCAATAACGCAGCCTATTGATTTTGGTGAACATCGGTCCATGTTTAGACCTAGTGCCCATATAAGGGTCCTACCAAAATTATACTGTTTATACGCTGCAGGTCGCAAATATTAAGATATTTTGATGAAATTTGGTACACAGACCTCTATTGGCCCAATAACGCAGCCTATTGATTTTGGTGAACATCGGTCTATGTTTAGACCTAGTGCCCATATAAGAGTCCTACCAAAATTATACTGTTTATACGCTGCAGGTATTAATATTAAGATATTTTGATGAAATTTGGTACATAGACCTATGTTGGCCCAAGGACGAAGCCTATTGATTTTGGCGAACATCGGTCCATGTTTAGAACTAGTGCCCATATAAGGGTCCCCCCCAAAATTATATTGTTTATACGCTGCAGGTCGCAAATATTAAGATATTTTGATGAAATTTGGTACATAGACCTATGTTGGCCCAAGGACGAACCCTATTGATTTTGGTGAACATCGGTCCATGTTTAGAACTAGTGCCCATATAAGGGTCCCCCCAAAATTGGCTTGGTTACAAACTGCAGGTCGCAAATATTAAGATATTTTAATGAAATTTGGTGCGCTGACTCACATTATAGAAAATTTTGACATAAGCCCCATTTTAACCCATTCGAGTTTCGGATCCAAACAATACACCAGACTGGTGTAGGGTATTGTATAGTCGGCATGCCCGACTTTAACCTTTTTACTCGTTCCATATATCTTTGGATCCGAAATTTGAGGGTATATGACCGTACATGTTCATATATGACCATATATGCTTCTATATGATACATATACGCTGATATATTGTCATATATGGCCATATACCTCCAGACTGGTTACTTTTACATGGCGTTGTCACTGAACTTTGTTTTTTATGAGAGTTCAGTAACCTGACCTAGGATTTGTCTTGTGACATGTCACAAGGGGTCAATTTCCCCCTCCTATGACAACGCCATGTAAAAGTGACCAGTCTATTTTCTATAAAGGGGCCAGTTCGGTGACAGTTTGTTAAAATTTCCCGTAGGGTAATTTTTCAATTCAGTAATTTATGTTATAAAAACTGTCCCAGTATCCAAAAATTTTATATAAAATTTTTTTTTTAATTTTTTCTTAAAAAGGCGTTTTTAAAAATTTTATTTAAGTAGGGCATACACGTTCAATATTATTGATTAATTTTTCAGTGTCTTTTGTCTTTAGTCAAAGTGTTTTTTGTCTGGTATTAATACACGTTCAATATCATTGATCAATGTTTTTAAAATCAACCAATCAGAACATGTTATTTTTAAATAATTTGTTCTGATTGGTTGATTTTAAAAACATTGATCAATAATATTGAAAGTGTATGTTTGCCTTAATATCAGACAAAAAACACTTTGACTAAATTTGGTAAAGTAGTGTAATCGTATAAACTTCCACAGTTTGTTGCTGCAACAACCATTGTTGGGTAGTAGTATTTTACATGTATGTGGTACAGATTGTGGTTGTATGTATTGTCGTTTATATGTGTTACACATACATATGCATATTCTTTTTTTTATCCATGTATATTATATAATATCGCTGTTATTCTTCATATGTATAAAGATGAAAAAACAAACTATTTTCGCAATTGCATTGTGGTCTTGTTGCAAGTAAAATGACAATAAAAAATATAAAAACATATTTTTACAAGACAACGTATTCGAGATGAAAATACGTATGTATTTTTTGTGAGAATGTATTATATTTATTAAACGTTGTTGGTATACAAACACATACATACATGCATACATTATCAAATAATGTGTAATGGAATGATTATGGCAGAGGAATTTTTCTTTTTTATCATTGTTTGTGGAATAATATTATTTTCATTTTTTTCTGTATCCTTGTCGTGCTTATTAATGTTATTTAAGGGAATTGTATTGCTGTTGTTGGCGGGTTGGTTGAGTGAATATATGGTTGGCGGTTGATTGCGTGTGAGCGGTTTAAAGTTTCTTAAATGTCATTAAAATATAATATTATGTTTTTAAAAATAATATACATACATATACTGAAGGGTTTTCATTTTATAATGAGATAAAGATATTTGAAACAAAAGCTTATAATATATCAATAATGACATAAACAAATCAAAATATAATGACCATTAATTAGTGATTGGAGATGCTGAATTTTTAAGAATTTTTTTTTTTTTGTAATTTTTCTAAGTAATTTGGTATTGAAAATCAGCAAACTTTAACGATGACTTTAAAAATTTTAAGCAAAAATTGTAAAAGACAATAGAGAAACATTTTTATATTTATCTTTGTAGAATACACTCAAAAAATTTAATAAAAGCAATACCGCTAATATTATTTTAAAAGTTTTGAAACTAGCAAACCTGCATTCATTTTATTACCATCTAAGTGCACTAGACTATACCACAAAAAAAAGTTCGCCGTACACCGACGAATGTAAATTATTTGTGCAAGGAGGTTTGAAAAAAATTTTGTTTTTCTTTTGCCGAACGTAGTGTTCGCCTTTTTATATTTTTTATTATAACTTTTACATTTACAGTCGGTTCTTAAAGTATGATACATTGATGTTTTTGTCTCGAGGGGACCAATGTTTTGCTGTAAGGGTCATGGACCTCAAGTATCGTGTTCCAGTATTTACCCACCAGATCTCAGCTCCTACAACCCTAATATACAACCCTAATGTCAGAAAATTAAAGCTCGCAAAAAATCATTAAACTTTTGCAAAGAAAGTTTTTCGATAATTCTAGCAGCAATTTTTAAAAAATTTTTTTTTGCCGTACGTAGGGGTCTCCTTTTTAAAATTTTTTTCATTGGAGCTTTCCTTTATAACAAAATATTGGTCCCGACACAAAAAAATCCATATATCACACTTTAAGATATAAGATATAACGAAAAATTAAAAAAGCGACCTCTACGTTCGGCAAAATAAATTTAGAAATTGTCTTGCCAAAAATACTTTATATGGAAGTATTTTGGAAGGTGGTACGGTCTATTGCACAGCGTTATATTTAATTAATTAATAAAAACAATTCCTTATATTTAAAAATTTTGACTTAAAATTTTTAAGTTTTTTGAAAAGCAACTTTTTTACATTACGACGGCAAAACGAAATATTCTTAGCCTGACAGAGAGATGGCGGTATAAACCGCAAAAAGCTTTGTATAATGGAAACTTCCATTGTTAAATTTCACTTCGATCTGTCAACTCATTCGTATAGTAAAAGGTATTCAAAAAAGGCGCTTCTTGATTTTTTTGTAATGGAAAAATTAGAAATTAGTGTTGTGATAAAATATTTACATAAGAAAGGTTTATCGGGACAAGAAATTCATAAAGATATGGTGAGTATGTTAGGTGAAAGTGCTCCTTCATATGAAACAGTAAAAAATTGGATTGCTGAATTTCAACGTGGTCGTACAAGCAAAACTGCAACAACGCCAGAAATCATAGCTCAAGTCCATGATATGGTATTAGACGATCGACGAGTGAAAGTGCGAGAAATATGTAATGCCCTAGGCACCTCAAATGATCGAGTACATTTTATTTTGCATAAGGAATTCCAGATGAAAAAGCTTTCTGCAAGATGGGTGCCGCATTTTTTAACAGTTGACTAAAAACGCATTCGAATAAAAATTTCTCATTTCTCTGATTTAGCTTCCTCTGACTTCTACCTGTTCCCAAATCTAAAAAAAATTCCTTGCTGGCAAACGTTTTAGCTCGAATGAAGATACAATGGCAGCTGTAACCGATTATTTTGAGGAGCTTCAGGAAAAATATTTTAATTAAAACTTTGGACTAACAATAAATGTATTGAAGTTTCGAGAGATTATATTGAAAAATAAAATAATTTTAAAAATCTAGCTCTTGTTTTTCATTGTTAGGCTAAGAACATTTCGAACTGTTCTCGTATTCTTTATAAAACGCCTTAAATTCCGAACAATTTAAATTATTAAACTTTGAATTGCCTTACTTTCCGTTACACTAGCAAGTTTATTTTTAAGTGTAATTTAAACTCTTTTCACTTTTTTCAAGTAACAACAGTTAATACACTTAAACTGTATTTATGATAAATTAAACAAGAAGAAAAATGTGTTTTTTTTTAATTAAAAAAAAATATTATAAAGTTGATTTTATATCTAAAATACAACATGAATTTTTGGTATATTGCAAGTAACGAAAATAAAAGCGAATAAAAAATATATTTTTCCCTTTTATAGGTACAGTAGACACTCAATAAACTAAAAACCGTTAATTTGTCTGCAACTGAAGCTCATTTTCAACCTTGTAAGTTATAATAGAATCTGAATTGATTGCAACTTGTTAATCTGAATTTTGATGTTAAAATATGTTGCTATTTTAAATCAATTCAAAGTACATTTCTAAACATAAATGTTGGTTTTACCCGTCCTAAAAAAATGCAGTCACATACATTCCCAATATCTCAAAAATCGTTAGTTCGATTTTAAAAATTCGATATTCAAGATATTGGAGTTCATTATTGCCAAATATAATTAGATATGATGTATGCAGTTTGAAAAATAATTTCAGAAATAGAAAATTTTGTTTGCAAGGCTCCAAGGGTTAAGTTATCCGATTTTTTTTCAAATTCCCACAACAATACCTTTGGAATTAGTGCTACAATAATCCAAACAATGTTGATTTTAAGAATCTATACAAAAAATGCCGCCCTATAGGATTATATACAACCAAGTATGATATATGGTTCATATATCCACAACTAATCTAATAATTAATATTAATCATACGCATCCTATAGAAAATATGAGTTCAGTTGTAATTTAAATTATTTAAAAAAAGTCAAACACCCATTATAAAACTCTCCTTGCTCCCATTTCATTACACACCTGCTTCCAATGGAATGCTTTAAGAAAATGTTATTTTTATATTTCCCCACCATTAATTGCTTACTGTTCTGTTTTTTTTTCTCTTTTTTTGTTACTTATATACAATACATCCCTTTTTGTCTTCATTGCATTTCACATTACTTTACTTTGGTCTAGTGTTATCAATGATTTTTACAATTAACCAAAAAAATGAAAAAATCATTTTTTCCTCTACACTGTACATTTTTTTCTGTATCTTTTTATATATTTTAAACCTACTCTCATATAAAGGAGTACTTTATTTAAGGTACAGCTTTATTTTTTGGTTTTTGCTCCCCTTTCATACATTTAACAAAAAAGAATTTTAATTAAAATGTAGTATTTTTATAAAACACCAAACCAAAATAATAAAAAAAAAAAAAAATAGAGCATCGAATTACATTTTGGTAGTTATAACAGGTGTACTGGACACAAACGTATTAAAATCGCAAAAAAAAACACAACAAAGTTAATAGTTTTAAAAGGAACAACAGCTTTGATGCTACCAACACATAAAGGAAAGTAGAATTAAATCGAAACAAAATGTATACGAAAAATTAATTGGACACTTTAATATTAATATAAATTAACATGGAAATTTCATTATAAGAAATAATGGTTAACTATAAATGGAATTTTCTACTAGTTTTTATTTAACTTTTACTTAAGTAAAAAATGTTGAAGTAAAATTTACTTCTTTTTTTAAAATCATCGTATAGCCCAAATACAATTAACATTGTAATTAATATGTATTTTTATTAATTCTAATTTAGTAGATTTGAGGTTAAGAAGAAGAATAAATTTTTCTTCAAAAGTTATAAACACATTAAATTTGCAATTTATACTACATCCAGTATCTGCCTTTTTTATGGACAGGCTTCATCAGTGATTTTCCATTAAATTGTATTATTGTTTATATTTTTATTGTCAGATTGTCTCTATATGAATACTTTCAGAGGTGATCAAACAGACATATACAAACATTCTACTTTAGATTTTTTTTTATCTTCTTATCTCCTCCGTGTCACCTTTTCGCAAATGTTGCCACATTGACGTATGGTTTTTACGTATAAGTACAGGCAATTTGTGTATATTGGAGACGGACTGCCAACAGGACATTTTTTTTATTTTTTTTTTTTACTTCTTTAGTAAATTTCAGTGAAAATTCCTATTAAGTGCTAACTATATATTATAGTAAGCAGTTGATAGGAAGTTTTCTCTCATTGAAAATTGGGTCATCTGGAGTAATAGGTTCGATTCCTGGCAGGAGCATATTTTATTTTAAAAAAAATTAACATTAAAAATTTCAATATTTTGTTGTACATCCCTGATTTTGTATTACTTCAGAACATCTCTTAGGCATTAAGGCTATGAGCTTATCAATATGATCGTTGAAGATAGCATTCCACGGCTTTTCCAATTCGATGAAAACTTAACCACGGTTTCGGAATACTTTATTGCCGATACTGCGTTGTGCAATCTTCCACATGTTCTCAGTCGGGTTGAGATCGAGTGAATGACGTTTCGACGACATGCCTTTAACTTGATTTTCCTCCAATTAAGCTTTTACAATTCTTATTTAAAATCCAATCGTTGTCGTGAGATGGAATGTCCAATAAAGTGGCATTTCTCATTCAGCACACCGAAGCATAACTGAGCTAAGAAGCCCTCCATAGATTGTAGCTGCCATTGCTTTAGTAATATGGTGAATTGGACCAATTCAATTTCCGGAAAAACACTTCCATACCATAATATTTGCAGCTTTGTGCTTTATACCCGGGAGTAAATTTATCGCTTTGAGGTCGTTGAACATTTGGTCTTTAATCTGAACTGCAAAGGTTACATTTTGACTTATCTTACCATAAAATATTTTTCATTTTAGTTAAGTCCGATTTAAATGGGCTTGAGCAAAGTCAAGCCAAACTTTTCTATTTTGTTCTCACACGTAGGGATTTTGTAGATCCACAAGTTTTAAGAACATGTTCTCGGGCTCTTCTCTTTAGGCAAAATTTCAGTTTTAGCTCCTCTTGAAACTGCTTTGGAATATTTCGTAAGAAAAATCTTTATTTTTCTATTTTCACCACACTCACAAAAATTAACCTATAAAAATACTCGTAGCAGAAGCAGCTACAAAAATGAATTCAAAATTACCTTGTAGAAAAAACTGCTAAAATTAGAAATTTTTTTCTTGCTAAATACTAGTAAAATAAGAAACTAGCTTTAGAAAAAGTCTGTAGAAATGTTGGTAAAAATTATTAAAAATTAGTTAAATAGGAACACCAAAAACAAATTGTTAAATATACAGAATTTTAGTTATATTTGAATGAAATTTTTGTTAATGGAAAATAACAACTTAACCTACTAAAATCAGCAAAAAATTTTGCTAAATAATTGCTAGGCTAAAAAATCACAAAAAAAATTAAAAATTTTCAGAGTTTGCTTACCACTTTTTTTAATGCAAATAAAAATTGAGCCTTTTGAAAACAGCTCTTTGTTGTTTTCAAATAAAAATAAAATTGAAAAAACTAATATGCAAGTGCTTGTGAAAATCTAAATGTTACTGACACTTTAGAAAACATTATTTTCTATTGTTGTTTTTACATGAATGGTTGTCACTACATTGCTAGATCTGTCAAAACAACAGAGTAGTATATTGGAAGATGACAAAGCAAATTGTGGTAATTTTTTTATGGTTGTTTTTGTTTTTTCTTTGATATTTTAAATGTTTAATAACAAGAAATTCTCATTGAGTTTGTAATTTAACTTAACAAATATTTCCAAAAATTATAAAAATGTCGTCCCCTGACGATTTGCTTAGGCAAGAATGAAATTCAGATAGGGACATGCCTACAACGGATTATTTTTCACAATTAGTTAAATACGTGTGGGATTTTAGCATATTTAATTCCTTTAATCGGCATTTTAATTGATAGGATTTAAATCTGACTTAATGTTTAGCGAATATCGACCAAGTTAAGAAATTTTGTGGTCTAAAGTGGATTTTTAATTTTAGTTTGTTTTATTCAATATATAAAACGGTTTTGTATGGTACGACGAACCAGTTACATGGCCAGTTCCCAATTAACTATTCACTTTTTATTTTAGTTCAAAACGCCCCATTTTTCCCTTACAAAATTTATTTCTTCCACATTAAAACACATTTTTGTTTTCATTCGTAAATTTTTGTTTTCATTTCGAAATAAAACAGTTGTTTTATGTCATTTTACATGGCCTTATTTTCTTCTTTAACATTATTGCTATTAACATTTTCATCTGTTTGTGTCGCTTCATTATCATCATGATAATCTGTTGGTAGTTTATCAATGGCATCTAGAATAAATTTCAATGAATGACCAGTACGTGGCAACCATTCGGACCAACTTTTTGGTTGGGCTGTATAGCGTTCAGAGCCTGCGGTTTCATCATCAACAAAATCTAGATCGCCACCAGATAAAGAACGTCCACCACCCAAATAATCCGTATAATCATAATCACTAACAAGAGGATTAACTTTTGAATAGTAAATGGCAGCAAATGTTGAATAAATAATCAACAAGGCAGTGCCGACCTAAAGGAGAGATAAATTAGAAAAAAGAAAAGGGAAATATTTAATATTTATTATAAAAATTTATATAAATGAATGGGGAAAATGTTTTTAGTTGATCTGTTATTTTAAGAAAATGAATGTTATTTTAGTTTGACTCAAGATCATAAATTAGTATCACTTTCTGTTTAAATTATTTTGAAATCAAAGAAAGATGATACAATTTCTACAAGTAAATTACAAAGAATAAAATTTATTTTATTATTATTTCGATTTGCTTTCAACAGCCACATAAGTAGACTATTATCAAAATATTAACCCACTCAAAGGCGAAAGGCACTGATGATGGCTTTGTAGTGAAAGCCGAAAATGCGCATTCTGCCTTGCTGCTCTTATCGAATTTTTTCAATAATTTTTATTCTTTGTAATTTACTTGTAGAAATTGTATCATCTTTCTTTGATTTAAAAATAATTTAAACAGAAAGTGATACTAATTTATGATCTTGAGTCAAACTAAAATAACATTAATTTATATAAATTTAGGAAATTTAAGTTCATTTCAAATAAATTCATAATGGATTTAGACATACAAGTATTTTAATTTAAGATTTTTTATTTAATTTTAATTATATTAGAATATTTTACTGTAAGATAATTACAACTTTATAGCAAATAAAAGTTTTAGATCTTAGCTTTTCAAGTATATATAATTTCTTTAACAAATTATAGCTAAAAAAACCAAAATTTTCGCATTAATGAAATAAATCACTCAATTAATATCAATCATACGCCCCCCTATATAAAAATATCAGTTTTTTGAATTTTCGTAAAAACGGTTTAACTTTTAAAAAAATGCTTTACAAAATATTTGGTGTAATTAATTTAGATCATATTGTATTAAATGAAATTAAAATATTCTTGTATTTATAGAGTCTTCCTTTCCTTTGAAAAGTTTAACCTGTACAATTAATATTAATCATACGCTCACCTGTACAATTATTATTTTTCACATAATTCAAACAAATGTTTAAAACACACACAAATTTCATAAATCTTTTCATTCATTTTCTGTTAAGATTTTTTTTTTATTAAACTCCACAAAAAACTCTTTTAACAACCCACATATTATGTTGTTTGTTTTATATTTTATTTTATTTTATAAAAGGATATGATACTGTGACTGAGTATGAATGAGTGTGAAGTATGGTCAACACTGATTTGTGACTTCTGTAAAGTAAAAAAGAATGTCAGGTGCCAACTGTATGTTATTTACAAAAATATAGTACAAAACCAGACAAAAAAATTTATAAAAAAAAGCACAAAAAAAGAAGCAGAAAAGACATCTACTCAACCACCTGGTGGTGGAGAGATAGTAGGTGACATATGAACAAAGTGCAGCATATACACTTTATGCATACAAAACAAATTCTGAGTTCACTCATAGAGTAATGGAGCAGATTTTTGGTTTGGAAAAATATTTATACCACCATATCATCCACAAATGTGTTCTTCAGTAATAATTATTTTCGTGGCTGTTGTCAGTTATGTTGCCACTTATAAACGTTCTGGTTTTTTTATATTTCTGTTATTGTTGTTGCTTCTTTAGATGTATGGAAAAGGGAAACTTATTTTGACAAATAACTGTCAGCATATGCATTTTGTTGTTGTTGTTACTTTGACAAAAATATGTTTTATATGAAAAGTATGACAAATTAATTTTCTGTGAATGAGTGAATAAATGAACTATAAATAAAAAGGAATATCACAGATTTAGTAGAGTTTTTAATATAAAGTTTTCCGTCACATTTTAAAAGTAGTAGTTTCAATAGTTTTAACTGCATGTAATAATCAAAATTATAAGAAAATACATACTTTAAATGAATGTTCTTTAGTTTGACTCTAGATCATAAATTAATATCAATGATACAAATTTCACAAGTAAATTACACAGAATAAAAATTTTAAAGAATTCGATAAGACCAGCAAGACAGAATACGTATTTTCGGCTTTCGCTACAAAGCCATTATCAGTGTCGTTTGCCTTGAATGGGTTAAAAATTGATGATCATCTACTTATGTGACAGTTGAAAGCAAATGTTAACAACAACAACAAATTCCTTAGATTGCAAGAATTTCTTCTTATAGAAAAATTTTTACATTCTGGGGACTATTTCTTATAAAAATAGTTCTTAGAGTACAAAAAATATAAAATTTTAAGATTCTGAGAACATAGAAAACTATTAGACTCTGAAGACTTTTTCTTACAGAAAAATCTTCTACTTGTAAAAACTTTTTATTATAAAAAAAATCCATAGATTCTAAGAAATTTTTATAATAGAAAAATGTTCATATTCTGAGGACTTTTTCTATTAGAAAAATCCTCATATTGTAAGAACTTTTTATTACAGAAAAACCCTTAGATGTTAAGAATTTTTTTCTTATAGAAATATTTCTTAGAATCTCAGGATTTTGCTATAAGAAATAGTCCCCATTTCTTATAAAAAAATTTCAGATTAAATATGAGGACTTTTTCTCTAGAAAATTCTGATATTATATTTTTTCTTATAAATAGTAAAAATATAAAATTTTACGATTCTAATAGCTTTTTCTTATAGAAAACTACCGAATTCTGAAGACCTTTTTTATGGAGAACTCCTTAAATTGTAAGAACTTTTTATTAGAGAAAAGTCCTTAGATTCAAAGAAATTTTTAAATTTTTCTTATAGCAAAATTCTTAAATTCTGAGGAATATTTCTTACAAAAGCATTTTCAATTTCCTTTTCTTTTAGAAAAAATCTCAGATTTCTTATAGAAAAATTTTTAGATTGTGAGGACTTTTTCTTATAAACAGCAAAAATATAAAACTATAGAAAGATATCGGATTCTAAAGACTTTTTTTATAGAAAAATCCTCAAAATGTGAACACTTTCGGTTACAAAAAAATCCTTCGATACTAAAAAAAACTTTTCTTATAGAAAAATTCTTGAATTCTGAGGAATATTTCTTATGGAAAATTATTTATATTCTGAGGACTTTTTCTTTTAGAAAAATTCTCAGATTCTAGTTAATTTTTCTTTTAGAAAAAATCTAAGATTGTGGAGACTTTTTCTTATAGAAAATTTCTCAGATTATAGAAGAATTATCCGATTCTGAGAACTTTCTCTTACAGAAAAATTTATAGATTCTGCAGATTTTTTTTTATAGAAAAAAATCTCAGATTCAAAGGAATTTTTTTTATATAAAATTCTCATATACAGAGACATTTAATTACAGAAAGATCTTTACATTTTGTGGCCTTTTTTTAAAAAAATTCTCGGATTTAAACATTTTTAGATTTTAAGGACTTTTTTTTAGATAAAAATTCTCAGTTTCTGAGAAATTTTTATTGAAAGATTCCCAGATTCTGAGGTAGTTTTACTATTGAAAAGTTTTTAAATTTTGAAGGCTACTACTTACTATAGAAAAATTCGTACATTCTGAAGACTTTCCCTAATAGAAAAATTCTCACATTCCAAAGAAACTTCAAAGAGACAAATTCTTAGATGCCGGTTAAATTTTATTGTAAACAAATTTTCAGGTTCTGGAGAATTACTCTTATAGAAGAATTAATAGATTCTATGGCTTTTTTTGTTTTTAATTTTCAAATTCTGAGGACTTTTTCAATATCAATTATAATCTGACAATTTCTCTAAAAAAGTCTTAAGAATCTGAGAAATTTTCTATAGGAAAAACAGAATATGAGGAACTTTTTCTTATAGAATTTAAGATTTTGGGGGATTTTTTTTAACGAAAAAATTCTCAGCTACCAAAGATTTTTCTAATACAAAATCTCCCTGATTTTACAATTTTTTCGTTAAAAAAAATTTCAAATTCTAGAAGTAAAATTTCTTATGGGGAAATTATCAGATTCTAGGAACTATTGCTTTAAAGAAAATTTCAGATTCGAAGAAATTTTATTATAGAAAAATTTTCACATTCTGTAAACCTTGTTTTAAAGACAAATATTAATTCTAGAAAAAAAATTTTTAATAAATAAAATTCCCTAGAAAATGAGGATTTTTATATAAGGAAAGGTCTTTAGATTTTACGGAATTTTTTTAATGAAAACACACTCAGGTCCTAAAGAGTTTTCTAATAGAAAATTTTTCTGATTTTGCAACTTTTTCGCTAAGAAAAATTCCTCGAGATTCGAGGAACTTTTATTACTCAAAAATTTTCAAATTCTGTCGACTTTTTCTTATATAAAAATTTTAATTCTACTGACTTTCCTTTACAAAAAATTCTTAAATTCCTAATGGAAGTATTTATTTATAAGAAAAATTCCCTAGAATATGACGCTTTTTCTATTAGAAAATGTCTTTAGATTTTGAAGAATTTTTTTAATGCAAAAATTGTCAAGAGTTTTCTAAGATTTTACAGTTTTTGTTTTTATTTTTTAGTACACTTTTTTGCTAATTTCAGCAGATTGATTTTAAATTACAGTTTACAACAATTTAGTGAAATTTAGTAGCTGCAGCTAATTATTTATACTAATTTCATTGTACTAAAATTATGATATTTAGTAAGTTTTTTAACTAATTTTAACAAATCGATTTTGAATTGCTGTTTACAGAAATTTTACTAAAATTTGGTAGCGGCTACTAATTTTTTCTACTAATTTTATTGTACTACAGATCAGCAGACATGTGTTGCTAAAATTAGCAAAAAAAAATACCGCTGGGCTCAAAACAGTTAAATTTTCCGTAATAAGAGCAAAATTTTCAGTAGCCATTACAGAATTTTTGGTTGAGTGTTATACTGACTTTTAGGTGCAACAGAAAATGCAATTGATCTAAAAACCGTTAAAACTTTTTTTTATATTATTATCTCTTAAAGATGTTGAGAATTTTTTCTATCGACGCAGACATTTTCAGTGTATTGTTAAATTTATTGAAATTAAATTACAGCTCACCTGAAAAACAGCCCAAAACTTATAGGAACCCTCGGTGATAACAAAATCATAATAACCCTTTAATGGATCTCCCTTAATATATCTGCCTTCACCAACATCATCTGCGGCTGTTGCCACCTCAGTATTACTAGAAGTTTGCCTTTTGTCTCTTAAACCTGATATGTCTTTTACAATTGTTTTATCGCCTTTAGATCCCTTACGTGGCTCAACTTTAGCACTTTGTTCTACTAGTGCTTCTTCTTCTTCCGAAGAAGTATCTAATTCGCTGCTAGAGATGGTCGTGGTGGTGGTGGTGGTGGTAGCTGGAGCTGTAGTGGTAGTTTGTTTCTTTGGATTCTTAGTCGTTCTTTGTGCAGGTTTCTTATTGTTATTCAATTTTTGTTTTTGCTGTTGTTGTTGCTGTTGTTGTTTAGCTGTATTATTTCTAAATTGTATTTGTTGTTTGTATTTTTGTTTTGCCAATTCTTCTTCGTTGTTATGACGTTGTGCCATAGTATTCCAAGAGGAAGCAAAAGATTGATATAAATCCCACATAGTTTTAAGAGTTTTTATAATGGATAATAAATTCATTACTTGGCCTTGTTGTTCAGGTTTCTGCAAATCTTGGGAGGGTGAAGCTGTATTATGGTACTGTTGCATTTGATGAGAATTTGGTGCAGAATGTGGTGGCATATAATCATAATCGTCCATATACATGTCATAAGGATCACTAAAAAAACATATAAAACATTAGTTAAGGTTAATTAAAACTTGAAAAAATATATTTAATATTTCCTAAAACCGATTGATAATCATAAACTGATCTACTAAATGTAAATTTGAGAATAGAAAATTTAAAATTGTAATGCTAAATAACTGCTTTATAACGCAGCATTTGTTTGGCCTGCTAATCTGAACTGAAAAAGGAATAACAGCTGAGAATTATCAATTTATGACCATCATTAGATTCATGTTATTTATTAAATTGTTTTCTTAAATAATATTTAATAAAATTCTTTGACAAAATGTTAAAAAATATTTGTATTTTTGTATAAAATATGACAAATTAAAAATTGGTGTATGTGGCGTATGATTAATATTAATTAAGCCGACATTTTAATTAATGTTAAATATTTACTTCTTAGGTTGTAATTTTTTAGGCAAACTATACATATTAAGAAATTAAACACATCAGGCTATGATATATATAAAGTATAGTAACATTTTTATAAGTAAGTATCCAAAACATTTGCAACTGAAAGTGATAATTATTTTTTGGTGTATTGAAAATTGTAGTTTATTTTTGCTTCTGTTCATTAAACCTTATACCACTTTCATTTAATTCAGTTCTTTTAATTTACTAATTATATATTTATATAGATTTTTATTTAATTCATTGAGAAAATGTAATAATCATTTTTTTTTTTAATTCAATATTTTAAATAATGCATGTTTTGCATTATTAGTCTTATTTATAGGGATTAGTTGTTTAATGTAAAATTATAATGTTAATTAGGATTTAATTTTCAAAACAAAATGTAGAATAATATTCCAAACTTTAAAGAAAAAATTAAAAATTTTTAAATGTTGTACATGGCGTATGATTAATATTAATTACTGAGATTAATATATTCAATGCTCGATTAAGCCTTTCTTATGCACAATTTCTTCCACAAACTTTATATATTTGGAAACCTAAGACTTTCAGCTTTCTTACTAGTAGAACTTTGTATAATTTGTTTAATTAATATTCAATATACTTGCAGTTGAAAGTGATAATAAAATAATAAAAAAGATATAAAATTCAATTATGAATTTTTGTTAAAAAAGAGAATTCCTTGTTTCTAAGGAAATCCTATACAGAAGATCACATCAAAACGAATATTTAATTGCTAGAGATCTCAGTCATTTTTTATCACTTTTGTTTAAAAAAAAAAATATAGATTTCTTATTTTTTAAATAAATATACCACTTTTAATAAATTTTAAATTTGTTTCTTAAGTTAACAAACATGTTCTTTAAATATTGTTAAAATATTAAACTACGAAAACAACTTTGTTTCTTTGTCGTTAACATTTTGCCAACATATTTTATTGTCTGTCATGGTTGTCAAACGTTTCCTGTACTTTATGTATATCATGTATGTATATCTGTCGTCTGTATGTAACTAAGTTTCTATATCATCTTTGTCTAACTGCTGCTTGCATGCTGCTTCTTTTTTGAGTATCAAGCCACAGTTTTTACGGCTCGTTGCTTAACACCAGAAAAGACCCTCATAAAATAGCATTGAAAAGGAAATGATAACGTTGCAAAACTTCTACTATACTGCACAAATGCACATCTATAACTATACAACACACAAACAAACAAACAAAAAAAAAACGCCAACCATTTCCTTACTTTTGACTAATTTACCATCAAATACTCATATATTCTATAGAATATATACACACAAACAGAACTGTATACACATATTTATACATACAATACTTTGTCCCAGTTCTACCATCACATCCGCGTGGTTTTTAGAGCCAAAAGAGATGAAATTTTGAAAATTTCATTGTATGACTTTTATAGCATATGAATGCTTAAAATTGTTTGTATATATGTATGTATACTTATCACAAGTTTATTGATAATTTTAATGTTTGTCAGAATGTTTTATGTATGAATGCATACAACAAATGTATAGAAGTTGACAGGCTTCAACATGTTTATTTACAAATTATAGATATTTTCTTTGTAAAATTCAAATAGAGATATAACTTCAAATAACAACTCAATTAGGTTTAGTCATATAGAAAATTTTTGATTTTAAAGTGATTTAAATTTAATAATTGAATAAATGTATATGGGAACTTTGCAAAGTGTCACAAATTATTTACAAATTAATTCTCAATATTTTAAATAATATCTTACGAACCGAAATACAAATATTAAGACTTTATCTTTGATGGCATCTAAATAATTTAGAATTAAATTTTTCCAATAATGATACTCCATGATAGGCCATGTTTAGGCTTTCCAAAAACATATACTTTGTAGCCATATTAGTGCCTTCAAATTAGAAATTTTATATTAAAAAAATTTACTACTTAATTAATATTAATCATATGCCCAGTACAAAATATTTATTCTTTTCTTAAATTGCTTAAAGACCTCAAAAATTATTATACATTTCTTTAAGCAAAAACAGAAATAGTTTACAGGAATTAGTATACAGTAAAATTACTTCCCATAGCGAATATGTACAAGTAACCGAAAAATTATCGCGTTTTCTTTGAGATATTGAAACAAAATCATACAATAATTTTTATTTAAAGGTAATAATTCAGCCTAATTTTGTGCCCATTATCAACGTCATCAAAAAAGTTTAATATTTATTTTTAGTAATTTTTTTGGATTTCTTTTGTTCTAAAAAATCTTTCTTTTTTTATTTTTTTAATATACTTTGACTTTATCTTGCACAATGCTTCGTCCCGTGGACAAAAATCAAAAAAAAATAAGATTAAAGACACATTTTTTGAAAGATAATAAAGCCACTCAAATAAATGTGAAAAAAATATTTGGTGTCACTGTTTTGCCGCCACGAGAGGGCGCTAAACTCAGAGAATTTTATACGAAAATGACTGACCAGAAAAATGGGGTTTAATTGTTTCACGAAAATAATTTTCAAAAATACATTTTTTTAAAAGATTTTTTTTAGTTATTTCCATATATTTGTAGTTAAATTAAAATATAGATTTTAGTATATCTTTGTAAAATATTTATTTTTTATTTCTCCTAAAAAGACATTTTTTTGTTGAAAATCCAAAAATTACTTAAGTTTGATAGAGTATAAAAAAATTAGATTTTTTTTTTTTTTAATTTTTTTGTAAGTTCATACTGTTGAATAATAGATTTATAAAAAAAAATTAATTACTAATTTTTACCACAAATTAAAAAAAAAATGGATTTTTTGAAATGCCTAAATTCATGATTTTTACACAAATTTCATGCATTTAAGAGTGTTTAGTATTCAAACCATGTGAACCTTCCATTTTAGGTATAGGATGTGTTGAGCGAACTTATGTAAAACACTACGAGAAACATTTTTGTGGAACATTCTAACCCTCTAACTCTTCAATGAAAGGGAATTTTTTGGGCCATTTTTAAAAAGAGACAAAAAAGACCCCTAAGTTAAAGAGTTAGAGGGTTAAAATGTTCCACAAAAATGTTCCTCGTAGTGTTTTACATAAGTTCGCTGAACTCAACCTATACCTAAAATGTAAGATTCCCATGGTTTCTTCCTAAAATCCAGGTTTGTAGGACATTTGAGCGCCAATTCTGAATAAGTACGAAATTAACCCTTAAACACATTTTAAATTTTTACTTATTACTGGCCTTTAGGTTAATTTTTCAATGCTAATGTCTTCAGAGACTTATAGTAGAATTTCATGACAAATATTTTTACTGAACATTTTAACCCTCTAACTCTCCCACTTATGGATCGTTTTTGTCCCTTTTTAAAAAGGGGCCAAAAAAGTCCCTTTAATTGATGAGATAGAAGGTTAAAGTGTTCCACAAAAATGTTCCTCGTAGTGTTTTATATAAGTTCGCTGAACACAACCTATACCTAAAATGGAAGATTCCCATGGTTTCTCCCTAAAATCCAGGTTTGTGGGACATTTGAGCGCCAATTCTGAATAAGTACGAAATTAACCCTTAAACACATTTTAAGTTTTTACTTATTACTGGCCTTTAAGTTAAATTTTCAATGCTGATGTCTTCAGAGACTTACAGTAGAATTTCATGACAAATATTTTTGCGGAACATTTTAACCCTCTAACTCTTCCACTTATGAATCGTTTTTGTCCCTTTTTAAAAAGGGGCCAAAAAAGTCCCTTTAATTGAAGAGATAGAAGGTTAAAATGTTCCACAAAAATATTCCTCGTAGTGTTTTACATAAGTTCGCTGAACATAGCGTATGCCTAAAATGGAGGATTCACATGGTTTCCTGTATTAATCATATTTAATTTTTTTTTTTTTTTTAGAAAAATTATTTTAACCCATAAAGGCATTTTTTTTTTAATAATGACTCGATTTTACCCACATTTGGCACAAATATTGCTTGACCTTATATCAATTCACGTGCTAAATTTCATCGCAATCGGATAATTTTTGCAGGTTTTATAAAGATTTTAAAATAAAGGATATATGGCAGGACTAAGAGTCCTTGGTTCTATTTTGATAAAAATTGACACAAACGTTTCCAGTTTAATGTGCATCTCAATGGATACTTTTTGTAATTTTACGTCCATTTATGTAGCTAATATAATATTTTTAAATTTCAGGACCTATGGGAGGTGGGCGTGTCCTTGGCCCGATATTTCCAAAAATTAAACTTTTTCTTAACTAAGGGGTTCTATGTCAGTATACCAAATTTCAAAACTATGTATCCACTCCTTCTATTTTTGTCCAATCGTTATATGGGGACGAAGCACTGTGCATCGATAACGAATCATATCTACCGGTCTACCCGAAACTATTTCATAGTTCAGTAAATATTACCTTCGGCTAGTGCAGATCAAATACGATCGAAACTCGTCTAGTGGACATAAACGATCCATTTTTGAGTGAAAATTTTACATTTAATACGTAAATCGTTGGTTACTCGCGTCGTTAGTTTTAGGTTGCTCGTATGTTATATTACATCAAAGGAAGCAGATCTTTGCCGAACCTAGACAACTGAGTTACACCCCAGCTGGAAAATAAACCACCTTAATACGATTATGTATACACTAGACCGTACCTCAAAAAAAAAAGTTCGCCGTACACCGTCCAATCTAAATTATTTTTGCAAGGAGGTCTCAAAAAAAAATTTTTTTTTGCCGAACGTAGGGGTCGTTGGGGTTTTACATTTTTCGTTATATCTTTGGCATTTACAGTCGGATCTTAAAGTGTAATACATCGATGTTTTTCGCTCGAGTGGACCAATGTTTTGCTCTAAGCATTATTGACCTCAAGTATTCCGTTCTAGAATTTACCCACCATATCTCAGTTGCTACCACCCTAATGTAGCGCGCTAATGTCAGAAAATTAAAGATCGCAAAAAATCGTTAAACTTTTGCTAAGGAGGTTTCTCGATAAACCGAAATTTTTTTTCAGTGGATTTTTTCTTTATAGCAAAACACTGGTCTCCTCGAGACAAAAAAAATCGATATATGTATATCACTCTAAAATACGACTTCAAATGCCGAAGCTATAACAAAAAATTAAAAAAGGCGACCCCTGGAATTGCCTTGCAGAAATACTTTATATTTGAAGGTGTACCGCGCACTTTTTTTTGCCTGTTAGGTGGTACGGTCTAGTATACACCATAACATTTTATACACTAGTATCTAATTGTTTTAATTTACAAATTGCTAACTAAATTGTACAATTTTAAACAGCTTAGTCTTAAAGCTTTTAAAGCCAGCTTACTATGTTTAACGTTTCAAAAACAATTCGTAATGAAAAATCAATTTAAAATTAAAAAGTTGTAAAGCATTGTCTATACTTTCAATATCAATTTTTTATCGCTTCATTGTCTGCTGATTTATCATTATATCTCCATTTATATCGTTGTTACTTTATATACTCCCTAATGACTTTAAATATTTCACTTGTTTTATATTGAAATTAAATAATATTTTATATATCATATATTTAAATACATTTTCAGTTTAATATTTTTTTAATAGTCATATTTTTCACATTTATTCTTTTTATTGCAAATACATTTTATTATTGCTTTTATATTTGTATATGTACGTGATGTTATTCATTTCAACATAAATTACAAACAGAAACTTTTTAAAAACAAATTTTTCGGTTTTCCTTTTTATTTGACATTAAAAAGTTATTAAACTTTTTGTTGATGATGATGTTTTTTTTTCTAAGTGGCTTTTTTATTTGCTGGTTTTATTGTGACCAATGAATGACTGCTTATTTGTAAAAAAAAAAAAATATGGTTTTGTTTATAATAAAATAAGTCTAAAGTTAAGTTACCACTCTTACGTCTCCCTAAAAACCAACAAAACACAAGAATTTTTTCAATAAAATAATATTATAGGAATTAAATAGAAATTTGAAAACAAATGGAATTTAAAATAGCTGAATATAGATTTAAATTATTTTAGAAATTTCAACAAATATATTTTTAAAAAAATATATATAATTTAGAAGAATATTTAAAAATATATATTTTGGTATACTCTACGTTAGACCGTATTTTTTTAATTTTTCGTTATAACTTCGGCATTTACAGTCGGATCTTAAAGTGTGATATATCGATTTTTTTCCCTCAGAAGACCAATGTTCTATATTTAGCTATAAAGCAAAAATGTAATGAAAAAAATTTAAAAAGGCGACCCCTACGTTCGGCAAAAAAAATTCCAAACCTCCTTGCAAAAATAATTTAGATTCGACGGTGTACGGCGAACTTTTTTTGTGGTACGGTCTACTGTACGTATGATTAATATTAATTTAAAGAACATAGTTTTAAATATTTATTATTTGTGTTTTAACAAAATATTTGTTATACAAACTTTATATTATTAAAATTTTAAGGTTCTAAGCTTTTATATAATTTAATATATTGGAAAATTTTAACACAAAATATTAACCTAAAATTTATAAAATCCTAAAAATATAATTATAAATATTTAAACTAACAAATATTTACATAATTTTAAAAATTTTTCATATGAATTATTTTAAAGTTTGTAATGTATAACATATAGCGGAGCAGCGGGTAATATAAGAAATCAACAGATAGATATGTTTAAAAAAAAAATTTTTTTTAATAATTTTATTCTGTTAACGCAGAACTGTAGAACTCAAATTACACAAATGAATAAATAAAAAAGCTAAACCAATATTATAGATACACTATCCCACTTTACCACACATTACCCTAATTCTTCTGTGATATCCATAGTTTTTACTTCATGCATATTTAAACTATTTTCCCTTCAAGTTTAAACATTATTTTTTTTTTTTAAACTGCTTCAAAGTTTTGTTTAAATTCCTTTACTTTTTATAAAGTGTTTATTTAATGTTTTAAAAATATTTATTTGTTTGTTGTTTAAAACTCGTATATACCTACATCATCAACACTTTAAGCAAACATCTACATTTGTAGCATTATCAAAAGTATTTATAGGTAATTTAACTATATAAATAAAAAAAACTAATTTCATTACTACTTCCAAATATTTATAGCATAAAACATGTAAAGGATTTTTCTTTACATTAAAACAAATATTTAGTTTTAACTTCACTATAACTATAATACATGGAAATATTATATATTTTGTGTATGAAACACAGACAAAAATAATATAAAACTTTTGTATGTGTGTGAATGTGTGCATGTGTGTGTAAAGGAAAATTATTTGCTAAAATTATAATTTTGCCTAAAGGACTTAAATAAAGTAGATTTTCTAGGATAATAATATCGTAAAACTGATTCATTAGGTAAGGGATTATTGAGTGTTTGTTGGCAGAAATTTGTAGTATAAAAATATAATTTAAAAAGGAAAAAAGGTAAGAATTCAAACAGATTTAGAAAATATGTATAAAAATAAAAGTTTTTAAATATGGCGTATGATTGATATTAATTGTGAAAGTTTTCTGTTAATATTGAAACTTAATGAAAAATAATAAAGCTTAATGAAAAAAAAACTATGCACAACGTTAATATCCCATCAAAAAAAGAGATGCGGAAGCAGTAGAAAAAACACTACAACTGATGATCTAGATGTACTTTTTTTTAACATAAAAACTAATGATTTTAACATTGAGTTGTCATAGGAGGGGAGTACTCCCACTTGAACATTTTGTCAGTACTTTTTGAACGAGTGCAAAATAAGCTCTTTTTCACCAACTAAAAGTTTAAAAAAAAATTCTTCACAAAAAAATTATAGTTTTTTCATTTTTAACTCAACAATTTTCTTGAGCGCAAAATTAACCAAATTAACCTTCTTTGTTAATTTTTAACTCCAAAATTTTCTTGAGCGTAAGGTTTGTGGTTTATATATAATATGTTCTTTTATTTTCGATATTTCGCTACTCCATTGTGTAGCATCTTCAGGAAATAACAATTGAATTAACAAATTATAAACAATTTGAAAAAGTTTTTGAAAAAAAAAAAAAAAAAACATTTTTAGCGGCGGGTGACTGGCCTGAGAGGATACATTTTCATGTGGATATTATTTTTTACGCCCAATCTAGCGTAAAGTGCATGGAGAGTTGAAAAAATAACACTGTTGCACATATGGGTGCTCTATTGAGCGCCAATTGTGAATAAGCACGAAATTAACTCTTAAACACATTTTAAATTTTGACTTATTTCTGGCATTGAACCTAAATTTAAAACTTTAGTGTTTTCAGTGTTTTTAGTAGAACTTTATGGCAAATATGTTGCGGAAAATTTTAACTCTCTAACTCTTTAAATTAACAGTCGTTTATTACCCCTTTTAATAAAGGAGCCAAAAAATCCCTTTAGTTGAAGAGCTAGAGGGTTAAAAAGTTCCACAAAAATATTTGTCATAAAATTCTACTCTACGTCGATAAAGACATCAAAGTTGCTAATTTAAGTTCAATGCCATAAACAATTCAATACTTAAAATGTGTTTAGGGGTTAATTTCGTACTTATTCAGAATTGACGCTTAAATGTCCCACAAACCTGGATTTTATGTAGGAGGAAACCATGTGAATCTTCCATTTTAGGTATAGAATGTGTTCAGCACACTTATGTAAAATACTACGAGAAACATTTCTGAGGAACATTTTAACCCTCTAACTCTTCAACTTATGGGTCTTTTTGGTCCCTTTTTAAAACGGGGTTTAATTGAAGAGTTATAGGGTTAAAAAATTAAATCTCGCACAATTACAGTGTTGCCATATTTGAAGCCCATCATCTTTCACCCCATATCCCCTTTCCAAAGAAAGCAACACGTTAATTAATAGGACGAATTTCATGACTTTTGCTTCTCTTAAAAAAAAAAAAAAAAAGAAAAGGGATTTTCCCTAAATGGCGCACACGTGCAGTTTTAAGCTGTTTGTTGCTGGTCATGATGTAACTATGTAGACTGATATCAGTGTTGCTAACTGTTTAAAATTTAAATCTTCAATAAAAACTAAAAAAAAAAACAAACGAAAATTTTAAAACCGCATAAATTTGAACTCGCATAAAACGAATTAGTTTAAAATGAGGGTTGAGTGTATATGAGAACAGAGTATACTTATTGAAAGATCTCCAAAATTAAATGAGAGACATTCAGAGTTTAGTTTTGACACACATTTTGATGTTTACCGCTTAAAACAACACTAACGGTCATCAGAAGGTTAAAAGTTTGTATAAATATTTGCATTTTCATTGTCTAAACAACAGCTACTACGTTACATATTCACCAAAGCTTCTATAGTTTAAGAATTATAGATAGTTAAATCAATTTTGAGGACATGTAAACCGCCTGGCTGGTTTACACCGCAGAAACCTAATTTTTGCATAGATCTTATTTTTCACTCTCAACCTATCCGTAAATATGCGGGGAGCTAAAAAAAATAACACTTTGGCCAGTGTTGCCACTTTTTGAATAATTATTCAAAAACGGGACTGTTTACACATTCGTTGGACAATTTTTGAATAAGGACATTTTTGTGTAGTTTTCGTGTAATTACACTTTTTACAGAAATTTCCGTAAATTCATTTCCAGAGCTTTTTAATAATGAAAACTAGTCGATAACACTTACCACAAATTTCTATTTTCCGACGAATTATATCGTAAATTTGTTCCAAACTAAGCCCAATGAAGAAGAAATTAAAAACATTGGTCTATATTTAATTTGTATTTTTAACCCCGTTCATGTTTTGTGAACATATTTTCCAAACTTCATTTAAAAAAAAAGTAGTTTCCTCTTGGGTGGCAAGATCATTTGAAAATGCTGCCACAGAGTGAAATTTGTATTATTGGTTCAAAAAACTAGTAATTTTCAAAGTTTTTGAACAGCTTTTATCCCAGCGTAAAATTTTATTGCTGTAGTTTCCATGATCAGAGAAAAATTTTGTTAACTCATCACAGTGGTTCAGAATCCAAATATTTTGAAAATAATTCAGCAATTTAGAAATAGTTAAACTAGAAAGATTTCTTTTAACTATGAACGACACCATATATTTTTTCAGTATTTTAAGCCTGAAAAATACGCATTTAATTTTTCTTTAGTTAATAGAATATTTTTTGCAAACATAACCAATATTTTTGAGATAAATTGGCCTTCATTTGCTCTGCAGAAAATTGTACCACACTCTCAGAACAATTCCGTTGTGACAACCGAATTTTTTCCAACCGAATTGGCTCGGTTGCTGCAACCTCGTAATTCGGTTGTCTCAACCGAATTCAGTTGTGGCAACCGATAATTCGGTTGGTGCAACCTGAATTCGGTTGCTGCAACCGAATTACGAGGTTGCAGCAACCGAATCAATTCGGTTGGCAAAAAATTCCGTTGCCACAACGGAATTGTTCTGAGAGTGCAGGTTATTGAAAAAATGCAAAATTTCAGGCAGACTTTCACAATGCTCGAGGGGGTCTAGTTTGGTATCAAGTGGCACTGTGGGCTCAGCCAGAAAAACTTAAGCTTAAAATTACTTTGACTTCGACCCTGAGAAATTTCATCGTAATCCATCCGGCCGGTAAGAAATCACTACATTATTTCCAAAATATTTTTGATTCTGTCCCACAACGCGAAGAAGAGTTCGTCTAAATGGCCTCATATATTATTTGGAAAAATATAAAAAAAAAATTGTATAACTGTTTTGTGTAATTTCATACAGTTTTGGATAATTTTTGACCTACAGCTGTGTAATTTTTTGTTTTACTGGTGGCAACACTGCTTTGGCACATATGGTGCTCTACTGTTCACGTTATGTATACCTGAACGTATACTTAATATAATAATAAGTATACGCCAGAGGTACTAGCTTATAAGAGAACTAATATTTACATAAATGTTTACTAAATATTTCTAAAACTTTCAAGATCAATAGAAAATCATCTTAACATTTTTCCAAAAAAAAATTTGACTGATTTTCAGATATACTGAGTTTTTTATTCCACTAAAAATTCAGAGGTTGTACCGATTTTTAGCAAATTTTTAATTTTTCTTTAAATTGTCTATATAAAATATTTTGAAATTTCTTGCATTTTTCCAAATTCCATTATATTATAATAAATATTATTTTATTGTAGATTTTCTTAGTTGATCTGACGATTGTTACAATGAGTGTTATTTCTGTTCAGTTTTAAGATCAAATACGACAAATTCCAAATAGAATTTGCAATTTGTTTAACATCAAATAGAGAAATATCTTATGAAAAAAACTTTCCTAGGACCAATGCTTGACAATTAATGAATTTTCAAGTACTACCAAGTAATATCAACAGATTGTCTTTATTGGGTTTTCTCTAGGTTATAATGTAGATTTAAGTTTTTGGTATTTACATGAACTCCAAAGTGAAAAACGTTATGAGAAATAAACTCAAACAATTTTCAGTATTTAGTTATTTTTGCATTGCAACGAAAATCACATCTTTCTAACAAAGCTTTTATTTTTCGCTATGATATATTCTTATTATATTAAAAAACGAACGAAAAACATTAATTTACCAAAAAAAGATCAACTATACATACCTTTCATTTACATTAAAAAACTTCCCGAATTTGTCAATATTTAACCATGTCCACTTCGTCTACTTTTTAGATAAATTACAAAATGTATTTTATGTTTTATTCGTAACATATAGGGCAATAAATTTTGTACATTATACATTAATAAGTAAAAAAAAAATTGTTTTGGCTAAACAGTTGTTATGGAAAGCCTCATATAAATACTTTTAGAAAATTCTCCTATGCTCACAGTTTCGTAAGATATACAAATTAAAACTAATTGACGTAAAACCATTATGCTTGATTCATATATCCATAGGACATATCAGTAGCATCATTATCCAATTCATTGACATATGTTCCCAGTTAGAGTATTATATTTGTTTAAATAACATTTTCTTTTATATCCTTCAATTGTTCATTGACGTTGATTCTTATCAATGTAGTTTATACTCTATATTATGTATTTGTATTTACAAATTAACTTATATAATTTCCTGTTTTTTTTTATTCACTTATTTTTATAAAGGAATCTTTTAAAACGCTTTATTAGAATACCTGCTGTTTATTTAAACAACCTGTTTTTTATTGCTAACTGCAATTGTAAATGTAGTTTTAGTTTATTTTATTTCTTTTTTTACCATTTTGCTATTTACTACACCCAGAAAACAGATTCAGTTATGATAACCCCATTTGTAGTCAATCGCATGGTTCAGTTGTGGTAGCCGAATTTTTCAGTTGTGGCAACAGAAAACCAATTGGGACAGGACTAATTTGACTGTGACAATGGAATTTCAGTTGCACCAAGAATAATTCTGTAGCCACAACCGAAAAATTCATTTGTTGCAAATGAACCATTCGATTGGCAACAAATGGGGTTGTCAGCACCGAATCTGTTTTCTGGGTGTACTGTAACAATGTGCAACCTGCTGCGTTTGGTATGAACTACTACTAAATATTTGCTACCTGGCTTATTTACTATATGTCACTTTATATAGTTTATTCGCAATAATAAATATCTTCTTCTACGAGAAGTTGCTATTATCCAACTTTTCAGTAATGTTTGAATAGCAAATGTTGCAAATTTTTAATATAAAAATATCAGTGCATAGTTATTATTGAGGTTGTAGTAAAGTAAATTAACAAAAGAAATATTTAAATTGATACAGGATTTTTTTGTTACTACAATTTTTTTTTTTTTATAAATATACAATAAATATCAGGTTTGTGAATAGAAAATGAAAACAATCAATCAAACTGGGAAAAGGAATTAATTGAGAAAATAAAAAAGTTCATAAATTATATTATTTTACATCAAATATCTTTTATTTAAATTGCAAGTTGAGTAAAAAACCCCATTGAGGATTGAAGTTGTTACTTTTAGCTTTAATTTGAGTTAATTTTTAATTTTAATCCTATTGTTAGTTTTTCTGTTAAAGAGCTTTCAATCGAATTATTATATAATTAATATTACTCATACGTCTACACAAGTTAGTTTAAAACTTGTTCTCTTTTCATTGTTATGTATTTAAAATTTAAGCTGATTTAGCAGGTACAATGTTAAGTTTATTAAACGTTAATGTAAAACCCATTAGTTTAGCAGGTGCTTATAAAGAGTTTTTATACAAAAAGGGTTCAAATTAAAGGCAAACATCTAAAGGAATATAACGTCAGTGGACGTATTAACTGAAGAGTTTGATAAAAGGTCGATATCGCTTAAAAGTTTTCGTTAAAAGCCACGCCCACTTGAAACAAGTGACAAGTAAAAAAAAAAAAAAACGTTGCATTAAAATTCTGCACATTTTTCTGAACCAGTTCCTCTTTTTTCGGGGCAAATTTAGCCACTGATTTGATCTTTAAAAATAAAGGAAACGGGAATAAATTTAGAAAAACCTTGAATCGTTTCTAACATATTTTCCACCACTGTATATGTCCACAGACTTTTTCAATTTCAGTATAGTCTTTGTAAATAAATGTTTTCCCAAAGACTTTTTCAGACATAATGGTTTTTTAAATTTAAAAAATTCCATTACCATTAAATTTTACTGATTGAGTTCCAGCTAATAACCTCGAACTAATGACCTCTAAATATTCATTATGTTATTTATAAAGAAAGTTATAATTTATACTAACTTTTATTTACATCGCTACGCTGCTGTTAATAATTTTAAATAACCCTTTTTTATAGTGAAAGAGCAGAAAATATAAAAAAATTAAAGAATTTTCATTTTAATCCCTTAAACATAATTAACTATATGTATATTAATAAAACATGTTATATAAAATCTCTTACTCTTAGCTAAATATTAAAAAAAAAATACTTGAAAGACATGCTGCGACATGCTCATATAGCATATTTGACATTTAACACCCTTTGAGTTAAATGGTATTTAACCCACTATATACATAATATATTAAGAATAGAAATAAAATATTAACCCCTTGGCGAACTTGCAAATATATGAGTCTTTCCATACCAACTGTCTCGAAAATATTTATTATATCAATATCAAACTTAAAGTATGTCAAACAGTTCGGTATTTCAAAAGGGCAAAATCGGCCATCGGTTAAAAAGTTATATGAATCAAAATGTTAAGCAACCTCTAAATTATGTCTTTTTTATCTCCCTGGCTGAGATTTGAAACCATTGACATGGAACGATATATAAATATTCATAATTGTAACCTAATTTACATAAAATCATTTTAAATTCAGTAGCATTAAGGTTAAGAAGAAAAATTAACCTTTTTCTCTAAAAATTATGAACACATTAATTCAAATTCAAATCAGACTAGATCTAGTTTTTATATGGACAGGATTTATCAGTAATTTTCCATTAAATTGTATTAATTGTTTGTACCTTTACGTTATTATAAGCTTGTCTCTATTTTTTCAACAACTCATCGGCTGTAGGGATCGATTCGGTTATTCCTAAATGAATTAAGTTTTTAAAGTTCTGTCAAGAAAATTAAAATAAATTTAAAAACAACAAAAAAAAATTGTTATCACCCATGCTGTCCCTAAATGGGTTAAGGTTTTAAGGTTCTGTCAAAAAAAATAAATAAATTTAAAAACAACAAAAAATATGTTTATCTCCCAGACTGTTCGTCAATAGGTTAGGTTTTTAAGGTTCTGTCTATATAAAAGAGGTGATGGAATTATATCAGCCGTGAAGATAAAAATAGAGTAAGATTTAGAAAAATAGTAGAGGCCTTATGATCTAACTGGAGAGAAGGATGACAGAAGAAGAAAAAAAAAATAAATTACCCATGTTAAAATCGAAATACATATATATGAACATACATAATCATATATGGACTTGTGTATGATCGTGCATGGGCATACATAGTCCTATATGTCCATATCTAGTTTGATGTATGACCATACATGATCTCATATATTTTCATATATCTTCGGATCCGAAATTTGAGGGTATATGGCCGTACATGTTCATATATGACCATATATGCTCATATGTCATTCATATATTATCATATATGGTCATATATGGACATATACCTACATATACCCTCAAATTTCGGATCCGAAGTTATATAAAAATATATGAGATCATGTATGGTCATAAATTCAATTATGCATGAAGGTATATGACTATGTATGCCCATGCATGATCATATGTAAGCCAATGTATGATCATGTATGTTCATATATATTTCGATTTTTACATGGGTACCCAATTAAAAAAAAATTAATATGGAGCTTTATATGGTAATATATAACTTAATGTGATCCATATACCATTTCATCCGAAAAATGGCCCTATATAATTGTGTCAGTTGGTTATCACTTTTTATCTAATTGTATCAGTTTAGATCTTAACTGATTAGATTATATATTAAGCATATGAAATTTTATCTGATTTTGACCTGATACAATTTTATGGGTTTATGTCGCATGGTATTAGTTTAGATCCAAATTGATACATTACTATACAAACTTATATAGTTATATCTGAATTTTGACCTGATGCAATTAGATCTGCTTTAAAACTTTGATACAATTATATAAGGCAAATGTCGTATACAAATATATTTTATTTATATAAAATTGTATCAACATCGACCTAAACAGATACCATTAGATATAAACCGCTAAAATTGTATCAGGTCAAAAATTGGATATAATTTCATCTGAATAATGTATAATTTTATTAGTTGAGATCTAAACTAATACAATTAGATAAAAACTGATAAACAACTAATACAATTACATCGGGCCATTTTTCGGATGAAACAGTATATTTATACAGATATAACTTAATCGCATTTTATACGACTATATGTAACTGTTTTTACTCGGGTAAATAAAAAACGAGTAAAAAGGTTAAAGTCGGGCATGCCGACTATAGAATACCCTACACCAGTCTGGGTAAAAGCCAACTAATGTCACCAAAATCAATAGGCTGCGTTATTGGGCCAATATAGGTCTGTGTACCAAATTTCATCAAAATATCTTAATATTTGCGACCTGCAGCGTATAAACAGTATAATTTTGGTAGGACCCTTATATGGGCACTAGGTCTAAACATGGACCGATGTTCATCAAATTCAATAGGCTTCGTCCGTGGGCCAAAATAGGTCTGTGTACCAAATTTCGTCAAAATATCTTAATATTTACGACGTGCATCGTATAAACAATATAATTTTGGGGGGACCCTTATATGGGCACTAGGTCTAAACATGGACCGATGTTCACCAAAATCAATAGGCTTCGTCCTTCGGCTGCCATAAGTCGGTGTACCAAATTTCATCAAAATATCTTAATATTTGCGACCTGCAGCGTATAAACAATATAATTTTGGTAGGACCCTTACATGGGCACTAGGTCTAAACATGGACCGATGTTCACCAAAATCAATAGGCTTTGTCCTTGGGCCAACGTAGGTCTGTGTACCAAATTTTATCAAAATATCTTAATATTTGCGACCTGCAGCGTATAAACCATATAATTTTAGTAGGACCCTTATATGGGCACTAGGTCTAAACATGGACCGATGTTCACCAAAATCAATAGGCTGCGTTACTGGGCCAATGTAGGTCTGTATACCAAATTTTATCAAAATATCTTAATATTTACGACCTGCAGCGTATAAACAGTATAATTTTGGTAGGACCCTTATATGGGCACTAGGTCTAAACATGGACCGATGTTCACCAAAATCAATAGGCTGCGTTATTGGGCCAATATAGGTCTGTGTACCAAATTTCATCAAAATATCTTAATATTTACGACCTGCAGCGTATAAACAGTATAATTTTGGTAGGACCCTTATATGGGCACTAGGTCTAAACATGGACCGATGTTCACCAAAATCAATAGGCTGCGTTATTGGGCCAATATAGGTCTGTGTACCAAATTTCATCAAAATATCTTAATATTTACGACCTGCAGCGTATAAACAATATAATTTTGGTAGGACCCTTATATGGGCACTAGGTCTAAACATGGACCGATGTTCAAAAAAATCAAACTTGTTCGTCCTTGGGCCAACATAGGTCTATGTACCAAATTTCATCGAAATATCTTAATAGGTGCGACCTGTAGAGTGCGTACAAGATTGCATGGACAGACAGACAGACGGACGGACGGACGGACGGACAGACGGACATCGTTAAATCGAAATAAAAAAAAATTTTGAACCGATCGGTATACTATAAGGTGGGTCTACGACCAATATTTTTTGGTGTTACAAACATCAGCACAAACTTATAATACCCTGACCACATAGTGGTGTAGGGTATAAAAATTTAACTGCCTGGCTGGTATTCGAAATAATTGACATTGAGCAACATATAATTATATATAATTATATCATATATAATATATAATCATATCTTATATAAAAATAATATATAATTATATCTTATATCGTATTAAAATAGTCTTTTATAAGCGACCATATATGATTATATCTGAAATTATATTCCTTATGTGATAGCATATATAAATATATGTGTTTCGTATAAGACATATATAATTATTAGAGTTCGTCACAAAAATTTGATTTTCGGATATCATCACTTTTTTTTAAAGTTTTTGCATAGAAAAAAAGAATGGCGTTTTTTTTTCTTTTTTATTTCAACTGCTTCCAGTGGCGCAAGTCGGCCAAAAACGCTAATTTTAAGACCCTTTTCCTTCAGAGCAAAAACATCTGCATTTATAGGAAATCTGATTTAACCATTCGATTCTACAACAAAATTTAATAGACAAAACTTTTTTTTGCATTTTCAAAATACACCAGATAGCCATTAGAGTGGTTCGAAAATCCGATTTTTTCAAAAACTTCTAAAAAGTAAATTTTTTTATTACACACAATGAAAATGTATTTCCGGCGGAGTACATGGGTACAAAAATTTTGGATATACCGCGAACCGTTAAAAAGTTATTAGCTAATCAAATTTTGATTTTTTTTTTAATTCAATGAAAAAGTATTTCAGCTAATTAAAATGCAGCTTCCAATACTCGCTGCCGCATTATAAATTTATTTTTTAGTAATGACAAAATAATTTGTAAGTTTTGTAATGTTTATTACAAAGATTTTTTTTTACAAAACATATTTGATTACTAAATAACTTTTTAACGGGTCGCGGTATTTCAAAAATTTTTATACCAATATTCTCAGCAGGGAATATGTTTTCATTGTGTGTAATAAAAAACTAACTTTTTTGAAATTTTTGAAAAAAGTGGATTTTTGGACCACTCTAATGACTATCTGCTGTATTCAGAAAACGCAAAAAAATGTTTTTATATTAATTTTTGCTGTCGCATCGAATGGTAAAGTCAGATTTCCCAGAAATGCAGCCCTTTTTGCTCTGCAGAAAATGGGTCTCCAAATCAGCGTTTTTGGCCGACTTGCGTCAGTGGAAAGAGTTGAAATAAAAAAGAAAAAAAAACGCCATTCTTTTTTTCTATGCAAAAACTTTTAAAAAAAGTGATGATATCCGAAAATCAAAGAATTTTTTTTTTTGACGAACCCTAATAATTATATATAATTATTAGGGTTCGTCAAAACCCTAAATATGATATATCAAGATCAATATATTACTAGATGTGGTTATATACACACATAATAATCCATGCATAAAAATACGAAATTAATGTCAAAACAACAAAAACTTTCGTAAAATAAACCAAATTATATATTTTACAAATTTTTTTGTTATTTTGACATTTTTTCGTAATTTTATGCATGAATTATTATCAGTGTATGGTGTTATATAAGATCATTTTAAGAAAAATAATGTAATATATAACTGTATACGGTAATGCATAACGACACATATAATTAGATATAACAATATATTATTAGATGAAGCCACATATGATAATGTATAAACATTTTTATTCGGGTGTAGTTAAAATTTTAAATTCATTCCTGAAGGGGTTAGATTAACTTGTACATGGTACGAATATTTACATATGTACAGATGGCAATTACAGTATTTAACATTTGAATATACATACAGACATACAGAATTTCATTTATTGTACGTTTGTACATGGTCAGCTAAAATTTAAAAGTGTGTAAGCAAGAAAATTTCAATTTCTTTATAATTATGACTCTTTGGCTAAACTATATGCCTACATAAAATTGTAGACTTTTACGTTAGAAAGAGCGATTTATACTCAAAATATTCGAATCTGGAATGTTTTTTTAATATTTTTTGGTTGCCGTGCCATAAAATTTTTTAGTTGCATGACGAAAACTACCAGGAGCCAGATTCGCGCAGTCGTGGGCGTTCGAAATTGTTGAAAATTCATTTTTTTAAAGTACAAATACAAAAGCACGAATCATTAATATCATAAATATTGCTTATATTTTCAATTAGATCAAAATGCTACACACCTAACCGATTTTAAATCTTTTTAATATTTTAAGTAATAATATTTGCTATCGAAAAAGCTCGATCACGAGTGCGGTAATTTGCACCCAGTTTTTTTAACAAATTAATTAAAAGTTCTCCTTAAAAAAAGAAATAAATAAAAATCTTAAGTCACACACATTAGCATTTTAGCTGACGATATATTTTATAGCTTATTATAAATTACAATAACAATTCATTATCAACCATAATAATGGCGAAATTGTAACAACAAGAACTGCAATAATATAACAACAAACAAGTAATAAATAAGCCTCATCAGCATCATAAAGTAACAACAACAACAACATACAAAATCCCTTACATATAAAGGAAGATAAACTCATACTCATATATTAAATATACTTAAACACACATACTTATGTTTTTATGTTTGATGGGAAAAGTTTTTATATTCACCACTACCCAGACTAACACCAACACAATATATTACTAAGGATACTTGTTAAAAGATATGGCAACATAATTTAAAGTATTCCTGATAATTATACAACCGAAAATTGATTAATTTGTTTGGATATATATTCAAAGGCTTAAAAGCATATATTTATATAGAAAAAAAAAACATACAAAACTTAATTTTTTGGAATTTTAATAACGATTCTGATTAAATTTCTTTGGTGCTTAAAATATATTTTAGTTTAATTTGAAAGCCTAAGATCTAGGCTTTTCAAAAATATATAATATGTTGGATAAAAAAAATTAGAAAAATGATTAAATTAAACATTTAAAAAATAACATCACAATTAATATCAATCATACGCCACCGTATAAAATAATTTGTTATTTCAAATTTTATCAATTTTGAAAACAACTAATATATAAAAATATTGTAGATTTGTGTGCCTACTTAACCAAAAAAATTTTTTTACAAACTTTGCTGTTTTAAAAATTTGTTTGTGTTTGGAAATAATAATTTAGTTTTTGCTAATAAAAAATCCATTAATGAAATTCTTAAAACTGTTAATATGTTTCCAAATTGTTTTAAATACGAACATTAAATTGGATTCTACCACATGAGACATTTCATATGCAAAAGTACAAAATTCTCGTCCCAATATGGCAATATCATATTTGAATTTGGACTTCAGGTAGAACAATATTCTAGCTGAATAAATGCAAATAAAGAAAGTCCGAAAAAAACAATTTTTGTATTCTTTAAAGGAAAAAGTAGGATAATTGTTGAAAAAATTTAACTTTTAATAAAAATACTGAATTTTTTATATTATTTAATTACGTTTTTTTTTTCAAATTCCAATTATGTTTTTTTTTTAAATTTCAATAAATTGTTTTCAAATTTATATATAATATATTGTATGAAATTAAACATCATCTTAAAGCTTAAGATCTTAGCTTTACTAGAATATACCATATTACGCGTTTAATACAAAATTAACGAAAATATCTAAATTAAACGTTAAATAAAATAACATCATAATTAATATTAATCATACGCACCATGTACAATTTTTTTAAATTACCAAATTGTGTTTTCGATAAGATATTATTAACACCTTCAATAATTCTAAACAATTTTAAAGAATTTTTGTATTCAGATATTATTTGCTTTTCACATCAACATTCTCACAAATTTTTGAAATATAAAAAAATATTGTTTTTTATTTGAATAATTTTAAATGCAATTTTTTTCAGTTTTATTAAGATTATTTTAAACTTTTAGTTCACATATTGTATAAAATTTAACATTATTTGAAAGCTTTAACTCTTAGCTTTTTATAAACATGTAATTTGTTAAACAAAATACTAAAGAAAAGCACTAAATTAAGTATTAAACAAAATTGCTAAATAATTAATATTAATCATACGCACCCTATAGAAATTTATAAACTGTCGCATTATATACAAAATTTAAACGCAATAAAATAAAAAGTTTGCGAAAATGTAAATTGAATTGGAATAATTACTACCCGTGTAAAAAAGTATAGGTCTGATCAGATCTTTTTGGATCTAAATAGATATGATTGAACCTAATTAGATCCTGTACCAGATCTCATCAAATATGATCAGATATGGCACATGTGATAATACCTTATTGCAAGATCTGATCAGATCTAGTGCCAAATCTGCTCAAATATACTACTACTAAGCTACTAAGATCTGGCCAGATATGCCTAGATCTGATCAGATCTAATTAGATATGTTAAGATCTACTGAGATCTGGCCAGATCTGATCTTTTTTACACGGGTACCACTATCTGTTATTTTACAAATATTTAACTGCTTCAAAGCTAAAATTTCAATATACATACTTTCTATGTAAGTCTCAAGATTTCACAAAAACCCATCTGCTATAATATAGCGAACGTGTGTATATAAGTTTATTATTGTTGTTTTTTAATGCTTTAGCCTTATGCCACGACATTTACAAGTAATTCATATTTTTATTTAAACATCCATCGTTTGTTAAGTTGTTAATAAAGTGTGTCATGAAGCATAACTTACGCTTAATTTACGAGTTGATTGTGCGTTATAATAAGTATATAAACAGTAAAAATATTTATATATACATTATGTTCAAACATATCATATAAATAAAAATTAATACATAAATAAAATTGAAAAATAATATACAAAATAAAATCTACCACTTTATTTTATAACATGCATTTAAAAGTTATTTACTACTGCTTTTCCAGCAGATAAAGTTTCTTTTACTGGGTTTATTTAGATGTTTTTAAATTGTTTGTATATTTTTTATAGAAAATTTAATTTCTTACAGTTTTTCAATTGTGCACCCAGAAAACAGATTCAGTTCTCAGAACCGCATTTGCAGCCAATCGCATGGTTCGGTTGTGGTAGCCGAATTTTTCAGTTATAGCAACAGAAAATCAATTGAGACAGGACTAAGTAATTTGACTGTGGCAACGGAATTTTAATTGTATCAAGAATAATTCAGGAGCCGCAACCGAAAAATTCATTTGATGCATTTGAACCATTCGATTGGCAACAAATGGGGTTGTCAGCCCAGAATCTGTTTTCTGGGTCTACTACAAAAATGATTTTAAAAAAGAATAAATTAAAATTAAAAAATTCAAAATTAAATTTGACAACTTTCTATGGATTAATTTTAAAAAATCATGCTACTTTGCGACGATAGCACATTAGCACTTAAGCTGTGAGTTCCTTCATTATTTTTAATGTCTTTAAAAAGCATTAACTATTACCTTTTGAAAATCAAGTAATTCGTTTAATAAATTATTGTTAGAAACACCTCATTTTAGCATTAACCCAAATTAATATATAAATAATTAATATTAATCATACGCTCTGTATGAAAATATTTTGTTTTCTTACAAGGATAACCATTAGAGTGGGCCGATTTGTATGGACAAAAATTTTTTGATATTGTAACATCGATTTTTCGATAGCTTTTGGCATGAGGAAAATAGTTCCACTACGACATATGAAAAAAATTATTCTCGAGGCTTCCAAATTTAAATTTTTTACAATTTTCTAATAATTGCTAGATTAGCGCCATCTTGCAGTGGCTTTTTCAAAGAACTAATGAAATTATAAACAATATAACATTACAACCTTTCCAGAAAGGTATTACTTATGAAAATCGGATAAAAAATGTGGCAACTAGAGGTAAAAGTATATAAGTAAAATTATTTTCTGCTTGTTTTTATCAACATCATCATCATCATTTTATCATCATTATCATTACTTCATCATCAAGCAGAAAATAATTTTACTTATATACTTTTACCTGCCACATTTTTTATCCGATTTTCATAAGTAATTCCTTTTTGGAAAGGTTGTAATATTATATTGTTTACAACTTTATTAGTTATTTCAAAAAGCCACCGCAAGATGGCGCTAATTAAACATTTATTAGAAAATTACAAAAAATTTAAATTTGGGCGCCTCGAAAATGATATTTTTGCTATGTCGTAGTGGAACTTTTTTTCCTCTGCTTGTTTTCATCAACATCATCATCATCATTTTATCATCATTATCATCATTTCATCATCAAGCAGAAAATATGATTTTTTTGCTATGTCGTAGTGGCAGTTTTTTTTTTCCTCATACCAAAAGCTATCGAAAAATGGATGGCACAATATCGATTGCTAAATCGACCCACACTAATAACCATAGTGATCAGTTCTCACAGATTTCGATAAAATTTGGATATAATATGTGTTAGAGGGGACAAATGTGAAAAACTTTTAGTAACAACCATAACTGCTCTAGATGTCGTCAAGCATGAGTTTCACCAGGTCCCATTAGCTCTAAACTGGGACTTTAATTGTCACATTTGTAGTTATTGTCCTATATGAAATTTTAATTTAAACGCTATGAGATTTAACTCTAACGTCAGTAATCGGGACGGTCTTAGAGGCTTAAAATAAGTCTCATAGCTGTTCGAAATTTTCTTTAAAAATTTAGCAGTAACAAGTTTTGAAACTCATTTGAGATCCTTTAATATCTTGATCTATTATGTTTATTTCAATTTGGTTTACTTTATCACATATAAAGCAGATAGATATTTAAAATACCTTTTATTGATTAAAAAAAAAAATCCTATATATTTCTTTAGGACGAACACAAAAAATTCATAAAAAAGATTGAAATGTGACAATTTTCGACCCCACTATTGAACCCTTAAACGTGATAATTGGCCACTGTCGTTTTTATCACATTTACTAATTAAATTAGGATCGGAGAAATTCCATCGAGATGCTTTCCTTGTTAAACTGTATTTCAGGATATGTGGACCATATATTGATGTTTAAATTGTTAAGAAAAATTTTGTAGAACAAAAATTTGATAGAAGATTAAAAATTAAAAAAAGAAAAAAATTCATTTTACAATCTTTAATATTATTTTTTAAAAATTTAGTTCCAACTCTTTTATCAAAATATACATAATTTGAAGGCCTAAGTGGTAAAATTTTTAAAATTTATAATTTGCTAAGTAATAAGCTATCGGAAATATGTTAAATAAGTATTAAACAAAGTAAGCATATAATTAATATTGTTACGTTTTTACCTTTTAAAAAAGTTGGTTTATTTCCTCTAAATAAACGGGGTTCTTTTATATTGCAATCAAAACAACCATTCCCAGCGCTGACTTTCAAAAACGTACGTTTATCTCCCTTAGATAAACCGGGTTGGTGATCTTAGTAAATAAAAATTACAAACTCTCTTTAGTTTGATTTAGCTTTAGACTTATTTATTTAACACTGTACTACTTTAAATACAACAATATAACACACACACAAACTCTAATGATTAGCTGACAATGCTAATACGCAATCAACAAACTCTAATGCGCAGCTTAACAGCACAAATGTTAAAGAATAACTTAACTCCTGAAATGTTAATGCGCAACTTCCTCTATCTTAGTAACGTTCGGTTTTATATTCACCACTATCCAGATTAACACCAATACAATATACATATGTGATGTGAATAGAAAGGGACCTAAGGTCAGGAGAGCATGGGATCGGTCTCATTCGATGCACAGATGTTGTCCACAAAAAAAATAGATTTTTTTACCCTTAGGCCCCTTTCTCTATGCGCTGTCACATATATTACTAAGGATACTTGATTTAAGATATGGCTATAGAATTTAAAGCATTTCTGATAATTATAGAACCCAAAATTGATTAATTTGTTTAGATATATTTAACGGCTTAAAAGCATATTTATATAAAAAATTTAAACATACAAAACTTTATTTTTTAGACTTTCAATAACGATTTTAATTAGATTTGTTTTGTTTTGAATAAAAATTTTAGTTTAATTTAATCCTAAGATCTAAGATTTTAAAAAATATACAATATGTTAAACAAAAAAATTATAAAAATGATTATAGTTTAACGGTCGTGAATGTAGAACATAGTATAAAATTCCAGTGCTTCTAAAATTATAACATTTATGTTATTCACAACAGAGCCCAACTACTTAACATTAGGCCTTTTTTTAATAACTGGATTTATTTTGGGAATTATTTTATTTTGTTAAAAAATCCATATTTTGTTTTTTAATTTTCAAAATTTATAATTTTAATTAAGATCTAATTCTACTTATTCCCTATGATAATATACAAGAAAATCATTAAATTTTGTAAAAATGTGAACACAGGAATTGAAATAAGCTAAATCCAAAATGGATCTAAAAAAATAAATAAATCCGTTGTGGATTTAGCTTAATTTTATTCCAGATATTGCATTTTTGCAAAATTTTAATTTTTTCTTTCACATTATATTAGGGAATAAAAGTATTAGATTTGCATAAAAATATAAAATTTTGAAAATTAAAAAACAAAATGTGGATTTTTTAACAAAATAAAATAAATCGAAAAATAAATCCAGTGATTAAAAAAAGGCCTATAGTCTTTAGATTTATTTTCTCTGTCCAAATCTCATACAAATCGAAGAATTTAGCTTGGAATATTTTTGTTGTAAACTTTTTTAAAAATTCTTAGAGCTTTTGAAATCCAAATTTCTGAGATATCTCCAGAAATTATCGGTGTATTCAAGATTAATTTCTTAGATTTAGAAATTGAGGTTTTAAAATATTTTTTAATCACAGTATTGCCTAGTAGCTTACAGCCTTAAAAACCTGAAAGTCTAAGTTTTTTAAAAACATATAAATCATTTAACAATAAATGTTGTTTAGATAACAAAATCAATATGAAAACTAAAAATCATATTAATATTACTCATACGCTTCAATATACTATAGAAATTTACAGTTTTTTAAATACAGTAGACGCTCGCAAATTAGAGCTTTCAGTAATTCGAACGTCCAGAAATTAGAATCAATGTTTGTAATACATTAAACGCTCTGAAATTCGAATTTAAAATTCTAATTTCTGAGCGTTTTTTTTTTTTTTGGTTATTTGAATACACAGGAAATCCCCAATTTATTTTTATTCTGTTTGAATAAAGTAAAACTAAAACGGGGAATCACCAAAATTATATATGTTTTTCCCTATTTGTTTTTTTTTTTGTCGCATTTATGTACATTTTTGGCTAGTTTATTTGTGAAATTTGAAACGCGTGTACATATTATTTGGCAGTCTCTATTAAATAGTGAAAGTGTATCATTTAAAATGTTAAATAAACGTAAAAAAAACACTTTATCATTGGAAACGAAACGAAAAAAAACGTCCAGAAATTAGAATAATTCAGAAATTAGAATTGCCTCAAAAACAAAGCGGTTCTAATTTGCGAGCGTCTACTAATATACCCTAATGACTGCTATTAAGTAAATATATTTTCAAATATTTTATTTTTTTTTTATTTATTATGTTCCATGCTTGTTTAAAAAAAAATGTTGAATAAAAATAAAACTGCAAACAAGCTGACAATATGAACAAACGATAGCTTTGGGTAAAATTTACACATACTTGTATAAATTAAATCATACAACCACATAAAGAGAATTTTTGCACCATACATATTGATGGTAATAAGATGATAACTCATAACTAATGATTTAATTACACCTTGCTTTAAAGCTGCCACAGGAGTTCAATAAAATTAAAAAGTCATTTCTTTAGTTTGACTCATGTTGTACTTCCACTGTCAGTTACGAGTTGACTACTTATGACCATTGATATATAAAATTAAACTTTAGTTTAAACAACAATACCTAGACCCTACAAAATTATGAAACTAAAAATATGATTGGTCATACTCATATAAAATACCCATGCACTCATACTTAGGCGCTCTTTATAAAAAACAGTATAATGCAGACAAAAACTGTCGTTTAAATGAAATAATATTTCATATGATGTTATTAATGCTCTAATGTTTATTATTATTATTGTCTATAAGAGAATTGTGTAAAATAAATGTTAGTTTTATAGAAATTTTCCCAATATACGAATCTTGTAGACATTACCCAGCAAGCATGGTAATACGAAGAAGATTCCCCGATCATATTGCCAGGAAGAAAACATTTATTGCCGGCAATATCAATTTCGTATTGCGGAAGGTTCTTCCGTCGGGAATAACTGTTACCCGAAAGCAATACTTTCAGGCAACACGAAAGCAATACGCCAGGAAGATAAATCGGCGACATCTTTAAGTTATTACCTGGAAGGTAAAAAAGTGATATCGCCAAATAAACTCCCCGGTACAATATAAAGGATTTATTTTTTCATTATAAAAGTTAAGCCTGAAAAAGAACATCTGCATACATAATCCATTGACCAACACATTAATTATCTTGCTTTCATCGTAGCCGATTTTTTTCCGCTCATTAAATCTTAATTTTTTCGAGGGATTTGTTTCCTATGTATCTGTCGATTGTTTTTATACAAATTTTATTTTAATTTTTTCCAAAATGACAAAGAATTTCAAACAAATAATATTGCCGCAATATCATCATAAAAAACTATGACAAAAAATTCAATTTTTGAATTATTTTTTCCAAAATATCACCGAATTATCTTCCAAGTAATAAAAGGAAGACAATTTTAAAATACTACTTGATTATTTTCATATAAATGAAAAATAGAAGATATCGCTTTAATATCTTCTTAGAAGATATCTTCCAAATGCTTGCATATTGGGTATTCTTGGGTATTCTCTGTATGTATAAAGTTTAAATGAGTGTTATAGTATGTGTCTAGCTTAAGGGCATTATACATTCATGTGCATTTCTATGTGTGTAAAATTGAATATAAAATTACAAAATAATAGCATGGTCTTAAACGATACAATTGATATATTTTCAAGTGGCAATTAAAGGTAATAAATATGATTTAGTGCTACTATTTGAAAGTCATACATATATTTGAAATATGTAAATTTAACTTAAAAACTCTTGAATATAGGCAAAAAAAAAAAAAAATATAAAGTCACCAACTAATTTTATAAACTTCAAAATGTAAGCTATTTATATTTAATAGAAAGAAGAGGATATAATGAAAACACATTATTAAAATTAAACTGAATTTAAAAAAATTAACGAAATTTAAAATTTTTTATGCGAGGTATATAATTAGGGCATTCATTAAAATCCTCATAAAATTTAAATTTTTTAAATTCTTTTCGTTTATTTAACCTTCTTTTTCAATTTTTAACTCTACTATTTTCTTGAGCTTAAGGTTTAGTTTTTATTTATAAAAAGTTTTTTATTTTCGATATTTCGTTATTATTTTTTCTGAAGATGCTATTATTATTTTTTCCTGAAGATGCTACACATTGGAGTAGCGAAATATCGAAAATAAAAAACTTTTTATAAATAAAACCAAACCTTAAGCTCAAGAAAATAGTAGAGTTAAAAAAAAAAAAAAATTAAATTTTTTATTTAATACAATGCTACATTCCTTGGAACTTCAGGAATCAGACAAAGTTGTGACATTCTTAAATTTATTTTCATCGCGAAATTCATTAAAGAATGAAATGTGCTAAAATCATTCTTGCCTAAGGAAATCGTCATTGTCATATTTTTACTATTAGAATTCAGGATTAAATAAATTTAAAAAAACAAATATTAAATAAAAAAAATTTTAAATAATTTTAAAAATGACTGATTTTATGAAAAAAAAGCAAAAATATGCTCCATTTTCGCATAAAAAAGCTAAATTAAGCTTATTTTTCAAGAAAATAGCAAAAATAAGCCAATATTTACAAAATAAGCAAAAACAAGCAAAATTAGATAAAATAAGCAAAAAAAAAAAAGCTTTAACAAATATAGCTTAAAATTATTATATTTTTAAGATCAGAACTTGTATTTAATCTAAACTGTTCTATCTCGTCAAATAAAAAACATGCCCTGGCTTCTTTTTGGTTGGCCTACTTATAATTAATATTAAATTGGTAATTATGTAACGCGAAGTGTTAAATTTTTTTTTTTTTTTTTTTTTTGAAGCGTTCGAGAGATATATTTTACAAAAACTTTTCGCAAACGACGTTCTAGCTGCATAACGGTCACTTTATACTTTCTGGTTTATATATTCCTTCCTTCAAGTTCAAAAAATAATTTAATTTAATTTAAAAAATTTTAATTTCTATCCCTGTTAGGGATATATTTATAACAAATTATTTATTGCACTTAAATTTTAAATGACTGACTTATTTGCCACTTAAAATTTTAGAAAAACCTCATTAAATTTTACGAAATTAAAAAAAAAATTTTAATCGGTTACAAATTTCTACTAAATTTCTATTTAGTAGAAATTTGTAACCGATTATGGCCTATAGGCTAGGTTATTGTAATAAATAAAGAAATTAAAATTTAAAAAAAAAAAAAATTTTATACGATGCGTATGATTAATATTAATTCTGCATATATTTTGGAAAATATAAAACTTTAATTTAATAAAATTAGAATCTCAAAAAAATTTATATATTTTTGAAAAGCTAAGACTATAGGCTTTCCAATTATATATAACTATGCAAAAGCCTAAAAGCAAAATTCAAAGATAATTTGCAATAAACTAAGCAAACTAATTTCATGAAATAAGTTTTTTTTTTTAAATTCTTTGATTTTGTAACCATTTTTATAAAAATACACAGATCAAATTAATTATTGGTCCTGTTATATTTTCCTATCTCTAATCATTCTAATTTGTTTTCAAAACTTTGACATATATTTATTTTAACAAAGTCTTTAATAATTAAGTTCTAAAATGTCATTATAAAATTCCTAGTTACGAGTATTACGATTTACAAATTTCATTTACAACCCCAAAATATACATCAGTATAAAATTTATTAAATATTTACCATAAATTTTAATGTATTTTTAAGTATGTGTTAAAGAAGGAGTGTTTGAAATCATGTCACTACCACCACTTCGACTATGTAGTAGTACTGCATTTCTAACCATATTTAGTGACATGTTTATTTTGTATATTTTGAGGTTACAAAAAAAAAAATACTATAGCAGTAGTAGTGGTAATCGATTATAGTGTAGTTTTCCTATACATAAATTTGTTGGTGTTGTTGTAATCATAGTTTGTTTTAGTATGTTTTTGTGGTTTTCTCTAAAACATGTATATATTTGAATTATATATGTGTTTGTTTGTATGCTACATGCATATAATTTCATCTAATTTTGTTTTTAACATTAAAAGCTTTTAATTAGATTTTATTGTTAATTGTAACCACAATTTTGTAATTATTTTCAATTGCTTAGTAAGTACCTAGATTTAGGAATATATAATGTTCTTTTTTTTGGAGGGTTGGGGGAAATATTTATAAGGTCAGTGAATAATAAGTAGAAATAAAAATAAGCAAAAAGATTTTTTTAAGTCTCAAGTTTTGAAAAAAAAACTACCAATTCCAGGTGAAAATGGGACCGTATATGAACATACATATGGGCCGTATATGATCATATATATATTCGGATCCGAAAATTGAGGCTATGTGGCCATATGTGATCATATATGAGCATATACTAAGCATATATGAATATATATGAGCATATACGACCATATACCCCCAATTTTCGGATCTGAAAAAATATGGTCATACATTAGACAATGTATTGTCATATATTGCACTATATATGGACATATATGATCAGCTATATCTATATGTGATCATACACGAGCCCATATATGATCATATTTGTTCATATACCATCTTATTTTCGGCTGGGGACCACTCCAGGTCGTATATGATCACATATGTTCACATATGCTCATATATGCTTCATATATGAACATATACGGCCATATACCCCGAAATTTCGGATACGAACATATACAGCATGTACATATGAGAACATATATGATAATATATTGTGCTATATATGATAACACATGATCATATACGAACCCATACATGATCATATATGTTCATATACGACCCCATTTTCACCTGGGTTATCAAAAATATTCTAAAAAAAAGACAAATTGTAAAGCTTAAATTATCAAATCAAGAAAAATGTATATAATTTCAACCATAAACGAGTAAAAAAGGAAAAGTCGACTATATAATACCCTACACCAGTCTGGTTAAAAACCAACTAACATTTGGATCCGAAATTCTAATGGGTTAAAATGAGACTTGTGTGAAAATTTCCCATAAAATGATAACAGCAGAGAAAATCGTAAATATAGCACATATGGGCGATAGGTCGAAATATGGACCGTTCCTATCTAGAATCTATAGGCTTTGTTCTTGGGAACCAAATTTTATTGGTTCATTCATTGGCGCCCTTATATGGGTACTAGGTCTAAACATGGACCCATTTTAACCAAAATCAATAAGTTTTGTCCTTGGTTCGACATAAGTCGGTGTACCAAATTTCATCAAAATATCTTAATATTTGCAACCTGTAGAGTGCGCACAAGAATGCATGGACAGACAGACAGACAGACAGACAGACGGACGGACGGACGGACAGAAGGACATCGTTAAAGGTCTAGGTCCAATATTTTTTGATGTTACAAACACTAGCACAAACTTATTATACCCTGGCCATGAAGTGTATAAATATGAAGGGTATAAATATCCTAAGAAAAGGGATTTACTAAACCTATAAATCTGGTAATACTACATTTAAGTATACCACAGGATGGTATAAAGTGTTATACTGTATAGTGTCTGGACTAAGCATAAGGGGTTGGTGTCTCGGCTATGAATAAAGTGTTTGGTGTCTCTGTTACGAATATTCTATGTGCTTCTAGAACCTTCTAGTTTTTTCTCAAATAACAGCCAATAATCTGGGTATCTCTGGAACTTTCGAGCTCGTTCTGCAATCACAGACATTACACTATAAAATGGCTGCAGCTGAGGTTTGGGGATATGAGTCGAGCATTAGTATTTGTGGTGTTAAGTTGTGCTAAGTTAGGTGTATATTGAGACGCGCAGTAGCGTTTGTACAGTTCAGTTGAGCTCTAATATTATCATTTTAAAAATTGTTTGTAAAGTAATAGAGTGTTAAATAAATAAGTCTATAATAAACAAAAAGAGTGTGTGTGTGTGTTATTTTTAATTGAAAAGAGCACCAACCCGGTTCATCTAAAGGAGATAAACATACATTTTTGAAGGTAAAATGTAACAACTGGTGTCGGCTGTGGAATTGTATATTTTGATTGCAATAGAAAAGAACCCGGTTTAGCTAAAGGAGATAAAACAACGTTTTGAAAAGGTAAAAACGTAATAGTATGATTAGTATTATTTATTAAGTTATTTTATTGTAGACCAAATATTGTTAAATCTATGATAAAATTATAAAACGATATATACATTTTTAAAAAGCTTAGATTTTAAAAAATTAAAATTAGATTTTGAAAAACATGTAAACCTTAAAACTTGAGCTTTTTTGAATTAGACACTGTGCCTACACTCAATGAAAATAAAATGTATAAGGTTCAGGTTTGATAACTACTTGAAAACTTTAATAATTTTTTAATTCTTTTTATATGAATAAATAATACATTTATAAATGAATTTTGTATGAAAAATTTTTTTGACCCATAATTAGGAAATGCAAAATCCCGCACTTTTTGATTTCCCGGGAAAGCGAGAAATTTATCTTGAATTCCCGGGATCCGGGATCCCGCAAGGGAAATAAATTAGAAAATATTTCATAATAATTAAAAAATTTTATAAATTAAATATCTTAAAAATTTCAAACTTTCACGATTGTGAAAAAGCTCAGGTTGTTTTTCTTGGAATTTTCCTAGTGAGAAAGAATTAATTTTATATTAGAAATTATATAAGTCTAATAATATATTTTTAAAAACTGAATAAACTAAAACTAATTTTAAAACTAAAAAGCTTGTCCGTCAAAAAATAAAAAAATTAATATAGAAAATAATTTTAGAAAATTGGAAAAAAAAAATGTTAAAATTTTGGGAACAAAATTTATTTTATACACACTCACAAAATAAATACAGTCACTTTTTGTTAGTTGTTTCTGAAGTTTTTCCGTTGAGTTGTTTTTAAAAATAATAATAGTTGTTCGTAGAAAAAAAATAATTTTTAACTTTTTTCATAAGTTATTTAAAAATTTAACTAAATGAAAATACGGATATTTCGTAGCGGTCAAATTTTCTAGTCAATTTTTATTGTTTTAAAGTAAAACTAAAAAAATGAACCAAAAAAAAAGGTATTTTGTAGTAAAAGTTGTTTGAAATAAAAAACAACGATACAATTATTTGAATTGTTTTTATTTTAAATTTTTTAGTAAAATCAAATAAAAATTTAGTTTTTCGCACCATTTTGCTTGTTATTTTTATAGTAAAAATAAATTAACTTTAAGTTGATTTTACGGTTTCTTATAGTTAATTATTTATTGTCAAAAACAAATAAAAAAGTTGTTCAATTAAATGAAAATGTGAGTAGACCGGTTCTTAACTGAATTTTATTCGTTTTAAATTGTATTTTTAGTTAATTTTACCTTCAAAATAATTTGTGTGTACAAACACTATTTGAGTGATTTTAAGAGGCAAGCCTAAACCACATAAGCGCAGTGTCGACAGCAGTGCGTCGTTTTGTCGATAAAGCAGTTTTTGTATTTTCTTTATTTGTCACTGCCGAGAAATTAGAAAAGTTTCTAAATAAACAAGAGTTATTTCTAAACAAAACACAATAAGAAATTTTAAAAAATTTTGAATCGTCTTCGCGAAATTCAAGAACAAAGTTTGACAGCACTGCCACGGTCCACTGGCACTTTCACGATGTGGTTTGGGCTGCACTGAAAGGAACTTAAAAAGTTCGATCAAGTACACAAATTGATCAGTGTGTTCGTTAACTCGAAAATCTTGCTACTTTTTCTCAATCATTGTTTTGGTTACTCTTTGAATTTTTCCAGTTGTGGGAAAAGTAACAAATTGTTGTAAGTAAACGAAAAAGCCTACACAGAAAGAATTGACAAAATTTTAATTAAATTTTTAAACACCTTTCTCATGCCAAATTTGTAAATACAAAAAAAAAAAACTTTAAAAAGGCACCAAAAAAGAAATTTGTAAATACAAAAAAAATTTTTTTTTTGTAACTTCGAATTTTTATTTTTAAATAAGTTTTATATGAAAGATAACAATTTACAAACGAGTTACAAATATTTCAAACAAAAAAATTGATGGCAATAAAATTTCAATTTAAAAGAAAATGTGATTGCTTCTACAAATTCCATTGTTGGAGCCTATTATATCTTCTTTGTAATGTAAAATGTTTACTATTTTCAAAAGTTTGGAAAATTTTGCATAAGAAAATTTAAAATAATTAACTTTATTATTCTAAACTGCATTTTTGAAATTCCGGGATTCCCGGTCAAAATTCCCGGGAATGCGGGAACTGAAAAATGCTTAATTTCCCGGGAATCCCGGGACGGGAAATCCCGGGATGCATTCCCTACCCATAATATATATTTAACATCTGAAATAAACTCTTAGTACTGATTTCTATTCGACATTTTTATTGAAAATTTTTATTTTTTGTTTTCCAATTTTATTGTGCCAACTTATCAATGACAAAATATACATATCAAATTTTATATTTTTTTCCCAAAAGCACAAACAAAATTCTATAAAAAAAAAATGTAGAAAAAAACAAGAATTTATTTATTTCATAGCTTTCTTGAAATTATCGAATTGTTTGAATAATTTGGAAATGATAGACATTTGCAAATATATAAAAGTTGAATGAGTTGGTATGTTTATGACAATATAAACAAATGTATGATTATTTTTTTTTCAGAAAGATATATAGAAAACAAGTAAGAAAACTATAGATGGCAGAGACTGAAAAACACAGTAACCTACATCAGATATTTTCATAATATATTTATTTCACTTAAAAACGATACAAAATTGAAAAATAACTAAAATATTTTATAAAATGTTGTATGCGGTGCGTATGATTAATATTAATTCAACAAATATTATTTATAATATTATACTGTTTAATTTATACATATTTTGAAAGCTACGACTTTTAGCTTGAAAACCATATAAAAATATTTGAAAGATTCAAAACTAAAATTTGTGATAATTTAAAATAAAATTAGAAAAACGATTTTTTGGCATACATAGTTTCTTAATTATAATTTACAGATTTTTAAGCACATAAGTTAAGTAGTTTTTATGGGCTCCTAAGTGCAACTTTATGTAACTTTATTTGAGTCTTTAGGGAAGAACATGGTTTGATATTTAATAAGAGCATGTAAAATATTCTTCTACTCAATTGTTATTTCAATTAATTTCTAAATTAGTTGATCTTACTTAAATATTTTTGCTCGTTACAAATATCAACATAAACTTATAATACCATGTAGGGTATGAAAAAAATTTATAAATGAACATTTTAATGAGTTTGATTATTCTGAGGAAAAATTGTGATTTCTACATATCAATATGAAAGAAAAAAAATAGTTTATTTAACAAACAAATTGTAAATGATGTGTTTAATTAAAAGGAAAATTCAATTTATTGAAATAAAACAAAATTGACTATTAAAATTAATTAAAAAAAACATGAATGACAAGTTCAAAAGCCCGGTACTTCGTAAACAGTGGATTTAAAAATCTCAATATATTTAGCAGAAAATTTAATCATTTTTTCTAATTTCTAATAAATTTACTTGAGCTTTCTAAAGTAGGTGTTTTAATTTCAAGTTTCAGAAATTCTAGTTTAAAGTGTTCGCATAGGTTATTAATGACCGATACTGCCCAGTTTTCAACAAAAAACAAAAAAGTATATGCAACACTACTCAAAAAATTTTATTTTTTGAAGAGCCTCCTCGTGCAATTATATTTGCTAATACACTATGGTGCGAACATACCAAATCCGCCAAAATAATTTTCAATGGACCGTTTTCGAAAAATCGCTGTTTTTATTTGTGCTCAATACCACACTTGTTAGCAATTTTCAAATCCGGGTTGGAAAGTCATACAGTTCCTTTATAAATAATTAATTTATATAAATTTTCCCTTTAATTTAAGCACAATTATGTGTCTACTTGTTTAAGAATATTTAACTGGCACTGCAAGGGTATTGAAATTTTCCTTTTCTGAGGTGTCTAACCTTTGATAAACATTTTAACACTCTAGCTCTTCAACTTACGGGTCATTTATGTCCCTTTTTAAAAAGGTGCTAAAAAGTCCCTTTAATTGAAGAGTAAGAGGTTTAAAATGTTCCACAAAAATATATGTCATGAAATTCTACTATAAGTCTCTGTAGATATCAAAGTTGAAAATTTAAGTTCAATGCCAGAAATAAGTCAAAACTTAAAATGTGTTTAAGGGTTAATTTGGTACTTATTCAGAAATTGGCGCTCAAATGTCCAACAAACCTGGATTTTAGGGGGAAACTATGTGACTCTTCCAGTTTAGGTATATAATATGTTCAGCGAACTTATGTAAAACACTACGAGGAACATTTTTGTAAAACATTTTAACCCTCTAATTAATCAACTAATCCCTTTTTAACAAGGGGTCAAAAAAGTCACTTCAATTGCAGAGTTAGGGGGTTAAGATGTTGCACAAAAACGTTCCTCGTAGTCTTTTACATAAGTTTGCTGAACACATTCCATACCTAAAATAGAAGATTCACATGGTTTCCTATGTCGATTCACAATAAAGATTTGAAAATGGGGGAACATTTTAACGCCCCTAAAATAAAATTCCAATATGATCTTTCATAACGCCGATATACGTATGTATATTGTTTTTTGGTCTCCTCTACCAGAATCCATTGTTGGAACACCGTAATTTTTTTCGTGTTACACTGTGTTTTAAGTGTCGTTTATTTTGCATGGACAGATGGACGGACGGACACCGATAAATCCACCCAGCAAAAGATTCTGAGTCGATTTGAATCATGCATAAACAAAAATAGTTATATAAGAAAAATTTATTTGAGTACAATTTATATTAACTTTCCCTTCAAACTCCTCTACTACAACAAGTCTTTCTTTTAACCAAACACCTTTCCGGCTTAAAAGGTTTACAGAAAATCATCTAAACCATTTTTCTAACCTTAAGTCTGCATAATAGTGTTTTCTTTTATTTTTTCTATACAAAATACATTAATCATATTTTACCATCACAAATAAAACAACTTTTCTATTCAGGAAATTAAATACATTGCCATAACCTGCTTTTATGCAACTTATTGTTGTTGTTTAACTGCCTGGTTTATGTCAAACGATGTGCATATGAAACGTGTATGTGGGTGAGTGAGCACATGCATTGTTGTAAGTTATGCCACTACGAGTTGCTGTAGTTGCAAAACAAAATATAAGTAGTATAATAATAGAAAAAAAAACTCCCCGGCAAACTAACAATGTCAACAACAAATGTGCCATTATAAAAGCTTATTAAATGCATTATTACACTTATAATAAAAAAAAAAGTACAAACTAAATTTATATTCTGTATACAGAGAGAAAGAAATTTATACACATAGACAGAGAATGTTGTATGTACATTTCCACTAACACCGTTTTCGAATTTTATGACAAAAAAACAAAACTTGTTTTGTAAAAATAAATCTTTTTTTTAACAAATCGTATTTATCTTCATATTTTTATTTTAATCAGAAAAGTTTGAAATTGTTCGGATTATTTTTTCGTAATGCCCTACGATGGCCGCCAAAGAAAGAAAACTTCTGTAGGATTTTTTTAATATAGAATAGAGCATTTAGAAGTTTACATCAAACATTTCTGAACAGATCAAAACATACCTTGAATATTAAAAAAACTGTTAAGCTACATGTTGGGCGCCAAGATTGAAAAAATTAAAAATTATAAATTTTTTATCAAAATATCCAATATAATTAGGAAATAGTTTTACTCAAGGATCCCTACAGTAATCGTAAAAAAATTAAATATAAAATACATTAACCATTATTTTTAAAAACCTTAATCGATACTGAAATATTGTGTGTATTATTGGAACAAATTGTCATATAATTTGAATTAAAAAAAATCAACCGTTTTTGTTGTTATCTCGTAAATGGTGTATTATTATCATTTTCTACTATGTACCATATATTGTTTGTTATTCACCACCTACAATAGAGCTATAGTTAAGGTACAATAAACATCCTGTTAGTACAAACTAACTACAAACGCATTCAAAATAATAATATAAGAAAGAGATACAAAAAAAAAAACTGCACCATGACAGCATTAAAAACTAACATTTTTACCTTTTTATATATTTTAAAAGAGAATAAAAAGAATATTTTTTAATGATTTATAAAAAGGGTAGTACAAAACAAAGGTTTAAGATGTATTTTAAAAACAAGTAATCTGAATTTGATACTATTGACATGTGTTTCGAACAGAGCTTGGTAAAAGTAAAAGGTCGAAATTCCAGAGAGACTTAACATTTATAACATACATGGGCAAATGCGGCCCGTCAACCAACTTCGTGTTATTTTAAAACAATCAAAACATTTTTTTTTTTTAATTTTAATTTTTCTTTTTTAATTTTAATTTTTCTTTTTTAATTTTAAAATCAGAATTTAATAAAAAAAAAAAAAATACAGAATATAGAAAACATCGATAACAAAATAAACAGCCAATGGAGACTTAAAAAAATTACACCGATTAACAAATATCGACTTTTTTTCCTTCTAAAACCTTTTAAAGTATCCTCGCCTCCTATATACGAATATTTTGTGAAAAATTATTTCTTCTTTATTTAAACCTTAAGCCTGCGAAAAATACTTTATGGCTCAATATGCAGTAGAAGCACTTAGGAGTCTCTTATTTTTTTTTTTTTGGATTTGAATTCCAAAAATTATCTTTCATTTTAGGAAATGTTAGGCTGTTCTACGATCTCCGTAAGGATCTTTAAAATCTACTTTTGGGAATTGTCCCTGAAGCCCTTAAATTTGGTAAAACAGTTAGACACAATACAATTTTGTTCATACACTCATAGAAATAAACCTGTGAAAATATAAAAACAATTAGTAGACTTTTCTGCTATTTTTGCAAATGACTTTTTAACAGTGACTTTGCAGAAAATTTTTTGCCAATTTTTGCTAAATATTAGTAAGATTAGAAGAGTAAAAATAAACTGTCAAATATAATAATAGTTATCCTGCTAAAATCAAGAAAAATGTATGATGAAAAATAGTAGACTGCTGATTTCACCAAAAAAAATATCTTTATTCTCTTAATACAATTTAAAATTTTTTTGTGGTTTTTTATTCTACTAATATTCAGAAAAATTTGTTGCTGATTCCAGCAGAGTGAATGTTTATTTCAATTAACTAAAATTTAGCTCAAATAAAACTAAAATTTTGAATATTTATCAGCTTTATTTTTGCTGTTCTTATATTACTATTAAGCGAAGAAAATCTGCTTATTTCAGCAGTTTTTTATGCAAGATAATTTTTAACTAATTTTTAGTAGCTTTAGCAAAACATTTTACAGGTTTTTTTTCTATTAGTGCACTTAACCTGACCAAGCATATCGCTTTTGACGGGATTATACCACTTATTAAAGACTTGTGCCGCATTGAATTTTTATCCCGCTTTTAAAGCAAACAATTCAGCCTTATCTCAATTTCTTAATATGATATTAAACTTTTGAATAAAGTTTTCACAATTGATTTTTTCTGGAGTTCCCAGCCAGTGCTCTGAAAATTGTTCAAAATATATTACAATATTAAACTTTTGCTTGTTTGAAAGTGGTGCATCAAAAAGAGACTTCTTTTTTGATTAAAAAATTACTCAAAGAAATATTTTAAAAAATTCTTAAGGCTAAAAAATTAATCTTTCTTTGTGTCATTTTTGAATTGTTCACAAATATACAAATTTATTCACATTTCTGGGTCGTTTATGAATCATCTTCGGATTTAAAAATTTGTCTCAAATGTTTGTTCCTTTTATCATTCATTTTAATAAGACTAATAATTTTAAAAAAAATATGTGCTTTGTTTGAATAATTTCTGACTTACCCTCATAAAAGTATCCAAATTTTCTGACTGGGTTATCAGTCTTGTGATTAAATTTTTAAAATTTAAGAATTAATTTAATCAATCAGAGACTGAGAGGCTCTTGATATTTGTTATAAATTTTCGATTCAAAAATATTGTAGACGTATGAGTTTTAAATTTCACTTACATTCAGATTTCCTATAAAAAATTATATTTTTCCACGTTTTGTATGAAAATTCCGTTCGTCACTCAATTCATGTTATACATTTCAATAAATAAAACAAGGGATTCAAATTCATTAAGTAAATTTAAAAATATTTTAAATATTTTATTTTTTCTTTTTGGATCAAAAATATAAAAGATTTTGATGTACTTCGCGGCAATAGTCACTCATAAAGTATTTCCCTGGGTGAGAGGATAAAAAAGAAAGACCCTACAACCCGAAGGCTATTCAATGGACCTTTTTTAACTTTAAATCCGGGCTTAGGAAACCAAAATACTTAAAAAAAGGTTTTAGTAGAAGTCTTTACAAAAAATTCATTTTTGTCGAGTAATGTATTAATTGGTGAGGCCCTCCGCAAGCTTGTGTAATCCCAAATTTGGCCCTTCAAGCCATTTATGTGCACATACCTATCATATAGGATAATAAAAACTAGTAGTATAAATTTGACAAAGATACGATAGTTTTTTAGCTGGGCAGTTGGTATGGAAATCCTCATATGTCGTTTTCTTTTAATTTGTAAATCGGCTTAAGGAATTGCCGCACTTTTAAAACTTTAATTAGTCGGATATACCTCCATTTGCTTTTTTAATAAACAAATAATGAGCTACTTTCTGTTCGCAAGCGAGGAAGTGTTGCCAAATTAGAAAAAGTTTCTAAAAACTGTAAAAAAAAATTTATTTAATTCTTCGAAGTAGGCGACAGGAGAAAGTATCTCTACAGTTTGTAAATTATTTTGATAGAGATTTATCTTAAAACCAGGGACGTAACAGTTATAACTTTTATTCAAAAAACTGATTGTTTTACAATTATTTCTTGTTTGAATATTTTTAATTTTCTGTTTATTTGTTCTGTTTGATTTATATTTTTAATTCAAACAAAAACAATCCAAAAACGATTTTTATTTTTTCAAAAATAATAAAAGTTATTTTCTGATTTTTTTTCTTTATCAAAAAATAACAATTAAGAATATAAATCAAAAGCCATAGAACCAATGAATTCAACAATTATAATATCCTGATAATGTCAACTAGTGTTAATAAAATATTGAACAGTGATTTAAAGTGAGTAAATATGTATATTCCAGCAACTTCCGGCATTCAATTTAGGTCAATTTTTAATTTTTATTTTATTATCAAATAAAAAAGTTGGTGCTTAATTTTTTCAAAAAAATCATTCTGTAACTTTTATAAAAAGTTTTAAAATAAAAATCAAAAAACAACAGAAATTTATAGAGTAAAATATAAAAATTGAAAAAATTAAAATCTTTGCTAAACTTTGTGATTTTTTTGTGCAATATGATTTATAAAATATAGTGCATTATTGAAATATTATAATTAAATAAATTTGGGTGGTGACTTTTTAAGAAATATAACAGTTATTTTGGGTCTCTGCTTAAAACATAAAATTTTAAATTCTGAAAAATTCTTAACCCTTAAAAAGTAGTCCTAAAAAAGAACCATAAAAAATATCAACAATAGGTTAGACAGCCCTCGATTAAATTAAAAATGGTGGACCTGGTTAATACAATATTATATAATTAAATAAATTTTGATATTTGCTCTATTTGCCCATACACAACGAGATATAATTGTATAAAATCAAAAATGATAATATAAAAACGAGTAAAAAAGTTAAAGTCGGGCATGCCGACTATATAATACCCTACACCAGTCTGATTTAAAGCCAACTAATGTTTGGATCCGAAATTTGAATGGATTAAAACGGACTTGTGTCAAAATTTTCTATAAAATCATAAAAGAAGAGAAAATAGAAAATATAGCCCATATGGGCGATAGGTCCAAATATGGACCGATCCTATTTAGAATCAATAGGATTTTTCCCTGGGACCATGTGAGTCAACGAACCAAATTTCATCGAAATATCTTCGTATTTGCGACATGCAGCGTGTAACCAAGCCAATTTTGGGGGGACCCTTATATGGGCACTAGGTCTAAACATGGACCGATTTTAACCAATATCAATAGGATTCGTCCTTGGGCAGACATAGGTCTGTGTACCAAATTTCATTGAAATGTCTTCGTATTTGTGACCTGCAGCGTGTAAAAAAGACAATTTTGGGGGGTTCCCTTATATGGGCAATAGGTCTAAACATGGACCGATTTCAACAAAAATCAATAGGCGTCGTTCTTGGGCCGACATAAGTCTGTGTACCAAATTTCATTGAAATATCTTCGTATTTGCGACCTGAAGCGTGTAAAAAAGACAATTTTGGGGGGTACCCTTATATGGGCACTAGGTCTAAACATGGACCGATTTCAACCAAAATCAATACGCGTCGTCCTTGGGCCAACGTAAAATTTCATCAAAATATCTTAATATTTGCGACCTGTAGAGTGTTCACAAGAATGCATGGACAGACAGACAGACGGACGGACATCGTTAAATCAAAATAAAAAAAAATGCTGAGCCGATCGGTATACAATAAGGTGGGTTTAGGACCAATATTTTTTGGTGTTACAAACATCAGCACAAACTTATAATACCCCCTCCACGTAGTGATGTCGGGTACAATCACTATTATTAGGGATTCCAGTTTCCTTTTCAATGTAATCGCTTTTTACCGGTTTTTGAGTTTTTTTTTATATTTTGGCGTTTATTCAATTTCACGAATTTATCTAATTTTAAATCATTTTCGCGATATTTTTGTGTTTATACTCTCTTTTATTTCACCGATTTTTTTCTACTTCTCATCATTCTAACGCATATCAGTAAGAACCCAATAAGCACGTAGGTTTTAAAAATTCAAGTGCTTTAAATTTTGCTTGAAGTAAAGTATATTTCAAATTCTAGCACTTGTTTTTTTAACAAAAATATTTCAAACTTGAATTTTTGTTTCCCTTTTGCTGGAGTTTGCTATTGAAATAAAATGTATTAAAAGTTGAATTCAAGCCTTGAAACTGGAAAACAGGGCTGGAATTGAACTTGATTTCAACTTGAATTCCAGTGAAATTGTTTATAGGGAAGACTCTTTTTTAATTTCTTGGATTTTTTTCTGATTTCGGCCATATTTTCTTTTGTATACATTTTTTTAGTGATTTTTTCGAGTTTTCCCAATATTAACGGTTTTTACCGATTTTGGCGATTTTGTTCAATTTTAGCTTTTAGCGACTGTGTTCCTACTAAAATTGTTAGTTGGAAAAAATCGTCGATATTTAATTTTCTAACGTTTTTTAATGTTCTTGTTGTTTTCGCGATTTTTTTCTAATTTCTTGGTTTTTTTCGATTTTGGTTTTGAATTTTTACCAACCAAAATTTCTGTAAATTTTTTTTTCCATTTTTAAATTTATATTTTGTTTTGCCAGCAATAAATAGCTAAACGTTCTAGAAGCGAATAGTTTTGCGCATCTTTCCAATGTAGAGTCTTTGTGTAGAGTCTACTCAAACTGCTTATGATTGGAAAGCCTACAAAATTCGCTTAAATATTAAGCTAATTACATCCTTAATGGGGTTTCAGAATTTCCTTTCCAGCGCTCAAAACCTGAAGTCTAATTGCTTTGCTTTTTACAATATTAAAATAAATTTATTGGCCCTGAAACTTTAATACGAAATGCTTAGCACTACAACATGAGAGAAAGCTTGACTGATATCATATATGGGAATTTTTCATTACCATTGAAATTTCATTACCATTAGTTCATACTAATGATAATAAAAAAAATTTCATTACCATTTAATGGTAATGAAATATTTTTCATTAGAAAAATCATTACTAATAGTAATGAAATTACACTAATGTATAAAAAAACTAATTACAATTGATTAAAAACCATTTGATTACAAAAAAATTCAGACAAATGAAAACGAACAACGGGTTTGGCCGGGGAAGTTATAAAACATAATTTTTTAAGGAGGATCCATTCCATTCCGTTAAACTTTACCTGGATACAAATAACAATGGCATGGAAAGTAATATTTAGTTTTAAATGAGCATGAGCCTGAATGAGCATATTCCATCCTCGATTTCAGCGAGTTTTACTCAATTTTTACCTTTTTCTGTCAATGGCAATTATTTTTTTTTAATTTATTCATTATCCATGGTAATGAAATTTAAAATCATTGTCATTAATCAATGAAATTAAATTTTAGAATCATTACCATTAATTAAAAAAATGGTAATGAAAATAATTTCATTACAATTAATATCAATGCAATGGTAATGAAATCATCAATTAATTAGTCCACCTAATTAATTAGTCCCATGTATGACTGATATGATATATCGCTGAGCACTTTAAAACTGTGGTGTTGCAGTTTTTTTTTTAATATCGTTAAGAACAAAGAAATTATTGCTCATATTTTAGGAGCTGACATAAAAATTTGGGCCATCAATTTTGGAAATAAATAATGCAACATTTATGATAGTTTAAAATAATCAAATATTGCAATTTTAAATTCGAAATATATATTTTTTTTAATTTGTTTAATGTCTATAAAAATCACTTACCGATTTTGCTGATTCACTGATGGTATCGGTTGTAATTTACGATTTTTTTGATTATTCGCCGAACCGATTCTCCTATTTGCCGAAGATGGTGCTGGTGTTGCATAATGCCACTGCCTATAATAAGCATCATGATTACTTTGTTGTGAAGATCTACCCTCTTCGGATTGTTGTTGTTGTCCACTATTTGGATAAGAAAATTCTTCTCTAGAATCTTCATAACCATAATATTGTTGTTGCTGTCCGGAAGATGGTTTATAAAAGGGTTGTTCATCTGGATGACTATAATAATCCTGTTCTTCACTACCACTATAATATGGATTCTGTCTACTTTCGACAACATCATCATTGTCATCATCATTAAAAGGTTTTTCTTCATTAGAATCTTGTTTAGGTGGTACATAAACCGGTTGTCTATAGGGCAAGGATATATCTGGATCAGATCTTGAGTATACTACTACAGGTGACTGTTCTTCATAATAAAAATTTTTTGGTGTCACTGTAGTTTTTTCTTCTTCAGCCTCTCGAGCCTCTCTTTCAGGTGGTAAATCTTTAAATTCTTCTTCGTTGATAATGGTTTTTAAAAGTTCTTCTGTATCTTGTTGTTTTTCCACATTAACCAATACAAATTTATTGGGTGTGGAGGTTTTCGAAAATTCTTTTTCTTCTGAACTTTTAAAACTATTTAAAATTATACGTACTACTGAAAGCTCATCGGAATAAAAATTGTTTACCTCCATTATTGTAAAAGCGGTTAAAGTCATAAAAAATAAAAATATCGTACACATTAGCATCCAGTTTGAAGAACTTTGTTTAGGTTGAGAACAAGAATCATAAGATTTCATTTTAAAATTTAGATAAAAAACTTTTTAATTTTGTTTAAATTTTAATTTGTGTTATTAAAGCTATTTATGTTATAAAAGCTTTTATGTTTTTGTTTATAAACTTTCAGTTTTAATAAAGTTTTTGGTTGTAATTGCAAATTTGATTGTTTTTTTTATATTTTATAACCAAGAAAAATCACAGTTTTATTCTATCCGACGCGTGCCGTATTGTTGCGTTACAATTCGAGTACTATTTGAAAAACTTTTTAGATTACTAGTAAAATTATTCGACTTCTTTTCGTTGATATTTTCTTTTTCCGTATGAAAAAAAAATAAGGTGTGAAATATGGAAACAGAATAGAATTTAATAAAATCATTGATAAATAAGTCACTCATACATTCAAAATATAGTTTGGAAGGAAAAAGCAATAATTACAGTAAACTGAATTTCACACTCATGCCGTTATTAAAATCATCATCATGTTTTTACAATTAGTATGAACGGACAATTTTGTTAGGCCACGAAATTGGTAGCAAACAGGGTGTTAATTGCCACTAGAAAATGCGACTTGTGAATGTTCTACTGCTCTACATTTTATTTCAATTGAAAAAACTGGGTTTAAGCTACTGGTACACACAGAAAAAAAAGTTAAAGCAAGCAGAAATAACAATAAATTAATTAGAATTAATTAAAGGTTGTTTTCTCCTTAATTAAAATTTGTTTCTACTCTTAGTTTTAAAATATAAAGACAATATTTAAAATTGAAGACTAATTGCCTTAAACGCAATAACGTTTACTTGACTGTAATAAGATTCATATTTAAAATGTTTGTTTAAAAATGATAACTACACTCATAGAAATAAATCCGTAAAAATAGCAGAAAAAGTTACTGAAAATTAGTTAAAAATGATGCTGCAGAAAAAACTGCTAAAATTAGCAGATTTTTTTACTAAATACTAGTAAAATGAGAACAGCAAAATTAAAACTGCTAAATTTACAGAATTTTAGTTATATTTAGGCTAACTTTTAGTTAATTGAAAATAGCAAATTGTACTGTAAAATCTGCAGAAAATTTTGCTAAATATTTGTAGACTAAAAATAGCAAAAATAAACTGTTAAATCTACAAAATTTTTGCTATTTTTAAGCTAAATTTAGTTAAATGCAAATAGCAGTCTATTCTGCTAAAATCAGCAGAAATATTTGCTAAAAAATTGTAAACTGCTGTTTTCAAAAGGCTCGATTTTTATTTGCATTTAAAAAAAAAATCGAAAAAAAAAACTTCGAAAATTTTAAATTTTTTGGTGATTTTTAAGGCTACTAATTATTTAGCAAAATTTTTTGCTGATTTTAGCAGGTTAATTTGCTAATCTCCATTTACAAAAATTTAGCTCATATATAACTAAAATTCTGTATATTTAACAGTTTTAGTTTTGCTGTTCCTATATTACTAATATATAGCAAAAATAATCTGCTAATTTAGCAGTTTTTTTCTGCAGCATCATTTTTAACTAATTTCTAGTAGTTTTTACTAAATTTTCTACGGACTTTTTTCTATTAGTGTAGTAATTTAATAATTGATTTAACTATGATTTTTTCTCTGTGTATCATCACAATTTTAGATCGCTTATTATTGCTGACCGATAATTAACACCTTTTTATGGTCATTGTGAATATTCGTTAAGATTAAAAATTTCTACCAGTCAACAATTTTCATTCAATATTCATATTCTTGAAATTGTATTCTTATTAATAACAACAACAAAAACGAGAATTATTATTTAGCAATTTTTTTAGGTGAAAGTTATGTTTTTTTTTTTTTAATTTTTACTTTCTTCTAGGGTGGGTAACTTTTCCAAAAAAATAACCAGAGCTTAACACTAACTCCATATAAATTTGATATTCATAACAACCCAGTTTAGAAAATCATTACCAGATATGTGTTTAAGTAACTGCATACTTGTTAATGGTAACTATGTAGTTACTTTTGGCGATGGCGCGCAAAATAATGAGTTATGGTTACACACCAACAAACGAAAAATCAAAAAATATATCGTTACCTATGTGCTTACCAGTATTGATAGAAATGAGTCCAAAAATATATTTAAAAAAAATAAATTTTATATAAAAAATATTTTTGTATTACAAAATTTTTTGAATGAAATTTGCTCGTGCGGGAATCGAACCTAGAACTCCAGATTGCCAGTCAATTGTTCTACCATCTGAGCTATCTGGACGTGTAATATTTGATAGATGAAAACATAATTTAGCTACTGCGCACAAGTCAGCTTACTCTCCAACATACAAAAAATCAAAAAATATGTGGTTACATATATCCTTACCAGTATTGAAAAAATATAGAGTCTAAAAATACCCAGTGTAGAAACGGTAATGACATATCATTATTTTTTGGAGTACCAGTAATGACACCCACTTACCTTCGGCATTATTTTAAAACATATAATAATGAGTTATTGATAATGATTTATTTTTATCATTATTTCAAATAGAAAATAATTTTTTAATTTTTTTGAAAATTTTTTTAAATCTATTTTTAGACTCAATATTTTTTAAACACTGGTAAGGATATATGTAACCACATATTTTTTGATTTTTTGTATGTTGGCGAGTAAGCTTACTTGTGTGCAGCAGGTCAATTATGTTTTTATCTATTAAATATTACATGTCGATATAGCTCAGATGGTAGAGCTGTTGACTGGCAATCTGTAGACCCAGGTTCGATTCCCGCACCAGCAAATTTTATTTAAAAAAAATACAATAAAAAATATTTTTTTTTATATAATTAATTTTTTTGAAAATCTATTTTTAGACTCATTATTTTTATCAGTACTGGTAAGCACATAGGTAACGATATATTTTTTGATTTTTCGTAAGCTGGTGTGTAACGACAACTCATTATTTTTCGCGACATCGCCATATAAAGGTAATAAGAAATGTAATAACAAAAGTAAGTAGTTACCATTACCAAGTATGTACTTACATAACCACATATCTGGTAATGATTTTCTACACTGGGAGATTTGAAAAAAATTTTTTGTTTTTTCTTTGATATTTTAAATGTTTAATAACGCTCCTAGACGAGAACAAGAAATTCTCATTGAGTTTGTAATTTAACTTAACAAATATTTCCAGAAATTCTAAAAACGTTGTCCTCTGACGATTTCCTTAGGCAAGAATGAAATCCGGACGTGCCTACAACGGATTATTTTTCACAATTTATTAAATACATTTGGGATTTTAGCATATTTAATTCCTTTAAAACAATATTTCATGTTTGAAATAATGATAAAAATAAGTCGTTATTGGTAACGCATTATTTTTTATTAAAAAAAAAACGATCAGCCTTAGATTGTGTTTCATTGACATCGGCGTGTAAGCGTTGGGGGTATTCCATTCTAAACTCTGGTTATTTTAAGATAAGTTAGCAGCTATTAGGAAATTAAAATAAGTATTTGCCCATGATGCTCTTATAACAAAAAAGTTAATTTTGTAAACATATATTGACATATTTTATTTAAACTAATTGAAAATTGATATCATAATTTAGGCCTGAAATTGTATTTATTTAATACTTAAACAAACTACAAATTTCATGCCTATATTACTAAGTCAAATATGTTATAAACTACACTCTAGGAAAAAGCAAGTAAAAAAGTTTGAGTCAAGCATTCCGACTATATGAAACCCAACACCGCAGTTCGATTTCGTTAATTGAATCAATGCACAGTGTCAATTTTTAGTTAGTTTCATAACATAAATAGGGTTATTTTACCGTAGATTTTTAATTGATCTGAAGTTTGTTACAATGAACATTTTTGTTCAGTTTTAATATCAAATATGGCAAATTCCAAATAGAATTCACACACTGAGAGAATTATCATAACTTCAGTAATGAATTTCTTCATAGTCACTGGAACTCGTTCATTGAAACTTTACAAAGAATCTATGAAACAGGTTTCATTAAAGTCAATGTTTATGAAAAGTTCATAAAATTAATGAAATTCTTCATAAAATGAATAGTCCACTCCTCCAATAAACAAATAATTCAGTCAATGAAGAGTATCCTTCATGATACTAATAATATAATTTCATGCAATTTTTTTCGTAGAATCAATGAAGAATTTCATCATGCAACGACAACAACCAACTATAATAAATAAGAATAAATGAAATTGCTTCATAAATTTTATGAAGCAATGGATAAGGATAATTCTTCCAGTGCAATGTTTTTTTTACAACGAATCGAGAACAAAAAATTATGAAAAAACTTTCCTAGAACCAATGGTTGACAATTAGTGCATTTTCAAGTACTACCAAGCACTATCATCAGATTGTCTTTATGGGGTTCTCTCTAGGTTATAATGTAGATTTAAGTTTTTATATTTATGTAAACTCCCAGGTAAATAATGAATTGAAAAATAAATTCAAACACTTTTACGAGTTCCCAGCAAAAAAAAATTGGAAGTAAGTAATGCTTCACAAACTACTTCTTTCATCCGTTAGTGCACTTTTACTGCTTTTTTGGAAGTAATTCTGTACAACTCCAAAAAATCACTTCTTTCATTGCTGCCAAAGTATCCGTTAGTATATTTTTATAGCCTTTTTAGAATTACTCCTGAATAACAGCCAAAAAATCACTTAAGTATTGCTTCTAAAGCATAATTGCTCTAAAAGTGATGCTAAAAAGTGATTTTGGTATAATTCGATTTCTGGAGGGACCAATATGTTTTTTTTTTTTACTTAATATTTATAACTAATTTGTTTAAATTCAATACTTTAATAATTTTTAAAAATATATAAAATAAAAATGATAAAAATAGTTTTTTATGCGCTTTTGAAAATACTACTGACAACAATACTGGATTGCAGTGCAACTTTTGCACTTGTTTAAAAATTACTTTTATTGAAGAGAATAAAGCATACACAGAGAAAACAGATTCATTGCGACAAGTGAATTTCTTGCCAACTGAATAGTTGGTTGTCACAGTCAAATGTATTCCCGACACAACTTAAATATATTGTTCCAACCGAAATTCTATTGTCTTTACCGAATTTCTGTTGGCACAAACAAATATATTGATGGTTCCAACCAAACCATTCCGTTGACAAAGAATTCGGGTGTCACAATCTGTTTTCTCTGTACAATATCTCGCAATGACAAAGTGGGGTTTTTATGCCAGCCAACTTTCATATCAAAGAATAGCCCAGCGATAGAGAGCTAGACCAGCAATCATGAGGTCGCAAGTTCCTTTAGTAGTAAAGCAAATGTTTGTATGTTGTATTTAACATTCAAGCTTTTAATTCTATTTATAGTCATTAGGACGAAAGTAAAGAACTTTTGCAACGATTGCTTGTTATTTTTGTATTACAACCTAACCCATTGTGGTTAGTCCAATACTGCACTATCTCAGTAAACAACTGTCAAATGTTGAGCAAACTCCGTTATTTAGTTTACGTTTGGCAGCAGCTAATCAAAGCATCGTGAAATATTGCAAAAAAGAAAAAAAGCTAATTTCTAGGGCCCAAACAACATTAAAGAAAAAAGAAATATGACATCACGAATATTAGAAAAAAAAAACTTTAAATATAAAACCCAGCACTTTTTAAATATAAAACCCAGCAAAATTTCAGTAATGGGTGGGTGTTCATTGCTAGTGTTTAAATAATAAGCAGTATAATTAGGGTCTACTGCACTACTCATTATTTTTATTTGGCAAGGTCGTTTTTGTAGTCGTAGTTGTGCATTAGACCGTACCGCAAAAAGGGCCAAGCACAATTGACCTCAAGTATCCCGTTTTAGTATCTACCCACCAGATCTCAGTTGCTACTCCCTAATGTTCGACCCTAATGTCAGAAAATTAAAGCTTGCAAAAAATCATAAAACTTTTGCTAAGGAAGATTTTCGATAATTCCAATATAAATTTTTTTTATTTTTCTTGTTGCCGAACGTAGGGGTCGCATTTTAATTTTTTTTTTCATTGGAGGCAAAAAAATAAATATAATGTATAATGTAAATGCCGAAACTATAAGGAAAAATTAAAAAAGGCGACCCCTACGTTCGGCAAAAAAAAAATCGAAATTGCCTTGCAAAAATATTTTATATTTGAAGGTATACCGCGCACTCCATATTCGCTGCATGAAAAAAACACAAAATTTTGTACACCTGCTTACACTCTGCATTACAAATATACAAGAAATAAGTGGTTACCAAAATATGTTGTTATTCGTATGCTGATAAGCAGTTAAGAAAAAGAAGTGGTTAAAAGTTGTTATAAATTAAGGTTTACTCATATGCCTACACTCATAGAAATAAATCTGTAAAAATAGCAGAAAAAGTTACTAAAAATTTGTTAAAAATGTTTAAAAAAAAACTGCTAAAATTAGCAATTTTTAAATACTAGTAAAATAAGAATAGCAGAATTAAAACTGTTAAATTTACAGAATTTTAGTTACACTTAAGCTAACTTTTAGTTAATTGAAAATAACAAATTGTACTGTAAAATCTGCAGAAAATTTTGCTAAATATTAGTACACTAAAAATAGCAAGAACAAATTGTTATATCTACAAAATTTTTGTTATTTTTACGCTATATTTAGTTGAATGCAAATAGCACTCTATTCTGCTAAAAACATTTTTGCGAAAAAAATTATAAACTGCTGTTTTCAGTTTATTTGCATTTAAAAAAATCAAAAAAAAAATTTAGAAAATTTTAAATTTGTTGATGATTTTTTAGGCTACTAAGTATTTAGCAAATTTTTTTGCTAATTTTAGCAGGTTAATTTTTTATTTCTATTAACAAAAATTTAGCTCAAATATAACTAAAATTCTGTATATTTAACAGTTCTATTTTGCTGTTCCTATATTACTAATATATAGCAAAACTAATCTGCCAATTTTAACGGTTTTTTCGTCAGCATCATTTTTAACTAATTTTTAGAAGTTTTAGCTAAATTTTTTACGGACTTTTTTCTATTAGTGTACTTGTAACTAAAAAATAAGTAGTCACTTATATCATATGATTTTCTTATTAAATAAGTAGTCGCGCGAAAGCAAAACTGCATATTAAAATAAATTCATCAAACAAAAATAATTAGTACTGGCGATGAATTATAAGCAGTAAAAAATTTTAGTTTCATTATATAACCACTTATTTGGTAATGAAAGATTTTGCTGGGAAGATACATAATTCGTGTGGGTCTTAATTTTAAGGTAGAATAGTGGGTTGAGTTGTAATAGTTTCAACCCTATGGCGAATTTATGCAAAAAAGATTTAATTCTTTAAAGTTCTGACTAAAATGCATCAATTTATATTACATTCCGCGTAAGCTAGACTGCTTTTTATACCCATAAAATAATGGGTTTTAACACTGAATTGTATTATAGTAGACCCTAATGCTTTTGCTTATTATTTAGAAACTATTAATGAACATCCATTATTGAGATTTTGCTGGTACCAATTACGATTTGTTCCAAAATATTTCAATTATTTGTGATAACACATATTGCTATTTTTTAGGGCATCTTGATTAGTTCAGCGTAAATATTTTCCTATATTTTCTCTAAACTTATAAAATATAAATTTGTGTAAGTTCTATTTTGTTAATATCATTTAAGCCTTAGTCCATTTTTCATATCTATAGCTGTTTCGCTAATTTTATAAAACAGTTACCAATATGTTTATGATCCCATTGGGATAATCAGTTGCATTATAAAAATTTACATGAATGAACAAACGAATGAATATGAAAAACAAACACTACACTCTTTTACCAAAGAACGGTACAGATCAAATTGCAACTGGCTCTAGATGGCATTTGCACAAAATGAAATAGTCTCCACATAAGTTTGTATATTTTTATGTTTTAAATTTATATTTGATGTTTTAAATTTATATTTATCATTTTCGTTTAAAAGTTATAAGGAGTAAGATTAATTGCAATTTGAACTGAACCCTTCTTTAGTTCAGTAGCTATAACTATATCACCATAACTACTGGCAACAATAACTATAGAGTACCATTACTAATTCTTTGCTAATGTAAACTGTAGATAAAACTTATAAAGGGTGTTTTTTTAAGCCCGATAGAACTTGAAATTGTAAAAAATAACACAAAAAATTAAATTGTAATCAAAATTTTTTTTTTATTGGAAAGATCAATACGTGACATTAACATTTGAAAATGATTTCGGGCATATGGGCACCGCGGCTGTTCTTGACGAAGCGCATACTGGACGTCCAATTTTGGGCCACTTTTTCGAGCACTGCTGGCCGTATGTCACGAATAACACGAACAATGCTGTCCTCCAAGGCATCAATTGTTGCTGGTTGATCAGCATAAACCAGTGACTTCACGTAGCCCCACAGGAAATAATCGAGAGGTGTCAAATCGCACGACCTTGAAGGCCAATTGACAGGTCCATTTTTCGAAATCAACTTATCGCCAAATTTTGATTTCAATAAGTCGATGGTTGCGTTCGCCGTATGGCACGTAGCGCCATCCTGTTGAAACCACATCTCCTCCGGATCAATGTCATCCATATTTTCAAACAAAAAATCATTGATCATGGTGCGGTAACGATCTCCATTGACCGTAACGCGAGCTCCGGCCTCATTTTTGAAGAAATAAGGTCCGATGATGCCACCAGCGTGAAAACCGCACCAAACGGTGCATTTTTCTGGATGTAATGGAGTCTGTAGGGTCTCTTGTGGATTGGTCTCACTCCATATGCGGCAATTTTGCTTATTAACAAACCCGTTAAGCCAAAAATGCGCCTCATCGCTGAACACAATTTTGCGTCTATAAGTTGCGCGAATCGACGACTGATTTTCAAAGTAAATTTGGATAATTTCGTAGCGTTGTTCAAGCGTGAGTCTATTCATGATGATTTGTCAGAGTATACTGAAACAAATAAAAAAAAATGTTTCATCAAAATTTAATTTTTTGTGTTACTTTTTACAATTTAAAGTTCTATCTAGCTTAAAAAAACACCCTTTACATAGAGGAAGGTAAACTAAGGAAAGGGTGAAGATTTGCTTTTCTGTGAATAAAATTGACGAAAAAGTTAAAAAAATCACAAAAAAAATTTACAATTTTGAAAGTTTTTTTTTTTTTTGATCTCTATTAAACAGCTTCCAAAATAAGAAAGCAACAAAAAAGAAATAACTAAAAAACTCCAGATAAAAAAGTAAAAATTAAAAAAACGATAAAATAAAAAAGCACTTAAATGAGAGAAACGCTAAACTGAAATTAGGCTGAAAAAAGTACCAATATATTCTAAAAAAGCACCAAAATTAAAAACAAGTTAAAAGCTCTATAATAAAATAGTTAAAATAATAAAAACATCCCAGCAAAAAAAAATTCAAGTAATGCTTTACAAACTGCTTCTTTAAATGCTTCACAAGTATCCGTTAGTTTATTTTTACTGCCTTTTTAGAAATTATGCTGAACAACTTCAAAAAATCACTTCTTTCATTGCTTCCAAAGTATCCGTTAGTATATTTTACAGCTTTTTTAGAATTACTTCTGAGCAACATCCAAAAAATCACTTAAGTACACTCACAATATTTTTTCCTTAAAATCAACCGAATATATACATTAAAACAATCGAAAATAAGTTAAAAAAAGGACTACCCACTTTTCGTTTAAAGCAATTGTATTTTGTTGTTTATTTTTAATTGTTATTTATATAACTGGCAAAACCGATAAAAATAATAGATTTATCGTTTATTTTAAAATTAATTGTATACTAACAACTGATTGTTTTTAACAGAAAATATTGATTGAATATTTTAACTTCTACCGAAAATCCGTATTTTGTGTATTTTATTTATTGAATGATTGGTAGAAAAAGTTAAAAAATATATTTCTTTGCAATTTAACTACTTATTCAATTAAAACAATTTTACTGATTTACTTTTTAAACAACTGTTGAACTTTTACGGTAAAGTTATTGTGAGTGTATTGATTCTAAAAAGTGATTTTGGTATTATTTGCCATTTCCAAACAGAGGGTCCCAGGTTCGATTCCCGGCGGGACCAATATTTTTTTTTTATTTTTTTTTTTATTTTTTTTTAATTTTTTTTTATTCTATTAATTTTTTTTTAATATTTATAATTAATTTGTTTAAATTCAATATTTTTAATTTTTACATTTTTGAAAATATGTATATATAAAAAATGGTGAGAAATTGCTTTTAATGCACCTATAAAAATACAGGGTCCGCCATCTAACGTTTTTCAACTAGTGCTTATTTCGTGAATGGTAACACTTAGCTCATGTCTGATTTGACAGATAATTAGTTTTATCCTTCCGCTGAACGAATATGGTTGTGTGTGGTTGGTCCAGAGGCATAATTGGGCCATTTTTCTTCGAAAATGAGCAAGGAGGAGGGCCATGTTGAACGAATTTTTGTTCACAAAAATTGAAGAGGAGGATATTGGCAACATTTGGTTTCAACAGGACGGCGCTACTTGCCACACAGCCGAAGCTACACTCGATGTTTTGCGCCCTGTTTTTGAAGATCGCATTATCAGCCGCAGAGCTGATGTCGTTTGGCCACCTCGGAGCTGCGATTTGACACCGTTGGACTATTATTTGTGGGGTTCCGTCAAAGATAAGTGTTACGCCGACAAGCCAGAGACAATTGACGCTTTAAAGGACAATATTCGTGAAGCCATTGGTGAAATACAGCTGCACACAATCGATAATGTGCTTAAAAATTGGGCCGATCGTGTAGGCTACTGCATGGCCAGCCGAGGCAGCCATATGAATGAAATTATTTTCCATTATTAACCGGAAGGATTGTACTTTCAAATAAAAAAAGAAATTTGAGAAAATATTCAGTAGTTTAGTTCTGAAAGCAATATTGAATTGAAGTGCACCTTTTACATTTGTTTAATAAGTACTTTTATTGAAGAGAATAAGGAACAATATCTCGCTGTAACAAAGTGGTGTTTTTATGCCAGTCAACTTTCATAACAAAGAATAGCTCAGCGGTAGACTAGCAATCGTCAAGTCGCAAGTTCGATACCTGGTAGAGGCAATAAAAAAACTTATGTAAAATAAAAAAAATATAATTTTTTTTAACTTTTAATTGGTGAAAAAGAGCTCTCGTTAAAAAAGTACTGAAAAAATGTTAAAGTGCGAGTACTCCTCTCCTATGACAACTCAGTGTTAAAATCATTAGTGTTTATGTTAAAAAAGAAGTACATCTAGATCATCAATTGTAGTGCTTTTTCTACTGCTACGGCATCTCTTTTTTTGTTGGGATTTGATTGTCAATATCTTGAAAAATAGTATCAATGAATTTATAATTCCTTTACCTATATATCATTCTATATCATATTTCAGTTGTGATACCTTCCCCATTCATAGTTATTCTCACATGTAGTATATATTTCCAACAATGTTTATCTGTGTTTCAAGTACTTCTTACATACAAAATATTTGTAACTCTCACTGCAATCATAATAATAATAATCTAAAGCAAAACGATGACTAAAAAGCATGCATTGTTGAGCAGCTCATAAAATAAAGACATAGAAACGTCAAAAGCTTATGCAAAAATTGTCTATTCCTGCAACTAGTTCTTTACACACTCATATTAACTAGCAAGGAAGGTCTGCTCGCGCGGATTCACAAATCTTGAAGAAACTAAGATATGATGTAGAAAAATAAAATCGAAGATCGACCTATCTCGGCTGTTGGTTGGGAGAGCATTGGAAATTTAAATAGTAAAATGGGGATAACAAATTGAACCTTTTTAGAATTTTTGGTTTTTATAGCATTTAACCATAGGCAAATGTGGTATCTTTGGAAAGGAACTTTTAAGGGAAAGGAACTATTGCTGGTACCTTTGTTGGTGGTTTTTTGTGTTTTTTTTTAAGTTGTTATTATACAAAATATGTATAGTACCCCAAAAACTGTTATTCATATGGAGAAGTATTCAAATAAAACCTCTGAATTCATATAGTTTTTACCCTATTAAATTTCAGCGGACACGTATTTTATCTTTGTTTAATATTCGTGTTATTTCAAATTTTAACGAATTTTTCTCGAAGCTATTTTAGCACCACCTTCAAAATCCTATACTAAAACATAAGCATTATGTAGTTTTTATTTCGATATTTATAAGTTTTTGACATGAACAAGAATTTTCTTCGCCCTATTTTAAATTCTTAATAGCCAAGTTGACCAAAAACATTGTTCATAGATTGTTTTTTCTCCATCACATATCGGAGTGTTTAACCTATAACACTTTCCTTGCAAGACATCTTCTTATTTTGTAGCTTAGAAGGTTGTTTTAGAAAAGGATTTACTAGATGAGGGAAAAAGGAAACTACTATATTTAAGTTAGAATATGTTTTTAGTTGTTGCAAAAGTTGTTAGTCTAATCATAAGTGTTATCTGTAACAAGACTTCTTTCTTGCACAAAAAAAGAATATATTATACAAGTTTTAAGGCGTGGTTGTATTTATAATTAGGGAGAATTTAAATTATCTTATTTTTTTAAATATCGTTATCGATATAACAGAAACAACGATATTAATACCGAAAAATTCAGTCAATTTTAATTAAATTTCCTCAATTTATAGTGGGAAAACAGTTTCCTTGCATAAACCAACTGATCAAATGATGTGTGTAATTTTAGACATATAATTAGTAAAATTCCATTCATTTATTGTTCTACCCCAAGTCCAAATTCTAATATGATATTGTCATATTAGATTTTATTTCTTGTTTCAAAAAGGTTTATAATAGACAATACAATTGTTTCGTTGGCATCACCCCAACTCATCAGTTGTCCGCAATACGAAAATGATGAAAGAAACACACAAACCGAGATTTATCCTGCAAGGAATCGAATCCGTGATCATCTGTTTGAAAATAAACTTAATCAAAATCACTTTTTGGGATCACTTTTAGATCAGTAATGCTTAGAAGCAAAACTTAAGTGATTTTCTGGATGTTATTCAGATTAACTTCTAAAAAAGCTGTCAAAATATAATAACGGATACTTTGGAAGCAATGAAAAAAGTGACTTTTTGGAGTTGTTCAGAATTACTTCTAAAACAGCAGAAAAACACACTAACGGAGTCTTTTGAAGAAATGAAAGAAGTGATTCGCAGGACATGACTTCCAATTTTTTTGCCGGGTATATTACCATGGAGGTGATGAAGTATGTGGTTATTGTTGCGACGATGAAAAAAGTAATGTATCTAAAAATTGATTTTCATAAAGAAAAAAAAATATATTGTCACGGTCTCCCTGGGAATCGAACTTAAGTTCGCTAAACGTTAGTCGAGAACTCCACCCTCTGAATTATCTCTATATATATAAAACAATAACGTGACTGTTTGCCTGATTCAAGCACTAGTAAAATATGAAATTTGTCATCGAGGTCCCTCATTAAGGCGAAATTTTGTAAATTCTCAGGGGCAAAGCAACGTCCTCTCAAAATTAAAAAAAAAACAAATAAAAATTTAAAAAAATCAATAAAATTAAAAACAATCACCAAAATTTAAAAACGCGATAAAATTGAAAAATTGCCAAAATAAAAAAAAATACTAGAATTTAAGAAAAATCACCAAAATAGAAAAAAATCACTGAAATTGACAAAATGCCAAAATTGAAAAAAAATCACATTAATTGAAAAAATCGCCAAAATTAAAAAAAAAAAAAAAACCTAAAATTAGAAAATAAAATTGGGTATATAATAGACCGTACGTCAAAAAAAAAAGTTCGCCGTACACCCTGCAATATGAAGTATTTTTGTAAGGCAATTTCAAAAAAAAATTTTATTTTTTTTGCCGAACGTAGAGGTCGGCTTTTTCAATTTTTCGTTATAGCTTCGGCATTTAAAGTTGGATTTTAAAGTGTGATATATCGATTTTTTTTGCCTCGGGGAGAGGATATAAAGGAAAAATCCAATGAAAAAAAAAATAAAAAGGCGATCCCTACGTTCGGCAACCAATATATAAAAAAATTCTACTGGGTTTATCGAAAAACTTCCTTAGCAAAAGTTTAATCATTTTTTGCGAGCTTTAATTTTCTGACATTAGGGTCGCACATTAGGGTGTTAGCAACTGAGATCTGGTGGGTAACTACTAGAACGGGATACTTGAGTTAATGGCGATTAGAGCAAAACACTGGTCTCCTCTAAAGAAAAATATCGATGTATCATACTTTAAGATCCGACTGTAAATGCCAAAGATATAACGAAAAATGTAAAATGGCGACCCCTAAATTCGGCAAAAAAAACAAATTTTTTTGAAACCTCCTTGCAAAAATACTTCATATTGAACGGTGTACGGCGAACTTTTTTTTTTGCCTGTAAGGTGGTACGCTCTAGTGTAGAACTTAAAAATACGGGATTCTCATCAGATGGCGTATCTTTTATAAATGGTTTGTATCTTTACATCAGATGACGTATCTTTATACCATTTTGGAGGGTAAATGTCTGTCATTTATCCTCACTTAGTCATTGAACGAAATAGTGTAAATAAAAAAGTTTTTTTTTTGCTGGTAGTTTTGCTTTACTTCAATTTGAAAAAAAGTGCAGCTGAAGCACATCGATAGCTCACCGAAGCTTATCCTGAAAATGTTCCATCGATTTCAACGCGATAAAAAATGGATCCATTACGACAATCCTAAGCGCAAGAAACCGCATGTGAATCCCGGCCAAGCAGCCAAACCAACGCCAAAGCCGAATATCCATGGCACCAAGATAATGCTCTGTATTTGATGGTACCAGAAATGTCCCATCTATTCATAAAATTTCATAAAAAAAAATTCACGGAATTTCATAAATTAGATCTTCGTAATTTTATAGAAAATGTTCTGCATATATATGAAATTCTTCAATAGTAATTCCTTTTTTTTTTTTGTAAAATATCGCCATTTCATTAATTTTTAAAAATTTTAATACAATTTAGAGTTTTATATTAAACATTTAATTCTCAAATACAATAGTTTTATGTTACCATAAGGCCGAGTTTTAGTGATGTGCATTAATTTCCATACTGAGAGAATTATCTTTTATCATTTTTTGTTTTTATTCATTTGTTATTATTAATTTTGGACTCTGAAATTTTTTTCTAATCATATTAATTTTTTCGAAACATTAATAAGGAATTTCATTAATTGAATTAAGCTTATTATAAAATTTTATGAAACTTTTTAATTTAAAGAATTCTTTCATTAGATATATTTTGTACATCCGTAAAATATGCTACAATTTTATTACGCTGTTTGCATTTGCTAAATACACACATAATAATCCATGCATAAAAATACGAAATTAATGTCAAAACAACAAAAACTTTCGTAATATAAACCATTTTTCGTATATTTCACAAAATTTTTTGTTATTTTGACATTTTTTCGTAATTTTATGCATGGATTATTATCAGTGTACTTTTTATTTATCCACTACAGCTTAGCAACGACAACAACCGTTTTATTAATTTCATGAACTTTTCATAAAGATTGACTTTAATGAAACCTATTTCATAGATTCTATGAAAAGTTTCAATGGACCAGTTCCAGTGACAATTTTCATTGAAATTATGAAGAAATTTATTACTGAAGTGATGATAATTCTGTCAGTGTAGCAAAACAATATGAATATGTGTTGATCTTTTGCCTTCAAAAATTGGGATATTCGCACTCTACATTGGTTTTCTGATGAAGTTCGATGACGATAAAATAAATAGGTATTAATAAAAAAAATATTGATCTTGAACTTGAATAATCGTGCCCATATCATAGATCGATTAAATTAAAAAAAAATCTCTAAAATTCAAAAAATTAACGATTTAAAATTTTTTTTTATTTAAAAAAATCACATTTTTTCCACTTTGACGACTTTTAAATTTTTTTTCGATTTTTTCAGTTTTGCCTTTTTTCAATTTTAACGATCTTTTTAAATCTATAGATTTTTGAATATTTATTAAAATATTCAGTAGACTTTTTTTAATTCAAGCATTTTGTTTTTTAACTTTTTCGCAATTCTTAATTTTAGCAATTTTTTTTTAATTTTAGCGATTTTTTTAATTTTTGCGGCTTTTCAATTTTGGTGTTTTTTTTTTCTTTTATGCGATGGTTTTTTAATTTGTGGTATTTTTTCAATTCCACTTTTTAGTCTTCTCATGTTTTTTTTTTTTAATTTTTAGACATTTTTTATTTTTTAGTAGTAAAATTTTACTCATTTTGTTGTAGTAAACTTGAAATCACTGTTTAGATTGAAAGATATTACTTAAAAATGTTTTAAAACTGCAGTTTTGTATGAAAAATCACTGAAATCATGTATAAAAATCCATTTAAAAAAAAAAAATAAATAATTTATTCCCATAATTAAAAAATTTTTCCAAAACTAAACCACATCATTATTTTTATAAAATATCAAAGATTTGATATAAAATTTGTAAATAAATAAAATTTGATTAAGAAATTCTAACTTAAAAATACCTTATCAATTAACCCTCGTACATATACAATTCAAAGAAAAATATAAGAGTATTTGCTTTCGAGTGTATATGTGATTTTCTTGAAAAAGATATCAAAATGTTGTTTGAAAATTATGTAAATCTTTAGAGAACTATAAATGATGTGTGTAGTAAGAATTTACTATAAGAAATATAAAAAAAAACAGAAAATATAAATATTTCAATTGACAAACAAAAAAAAGCAAATCTCTTAACTAATTATAAAATAGAACAAATTTTGGCAAAAATTATGTAAATATTTTCATATTTTTTAGTTAAACTATGAAAATATTTAGACTAAAAACTATAAAGTTATAATTCCAATTAAAATGTTAAAGACTCAGTTTTAAAAATCAAAACTTAACGAATCGTTTAAAATGTATGTATGTAAATTTGTTACTTCCCAGCCAGCAAATTCGGAGCGCTCATAAATAAGATTTTTAAATGGCTCATAGAAATGATTATTGTTTTTTTGAAAACACTCTTTTTTTGGTAGAAAATATGAACCCTCAGAAAACAATCCAAAAAGTTGTCTCTACAATCTAAAAAGCTGTCTCAAAACGAGGGTTCATTTTTCGGACTCAAATAAGATTCCAAAATTATTTAAATTTATGAAAAAAATTTCGATTTTATACGTTCTTTTTTCTGAGTCATTTCTGAGTGCACAGGGGGCTCTTTTGGACGGACCACTTTCATAGGAAAAAGTGGAAAAATGTTTATGTTTTTGGAGCTCATTTCTGAGTCATTAATGATCATCTTTGTTTGCTGGGTTAACAACATTTTTATGTATAAAGTTTAAAAGTGAATTTGTTATAAATAAAAGTTCCGACAAATTAGTCTAAACATTTAAAGAGAACATAAGTATTTCTCAGTCAAATTTTAAAACTATCTCTTTATCAACGAGTCATTATTTCAGTGTTGCCAACTCTTGAAGGCAGGAAAGCACCGTGAGCATTATGAAAACGGGTAAAAAGGGTAAAAATTTACCGAAAATGGGGTAAAAACGCACGATATCAATTTTTTGAAAAATGTAAATCAAGAATTTAAAAACAAATTTTAACTTTGAAAAATCGTGTAAAAAAGGTTCAAAAAATAACCAAAAAGGGGTAAAAAAGCACCAAACTAATATTTCAAAATTTTGAAGTTTAAATGTAACGAAGTAACTATTTAAAATGTACTACAAACATTGTGCAATAATGTATTTCTTGTATAGTTCGTTTTATTTTTTAAATTTTGACAGAAAATTCAAGAAAAATTTAAAAAAACGAGAACAAATACCAAAAATATAAAGTGTACAAAAAGCACTAAAAGCACTGCTTGAAATATGAAAAAGCACCGTAAATACCCGCTTTTTTTAAACGGGTATTTGTAAAAAATCACCGGGTACGGGAAGGAAAAAAGCACCAAAAAATACCCGAAAAGCACTGAAATGGCAACACTGTCAGTAACAAATTTACAGTGTTGCCAACTCTTGAAGGCAGGAAAGCACCGTGAGCATTGTGAAAACGGGTAAAAATTTACCAAAAATGGGGTAAAAAAGCACGATGTTAATTTCTTGAAAAATTTAAGTCCAGAATTTAAAAACACATTTTAGTTTTGTAAAATGGTGAAAGAAAGGTTCAAAAATAACTAAAAAAAAGGGGTAAAAAGCACCAAACTAATATTTAAAAATTTTGAAGTTTAAATATAACGAAGTTGCTATTTAAAATTGTACTACAAACACTGGAAAAAATGTATTTTTTGTATAATTCGTATTATTTTTTCAACTTTGACAGAAAATTGAAAAAAAATTAAAGAAAACGCGAACAAATACCAAAAATATAAACTGTACAAAAAGCACTAAAAGCACTGCCAGAAATTTGAAAAAGCAATGTAAATACCCGCTTTTTTAAAACGGGTATTTGTAAAAAATCACCGGGTACAAGAAGGAAAAAAGCACCAAAAAATACCCGAAAAGCACTGAAATGGCAACACTGCATTATTTTAACGCTTGGATTTTATACTACCAATAATTTGTTGTTTTTGTGTGTAATTTTTTTACATTTTCCTTTGTTTAATGGTTCAATTAAAACTAACCCTTCAATATGAGACCCACGGTTATTGTTCAAATTATGTTTAACTTTAAAATTCTTTAAATGTTCATTATTCAAATTCTATTATCGCTTATTTCATTATTGTATGTATTTATAATTCAACATGATTATCTTTATCGCTTCACCTTTGGGTTATTTTTAGCACTTTTGTGAGTGTGTTTTGTTCTAACATTCTTATTCTATTTTTAGCTTTGTTGTTTGTCTTGTATAAAACATTTCTTATCATATTAGAAATGTAGCTAGTGCTGATTTGACAACCTTGTGCGCATAGCCTCGATGGCGCAGTAGGCAGCGCGTAAGTCTCATAATCTTAAGGTCGTGAGTTCGAGCCTCACTCGGGGCATTATTTTTTTTTTTTTTTTATTTACAATACAATTTTTAAATTTTGTGTACAATATTTTATTAATACATTTTTAATATGACATTTGTTTTTTTTTTTTAATTTTTTATTTTTTTTAATTTGTTGAAAATTTTAAGAGATTTATTTGGGGAGTAGCTGTAGTGGGGAGAGCTGTTGAAAGTCCTTTTGTCTAATGATGTTATCATTTTAGGAATGTGAAATCACTTTTTGCCAGTATTTGTACCACCTGTTAAAGTGTCTTGCCATCGCTGCCTGCAACAGATTATTTTTCACAATTTGTAAAATACGTTTGGGATTTTAGCATCTTTAATTCCTTTAATGCAGATGTCACTACATTGCTAGATCTGTCAAAACAACAGAGTAGTATTTTGGAAGATGACAAAGCAAATTGTGGTAAATTGTTTCTATTGTTTTTGTTTTTTCTTCGATATTTTAAATGTTAAATGACGCTCCTACACGAGAACAAGAAATTCTCATTGAGTTTGTGATTTAACCTAATAAATATTTCTAGAAATTCTAAAACGTCGTCCCCTGACGATTTTCTTAGGCAAGAATGAAATCCGGATAGGGACATGCCTGCAAAAGATTATTTTTCACAATTTGTCAAATAACTTATGGCATTTTAGCACATTTAATTTATTTAAAAATTTTAAATTATTTAAAACTACAGTACTCCATGTATGGAAAGTATATTTGGCTAAGCTAATTTAATTTCAGGCCTTAAAATATGAAACAACTATTTTTTTCTTACTCCTAAATGTATACTTTTGCTTTTACCCATATACAACCCCGAAAGTATACTTTAAATTTTTGTAAAGCATCGTTTAAAATGCTTTAAATTCTTAAAGTTATGGTAAAAGTATTATATGGATATATAAACTGCTTGCAATCCTTTGTAGTCAATTAAATTATGCGTCAATTCTTGCTGTTAGCAAAACACCACAAAAATAACCGCAAACTTTAAAATGAAAACAACACCTAACAATAAACGAAATATGTACAACAACAAATTTTATTGTTGTGTTTTTACAAAACACACACACACACAAAGAACCTTAGACTATAGAATATTTACAAAAAAAATAAAAACAAAAATAAAACAAGCCAAAATATTAAAGTCAGGCATGCCGACTATGTGATAACCTACACCACAGCACGATTTGAATTATAATCCGGCAGGCCGATCATATTCAGGGCCGACCAAAAAATACTTTCACAAAAAACTGCTGAAATTAGCAGATTATTTTTGCTAAATATTAGTAAGGTAGGAACATCAAAAATAAAGCTTTTAAATATACAGAATTTGAGTTATATTTAAGTTATATTTAAGTTAATTTTTTGTTAATAAAAAACAAGAAACTTAATCCGCTAAAATCAGGAAACCACTTAATAACACTGTGAGACAAATGGTAGGGGTCAGTGATCGGGAAGGGTTCAAACTACCGGGGAAAGTTATATCGGTAAAAAAAGAAGTTATACGTGTCCCGGCGTTTCGCTGGGCCACCCCTAGGAATCGAGATATATCGATTTGACCTTTGTTGGTCTTTTTTTTGACATAACTCGAGAACCACTAGTCCGATTTTGCTCAAACAATTTTAAAAAAATTAAAAATTACAATTCCTTTAATCTGTTCATATAACGTTTTTCTATATACTCAACAGTTTTGCCGGGAAAAATAAATGTATGAAGAAAAAAATATTTTTTGCCTAAAATATTAAAAAAAAGTAATAAACAAAAGGTTATTGATTTTTATGGTAGCGGTAACAAACATTTATTTTTACCGGCAAAACTGTTGAGTATATAGAAAAACGTTATATGAACAGATTAAAGGAATTGTAATTTTTAATTTTTTTAAAATTGTTTGAGCAAAATCGGACTAGTGGTTCTCGAGTTATGTCAAAAAAAGATATATCTCGATTCCTAGAGGTGACCCAGCGAAACGCCGGGACACGTATAACTTGTTTTTGACCGATATAACATTTCCCGTTGGTTTCATCCCATCCCGATTGTGTAATTAGTACCCCAGAAAATCACAAAAAAAAATTTAAATTTTCAAAGTTTTTTTCCGATTTTTTTTCGTAATGCAAATAAAAATCAAGTCTTTTGAAATCAGCAGTTTACAATTTTTTTGCCGATATTTCTGCCGATTTTATCAGCATAGACTGCTATTTGCATTCACATATACTTAACTCAAAAATAACAAAAAATTTTGTTGATGTATTAGTTTATTTTTGCTATTTTTAGTGTACTAATATTCGGCAAATTTTCTGCCGATTTTTTCAGTATAATTTGTCATTTTCAATAGTTAACTCAAATATAAGTAATTCTGTAAGTTTAATAGTTTTATCTTTGCTGTTCATTTTACTAGTATTTAGCAAAAAAAAATCTTATAATTTCAGCAGTTTCTTCTGCAAAGTAATTTTTAACAAATTTTTAGTTGCTTTTTTCTACAAGGTCATTTTTAACTAATTTCACAGTACATAACGAAAAAAAATTACTAGGTTCTGACAATGAATCCTGGAAGATATACACGTGTGTCGGCGTTTTGGAAGATCACATCGGAATTTTATTTTAGGGAGAGTTTAAATTTTATCCCTTTTTAAATGTCTATTGTGAATAGGCATAGGAAAACAGTTGAATCTTCCATTTTATGTATAGGATGTGTTCAGCGAACTTATGTAAAACACTACAAGGAACATTTTTGTGGAACAATTTAACCCTCTAACTCTTCAATTAAAGGAACGTTTCCGGCACATTTTTAAAAAGACACAAAAAAGCCCCGTAAGTTGAAGAGTAAGAGTGTTAAAATCTTCAAAAAAAATTTTTGCATTAAATTCTACTATAAATCTCTAAAGACATCAAAGTTGAAGATTTAACTTCAATGTCAGATATAAGTCAAAACTTAAAATGTGTTTAAGGGTGAATCTCGTACTTATTCAGAATTGGCGCTCAAATATCCAACAAACCTAGATATTAGCGGAAAAGCATGTGAATATTCCATTTAGGAATAGGATGTGTTCAGCGAACTTATGTAGAACACTACGAGGAACATTTTAACCCTCTAACTCTTCAACTTATGTGTCTTTTTTGTACCTTTTTAAAAAGGGTCCAAAAAAGTTCCTCTAATTGAAGAGTTAAAGGGTTAAAATGTTCCCCGTAGTATTTTATATAAGTTTTCTGAACACATCCTATACCTAAAATGGACGTTTTACATGGTTTCCTATGCCAATTCACAATAAACATTTGAAAAAGGGGAAAACTTTAATGCCCCTAAAATAAAATTCCGATGTGATCTTTCAGAAAGCCGACACACGTATATTTTTTTGTCTCCTGTACCAGAATCCACTGTCAGAACCCCGTAATTTTGGAAAGGTTCCAAATTGTTGTACAGTGTTTTAGTAACTTTTTCTGCTATTTTTACATGTTTATTTTTATGAGTGTACTTTTGTAACAGCCAGACACACAGAAGGTATATTTTGAGACCAACTGCTGTGTTGATGGGTCATTGGAGGGTTGGTTGGTTTAAGTGACAGCTCGCTCTCCCGTGAACGTCAAGTAGTGTTAAAAGCAACTCCGGAGAACTAGGATTAAGATTACTTCCGACTGGTCGTCTAGTATATGTTCACCCAAAGTTCTATGTCAGATGCCCGGTAGTGCCGAACAATTATAGAGGAGATTACTTACTGTCTCCTCCTCGCATGGTATGCCGAAGGTAAGGCATCGTATATCCCGCACTCGTCCGTTAGCATATCTGCCCAAAAGCCAGTGTCCTATCAGCACGGCCATCAGCCTCGAAACGTCTCTCCTACGAGTACTTCTGCTGAGGAGAGATTTAGTGCACCCCAGATCATAGTAAGGCCACGTAAGCCTCGCGGTCCAACAGTTGCTCAGTCCAGCCCATCTCCTGCTCGCCTTTTGTAGGTATTGACCGAAGATCCCGACTGGTGACTGGTATCGCTGTGCGGACATTTAAGGCAGAACCTGCCATTGCCAACTCGTCTGCCCGCTAATTATCGTAAAAGTCACTGTGGCCAGGGACCCATACTAATGTAATAAGGGACTGACGACATAGTCTAGACAATTCTTCCCCACACTGCCCGACGAGGATGGAAGATGTAGTATAGAAACTTGAGGACATAAAAGCCGCCTGGCGCGGTTCTCTGAGCCCAGACCGCACACGAGAGCCTACAGGCTTCCCTGATTGCCAGAATATCCGTTTGAAAGAGATTACCATAATCAGGTAACCTGATAAACAGAAGGGACATTTTCAGACTAACTGCTGTGTGGATGGGTAATTAACAGCTTGGGCGGCACAGGTAATTCACAGTGCCGCAGTTGCAGAACACCTGGAGAGGGAGAGACGATATTTTACTAGCTTTGTGAGTGTGCAGCTCTAGTCGGCGATAGGCAAAGGATTTTTGGAAATTATAAGCTCCACGAATTATCTGAGATATCAGGGATTGAGGTGGTTGATCTAATTAGCTATCTCAATACTACGGGTTAGATCTAGCACTCTCGATATCAGCACCCTCCAAAAGATCTGGTTTTTCAAAACGGAGTCATCTACTCATCTAATCAACTAACCATCCAACTAGCTATCCAAAAGTTGGTCTATTAGTTAGGCCTCGCAATATACTTTCCGAATTGGTACGATTTATTTAACAACTTTATACTGAGCAATGAAAGACCACGAAAAAGCAATAAAGCTTAGCTAATTTTTCGAACTTTTCGGTATTCAAAAAGCTGTAAATGTTTATAACAGAATTGCGAGCTGTACTTTGATTACAGGGATACATAAAGAAACGGACGGACGGACATTGTTAAATCCCCTCAGAACTTGATTCTGATATGCAATAAGGTTATTATAAGATCTGCACCCGTTATTTTTGATAGTTACAAAACGTCAATATAAACTTAATATACCATGTTTCAACTTGTACAAACATGTAACGCTTTAAGCACAAACAAAAGTAACTAAAAACCAATTAGTTTTACCAGCAACAAAAGCAACGCCCTCAAAATAACTGCAACCACTAACATAAAAAACCACAATATGTATAACAACAACTACATATACACTTAGTCATGCTCACACACAAATATACATGATAACCGATACACAATACACAGACAAAAAACTCTGTTATTGTACACACCATCAAATTGTATTTAATAAAATAAAGCATACTTTAAGGATTATATTTTATAAATTTTATTATGAAGTATATTGTAAAAATATCCAACAAAAATGTTCTTGGCCTTTAGCTAACTATAGTATAGGAAATTTTTCATTGAATAAAGTTATGGGAAAATTTTGTTATTTTTTATACTAAAATATTTAAATAAAACTCCTTTATCTATAACACTTAGGCCTTAAGGTATGCTTCTGCTTAATGGTATCTTTTAATACGTGTACGAAATTTCCGCCAAAAAAGCAAAAAAATTATGTATTTCATTGTACCTACTACGAATCCTGTTGTTGTTCTGTCTCTATATACACGTGTTGGGTGCAATTTTTACTTTAACCAACAACATCAAGCCTAAACTCTAGGCAATACTAAACATGTAACGCCTAAAGCTTCTGCAACATTTTTACAAAATGCTTAGAAAAAAAATTGTTCTCTACATAGGTAAAATATTTAGATTTTTATCCCTCAGTGATGATAGAAAACAAAAAATTTAACAAAGACAACAAACTGTTCGAGTATTAGCATAATATAAAGGCAAAAATTACTTCATTGTTTATGCCTAAAATTATGCTATGCTAAATATTGCAAAATGTTGTTTAACGTCAGTTTAGGGGAATTATGGTGCGGTTAAATACAGATTTCTGTTGCGTGGCTGGGTAAAATGATCATCCATGTTCAGGCAGTCATAATAGATAATGTCTTAAATATGACAACAATTTAATAGAGTTGATAAATTTTGTTTATAAACGCCACAAAATAGGCAATGGTTTATTTTTTTTTTTTTGTAAATAGAAAGATAATCGTTAACTTTTTAAAATTACGGTTTAACGATTAGGAAATTTGAGTATTATAATTTAATAATTTTAAGGAGCGATTCATGTATACTTTAAGTGGCCTTTAGGTAGTTTAGTAATATATTAAATATTTAAAAAAATTAAATACTTCAAATACTAAGCTTCGTGTTTTTTAATCTTTATTAGAAATATATTTAATTTACTTACTACATTAGATTATAGTGTATAGTCTTCTTCTACTCACTTAAACTTATTGTTTTTTTCTGTCTTTACCATTTCCATTATACTAATGTTCATTTAAGGAATCTTCCATAAATCTTATATTTTTTTCCACATTTTTCGTTAATGACTTTTTGTGTTTTTTTCGCCATTTTTGATTTCTTATTCTTGCTACAATTTTCCGTTTTAGAGACACTTTAATACCTTTTATTTGTGGTTTAAAAAAGTATTGTTGTACTTTAACTACTCCATGTTTGCAACCATTTCTATGTATTTGTTGTTGCGGTTGATGTTGCTGATGTTGCTTACTTACTTTTTTGATTGCTGACGTTGTTGATTTTAAAGCCACCATATAATGATATTTTTTCAAACCACTCTACCTTTTTTATTTACAAGGTAGAGTGATATTTTTGCCTCGAGTAGTTTGTAAACAATTTGTGTTTATTCCAGATTTTTCTGTTTCAGTTTCTTATAAAAAATTTTTTAGTAAAAGTTTGGTAAAATACTTAGGTTTTTTTTTTCCTGCTTGTTATGGAGGATTAAAAACTTAAGTAATTACATAAAAATCTAGGCTAGGCAAAAAAAAAAAAAACTCTAGTTGTATTTGGTTTTTGGCATAAATAATAACAGAAGATTTGTTTTTGAGAAATATTGTAAAGTAGAAAAAGTTTGAATTGTAAATGCAATAATGTTAATTTCTCAAGTTATGATTAGTTGGAAATTCAAATTATTTTATGAAAATATAGAATATTTTTATTTAGGCGTAACAAAGTTAAATATATTAAGGCATACTTTTAGGCTAGTTTAATAAATTAGGAAAAGTTTTTATGATTTTATGACAGTTTCGCTGCTTAACAACAATTTATTTTCATAAATATTTGATAAATAGCAAATATATTTAAAACTCTTAATAGTAGGCTATCATTTTTAGAACATTTTCTATACACAATGGTATGCGCTGTACAAAAGTTAATTATCTTACCTAAAAATATGCTTTATTATTAAGAAAAATTATCTATGTATATTAGGGGTATGTGGAGAATTCTCAAATTGAATTTAAAGAGTTCTGCAGATAAAAACTGCTGATAACAAATTTTGTGGCAATCGGATAAAAAAAATTGCACCGTCAATCGATTAAAAATTTGATGAGTGTTTAGCTGACTAATGCTAATGCCTAAAAAATTTCATTACCATTTAATGCTACTGAAATTTTCTGGCATTAGAATTTTTTCTACTAATGCTGATGAAATCGCACTAATGCCTTAAAAACTAATTACATTGAGGAGAAAAAGCATTTGTTTACAAAAAAAAGAGGATGGTTAAATTAATTTTGATAAAACAGTCACAGGGTGACTCATTTTTTTATCAATTTGTGTGATGTGATCATAGAAATAGAAATGAATACACTCTGGTAGTGTGTTATTTTGTGTTGACACAAAAATTGTAAAAAATATTAAAAATATCAGGAACACTCCCGGAACTGGCCTATTTATATTATTGGAGTATGTTAATGCTTTAGCGGAAGAAAAATTTTGTCCGTTTTGCCTTATCTCGCTTAGCTTTCTAGAAAAAATGGCCAATATCTCGACAACTAAGCGATACATCGAAAAACGAAGGGGCACGCTCCAATAAAACAAATGAGGTAAGTTCGGGAGAGATCCCAAGGGATTAATATTGACAAAATAGTCACAGGGTAACCCATTTTTTTTAGATATAGAAATTAATACATTCTGATAGAGTCTGTAAACCCTTTGAAGACCACAGGCAAGTATGCTTGCCCAAGGGTTTTTCGCATTTATAATTGCCCAGACAAAAGATAGAGTAAATATTTCCAAAGCTGATTTGTAACGGAGAAATGGGTGAACAAAAATGTAGAAGGCAGCAAATCTCCTTTCTCCTTGCGAGCCCTCGAAGTTGGTTATTTAGAATTCTTCATTTAAGGGGTAAAAACCACAAACTTTGACAAGTGAAATGAAGGGCAAGCAATGGGTCTATTAGGTCAACGTATCCATAATTAAGTTCCAAATCACGAAAATAAAATAATAATAAAAATCGCTTCGTCCGGACCGGCAGGTTCGTCAAATGGCAAATATTTTTGGCAAGCGAAATGAGTGGTAAGGAGGGGTTCTACCGAGCCAATTTTTCTTGGTATAAATATTATTAGGTCAGAAATTATGAAAATCGCAAAATTTTCAAAATCGCTTCGGCAAAAAATGTATGGTCCTCAAAGGGTTAATTTGTATCACATAAACTCTTCAAAAAAATTAAAAATGTCACCCTGTGGCTGTTGTATAAAAATTAATCGGTCGGGTGCGCTCCCGGACCAGGCCAATTCTCTCTCTCCATTTTTTCCTAAAAACAGATGGTCGCGGGTACGATTCCTGGAGGGACGAATATTTTGTTAATTCTTTTAATATTTATAATTAATTTGTTTAAATTCAATATTTTTTAATTTTTCAATTTTTAAAAATATACAAAATAAAAATGATGAAAAATTACTTTTTATGCGCCTAAGAAAATTGTACTGAAAACAATACTGAATTGCAGTGCACCTTTTGAACTTGTTGAGAAAGTACTTTTATGGAAGAGAATAAAGCATAATATCTCGCAATGACAAAGTGGTGTTTTTATGTCAGTCAACTTTCATATCAAAGAATAGCTCAGCGGTAGAGAGCCAGACTACTAATAATGAGGTCGCAAGTTGGATACCCGGGCGGTAATAAAAAAACTTTAGTAAATTAAAAAATATATAACTTTTTTGCCAAGAAAAAAGAGTTGAAGTGGAAGTACTCCTCTCCATTAGTGTTTATGTTAAAAATAAGTAGATCCAGATCATCGATTGTAGTGCTTTTTCTAGTGCTTCGGCATCTCTTTGTTTTTAATAATTTTAATCTTTTTAAAATTATCATTTCATTCAATTCATAAAAGATCTAAGGTGTGAATATATTAATGAGTCTAGCACCTCTCTAGTTGGTTACCTAAATAAAAATGCGGCATATTTTCAGGAGCTAATATTGTTATCTCAGACACAACCCATAGAGTAAATAAAAAGCAATTAATATATATTCAAACCAAAATTGAAGAACGCAAAAAGTTTCTTTAATCTTTTACAAAATGAACGAAAGAAAATCGTTCAGCCCTTTTGTAATAGAATTTAATTTATAAATTATTTTACAATATCATTCAAGTGAATGCTCATTATAAGAAGAATGAAGCCAGCAAAAACAGGCAGTGCCGAGTAATTAAGCAAGTAGCACACAAAAGGTTTCACTACTTACCAGGCTATTTACTCGCTTAATTACGTATTCATTACTCTATCGTTTACAAAAAAGTGCGAATAACGAGTTACCAGTATGCTTACCCATAGTGAAAGAATAAGTAGTTACTCACAACGGTAGAATAAGTGGTTACTCAGAAGTTAGGAAAATCAACTTTTTACTTAGGAAAATTTTCTATTCCGTTGGAAAAATATTCAAAACAATTTAATAAATAAAATATTAATATAAAAACGACTTAATCGGTACTTATTTAATCAATTACCCATAAATGATTACGTTGCAAGAATATATAAGTACATCTATAGCTTATTATCAGTAAGTCATTATTTTGTATTTTAAAGTAATGCAAAAGGTAATGACCTATCATTACTTTGTAATAAAATTAATATTTATACAACTTAAAAGTTTGCAGTAAAAATAAACCTAAAATTATGCCTAAGCTTTTTACAAATTTTAAGCATATCTAATGTGATAGGGAGACATTAACTTAGATATTTCTAGATAGAAAATTATTTTTTGAGTTTTAAAATAATGAAAAGTTCTAGAAATATGTATTAATTCGAAAAACAAAACTCTAATAAAACGAAAAAATACTTAAAAAACCCCTATAATTTTCTTCTCAACTTTACGGTTTTCCTAAAACCCTACAAATATAGTTTAATTTCTACAAAAACCAAAATTTCTATTAAATAAAAAATATGCTTTTAAATCTTTTTTTTTTAAGTTGGACCAATAATTGTTACTAATTAATTTTGGCAGATGTTAATTTTGCTAGCTATTAAATCCTTAATTGCAAAAATCTCCACTTTTGAAATCAATAATACTTCAAATAATTAAAATGCTACTGTTTTCTCTTATTATTTTTTAAATCACACTATTTTTATATTTTATGCATTTCACATTAAAAAAAAATACAAAACGTGAGTGATTTTTCAAATCACTTTTATGTTTTTCCAGTAAATTTTTTATATATATTTTAGTTTTTCTATTAAAAATTATCACAACATACAAAAAAAAAACACACATGGACAATTCAACTCAATAAACACCTGTCCATACGTTTATTGTATGTGTAGATAAATGTAAGAATATGTGTGAATATAACCATAAAACTTACACTATATTTCGAATTTAAATATATATGCAAGTGTATGTGTGTAGGTATATGTAACAAGCTGTTTTACGTATCCGCTTCCGTTATTACAAACAATATCAGTAGGGATGACAAAAGTAGCAGCAGGAGGGAAAAAAGCAATGACAAAAAACAGGTTATGTTTGTATGACCATCATTGGAAGCTTAACTTGCATATGCGACATATGCAAATTACATTTTAAAAAGTAAATCCGACAGTTGCTGCAGCAACACAAATACACTTACATACACACATGCACTCATATACTCATATACTCACAGCAACAGCAGCAATATAAAATTAAATCAAATATATAAAAAAAAAATATATATATAAATAAAATCGTAGGAAAAAACCGATTAAGGACAAAGGGAGGAAACAGAATTGTGGGGCAAGACAAAGATTTTAAGAGGATAATGTATAAATGTATGTGTGTTTGCAAAATGTTACTTGTGGCAAAATTTTAAACGTTTTGAAAATTGTTAAACACACATACATTGACAAATATTTAAATATAGATATAATGGGACCAACTCTCGGAATATGGCTTAGAAATTATGATGCGGATTCCAATGATTAGTTTATAATTTTTTAAATTTATTTCATTTTAATTTATTTAAGGTTTCACTGTTGATACAACCAAAGTATATAGAGCAATTGTGAACCCTGAAAGCATGCAACAATAAACTTAGAATAACCATCAGAACTTTAATTGAAAAAAAACTCCTAAAAGTGTACTTCTATTTTGTTAAACATTTTTCGAACCCAAAATATTGTATTGTTAACCATTGAAAATATGTACTAATATTTCTTCAAAAATTGCGTTTTGGAAAATATAAACAAAAAAAGGAATTTCCTTAAAGTATGCTCTAATTTTTTTTTAATTTTTCATCCCAAAATTATTTTAAAGACTTTTGTAAAAACTATTGTAACTAAGATCTCTTTTTTAAAACTCTTTAGGTATAAAATACTTTAGTTATTTTGTGCGTCAAGACATTTAGTACTAAATGTTTCAGTTCTTTCGTGGCTTTTTAAAAATTTACCCCTAAATTCATAAACGCTTTGTAAAATTATAGGAGGTTTACTGAACAAATTTTGTATGAAAATGACGTTTTGTAAACCTGCCATAAATTTACAAAGCATTTATGAATTGAGGGGTTAATATTTAAATCGAAATTTTCATTTAGATTAAATACCCAATAATTTTATTTTGTTACTTTTTCAGTACTTTATATTTTCATTAAAATTATTCCTTTGAAAACTATATACTATTTCAAGTATTGTACTAAAATTTTTAAAAATAATCGTGCTTAAGTATTGTACTTAACATTTAAATCAAAATTTTTACTTAAATTCCTAACTACAATTGAATAAGTTTATTTTGTTAATATTTTAGTACTAATATATTAACTAAAATATTTTAATATTACGTTACGTTTTAGTACCAAATTAGTTTTAAAACAAACAAACAACCACAAATTATTGTTCACATTTATTTTCTTTAATGGAAATAATAATTATCCCGATTAAGAGACATTTTTGTTCTTTAAGTACTAAATATTTTTTAAATTTTATGGCGCTTTTAGTGGCAAAAATTTCAGTTGTATTTTAATTTTTAAGCTTTAAATATTTAAATTTTTTATTAAAACGTTTTATACCAATTATTTTCATTACATTTTGTCGCTATAGTACTACAGATCTTTTGTGCCGAATATTTCAATAAAAATTTGCTGCCTAAGTATTAATGTTGTTCCCTAAGTACAAAATTTAGTTGATATTTTAATTCCAAATAATATTTCATTTATGATTTTCTTTTTAAGTACTAAACAAGCCTTTCGAGCCTTTTTTAGTACCGAATAAATAAATATTTTTTGTACTAAATAAATACAAATACCTACCACCAAAAAGTCCGTTTGTTTCATATCAAATATTTGTATGTCGGGGTTTTTTAGTACCAAAGCATTGAACCATATTTGGAATTTTTGCAAATAATCCAACAAAATCGCTATTCTCTAACTCCTGAATCTTTCGTAAGAAATATTTCACACCACTTTGTTAGTTATTCAGTAAAACAAAATATGCAAAACGAGTAGATATTTTTAGTACAAATATATCATTGCTCTTAATGTATCGTAATTCTCGAAAAAAATTATTTATTTAGTATCATATAGTTCTTGAGAATCGAGTCTTTTAGTACCAAAAGAAATAACCAAATAACAAAATCGTGTCTTTAGTACCTAAAATACCAACCGAATCTTGTTAGTTTATGTACTAAATACATGCTTCAACAAAATCTTAGATAATTTATTGTAGTATCAATAAAGACAACTAAATCCTTACTTGCTAGGCGCTAAATACTTTAAATACTGTCTTTTAGTACAAAACTTATCAATTGAATATTGGTATTTTAAGTGACAGATACTTCAATAGAATTTATGGGTCTTTGAATCAAATATTTCAACGTAATCTTGGGTAATTTAGTAGCAAAAAAAAAATCAACCCAGTTATGATACTTTTAGTACCAAATGTAATTATAAATCATGGTCTCTGAAAAAGTCTCCCAGGTAAAAATGGAAACGTATATGAACATATATAATCATATTTGGGCTCGTATACGTTCATATATGGCTACAGCTGATCACATATTTCAATATATAGTACAATATATGACAATATATAGTCTCATATATGACCATATATAGTCTCATATATGACCATATCTATTCGGATCCGAAGTTTGAGTGTATATGGTCATATATGATCATATATGTTCATATATGATTAATATATGCCCACGTATGATCATATACGGACAAACCCTCAAATTTCGGATATAATATCATATATGGTCGTATATGAAACTATATGTGCGCATTTATGATCAGCTATACCCATATATGATCATATACGAACCCATATATGATCATATAGGTTCATATGCGATCCCATTTTCACCTGGGCTGCCTCATTCTGTCTCTTTTAGTACTAATAATTTTTTCTTTTTGTACCAAAAACTTTCTTATACTTCATTTAGACTGAGCAAAAACCACCTAGTTTTTGGCCGTTGCTAGTTTTTACTTGTCAAAACGCATACATAAAAAACAAACAAAAATCAGTTTTGTCTAAATTCTGTATTAGAATCATAGGGCATTTAGTACCAAAGTTATTAACTAGCTTCTAATGTACTTATCACCAAATACTTTAAGAAATCGTTACTTTTAGTACCAAAGACTCAAATATTTTGACCTGCGGATTTTAGTATCAAAGAAATATTAAGTACTAAATATGCGGTGTATTTTAACATAAACTTGGCGTGAAGAACGACAGGATTTAATATAATTTATTGTTGTTTAAAATTTTAAAATTCAGTTTAATTAAGACAATTAAATTCATCCTTTAAATTATTTAGTACTAAAATATACAACATTTAGTTAAATAAATTTCATTTAAAGTCGGCGCTTAAGTTCCAATATTTAATCGAACTTTATTTTAAATTCTCAAATCCTCGATTGTGTCCAAATTTAAGAGCTACAGTAACCATGATTATTTTTTTTTTTGAAAATTTGGGATTCTCACTTTATATTTGGTACTAAAATATTTAGTTCATATTAAAAGATAATTTGCCAAAATAACTAACCAGAATTTTACAATTGCTAAAAGAGTCAGGCTTTTAATAAAAATCCTAAAGATCTTAAATAGCTGGTCACATTTCTCTTTCTCCAAATCTTTTACCTACAAATAAAATCTCTTAACAAAATCAGCTTCTCAACACACATCTGCATAAAAAAATAGGTTGCTAGGATATTGTTACAAGTAGATGAACACAGAAAAAGTCATATGATAAAAAAAATGACGACCACACTCTTCATCATCCATATCGTCCTTTACACTTCCCAACATCATCATCATCATCATCATCATCGTCATTCAGTTGATGCTGATGATGTCTATATCACTTTACTCTATACCTACCTACCTATACATTCAAAATGAGCATGAATGTATAAATGAATGGATAGTAGTAGTGTATAAAAAAGAATGAGTGGTTTATGCAGTTTGCTTTGCTGCCCTTGATGTCATATGAAAATTAAAAAAATAATAAAAAAAAAACAAAATCTGAAACTGTGTGTGCATCAAGCATGAGCTGAGATTATCCGGAAAGTTCAATTAAAATTCAATCTGTGTAAGCTTACAAACACATACACACACTGTCATACAAATACTCTTGCATGAAAGATTCACAGATTGTATACATACAAATATTGTGTCACCATAAAGTATTCTCCATGTTGAACTGGAGGGGTCAATCATTACATTTCCAGCTCAGTGATATAATAAAACAAAACCGTTTAAAGAATTAAATCTTTTGATTGACTTTTAAAGGGGATGATTAATGGATTCTGAATTCTAAAGCAAAAGAGCTGGGATCCGGAGGGAAAAAGGAGTTTTGAAACAGCCATGATCTGGATTTGGAGTAAATATTCAATATTTCAAAAGCCAAGATAAGCAAAAGCACTACATTTTAGTACAAAACGAGTAAAAAGGTTAAAGTCGGGCATGCCGACTATACAATACCCTACACCAGTCTGGGTAAAAGCCAACTAATGTTTGGATCCGAAATTCGAATGGGTTAAAATGGGGCTCGTGTCAAAATTTTCTAAATGTGAGTCAGCGCACCAAATTTCATTAAAATATCTTAATATTTGCGACCTGTAGTTTGTAACCAAGCCAATTTTGGGGGGACCCTTATATGGGCACTAGTTCTAAACATGGACCGATGTTCACCAAAATCAATAAGCTTCGTCCTTGGGCCAACATAGGTCTATGTACCAAATTTCATCAAAATATCTTAATATTTGCGACCTGCAGCGTATAAACAGTATAATTTTGGTAGGACCCTTATATGGGCACTAGGTCTAAACATGGACCGATGTTTACCAAAATCAATAGGCTGCGTTATTGGGCCACTATAGGTCTCTGTACCAAATTTCATCAAAATATCTTAATATTTGCGACCTGCAGCGTATAAACAGTATAATTTTGGTAGGACCCTTATATGGGCACTAGGTCTAAACATGGACCGATGTTCACCAAAATCAATAGGCTGCGTTATTGGGCCAATATAGGTCTGTGTACCAAATTTCATCAAAATATCTTAATATTTACGACCTGCAGCGTATAAACAGTATAATTTTGGTAGGACCCTTATATGGGCACTAGGTCTAAACATGGACCGATGTTCACCAAAATCAATAGGCTGCGTTATTGGGCCAATATAGGTCTGTGTACCAAATTTCATCAAAATATCTTAATATTTACGACCTGCAGCGTATAAACAGTATAATTTTGGTAGGACCCTTGTATGGGCACTAGGTCTAAACATGGACCGATGTTCACCAAAATCAATAGGCTGCGTTATTGGGCCAATATAGGTCTGTGTACCAAATTTTAATAAAATATCTTAATATTTACGACCTGCAGCGTATAAACAGTATAATTTTGGTAGGACCCTTATATGGGCACTAGGTCTAAACATGGACCGATGTTCACCAAAATCAAACTTGTTCGTCCTGGGGCCAACATAGGTCTGGGCACCGAATTTCATCAAAATATCTTAATATTTGCGAACTGTAGAGTGCGCACAAGATTGCATGGACAGACAGAAAGACAGACGGACGGACGGACAGACGGACATCGTTAAATCGAAATAAAAAAAAATTCTGAACCGATCGGTATACTATAAGGTGGGTCTACGACCAATATTTTTTGGTGTTACAAACATCAGCACAAACTTATAATACCCTGCCTACATAGTGGTGTAGGGTATAAAAAATTCTGAGCCGATCGGTATACTATAAGGTAGGTCTACGACCAATATTTTTTGGTGTTACAAACATCAGCACAAACTTATAATACCCTGACCACATAGTGGTTTAGGGTATAAATAGTCACGAGCAGAAGTAAAATGTATATTATAGCAAAAATTTTTTAAAATGTATATAACTAGACTTATATAATTTTCAATATAAAATTAATACTTTCCCACTACGAAAATTCAAAAAAACACCTGTACCGGTGTCCTGTAACTATGTGAGAAGTTTCTCACATAAAAATTGCAACTCTGCCATATTTAAAACAGAGTGAGTATCATAATGTCAAATTTAGCCAGAGGTATGTAAAAAAAATTTACTTATATTCAGTTTGAAATTTTGTGACTCACCCTGTTTTAAATATCGTAGACACATCGTAGAGTTGCAATTTTTATGTGAGTAACTTCTCACATAGTTACAGAACACCGGTACTGAGCTTTTTCACGATCATGAAAATTTGATCTTCTTTATACAAATTTTTTAATTATTGGAAAATATTTTCTAATTTCTTCCCTTGCGGGATCCTAGGATCCCGAGAATTCAAAATAAATTTCCCGATTTCCCGGGAAATCAAAAAGTGCGGGATTTTGCATTCGCTAGTTACAACTGAAAAACTCGGCTACGTCAACCGAACCATGCGATTGGCTACAAATGCGGTTGTCGGCACCGAATCTGATTTCTGGATGTATCTTTTGTTAAAATTCTTTTTGTATTTTCATAATAAAATTTTTATATTTTTGCTGTGTTTAAGAATGAACTCTTTTAACTCTCTGTGGCACTACTACACTTTATACTTCTAGGTACTATTTTTTATTTTTTTTTTTATAAATTGAATTCTCTAGAGTCTGATCAAAAAGTACTACATAGAGTCGAGTCACACAGACTATTTTATTATTTTATTTTGAAAATTCATTTCAAGTTATTTATGTATAAAAAAAAAATAGTATATTCAAAACGTCATGTATGCAGACAATCAGAGATAAAAAGGATATTGAAGAGTAAACTGCAGTAAAGCCACCAAAAAGCTATAGATTTAAAATTTTTTCAAAATATTTCAGAATTTTCGGTACAGAAAAAAGTAAAAATTATACAAAACTTTAAACAAAATTTTAATAAACTTTTTATTTTATTTTGGAAATAAGTTTATTGGTGGTGATTTTACTGTTTTAGTATTGGTATTATTTTTCTGCTGGCTTTTGAGTGGTACAAGTGAAGTTTTATAAAGTATTTACATATGGTTGTAGAGTATAATATACGGATATCCTCTTTTAAGTTGTAGTGTGGCTTATTTTATTGAAAAGTCATTACATCACAACTTCAAAGGTTTTAAATGTTCTTTTTGTTGTTGTTGCTGCTGTTAACAGAAAAATGAAAGTATTTTAATTAAAAATCTTTAAAAGAAAATCGTTGCAAAAAAACTTATATTCAAATAAAGTTTTAAAATAGATAATTTAAAATTTTTAAGGAAAATTTCGCACGAGAATTATAACTTAGGTATTAAAATTGTGCAAAACATACAGCCTCGATGGCGCAGTAGGCAGCGCGTAAGTCTCATAATCTTAAGGTCGTGAGTTCGAGCCTCACTCGGGGCAGTGAATTTTTTGTAATTTTTTTAATATTTATTTTAAATAAATATATATTTAATTTCTTTACATATTTTTTAATAAAAGGAATTTTGTATTTTATTTCTGTCTTTATCTTTAAAATGTTTTTTATTATTTAATTTTCTTGTGAATCACTTAAAATTGACCTTCTGTATATTTTTTTTTTTCAATTTTTTTATTTTTAATTTTTTTTTTTTTTTTTTTGTTTGCTGTTGACATAATCAGCTTAAATTCATCTACGTATCAAACAGTACCAAAAAAAAGGCAAACAATTTTTAAACAAATAACAATATTGTACAGAAAAAGGCCAAAAGGATTTAAGTTTTTTTTTTTTAATAACACCAAGAGCTTTGTATTGTATACGTAAAAATATATTTAAACAACAGAAACAGGAAAAAAATATCAATTAAGTTAAAATCTCTTTTAACTTTCATATACAACAGAACAGTAACGGATAGTGATGTCAATTTTTTAACTAGAAGAAACGCTAGAAAACAATAAATGTTGCAACCTATTTGGACAGTAATAGCGAAAAGGCAAGTTTTCAGCCATTCGAATTAAACCATTTGAAATTCTTTTTCACCTGTTTCGATTTCACGTGAAAAAACTGTTCTACTCCATATAAAAAAAATTATTTTTCACGATAATGAGTTCCACGTGAAAATTGTGTAGAGTTTGTTTTCACACAAATTTAATTAATATATTTTGGGAAAAGTGACATTTTGTGTTTATTGAGATTGTATCTTTTTTATAGAATTAAAAAATTGTTCATTTTTATAAATTAAATTGCATTTTGAGGCCTTTAAAGTTCGAGTGAAATTTTTCCACGTGAAAAACAACTTACGGTGCTTAAATTGTAATTAAATTTTTTTCATTGGCCCTTTAAATAAAGATTTGATCTGTTCTAATCATATGTTAAGATACGTCATATATGATTTATGTATGTTAAGGTACGTCATATATGATTTATTTTATGCCCAGTTGGAAATTCCTGTAATTTTGGGAGAAGGTTTCCCATCGAAAAGTGTGAATCAAAAAATTGCACTGTTTCTCGTTTTGGGAATAAAAAGTGTTTCTGTTTTTCAATGCCAAAAGAGACAACACTGTTTACGTTTCCATTACGTTTTTATTGGAATATTCCACGACAACAAATAATAATAAAAAAAATATCAACAAAAAATAAAATGCGAAAAATAAACTAAGAAGTCCAATAGATATACGAGGGTGAATCAATAAGTCCATGACTTTTTGAATGAAACACAATTTTTTTTAACAAAAAAAGTTTTTATTTTTCAACATACCCGGGCAAAAATAGTTATATATTGTTATATATAATGTGATTGGGTTATATCTGAAGGTGAATGGATTCACATTAAGACACATATCATTATATACAAAAATATCTGATATTATTTTTGCAATGAATTTTTTGTACGGTAATTGATGTTATTACATATCCCCAAATCTGACTCCATATATAACTATATAAGCCATATAAAACTAATCAAAATATATGTAGTGACCGATATGATTATATGGTTCGCTACTAAGTTATATAACACTGTATGTATCGTCATACTAAAAATATATTCTTGTAATTTTATATAACTTTCTATATGATCTCGTACAAATTAATATAAATTAAGAATTAATTTCTCCACAGCCAAATAATTTTCACGTGATTTTTTTGCATTTTAAATTAAATTAAAAAATGATGCAAACGATTTAGATTAGATTTTTATTTTATGTTATAAAATTTGGGCCTTTAAAATTGTTCAAGCTATAGAAATTTCAATATCAATTTAATAGCCGGTATGCATAAAAAGTATACCTACTATTAGACAAAATTATATAAAATCAGATATTTTTATATCGAATTAGATGTAATTTAATGTCCTGGATATGGACAAATCTCGGATCAAACTGTATGAAATTATATCTAATTTGATATAATTAGACACAAGTAGATGACCCATTTTTCGGATCAAGTTGTATGTCGTTGTATATCAAATAAGATATAATTGTATATGACACCGTATTAAGATTTTTTACCCGGGTAGTCTCATTTTAGCTCAATACACTTAGTACAATGTTTCTCCACTTTTTTTTATTCCTTCAAAAAAATACGTTTTCTCGAGGTCCTCGAAATAGGCATTTGTTTGAGCAATAATTTCATCGTTGCAGCTAAATCTCTTTCCATCGATCCATTTCTTTAGGTTTGGAAATAGTAAATAGTCACTGGAAGATAATTCAGTATATCCGGGAGGGTTTAATCTGCTTATACGGATCCCTCATGCCATATTAAATGACTACATCATCAAAAATCTCACACACTTACACTCTCCGATCGGAATACAACAACAAATCGTGAATTTTTTCGACATTTTCGGGTGAATTGACCTTAATAATTTTACCAGCCATTTTTTTCTTTTTTATTTTAGAAATATATTTTGCTTTAAAAATGACTAAAATATAAAGTTGTTTACAAACTGTTTAATAAACTAGTTCAATTGCATGATTCACTTGAGTGATACAAACTAATGAAAAAATATTAGTTTTTCTTTTTCGTTCTGTTAAATCGTTCTTTCCTTTTTTATTTATAGAACAATTGCATCTCTTTCCATAAAGGGGATCAGAAAAATTATTGCGTCATAAGCGAACACGCAAAAAATAAAAAGTGCAGAATTGCCAAAGTACTTTGGTAAAATACAATCTCAAAAGTTTTCTGCTAAGTTACACAATTATTAAGTTAAAATATAATATTTTCTAAGGTAAGTTGCAAAAGAAAAAACTAAGACAAGTTAAAAAAACTAAAAATAGATAAATCTACATATATTTTATTATTAATGTTGCATTTACATCTGCACCCAAATCCCGAGATTTCGACTAAAATTGAGATTTCAGTGAAAATCTCATGTGAAATCCCGAAATTCCCCATACAAAAGAAATTATAAAAATGGTTTTTAGGAATATTTATAATTTGAGGTTATTTTTTTCTGGTACTTTGTTTACAAAAAAATGCAGTTGTCGAAATCTCGCTACTGTCACAAAGTGCAGATGTAAACGGTCAAGATTTCGGGTCGGGATTTGCATTGAAATCTCGAGATTTGAAAACAGATGTAAGCGCAACTTAACTTACACAAAATACTTTTGAAGTTATATTTTACCTAAGTACTTAGATAATTTTCCATTTTTTAGTTTTTCCGTAAACTAAGCGGGGCAAGACTTATTCACAAAATATTTAAAAATTCCCAAAAGCAATTTCAATTTTCATATAATCCATTTAATTTTAAAAATTGTAAAATTTTACAAAAAAAAAAGGAAAAAATCTTGCTTAAACGTAGAGTTTAAGCAAGATTTGTCATCTCTAATATTGTTGGTACTAATTTTTATCGTAATTTTTTGTTTTTATTAAATTTGTTGTATTTCAAAGATTAATTTTTTCTCTAAATAGCAAAAGATATATTTAATGAACTTAAAAGTTCAATAATGTAATAAGACATTTCAATTTCAATGAAGTCACGCGAGTTTTCTATCCCGTGTAGATGTGCTTTTAAAAAGAGCCTTTTTCTAGTTTGGTAAAATTTTCCTAAAAAAAGTTCTCAAACGTAAAATATCACAAATTTTCTTTAGGAAAATTTGCTTAATGAAAAATTAGCAAAAAATACACTCAGGGAATTATGCAGGTAAAATCAACTGCAACTAACAGTTGAAATAACTGCATTTGCACTTAAAAAGGTGTAGACTACAGTTGCATTTGAATCAACTGCAACGTGAAGTTATTTTTAACTGTTAAAAATCAACTGACAAATGTAGTAAAAACAACTTCAAATGCAATTAAAACAACATACATGCAAATTATTGTAAAACTGTAAAAACAACTCCAAATGTAGTAAAATAGCATAAATAAAAATTATTTTAAAAATTATTAATTTAATAAAAACAAAATTTATGTAAACACTCTTAACTTAATTTTATTCTAAATGAATGTTATTCGTTCGATTCTAGAACATATATATTAATATCTCTTTCTGTTATTTTATCCTATAATAAATTTAAAATTGAGAAATCAAAATGTACACTTAATGTCACTTTTATTATTCACTATTAAGATATTAAGGTTGTTCACAAGGGGTGTACTATTTGTTGTATCGTCGTATCGTCCTAACAAAAAACAGAGTTGTTAGAATTTAAATTGAAAAAATATAACATTTGAGAATAGCACGATGCAACATTTTTACGTATGTTTAGTGTCCTATGTTTGAGTGTGCTAACAGATTGAAAACCCAATAGAAAATCTTTGTTAAAGCCAAATAAAAATTTTAACAACTCTGTTTTTTGTTAGGACGATACAATGATACAACAGATAGCACACCCTTTGTGAATAACCTAATTGTTGTAGATGTCCGTCTGTGAGGGATTAAATATTGCTTGGCTTCCTTTTTTTCGCCAGGTAGAAAGGAATGAAAATATAAAAGGACTGAAAGAAAATAAATACAATATTTTTGAACATTCCCGTAAATAAATTTATATTTTATAAATATTTTTATATTTTATAAAACTTACCTTATTATTTTAATAATTTAATAATAACCTTTTCCGTATTACGCGTCTTCACCCTTTAGCGTTGTTTTAGGACTAAGGACACAAGAAAAATATGTACTTCTCATATTGTTTCACTATTAATTTATAAACAAGCGCAATATTATTATTGTTTGCTTCGTACACACACACACTTGAAAATTTAAGTATTTGTAACAAAATTCAAACCAACTGCATAAAATAAATGTTACTACAATTTAGTAGTTTTTGTAGTTTGTTTATTGTACAAAAAATAACTGTCAAAAACATTAAAAAAATTTTCTCTAATGTAAGTAAAATAACTGAAATTATAGTTACAATAACTGCAACCGCATTACTACACAAATAACTGTCATGTAGTTACTGCAGGACTTTTCTGAGTGTATATGCCCCATTATCAAAATGTCGTTGTTTTTTCCAATGTAAAATTTTAATTTAAAAACATACCTTTCATTTGATACCCATTTTTTACATATTTCTTTGTAAAAACTGAAAACGAAAAACGGGTTCCTTTTTGATCCCACTTTTCAACAGTTTAATGTGAGTTAGGGATGATTAAAGAACATACCCATAAGATAAAATCTGGTCCATCTGAGCAGAAATCTAATCATGGAGAAATCCACGATTTTAACTCGAATGTTCTTCAAGAAAAAACAATTGTATTATTTCGTTAGAAAACTGTTTTTGGTTACGAACTATTTTTGTGGCATTCTTAAAATTTTTAAATTTTATGAATTCGTAATTTCCAATTATTACAATCTTTATGAAAAACACAATATTCATCTTTTCTCAAAACCAGAGCTTAATAACAATTAAAAAATACTTTGAAAAAGACACTACAAAGAGGACAGCAACAACAACAGCATTTCAAAAATCCTAATAGGAAAATGAGTAATTCAAGCATGAAAAACCAAAAAAAAGAAGAAAAATAAACAGCAAATGTAAAACAAAAAGGTGTGAAAACAACATTTAATAGTAATACTAGCAGTGTATTGTAGAAAATAAACAAAAAATATAAAAATATATATAACAGTTGGAAATTATCAAAACCATTTGGTAGTCCTATTATTATGCAAATCGTTTTGACACCTAAGCTGCCTGGAATAATACCTAAACACTCACTTATATAGGAAAACACTGGCATATACCAAACGCCCACATTATTCGTCCTTACAATATACAACAATAACTTTTATATTTTCTGTCCACAAAAAGGAAGATCAAGTCCCAATACACAAAAAATAACCCAAAGGAAAAAGGTTACTAAACAACAAACCCCTTGGAAAGTTAAGCAGTTTTAATCCTTAATGGTTGTTGCAGGCCAAAATCGAAGACAAAAACATTATACACAAGCTTATGTCTGTATGGGAGAAGGGGGTAAATTTGAATGTTTAGTAGGGTTATATAAAAGGAATTGTTGTAAATAATAATTAACTAGGTTTTTTTTATTTTGCTCTTTCTGGTTTATAATAGACATGATACAAAACAGAGGCGTAGCAATAATTTCTTGAAAGAATATCAGACATCACAAGATACTCTCAGTGCTCTAAACTAACTTCAATGCTCTAAAATAAAGTCATAATTATCTAAAAGGTATACAAGAATTAAAATGTATTTTAACGAATTTTTAATTTTTTTTTTTTTTATTAATTCTTAAATTACATAACCGAGCCGTTAGGGCCTTATATGGTTAATTAAAGCTACTAACTAATTAAAGCTACTAACTAAATACATAAGGCTGTAAAGCCGAAATTTTATATCGTTCGATGTGTGAACAAGGTTTAGAATCAAAAATTTTATTAATGATATTTTAACGGCCCAGTATATTATAGGGTTATCAACACCCAAATGCTACGCTCCTGTTGCTTACAAGAGAGCAATAGGTGTTAACTTGTATTTAGTAAAACAATACTTTTTTTGTTGGTTAAAACTTTTTGTAAACAAATGAATCCCTTAAGTTTTGAAACCTTTTGTTGTTTGAAAAACATTCAAATTAGAGAAATATATAATATTTTAAATATCTTAAATTATTAACAACCAAAATATGAAGGTATTTTGGTAAATATTTCAAGCATAATTAAAAAAAATATTAATTTGGTTGGGTAGTTGAATTTAATATTTTGTGAACGTTTTGAGAATAATAATTTAAAATAGCTGAATTATGGAAATAGTTAGTTCCCCAGCAAAAAAAGAGATGCCGAAGCGGTAGAAAAAGCACTACAATTGATGATCTAGATAAGGCATCGGCAAACATATACAACCTTATTTTGTGCTTGTATGAGTGAATTGCAGCCTCTCTCTCTCAATGCACTGACAAAGAACGTTTGCATAATAATTTGGAAATTTTAAATGTTTATAATGGGAATATAAAATAAAAATTTAAAAGCAAACAACAACTACAAAAACAAATATCAAAAACAACAACACAAAAAAATAAAAACAAAAAATCTTAAAAATAAATTAGCAAAAAAATTTATCAATAAACATTATGCAGAGTGTAAAACAATCTGGCAAACAAGCGATGTGACAACCTACTTCATTGACTGCTTGTGTGAGACTGGAGTGAATTAATTTTTTTTTTTTCTTCTATGTGTCAGCTTATCTAGGTGTGAGAGAGCATAGGTTTTGCCGACTTCTGATCTATATGTACTTATTTTTTAACATAAACACTAATGATTTTAACAGAGAGAAGTACTCCCACTTCAACATTTTTTCAGTACTTTTTGAACGAGTGCAAAGGAAGCTCTTTTTCACCAATTAAAAGTTAAAAAAAAATTCTTTACAAAAAAAATTAAATTTTTTTAATTTACAAGTTTTTTTTTGCCGCCATCGCGGATCGAACTTGCGACCTCACGACTGCTAGTCTAGCGCTCTACCGCTGAGCTATTCTTTGATATGTGAGTTGACGGACATAAAAACACCACTTTGTTAATGCGAGATATTGTTCCTTATTCTCTTCAATAAAAGTACTTATTAAACAAGTGTAAAAGGTGCACTCCAATCCAATAGTGGTTTCAGTACTATTTTTAAAGGTACATAAAAATTAATTTCAGGCCATTTTTTTATATGACATATTTTTAAAATTAAAAAATATTGAATTTAAACAAATTAATTATAAATAATAAAAAAAAATTTATAGAATAAAAAAAATTTAAAAAAAAAAATAAAAAAAATATTGGTCCCGCCGGGAATCGAACCCAGGACCTTCTGTTTGAAAATGCCAAATGATACCAAAATCGCTTTTTACGATCACTTTTAGAGCCATTACTCTTTAGAAGCAATACTTAAGTGATGTTTTGGATGTGGTTCAGAAGTAATTCTAAAAAAGCTGTAAAAATGTAATAACAGATACTTGGGAAGCAATGAAAGAAGTGATTTTTTGAAGTTCAGAATAACTTCTAAAAAAAACAGTAAAAATACACTAACAAATACTTGTGAAGCACTGAAAGAAGTAGTTTGTAAAGCATTACCTGCAATTTTTTTTTTGCTGTGTTACTAATTATTTTTTCAAAATTTTTTGCTGATTTTAGCTGGTTAAGTTGTTTTTTTTTTATTAACTAAAATTTTGTATTAAAGGAATTAAATGTGCTAAAATACCAAAACCTATTTAACAAATTGTGACAAATAATCCGTTGAAGACGTGACTCTATCCGGATTTTATTCCTGCCTAAGGAAATCGTCAGGGGACGACGTTTTTAGAATTTCTAGAAATATTTGTTAAGTTAAATTACAATTTCAACGAGAATTTCTTGTTCTCCTCTAGGAGCGTTATTAAACATTTAAAATATCAAAGAAAAAACAAACCAACAACAAAAACTTTACCAGAATTTGCTTTGTCATCTTCCAATATACTAGTCTGTTGTTTTGACAGATCTAGCAATGTAGTGACATCCATTGCTTACTAATATTTAGCAAAAATATTCTACTAATTTCAGCAGTTTTTACTACATTTTTACAGACTTTTTTTTATTAGTGTAGTTTCAAGATTTCTGGCTTAAAGGGTTTGCGCGGCTATTAAAAGGGATTATTTTCCCCTTTTTGGCGCCTCATTGCAAAAATTCCCAAATATATATAATACTGCATCAGTAGATGTCAAGGATAGAGTCACATACAAAATTTGAAGTAGAAAACTGCAGCGATTTGAGTCATTCAAATTCCATTCCATTTCGCTACAGTTGTCTAGTGTTTCATTCCACAATTTTAGTGTTCAAATTTAACTCGTTTCCCGTTCCATTCTGTTTCGTTCGCCGTGCCACTGCATTTCATTCCCATTGTCTAGTGCTATAATTCCAGTCGTTTCCCGTTCAATTTTATTTCGTTCTACTTGCTTCCAATTTCAGTTCCATACGTTTCCCCTTTCACTCCATTTTGTTTCCCTATTCTAGTGTTCTAATTCTATTTTTTCACCATTTTTGCTATTTCGTGCCCAATGTCTTGTGTTTCAATATCAATCGTTCCATTCTATTTCTTCTCACTCACTAAGTTTCATTCCGTTTTCCAATTTTAGTGTTTCAATTCCACTCTTTCCCCATTCTATGCCATTTCACTCCCCGATCCATTCCATTTTGTTCCCATTTGTACCTTACCCGCTAGGGGTTTCCAAAAAGGCGTATATCTTCGACGGAGGGCCCATAAAGTAACCCCAAAATCCAGGGAAGACATATTTTAAATTTCAGTTTTCTAGCCAAAGGGGTTTGGACAGGTCATCAGGGGTAGACTTTCCCCTTTTTATTCACCCCGGTAGAAATTTCCAATATCCCTACGTACCAAATTTCCATTTTCTGGCTCCAGCGGTATGGGCTGCTGGGTGATGTTGAGTCAGTCAGTCACGTTATTCTTTTATATATAGAGATTATTTAAATTTTTAGTGAAGACTGGAGATGGACAATATTTTCTCCGAAACAAAGCCAAATAATATTTAAAGTAATACAGTGTTAAAAAAATAAATGTATAAGCTAAATCAAACTAAAGAGAGGGTGTTATTTTTATTTACAGAGAGCACCAATCCGCTTTATCTAAAGGAGACAAACGTATGTTTTAGAAGATAAACGTAACAATTGGTGTTAGCAGTTGGATTTGATTGCAATAGAAAAGAACCCGGTTTATTCAAAGGAAATAAATCAACATTTTTAAAAAGTGAAAACGTAATAATAATTTCACATCTAAGGCTTTTAGAATTATGAAATAATCCGAAACAAACTTAATTAAATCTTCTTTACTCCTTTATAGATAGTATAAACCATTTTAAGTGATTTTATTTATTGTCAAAGTCATCACTCTGTTACAGAAATAAGTCATGAGATCATAATCTTATTAATTTTAATATTATTTTTCACCTGGCAACTCTAATTCCAATTTTCATTATTTATTTAAGTACAGATAATATTTTTATTAGATCATGTCTCTAACTACAAGCATTTTTCTTCTATTTTTTTTTTCAATTTATTTCACCTGCACCATTCTGTTTTGTTTTCTGTGTGTGTTTTTTTTTTTATCCACTCTTAAACAACAATTTATATCCTTTTTACCACTGACCGGAAGTTGGTTAAACATTTCATATAACTTCATCACAATTTCTAACCCAGTTACTGATGCTTCGCTATACAAAAGTTCATTGGTTTATCTGTGTATAAGTGTGCCGTGTCTATATGTATTTGTGAGTTAAGTTTTTGAATTGTCTATCTGTCTCTGTATCTGTTTGTGTGTGTAGGTATGTGTGTGAGTATTGGATTTCCTATAAATTGTTTTATACACATTCCGTTCATTCCATTCAAAACACACTCTTCTTACCAACTTCTATTTTTTCAATTATGGTCTATTGCGGCATTTTCACACTTGTGTTTGCATTTTAATTGAAAAACTTTTTCCGTTTGGTTTTCAATTAGATTTTTTTTCTATTCAGTTCTCTCTCGTTTATTTTTATTTGTTTTTTTTTTATTATTTTAATTCATTGTTATTTTTAACGGGTTCCAGGATTTTATTTCAGAATTGTTTGTTGGTTTGAGAAATAACCAAATAGAAAAAAATAAGTTAAAAGCTTTTAAGTGAAAACATTTTAAAAATGTCCCCAAGAATTGATTTTGTTGTTAAATATTAATCAGGAATTTTTAATAACAGCTAAGGAAAGTATTAAATAAAGGATCATCATACAAGTTTTTTTAATAACTTAATAAAAATCCAAATAAATAAATGTTTTAGCTGTGTATAAAAACTCCCAGAAATATTTTATATTTAAATGAAACAACATTCTGTAACTAAAACTAAACTACTAAATAACTTCCTAGAATAATGTTCTTTTTTAATACAATCAAATGAAGTCTTATGTATTGTATATCATTTGATTTATTTTCAAATTCAAATGTTTGTTCTAAATACAACTATTTATTTATAATCCTTTTTAAAACCTAAAACTACTACTCGAATTGCACATATCCGTTTTCGAGCACTACACCAACTATAACAACAGAAAATGTACTGATACCAGCTTTGCTAAAGTTTAAAGTAACTGGTACTTGAGTATATTGTATAAAGTGGTTGTAAACTTTATTTACATTTTGTGTAAAAAAAAGATGATAGAAATCTAAATTACTTTTGTTGTTCAACAATAATTCTATATTTGTGTACAAGTAACAATGTTGCTAGTACAAACTATAATAAAACTGAAATAGCCTTAAACACTGAAAGAAAAAGTAAAGCTCACAATGTAAAAAAAACCTGAAAAATAAGAAACAACAAAATTACAATAATATAAGACAATGTTTTTCAGTCGATTCAGAAAAAAATTTGAATATTACATTTTTTATGATAAAAATCAAATTAAAAGAAGTGTATTATTGTATCCACCAATATGGGGATAGGGTATATTGCGTTTACGTTGAGATTTGTTACACCAAAAAACATTGGACCTGGAGCTTCCTTTTAGTACACTGATCGACTCATAATAACTTTTTGATTCGATTTAGCGATATATGTCCCTCTACTTATATATTCTTGTGCGCACACTGCCAGTCGTAAATTCAAAGATATAGTGAAATTTGGTACACCTGCTTGATACGTGTAAAGTTTTAAAACATCTACAAATATCACAGTTATTTAACAACAAAAAAATAACTAACGAAAATTACTGTTTTTTGTAACAGATGTTTAAGCAGTTATTGTATTTGTAATATTGAAATAAACCAGGGACCGTAACGGTTATGACTTTTATCAAAAAAAAAAAGTTATTTTTGACTTTTATCATAAAAAAAGAAGTTATTTTTTACTTTTATTTTTTTTTAGCAAAAATAAAAGTTATTTTCTGACTTTTATATTTTTTGAACAAAAATAAAAATAATTTTATGACGTGAAGAGTAGTTCAACAGCGACAATTACACCCACTTAAGTGTACTGTTTGGTGCGGTGTTTCGTCGGAAAGGATAATTGGGCCATATTTTTTTGAAAATGAACACGGTTTTCGATATCGGACAATGTTGAAAAATTTTTTAAAGACAGCCGTGGAAAACCATCCGCAAGTATGCTTCCAATAGGATGGAGCCACAGCGCACACAGCAAGGGACACAATGGCTCTTTTAACTAAAACCCTTTTGGTAATTTTGGGACACCCTGTATACCCGTGTAAACAACATCAGATCTAGCCAGATCTCAGTAGATCTTACCAGATCTAATTAGAACTCAAAATTGGGGACAAATTTCGGATCTAACTAGATCTTATCAGATCTAGGCATATCTGGCGCAATTGTCCAGATCACTTTAGATTTGAACCGATTTGGCACTAGATCTGATCAGTTCTTGCCATAAGGTATTATCACATATGCCATATCTGATCATATTTGATGAGATCTGGTACAGGATCTAATTAGATTCAATTATATCTATTTAGATCCAACAAGATCTGATCAGATCTAAACTTTTTTACACGGGTATGCTGTTTTGTTTAAAAATTTAAAGATAACTGTTATTTTCGGTCCCCGGATCTATCTCCTTGCGAAATGCAATGAGTAAAGAGAGTATAACTGACTCTTTTTTACTCATTATTTTGTTGTTATCGTCCAAAATTAGCTGATTACTCTCGTTACGTTACGTATAACCACCCTGTAGGAAAACAGTGGTCAGTTGTAATGCGAGTTCGTGTCTCGTGAACGGTTAAAAAAAGGACCGCTCTGAAAGAAAACAGGACCGGTCTAAAAGTACCTTTCCAGTGAGATGGTGAAAATTGGATCGAACTAGGACAATCAAGTGGTACAAATATTACTGTTGTTAAATTAAAGTAAATTTTATTTAATTTGTAGCTCTAGACACCCTTCTGATTATACCCTACACCACTATGTGGTCAGGGTATTATAAGTTTGTGCTGATGTTTGTAACACCAAAAAATATTGATCCTAGACCCACCTTATAGTATACCGATCGGCTCAGAATTTTTTTTACTTCGATTTAACGATGTCCGTCTGTCCGTCCGTCCGTCCGTCAGTCAGTCTGTCTGTCCATGTATTCTTGTGCGCACTCTACAGGTCACAAATATTAAGATATTTTGATGAAACTTGGTACACCGACTTATGTCGACCCTAGGACGACGCCTATTGATTTTGGTGAACATCGCTCCATGTTTAGACCTAGTGCCCATATAAGGGTCCTACCAAAATTGGCTTGGTTACAAACTGCAGGTCGCAAATATTAAGATATTTTGATGAAATATGGTACACAGACCTACGTTGGCCCAAGGACGAAGCCTATTGATTTTGGTGAACATCGGTCTATGTTTAGTCCTAGTGTCCATATAAGGGTCCTACCAAAATTATATTGTTTATACGCTGCAGTTCGCAAATATTAAGATATTTTGATGAAATTTGGTATACCAACCTATATCAGCCCAAGGACGAAGCCTATTGATTTTGGTTAACACCGGTCCATGTTTAGACCTAGTGCCCATATAAGGGTCCCCCCAAAATTGGCTTGGTTACAAACTGCAGGTCGCAAATATTAAGATATTTTAATGAAATTTGGTTCGCTGACTCACATTATAGAAAATTTTGACACAAGTCCCATTTTAACTCATTCGCATTTGGGATCCAAACATTAGTTGGCTTTAACCAGACTGGTGTAGGGTATTGTATAGTCGGCATGCCCGACTTTAACCTTTTTACTCGTTTTTTATTAAATCAGTGCTCTGCCAATGTATTATTTTTGGTACAGTTGGCAATTTCTGTCTGTGTAGTTATACTTTTAGTTATATTTAAGTTAAATTTAATAGAATACAGTTTATTCCTCTAAGATCAACAGAAATTTTTGCTAAAAAATAGTAGACTGCTAATTTCGTTTAATATTTTGTGTCTTGCTTTTAGTATACAGCAACATTTTTTGCTGATTTTGGCAAGAAAAATTTTTATTTTCAATTAAGATATATTTACTTCGTATACAATTAAATTATTTTATGTTTGACAAAAACTGTCATTCATAATTATTGTCCAATACTAAGCTATTGATATTTTAATATACGTTAGCAGGCACAGTTTTAGTGATTTTTTGTTTTCTAATTCCCGCCCGGAAATTTCTGCCTCCAACCGATAGTCCGTATTCAAATGAAAAGAAATTTGCAAATCCATAAAGAAAAATATAAGATTCTAAAGAACTCTTCAGTAAAAACTGTATTTCCATGGATAAAAGGTACCAAAAAAAGTAGTATTTTTCGAAAGCAAAACAGGTTATGTCTCGATCATACTAACGAGGGCAGCCGAGTAAGTTTGTTCTGATGTTGGTAACTACCAAAAAAAAATGGACTACACCCACCTTTTAGTGTACCGATCGATTCAGAATAACTTTTTGGGTCAAGTCCGTCCGTCCGTCTATTCTTTTAACTTGACGAGGCGGATCAATAAGTCCATTACATTTTGAATGAAAAACAGTTTTTTGAGCACCATTGAATTCAGCGAAATGTTTACAAAATTTTTAGTAACAAAAATAACTTGTAAAAATGTTAAAAATCCCTAATGAAAAATTATTTCAAGTCAAAATTTAATATTTTATACAGAATCATAAGATATTTTATACAGAATAGTAAAGAATACAAATTATTTATTCAAGATTTTTGTATAATACCTAGTGTTTCCAATTCGGTTAATCGATTAACCGATTCCTCGATTAATCGCCTCTGTTTCGGTTAATGTCGAAACAAATAATTTAAAACTCAAATAATTATTCGACTCGACTAATCGGTTAAAATAGGTCGATTAACCGGTTAAATTTTTAATATGGAATTTTTCCTTTATTTTTTCCCAATACTTCATAATTTTCTTAACTTTAGTTAAAAAATTGCAAGAAAAGCTTAGAAAAAACAAAAACTAACTAAAATACCATGGAATTCTTTTAAAATCTAGAAATCTAGAAAGAGGTCCTTAAGCCTTTAGATATCTTTTTTCAGCAAGGCCAAAATAAAGATGTTTTAAAACTCCTCAAAACACACGACGTGTTTGGCTGGAGCAGCCTTGAAGTTCTATATAGGCTTAAGGAAATAAAATAGACAATTTACTATTTCTGTTTTATTTATTTTAAAAACTATAAAAGTAATATAAATTATATTTCCATGCCCTTCATGGCAAGTTTTTTTTTTTTTTTATTTCAATTCAATTTTATTTTAAATTTTATAAAAATTATACAGTATGTCTTAATAATATCCCTGCGAAGCCGGTTGGCTTGTCTGCATTTGTTTCAAATCTGTGTCACACAACTGTCAATCAACATCTTAATTCTGTAGAAACTCCAACTTATCTTACATCTCCCAAGAAAGTGTGAATATTCGGTTCAAATATCACATTATTTCTAAAACATGTTCCACTAGAAATACCATGGAAACCAAACCCGTTTCCCGGAATTTAGTGACATTTCGCATTAGTGCCATTAACAATAAACAAATAAACCTAAAGTTGACACAAAATTAACGTGAAAATATTTAAATATATATGAAATTTGACATCTGTAACTGTACACTGAGAGAATTGTCTACATGCTATTTATGAATTTTTACATTGATTCCATGAAGTTTGATTCCATTGAAAGATTTCATTGAATTGATGTAGTTTTTTTTGAAAAATTTCATATTAGTTAATAAAAATTTCATACAACCAATAAAAAAGTTTTATTAAAAAGAGCTCTATAAAAATTTTGAAGCTTTTTTTACAAAATTTATTTTTTCATTGGTTACTCGACCAAAAAAATTCTCTATGCGTAAGTTAGTTCAAACTTTCGTTTATTTTGTTAATGGCCCTTAAATAACGAATGACGAAAAAAGGCTGAGAATTTAACAATTCTTTATGATAATCTTCAGCTAATTATGCAAATATTCAGCAAATTTTTTTTTAAATTTTTGTAGAGTAAATTCGTATTTTCAGTTAACTAAAATTTTACTCAAAGAGAATTAAATTTTTTTTATATCAATGGCGCATTATAAAGATGCTCCAACTCGTTGTTTTTTATTTCTTAAGAGGAGGAGGAAGAACCTTAATAAATTCTTAAAAACTTTGGATACATTTTTTTAAGTGCCTTATTAAATTTATCGTAGTATGTATTAATTAAAAATTGCATTTAAAGATATGTTGTATCTAAAGTTTCTCAAATTTTAAAAAATTTTTATCAAGAAATAAAAAATTTATGTACATTGAGTTATCGATATGTAACAGTTTTAGGTTTGGTGTTCTTTCAGCGTTTTTTTTTTTTGCCATTTTTAACTAATTTTTAGTAGAGCTAATTAGAGGTGGTTTTTGCTCTGTTTCTCTGGTGTAGATGTGGTTGTTTAATTTGAAAACTTTTTTTAAACATATCGAATTTATATACATATTTTATAACTCCACTTTCAGAATTTTATAAATATTTATTCCAAAATATTTTATTGACTCCTAACTGTATAATATTCAAAACAAATTTCTCTGATAATAAATATTAACACTACTAAATGACAAAATTTATATTTTAATAAGAATTTAAAAAAAAAACAATATATGTACTATGTATAATATTTTTTCTTTAAGACTCATTAATTTTTCTTTATGGAGTTAATCGATTTGGCAACTGAATCATTCATTTAACAAAAACAGGAAGCTCTTTGTGTATTATTGATAAAAAAATCAAGGAAATATATTAATTTTGCATTAAACGATTAATCGATTAATCGCCAATTTTCTCGATTAACCGACCCGAATAACCGGTTAATCAATTTTTGTGATTTTTCGAATAATGCATTAACCGGTTAACCGCCTATGTCGAATAATTGGAAACACTAATAATACCCCGTTAAGAAAGAAAAGTTAATTTCGTAAAAGTCGGAATAACTGCTTAATCGAGCACCAAAGAAGTCCATTAAAAAATATTTTAATCTTTTTGTTTAACTGTTCAACTTTTAATCTGGTTACTACTTCTAAACAACTCTGTGTTCGTACTACTAATTGTATGCTACGCTGCTTTGGCAACACTAAAAAACACACACACAAAATCAGATAAAAACTGACGTCAAGGCGCTGCCGCAAAAATACTTTGGCGCTGTCGACAAATATCTTGCTAACGCCGATATTTTCCATGATCAGCATGTGTATTTTAAACTGGTATTACTATTTTAAACTGCCAGAGTTAAACTTTTAACTCTCAAGTTAACCTTTTAACTGTCAAAAATGCATGTGTAAATGATGAAAATTAAAAAGTTGGATTAACTTTAATCAAGTAGAAAAATTTCGCTGTCTAAGCGAGCTGTAAGATGATTGAGATAAAAAAAGCTCTTTAGATTCGTACGAAGATTCTTTAGCTGTAGTCATTGTAGTTTACTTTTCATCATATTTTCTCTAAGTGTATTCTATATTGTATTACAAAACGCCTATTTTTTTTTTAAGAATTACACCCTACAATTGGATATCGTAACAGTTTGTTTTTATATTTATGTTGGTCTATATTTAAGAAATCATTTAGTATAGATTTTGTTTTCAATTACTTCCTCTATAATATATTTTTATTTTATTTTTTTAATAGCTCTAAATTCGTTCATTTCATGTTTTGTTTAATATAAACAAATAAAAAAAAATGTTTAAATTAAAAATTTTACAATTTGCTACCACAGTTTTGTTGTTTTCATATTGTCTATTGTATTTAGCTATATTATGCGTATTTGTTTGTGGTTTTTAATCTACTTTTAGATTAAGTTTTATGTAAAGAAGATTTCAACTAAAGTTAAGATTTTAATTAATTTTCTTAAGTTTTGTATATATATATTTTTTTTTGGACAGAAAGTTCATTATAAATTAAAACTACGTGGATAGAAAATGTAATATTATACAAGATTAAATTCAAATGGTATTTATAATGACAGGATTTGCTTGAGATTTAAATTAGAGGCAAGATTGGAAATTAGAAGAACATGAAATGAATGAAAGAAAGTAATTAGTAAATATAAGTCTGGTTTATGCAAAAAGTTTTTTTTATGTATTTTGTTAAATCTGAAAATCAAATTACAAAATGTTTTTATGAATAATTTGTTTTTAAATATATTGTTGTATCCTTTTTTATTAAACTTTTAATACCCAATTTTTCAAATACATTTTTCTAAAATTGGCTAGTAGTCTTCAATAGTGCTGTCACTGAATTTATATAATAGTTCTCTCTAAAAGTTAACTAAAATATAACTAAAATTCTCTAAATTGAACAGTTTAATTTTAGTAGCCTTTTCTGCTATTTTTACAGGTTTACTTCTATGAGTATACTATCGAGTACTGCATAGCATCACAGAAATGTGATTAATTTTGAACTTCCTTTATATTCAACAAATGCATACATACGAGTACTTATTTATTATTTTATATCTCACTTAAGTTGAAATTTTTTTAATTAACCTAAAATTGTTTTTATTGCTTCGGCTTTTTGGTTGAATGGTGTAAAAAATCTCTTATTAAATAATTAAAAATAAGAGAATACAATTGTGTTTTTAATTTTTTTTTTTTTCTGTTAATGCACAAATGAAGCAAAAATAATAAAATTTACATGTAAATTCATGTATTGATTACCATAAGCTTATTTTTATGGGTTTTTTTAAACAAACATACGACTACATATGGATAAATGTAGTTATAACAAGATTGTTGGGTTAATATTGTATACATATATAAATTTATTTAATTTTTTATCAAGGATTATTATGGGTCAGTATTGAAAAAGTATACATAATTTCAATTGCATTTGTAAAGTGGTTGTTAAACGAAAAAAAAAACATCACTTATAAAGACGAGGAGTAGGCAAAATATTAAAACATTATTAAAAACAACTTTAAAATGTTAATTAAAAAATTATGTTCAGAATGTCATTTACTAGCTACTGCTTTAATAGTAAAAATTAAAAGGTGGCGGCGTCAAAAGAAACTGTACACTCAAAAGAAGCTGTTAGACTTTTGTGTTTTCAACTTTATTTTACTAATTTGCTTTATTTTTTTCAACATTTTATTTTTTTTTTTCCAAGAATATATTTTCTTTTTTCTCATTTTACAATAACAAAAAATATACCTACAACAAAAACAAAAAATACTTCATATTTACAGCGTCAAAAGAAATTGCATTAGTAAAAGAGTAACAAAATAATTTAAAAGAATTTTAAAGAATGAATGTTTTTCGTTAGATTTTAGATTATATGCCCAGCAAAATCTCAGTAATGGGTGCTCATTACTAATATCTAAATAATAAGCAGTAGAATTAGGGTATACTGCATATAATTCGGTGTCAAAACTCATAATTTTTGTTCGACAAGGTCGTTTTTATAAGTAGTTTTCCATATTCGCTGCATGAAAAAACGCACAAAATTTGTGCACCCACTTACCCGCTGCATTACAAAAGTATACAAAATAAGTAGTTACTCGTGTGCTTAGACGCAGTTAAAAATAAGTGGTTACAAGTTGTTAAATAATACGACTTACTTATATACTTACTAGTAGTTAAAAATAAGTAGTTACCAAATTCACATATATAAATAAGTAAGTAATCGCGCGAAAGCTAGACTGCTTATAAAAACGGCTTCGCCTAAGAAAAACAACTAGTACCGACGCCGAATTATAAGTAGTAAAAAACTTTAGCAATCGTCAGTGTCGTTTACCTTGATGGGTTAATAATTGATAATGGTCTACTTATGCTAAGTGGAAAACAAATAATAATATGTTAACAACTCAACTAGACTATAGACTTGGGCATTCTAGTTCTTTTTGGTGATCGCTCTTTCTAGTTTAATTTGTTGTAAAGAACTAGTTCGCTCTTCTAGTTCAATAGCTCTTTAAAAATGTCGTTCAATCGTTCAGACAACAATCGTTCTTTCGTTTGGCAATTTTGAATAGGTAGCTTATTCATATAGGTCGTCTTTTAGTTAACAAGGATATAAAATATTAGACAAATTAAGAATTTTAAGAAAAAAGAAAAATGTTTAGTGTAGAAAATATTTTTAATTAATAAAAAGAAATAAAATTATCCCTGGCCAAAGGTAGTACAATGAACGATTGAACTAGAAGAGCGATTAGAAGTGAACTAGATCTTTCGATCAATTGAGTGAATAGTTAAATTGAACTAGTTCGTTCATGAACGACACAAGTCTACTAGACTAACATCAACGAAGAGAGAATTTAATAATTTGTTTGCTTGCCATTAGATCTGACTACAGCTTGCAAACTTGTGAGCATCGATTCCACTAGGTTTCTGGTTACTTCGGAAGGGATTGTTTGCCATTCCTCCATTTTTTTTCAAGAAATTTTTCCTATTAATTAAAGTGTTGCTTTCTTTGGAAAGGGTATAGAGGAGAGTTGAAAGCTGGTGAAAGTTGAAGGGCTTCAAATATGGCAACACATTTTAACCGTCTTGCCCTTCAATTAAAGGGACTTCTTTTACCCCTTTTTAGAAAGGGGCCAAAAGGCCCCGCAAGTTGAAAGTAAAAAAAAGTAAAATATTTTTCATGAAACTCTACTATAAGTCTCTGAAGACATCAGAAATAAGTCAAAACTTAAAATGTGTTTAAGGGTTAATCTGGTACTTATTCAGTATTGGCGCTTAAATGTCCAACAAACTTGGATTTTAGTGTGAAACCATGTGAATCTTCCATTTTAGGTGTGGGATGTTTTCAGCGAATTTATGTAAAACACTACGAGCAACATTTTTGTGGAATATTTTAACACTCTAACTCTTCAATTTACGGGTATTTTCTGTCCTTTTTTAAAACGGGGCCAAAAAAGTACCTTTAATTGAAGAGTTAGAGGGTTAAATAGTTCCACATAAATGTTCCTCGTAGTGTTTTATATAAGTTCGCTGAACACATCCCATACCTAAAATGCGAAATTCATATGGTTTCCTATGCCGATTCACAATAAACATTTGAAAATAGGGGGAAATTTTAACCCCCCCCCCCCTAAAATAAAATTCCGATGTGATTTTTCAGAATGTTCTGACGTCGATTGTCAGAACACCGTAATTTTTTCTCGTGTTGTACTTTATTATTATTTCTCGTGGCGTGGTCCGGCCAGAATCTCGTCGAGGTCACCAATTTGTAGCGAGTTGTTTTATTTAAATTTATTTAGGCTTATTAAAACTTATACTAAATTACAAAAACTCTAACTAAATCTTTTAACACAAAGCGTCTGCTCTCGAACAATCTAGCAAGAGAAAGTTCATAAGCCTGTACATCGGAGGTCACCAATTTGTAGCGAGTTCTTTAATTTAAATTTACTTTATGAAGGCTTACAAAACTTATTCTAATTACAAAAAACTTAACTTTTAATATTAATTATCACGAACACAAAGCGTCTGTTCGAGAACGATCAAGCACGACAACTGACTGTGTTGCATAACATAAAAATATTAAGTACACAAAAATGATAGTGTTGGTAAATACAAATAAAATCAAAATGAAAACGTTACGTCACGTACGTCGTTACACCACAGATGTTATCATTTTGGGAATGGGAAAGCAGTACTTGTACCACCTTTGCCAGTACTTGTACCACCTGTAAAAGTGCCTTGCCATCGCTTTCCCGTTTGTGTTTTTCTTTCCACTCGTTCAAAAAGCACTAAAAGAAAATTTTGAAAGTGGAGTACTCCTCGCATATGACAACTCAATGTTAAAATCATTCACGTTTCTGTTAAAAAAGAAGTACATCTAGATCATTAATTGTAGTGCTTTTTCTAGTGCCTTGGCATCTCTTTTTTTGCTGGATTAATGCAACCCGAGTTATAAAATTTACTAAATCTAAAAAAAAATAACCACTAAAATTCTAGTCAACTCTCCCTGTATAATGAAGGGTGACCATGGATTTCTCGATGCTTAAATTTCTCGCATTAGATACAGGAACGGGGTACTGGAAAAGATATATACCACATATTTTTGATTTTTTGTGTACATATCTACTATTAATTTTCTACACTGGGTATTTATAGATTTAAAAAATATTAAAAACAAAAAATTTTAGAATATTTTTTGTCTCTTCTATAAATTTGATAAAAGAGGGCTTAGTAGATTTTCACACTAGATTCAAAATCAACAAAGAACAAATTTAAAAATGCATTTAAACTCTTGAAATATTAATTTTTATTCAATTTTTACTTTAAAATTCTACAATAAAAAAATGTACATAGTATAGTTATGTAAAAAAATTGCTTTAAGTTTTAATTATTTACCAGACTTATTGACTTATTATGCTAATAAAATAATTTTGTTTATATTGTTTAAAGTTTTAAGGACTTTTTTTCATATGTTTATAAATATATTCATAAAAGTTATATGTACTGAAAATTCTATTGAATTTAAATCAACAATATAAATATTGTGAATTGAAACAGCTGTTTCACTACAGAATATAATATGATTATAAAAATAAATCTGTTTAATACATTCTCATTGTAAAAATAATAAAAACAAAAATTAAACATAATGAAATACATATTTTAAAATAATATCCAATATATTGTGTTTATGAAAAAAAACAAGAACATTATAATCGCTTTAATGGAAATTTTTTTTTATAAATTGTTTAATTAGTATCATCATTTTTTTTTATTTTTTTTTTCAATGCAATATATTTATATAAAACATTAAGTAACAATAAATTCCAGTGAATACAAAATATTGTTTTAAAATATTGAATAATTTATTTAGGAATTAATTGACAATTAAATTTTAAATTATGTTCTTTCTCGAATTTGTATAATTAGAATGCATAATTGATAATAATTACCCTGCAAAAAGAGAACATCCACTTTTTAATGCATGACTTTTTTCTCTACATTCAAAAAAAAAAAAAAAGATATGAAGCACAAGCATAGTTTTCTACCGAAAAATTGTTAAATTTACAGCAGTACCGGTTCTTTCCTATGACACGCACGTGTTAAATTCATTGATGGAAATGACAAATTTTGAACTACTACCAGCTACAGAAAAAACACAACTCAAAAATAAAAGTAGTTCAAATTTGGCATTTCTATCAATGAATTTAACACATGCGTGTCAAAGGAAAGAACCGATACTGCTGTAAATTTAACATGTTTTCAGTAGAAAAATATGCTTGTGCGTCATGTCGGTACGTGTTGTTGTATTTGTTTTATTTTACTTTTGTATATTATATTGTTGGATGTAGATAAAATAGTCATTCTTTTTTAAATAGTCCTTAATATTTTTGCTGGGTAGTAAAGGATCGCAAATCTGAATAAGTGATTGCAGAGTCTGCAACACTTGGTAACAGTTATGCAAATAAACACCGTTTCTATAATACTTTATTGCTATCCACGCATGCACCAGCCGTTTTCCGCCGCCGCCCACACAAAATGGGTCGGCTTACATCTCTGTTGCAGACGCGAATACTGTTCTAGTTAAAATTTTATATATTTTTAAGTTCTCGATGCTAAAAAGTGACCACTCAATGTTATTGGAGGTGAGAAGTCATTATCCCCATTTCCATTTCGTTGCAGGATATATGACCATTTGAAAACCTTATGCAAAGTTCATATACAATAACATAAAAGCAAGAGAACAATTTAATATATGTAGGTTAAGAGACTTGGGAACTGCTTCCTTAATTACGTTCAGTGCTTTAACTACTTTTACTATATATTTTTTTAATTCTCTAACCACGTTTTCAATGGAAGTGTAACATTTTATTATTTATTAATCTAATGAAAAAGAAATATTTATGTATTTAGAGCAATTTCTTATATTTAATTTGCTGTTATTTGTAACACTTTATTTAGCCTACTTTCAATAGAAACTCATTATAAGGTTCATTGAAAATATTGTATCTTAGGGAGATGGGGCATAAAAAAGTCGTCAAATCGTCAAAATATAACGGTATTGGAAGTAAGTAACATTCAAAAATCACAAGATCTAAGTGTTAATAATATGCTAATTTCGCAAAAAAGAATTCAATTTTCAAAATTAAATAAACAGAAAACAATTAATGAAATGAAATGAAAGTTGTTTCAATAAAAACAAACAAAAAACAATTCAATAAAATTGCATATAAAAAATATATTTTATTAAAATTTTATTTAAAACCGTTGCTATAAAAAAGTTAACCCAAAAATTTGTTATTTTACAGTAGTTTTGACATAGCTGTACAACCAACTTTTGCACGAATTTTTGTGCAGATAAGCCAAAAACTGAAGTACCCAGTGTAGAAAATCATTACGTAACTATATACCTGGTAATGGTAACTAGTTACTTTTGTTATTAAATTTCTTATTACCTTTGTATGGCGATGTCGCGAAAAATAATGAGTTATGGTTACACACCAGCATACGAAAAATCTAAAAATATGTCATTACCTATATGCTTACCAGTACTGACAAAAAGAATGAGTCTAAAAATAGACTTTCAAAAAAATAATTTTTATAAAAAAAAATAATTTTTTATTGTAAAAATTTTTCTTAATAAAATTTTCTGGTGCGGGAATCGAACCTGGGACTCCAGGTTGCCAGTCAATAGCTCTACCATCTGAGCTATATCGACATGTAATGTTTGATAGATAAAAACATAATTGACCTGCTACACACAAGTCAGCTTACTCGCCAACATACAAAAAAATCAAAAAATATGTGGTTACATAGTACATATATCCTTACCGGTGTTGAAAAAATATTGAGTCTAAAAATAGATTTCAAAAATATCTAGAAAATTACTTTCTATTTGCAATATTGATAAAAAATAAGTCATTATCTGTAACTTATTATTGTATGTTTTAAAATAATGCAGAAGGTAAGTGGGTGTCATTACTGGTAGTCCAAAAAATAATGATTTTTCATTACCGTTTCTGCACTGGGTATGCTTAAATCCTGGAAGAGAAATTTATGCAGTTTTTAAGAAAAAACGTTCGTAAAAACAGATTTTTCAACCTGGCAACGCATTAGGCCTTAAAAATCCACTTATTTAGGGATGTTTTCAAACTAAAAATATACCCATATATTTTCGGGATAAAATCTAGAATACCAACAGAATTTTATTATGTAATTTTTTTCTTCCAGAAAACCGATTGTATCAAACAGTTCTTATTCTCAAAAGAGCAGAAACTCGTGTTTGAAGACCAATGAATGAACAAAATTGGTGGACAGTGGACAATGATGGATGCCAAATGGGATTTTTGGTATTAGTCAAAATCAGGTACCTTTACCTAACATTAAATTATTTAAGTAGGTTTGAGGTTAAGAAGAAGAATAAACATTTTTCCAAAGTTATAAACACATTATTAATTTGCAAATCAGACTAGATGAAGTTTCTGCCTTTTTTTATGGACAGGCTTCATCAGTGATTTTCCATTAAATTGTATTATTGTTTATATTTTATTGTCAGATTGTCTCTATACGATAATTTTTTATTTATATTTTATTATTTTATTTAATTGTTTACGCAAATGTTTTTAACTACCAAATCAATTTTTCTAAAGGTGCGGCTATAGTTATGCAACACTAGTAAAAATAAAAATGCCGATTTAAATTAATGTACGTTAAAAAATTTTTTTTTGTGGAAATATATGTTTTTTAGATGTAACTTTCAGTTATAATGTCTAAATCATTCAGAACCACACATATCATATAAGTGCGGATATAGTTATGAAACGGAGTGTATATTTTTTTTACTTTTGAGGCTAAGGAATTATATTCCAGAACTTGGGACAGATTTGCATTTATTTAAAAATAATTAGCGTGTTTTTTAATCACCTGGATTTAGAATTTTTCATACAAAAAATGGATTTATTAAATCCAAAAAAAAAAAATCCACAATAAAAGCACAAATATATGAAACAGCCTATTAATTTAATGTCAGAAAAAAATACGAATGAAAATTAAAAGAGAAACAAAAAAATTGAAAAACTAACAAATAAAAGATTTTTATTAAATTTTTTTTTATGAAATATGTTTAGAAAAAAAAACTACACCTCACCAAATACATATTTTTCATCTTGGACATGGAGAAATAGCTCAAATAGAAATGGCAATTTTTCACTCTACAGTAAGTAATTTAATTAAATCCAATTAGTGAATATTAAATATTGCCATGGAATTTTTCAATTGTGTAAAAATGTAAATTGAAGTGATAAAACTGAAAAGGCAGAGTGTTTATCGCTGTTTTATGTAAAATATAATTATAAATTAAAAGTTAAAGTAAAATCCTTCATCATCGATTTTGGTATTAAAAATTAGGGTGAAAGAAGTATCGGACAGAAAATTTTTTTAAAATAGGAAGAATCTAACCCCATCTGTTGAGCACTTTTAGAAATACTTTTTGGATTTATTAAATCCAAGTGATTAGAAAAAACGGCTAATATGTAAAAAAAATTGAACAAAAAAAAATTAGGATAAAAAAAATATAATAATTTTGAATCACCCTGTTGGCAGTGAAATAATTGATGTAAAGATTTCAATTTCTGACTATTGCGGTTCTTAAGTATACTCTTTCATATGAACTACGTAGTCTCTAAATCTGAGCGAGTGAAAGATGGACTTTAGACCGCTCTCTTTACATCATGTTCCATAGTGCTAGCAATAAGTGTACTAAATATACCAAAAAAAAAACAGAGTTTCTCACTTTTTTGTTGAGATTCGATTTCTACACGAAATGATGATCCTATGAGTTTAATATTTTTGATAAAAAAAGTTCGCTTTTGTTCAAAAATAAAAATGTTAGTTAAGTTGTTTTGCAATTCAAATGACGACATAAAAACTATTTTAAGTGAAAATCTGTGTTAACCCTTTGACGACCATAGGCAAATATGCTTGCCCAAGGGTTTTTCGCATTTATAATTGCCTAAGCAAAAGATAGAGTGAACATTTCCAAATGTGATTTGTAAAGGAGAAATGGGGGAACAAAATGGGCGGCAAATCCCTACCTAGTCCCGCTTTCCCCTTGCGAGCCTTCGAAGTTGTTTATTTAGCATTCTTCATTTAAGGGGTTTGACAAGCGAAATGAAGGACAAGCAAGTGGTATATGAAGTCAATTTTTTGTAACATATCCATAATTAATTCCAGATCACGAAAATAAAATAATAATAAAAATCGTTTCGTCCGGAACGGCAGGGTCGTCAAATGGCAAATGAAGGGTTTCGACGGAGCCAATTTTTCTCGGCATAACTATTATTGGGTCAGAGATTGTGAAAATCGCAAAATTTTCAGAAAATGTATGGTCCTCAAAGGGCTAACATTTTTTCGATAATACTCCTTAATTTAAATTCAATGAAGTTTACTCTATCGGCACATTCAACAGCAATTGTAATAAAAAACGTTAACGCTGCCTTTTAATTTTTAACTGTAAAACATCTAAAAATAACTGCAATATCAGTTAATTTCAAATCAAATTTCGGTATAGCACTTTAATTGCAATTTCAGTTAATTGTTACCATAATTTTTAACTGTAAGTGTTTATTAAACCGCTTAAAATAACTACAATATCAGTTAGTTTCAAATTAATTTACAGTAAACGCAATTGCAATTGATTATTACCGACATAATTATATTAGTGTAGTCAAAAGTAAAAAGTGAAGTTATTGACTCGTGTCTAAATAATTTAATAAGTAAATTTTTCTTAATAAGGTATGTGAGTGATCTATTTTACTCCATAGTATTCCCTACTTTGTTTATTAATTTTAACAATTAGCATAGAATCTAGATAATAGTAGTATATAAATAGTAGAATATTTAGTATTTGTTTTTTATCTTTATATATGTAGGTCATAAAAAAATAACTTTCTTTTTTAGCATTGGTATTTTTCAGAATCAGTATAATTTGATTAAGAATTTATTATTTTTTAACACAATATTTGTTGTTACAATAACTGACTGAAAAAAAAATATGATTAAAAGCACTTTTACTTATACAAATACATAAAAGGAAATAATATATTATTTTTTTTAATTTATAACTTCTGGTTATGAAAAGTTTTCCCAAAAAATAACAGAAAAAACTAGCAAAAAATAAACAAACAAAAAAAGTATACCTAACAATAAACTTCCCTATTGTAGCTATAAATTAAATTTTTTTTGACAATTTTATACAATTTGTAAAAAGCCAAGAAAAAAATTTGTAATAAATATAAATATTTTTTTCAATGCAAAAATTTATATATTTTTATGTTTTAGGAATATTTATGTATATTTTATATGTTAATATTCATTACATTTGTATGTACATTTAAACAACATTCATTCACATTCATAAAAATATTTTTTAAAAAAATATATACAAATATTTTATACATTTCATTTTTAAAGGTGTCATTTGCTATGTTTATTTTAGGTTTAAAATAACTTGATACTGAATGGAAATTCATTGATATTCCAATAAATCGACTAACAAATACCCTTTACAATTTTATTAGTTTAGAAAATACGTTAGAGGAAATAAAAATATTAGTTAGCTTGGTGAAGGGCATAAGTCCAATTTTAAAAAGCTTATAGGAGACACAAAAAAACTATCTGAAACGGTTTGTTTTAAATAGTTTTCAAATCTTCAAAAGTAATTTTCTTTTTATTTAGTATAAACTATAAATTTGGCATATATTTTCCCATCTTAAATTTTTCGTTATATCTTTGGCATTTACAGTTGGATCTTAAAGTATGATACATCGATGTTTTTCTACCGAGGGGACCAATGTTTTGCTCTTAGGGCAAAACCAGATTTCAGTTCCTACTGCCCTAATGTACAACCCTAATGTCAGAAAATTAAATCTCGCAAAAAATCATTAAACTTTTGCTCAGAAAGTTTTTCGATAATTCCAGGAGAACATTTTGATAATTCCAGTAGGAGTCGCCTTTTTAAATTTTTTTTCATTGGATTTTTCCTTTATTGCAAAACACTGGTCTCCTTAAGGCAAAAAAAATCGATACCTGTATCACACTTTAAAATCCAACTGTAAATACCGAGGCTATAACGAAAAATTAAAAAAGGCGACCCCAAAAAAACTGTAAAAATATACTAACAGATACTTTGGAAGCATTGAAGGAAGTGATTTTTTGAAGTTGTTCAGAATTACTCCTAAAAAAGCTGTAAAATACAAAAACGTATACTTGTGAAGCAGTGAAAGATGTAGTTTGTAAAGTATTAATTCCATTCTTTTTCCTGGGGTATTAAGATAGTTTTACGTTTTATTTTTACTTATTTTATTACTTTTTCAAAACTTTTTTGGGGCTTTCGTGAACAAAAATTGATACGACAATTTTTGGCTTATTCGACGGATAAATAAATAGGACACCCGCGGTACCAAAACATGCCTTTTGGCACAAACGTTCAAATTTTTTTCTAGGACAACCCAAATATTATACGGCGCTGTTCTCAGTTCCGAATCAACATAAAGAAATTCTAAAGTGAAACATTCCGAAAATTTTTGCTGTTTTGTGATTCACATCCACAAAAATTTTTGTGAAATATTCCGTGTATAAAAAGCTGGGTGGAAGTAAAAACGAATGCACTTTTATTCTATGAAATATTTATTAAATTATTAAAAAAAACATTTGTGAACAAAATTTTTAAATTTTTTCTTTTTATTTTCACTAAAATATTGTAATTTGTAGAACATTTAATACATAAAAAGATTATTTTAAAAACTGTCTATAAATTTTAACATTTTCTTTCGGAATCAAAAAAAAGAGGAAGGAGAAGGAAAAATGATTTAATCAAAATTTCAAATTTATTTTAACAATTGTTTTTTGTTTATATTTACATCAGCTGTGTTACCAAAGTTTACCCGAAGAAAAAGTCTGGGTAAATTTTGGTAAAAACAGAAACACTAATACAATCTCATTAGCGCTCTCATTTATCCAATTTTCGAGTACGGGAACGCTTTTGGGTAAATTTCGGTAACTTTGGGTAAATTTCGTTAACTTTGGGTATGTACGGGAACGCACTTATTATGTGAATATCAAAACAGCAAATTTCCGAATATTTTAATTCCATGTGCTTTTAGAAATCCATTCTAAATCAAAACCCTCTAAACTCAGAACAGCAGGGATAGACCCATCAGTCTCACTTCTTTCCTCCTGAAGACATTGGAGAGAATCTTGGATTTCCATGTTAAGGAAAGCATGGGGCCGACTTTTCCCTGCGCCAATCAGCACGCTTATACGAGGGGTAAATCTGTGGAGACTGCGCTCCACTCGGTTCTCTCACAGATCGACAAAGCCTTGGGAGTCTTCCTTAACATCGCCAGTGCTTTCAATAATGTATCTGCGGATACAATATTAGAGAGTGTGGCAAGAACGGGAGCTCCCGTACAGGCTATAAATTAGATAGGTGGCCTTTTAAGCTGCAGGATAATATCTGCTGAATGGGGTATAGCCAGGGTCTGTAAGGTGGTGAACTCAACAAGGAGGAGTTCTGTCTCTACTACTATGGACACTTCATGTGAATGGACTTCTCGAGAAGCTTAAGGGCGGAGCGGCTTAGAGAACTGTGTATGCAGATGATGTGGCCGTTATTGTCACTGGTAGGTACCTGGGCACTATTAGTTCTGTGTTGGAGGCCACACTAGGGATAATCAAGCTTTGGGCGCGCGGAGTAGGACTGGACGTTAATTCTGGGAAGACTGAATTGTTGCTCTTTACTAATAAGACTATGTTGGATCCTTGGACCACGCCTAGGTTGGGTGGTATCAACCTTATTCAGAAACACCATACAAAGGACTTGGGGGTGATATTGGACAGCAAGTTGTCGTGAAAGCTCAATATCGAAGAGAGTATTAAAAAGACCACAAATGCGCTCTATGCATGTAGGGAAATAGCAGGCAAAACCTAGGGTCTGTCACCTAATCTCACGCATTAGATTTATACGGCAGTCGCTAGGCCAATCCTATTCTATGGAGTACTTGTCTGGTGGACCGCATTGGAGAAAAAAGTCTAATGTAGGCGTCTAGAGAGGGCGCAGAGACTATGCTAACTGGTGCACTATGTACTTCGCCTACCGCTGCGCTAGATATAATCTTGGATTTACAACCGATTAATCTAGTAGAGGAGGGGGCCTTGGGGAAATCCGCTGTTCGCTATGTGCCTTACGGCCTCGAGAGAGTCATTGGGGATTTGAATTGTAGCAGTGACTATATTATCCCTAGAATGGGCATCAATGGGGAACTTCGCGTCCCTATGGGGGAATACGGATGGTTGGTAGGTCTTCGCCCTGACCGCAGAACCTTTAATTTTTTCATGGATGATTCTTATATGGAGGAAGCGTCAGAGCTGCGGTTTTCTGAAGAGAGCTGGGTATCGAGGAGTTATATAAACTTCCCGATGACTGCAGTATTTTTCAGGCGAAAGTACTGGCAGCCAAAATGGCTGCTGACTTGCTTATTCCCCTGAGTTCTCACGTTAATTTATACATTACTCCGCCAATCTGGTGTACTCATCGATTGTCCAAGAGTGTAAGGACTATTTAGGTAGACTTGCTGATAATAGAAAATTACACATCTACTGGGTTCGTGGTCACCGGGGCATCAAGGGAAATGAGATCGCCGATGGATTGATGAAACGGGAGGTCCAGTGGGCAGGTCTGAGTCGGTTTGGGGAAACACCGAAACGTGAAGAGTGTCGAAATTTATGTGGAGATCCGATCCTAAGACGACGAAACTTTTGCTTTAATTAACCAGAAGCAACTGTGGACTTTTGGTGGGAGTACTGACAGGTCACAGTTGGACTGCGGGTTCTTGCTAAGAGAGCAGGAAGTCTTGCGAGTGTCGATTGTAGGTTTTGTGGGACACCGAGGGATAGGGAGGCGCTGGAGCATATCATGTGCCACTGTCCGGCTCTTGCGCGCTCCAGGGCAAATTGCTTGGGAGATCATCTATTCCGAGACCCGGAAGAAATATATGAAATAGGAATCTTGAGACTTATGGCTTTTGCTTGGAGAGTGTGGGGTAGGTACTCTGAGTGCCATCACTTCTGTCTGATATTACATGGGGGTTATCGTTTTTTATCTGGTAACGCTATGCGAGGTCTTTGACCAACCAGTTCAACCTAACCTTACCGCAATCACACAGATTAAATTCTAAACGGACTGAATTTTGCCTCAAAAGTCCAAACTTTCCCGAAAATTTCCAATATTAACCAGTTAAAACACGTGGAAAGTGCCTTGCCATCGCTTTCCGGTTTGTATTTTTCAGACTGCGCAATTATACCAGATTAAATAGTTCTCCTTAAAATATATAACAATATAAATATCAAATTTTAAGGCGCCACGTATTAAAATTTAAAAATATCCTCTATAGCATAACAAACTTATTATACCATTAATATTTGTTATTAAGTCTACAAATCTATAAAAAAAAACGAGCAATGCAATTATTTAATGAAACTTTTATGTTTATATTATGCTGTGGAATAATATTTATTAAATATTTATTTATTGTGGCTTTCCTATTATTATTTCTATGTGGTTTCATTTACAATTTAATTGTTTTTTAGAGGTTTTATTTGTTATTGGGAAAAGTAGTTAGTTGCGGTAGAATATAGTGAAGTGTTTAAAGCAAGGTTGGCAACCGATACCGTTATAATACCGTTATCCGTTTCAAAACCTTTCAAATTGACAACCGATACCGATACCCATACCGAAATTCTTGATTTCAAAAAATACCGGTATTCAAAAACCTTTTCCCTTAATACCGGTATCGTACCGGTATGCAATCGGTTTTAAAAAATTGTTTTTTTTCACGTTTTTAGCAAAAATACAAATTTTTTTAATATAAAATTGTTAAACAATTAAACTTTATTATCCATTGTTAATAGAATATCATGTTATAAATTCAAAGTGCGGTTATCAGCCTTTAGTTTGCATTGGCAACATTGTTTTTAATTTATTTAACTTCATAAATATTCTCTAACTTGTGACAAATTTAGTAAATATAATTTAATATATAAACTGGTTTCTTAAACCTTTAATTGAATTTACAGTTTCTTTTAGAGAATCCTTTTATTAATTTTATAAACTTTTTTTTTTATTTCATTATATGATCTCAATACAAATATAAAAAATTTGTAGTGAATCAACTTGTGTTCCGAAAATCAAAAACAAAAAAAAACACTCTAATATAGGGCCTATATTCTGCAAAATAACCATTGGTACTTTTTTGTAAGAGAGCATAACTTAAATGCCTTTATTCCCTTATTTTATTTAACGACGGTTATATATATATATCATTTTATACATCACTGGAAAGCTTATAAAAAAATAAATAATCTAATATGGAAATAAGTATAACATTTTATATAAAAAAGACGGAGTATGTAAAAAACGCATGTTTTTTAAACTTTTTGCATGGGAGCACATTTCAAATTTACGAAATTAAAAAAGAGTATATCACAGGATTAATATATCCATCAAAATATGAAGTTTGATGTACATATTTCCTATGTTTAGCACAGAAAGAGGCCTAAATTCTTTAAAAATGTACCAAAAAAGGTGTTTCGGGGAAAATTTTGGCAAACCTGATGTAGTGCGAATATCGAAAAACGCAAAAACACGTGTCCGCTTAAATTTAATAAGGAATAATATATATGAATTCAGCAGACGTAGCAATATAGTTCTCCATATAAAGTACCCAAAATTTTTGAAAATTTTAAAACAGCAAATTCGAAAGAGCAAAAAAGTACCAAAAAAAAGCTACCAGTGAAAAGCCCTCAAAAATTTCTTTCCAACAATACCACACTTGCACATGGTTTCTTTGGTCGAAATATCTTAAAAAGCAAAAAAACCTAAAAAGGACCCATTTTTGAACCCCTTTTTGGACCCTTAAAATTCCGAGGTGGCCGATAAGCTGAGACTGGTCGATCTTAGATTTTTTTTTCAATCACATATCAAAATTTCATCAAAATCGGAGTGTTTAGGCTGAAGTACTTCCGTTGTTAGAAATTTTTAATAACTTAAATACTTATCCTTTATAAAAATTTAATAAAATGGAGTTTTTTATAATTAAGAACGTTTTTTTTATATTTTTGTAAATTTTTTCAATAATACCGGTATATACCGGTATTAATGTTTCGGTATCGGTTATACCGATACCGAAATGATTAAAATACCGTTACCGATACCGATACCGAAACAAATAAAAAATCGATACCAATACCGATACCTATACCGTTATTCGTTTCGGTTGCCAACCTTGGTTTAAAGTGTTGCAATATAATTCTAGGCATTTAGAAAAAAAAAATGCTTTTGAAAAAAAGCGAACTAGACTAGACAAAACACATATTGTCATTAAAAATAAATTCAAATATTTTTATAAATTAGTGTTGTTTGAAATTAAACAAATTTGTTAATACGATACATGTAATAAAAAAGCAATTAATAAAATGTATTTAATATCAAAAACACTGCTTTCAGGTTTATATTTGTAAATCAAATTTAAAGAGCATACTTTTGGGTGTAGTTTTATATTTAACATTTTATTTTAATTATAAATTTTCAAAATTAAACAATTAAGCTACGATTACTGAATATACAATTCAAATTTAACAAACAGTTTAATTCAAATTTTATATGGGAAACAACAACAATTGTGTCGGTTAAAATCCCAACAAGAACTAATTGAATATTGTGAAAATAAGATTATATTATATAAAGCATACTTTAAGGTATATTTTGAGCACAGCATCCACATTAAGCATACATTTAGGTTCACATTTGCTAGGACATATAAAGCATACTTTTAGGCTTTTTTCGTCACATAATGTATACTTTTAGGCTTATATTTCAATAAAAATCACATTATATATTTAAGCCCCATTTTATAATTTTTTTATGGATAATACGTAATATAGCCCCTGTAATATCTTTATAAACGTATCTTATTTTTTCGTTTTGTTACTAGCTCTAAATATTAATACCACCTTCTAATGTTTAACTTAATGTTTAAAAGCATGACCTATTTTTTTGTTTCGTTTTTGTTTATACAACCTAAAGGATTTATGTTCATTTTATTTTTCACAATTTTGTTTGTCAACTCCTATTGAGACATTTTTATTTATTTGTCTCCTTCCTTTTAGAAAAATAAACATTAATTTATTTTTTGCTTATTTTAACCAAACAAGCACAAACATGATTGACGTAACAGCAGAACATCGCAAGTCAATAGAATAGGAAAATTATAGTTATTTTTAACATACATTTAGGCTTAAATTGCTAAGAAAGAATATTGCATACTCTTAGACTGAATATTAAATGTTAAAAACAAACAATATACCTTACCTTATTCAATTATCTCACAGCATATGGCAAATGGCCTTGACAATATATGTATATGAAATGAAATAGTAGCAGCAAAAATAGGTTTAGGTTTTAGCCACATAATTAAACTTCTTATACTAGCAGTTAAACTCTATCAAGTATGTGTCCAGCGCCAGTCAGTGGTCATAAGCATTAAATAATAAATTCAATGGGCGTACTATATTACAAATATTGTTTTAGTTGAGATATCTGGCAAATAAAATAAAACATAAAAAAATAAATTAGTTACATTATAGACTTAAGCAGCTTAGTAAAATATAAAAGTGAATTGAAATAAATAGAAAAGGAAACAGCAAGCTCCAAAAATGACACATAAAAAAATCATAAGAGAAATCTGAACATACATAAATTAGGAATACAAAATTATTAAAGAGGAAAAAACTCCTGAAAAAAAATGTAATAAATGATATCTCTCAGATTTAGAGCCAGTTTTATATATTTAGTTAGAACTAAGAATGAACTTTTTCTAATTTTCTAATAAAAAACTGGTCCTTAGAGCCTTAAAATGCAAAGCATTTAAAATTTCGTGTTAAACATATTAAATATTTAAATAATTTCTTTTCATATTTCCAAAATTTCTTTGTAATCTAAAAATGCATTGAAAAAAATTTTTTTTGTGCAAAATTACCAGTTTAAAACTTTTTCAGGAATTGTTTAACCTTTTCACTACCGACTTTTTGTTTGCGGATGTATCGTTATTTTTACCTCAGAATCTTGTTAAGAATCCTCAAATTAGAAAAAAAATGTGTAACATGAAAATTGATTTTTTGAAACTTCCAATCCCCGTTCTACCCCTTAAACATTCGAATAGCCAAAAATCCTTTAAGGGGGGTATCGACTATAGAAAATTTTTTTTTAGATTTTTTTCATACTTTTTTTATTTAATTATTTTACTTACTATATCGCATAACAAAAAGATACAAACTACATCCAAAGATGCAAGGATTGGACGCAGTCTTTAAAGAAAATCCAATGGCGATTTCTCGATGGTGGGTGGTGGTGGTCACGTTATATGGGACAGGTACTGTTGGCTTTTTGTAAGCCAAAAAAGTAATCAATGTATATAAAAAAATAAAAAACAAATACGAAACAAATTAAAAAATGTACGAAACAAAAGCATATTGACCGAAATGAAATGTCTAATAAATTATCTACCATCGTTTTTAAGAATATTTGGGGGAATATATAAAATACTTTTTAAGCGATTCTTCCCAAATTTGATTTTCTATATAACAGCGAGATAAAAATTTTGTTCATACACGGTTTTTTGAAATTTTGCTGATTTCTTAGCCCAAAATTAACTTTATACTTCAAAAGCGTTTTTCTCACAACCATGAGTCCAAAATCGGCTGCCACTGTACAGCCAAGGTGGGTTAACCGATTTAGTTCCAGTTTCTTTCTCTTGTAGTCAACAAAAAAATATAGTCCTTATCGTGGGCTTTTTTTTGAATTTCAGTCATATCAATTGAATTTCAGTCAAGAAAATTAGCTTTTTCTTGTCTTTTTTGGAATTTTTCAGTTTGTGTGGCAACTTTGTTAAAAAAAATTTTAAAAATATAAATCGGGTCACGATAAGGACTAGGGAATTTATCTGGCATTAAGAATTACTTTACATTTTTCTTTTCCAATAACTAATGAAGGCTGCACAGTGGCAGCCGATTTTGCCTTTTTTAAAATAAGGCCAGTAAGGAAGTGGCAACCCTGACGATTTTGGTTGTCAAAATTTAAAACTAATGTTGTTTTTTTAAATAGGTACTACAATAAAATGTATTTGAAACAAAAAAAATAATATAATGAAAATATTGTTATTTGAATTTTTGACAACCGTTCAAATATACCCTTTAAAATGCTGTTGTTACAGTATTTACCTCCCTTAAGTTTAAAACAGGTTTAAAGTTTTATATACTCAAGTTGCATTTGCATCTACACCCAAATCCCGAGATTTCCACTAAAATTTAGATTTCAATAAAAATCTCATTTTAAATCCCGAGATTCCCCATACAAATAAAATCCTGTAAATTCGCGAGATCTGTAAAAATCTACACATTTGTGAGAAAGAGAATTAAACATTAGCTCTGTTCCACGTACGTTACCGCGGGTGCCCGCGGTAACCCAATCTTACCAAAAACCCAATCTTAAAAATTGGGTAAATTAGAGCGTTGATGAGAGAATAATTTGTTTCTCTTTTTACCAGAAGTTACCCGTACTTTTTTCGGATAAAATAGTAAAACTTTGAAATTACTAGTTGTTTATAAGTCAGCTGTTTTAAATTTGTAAAAATAATTAAAATATAAATAAAACTTGTAAACAATAAGTAATATCGATAACAAATACCAAGTTCTAACATTTTTTTTTTATTTCCTTCGATATTTTATTCTTAAAAATAGCTTTTGTTTATATGAATAACTTTGACGTTAATTTTTGGGCTTGAAATGTGGTTTTGTGCGTTCCTGGTATTGTGAGCAATTTTACCATTTTTTGAGATAATTATTTGTTTACTCTCATTTTACCAGACTGTACCCAGAATTACGTGGAAAAAACGACTGTGTTTTGCTTAATTTGCAGAGTTTTTGCGAAAGTGGCAACGTTGGTCAACTGCTGACCAAAAAAGTAAACTAAAAATAAGACAAAATATTTACCCCCTGTTTTCATAAAGCGAATATTTCCTTTCTATGGAGAAAGATTTCAGACAGACAAACAGACGGACGGACGGACATCGTTATAACGAAACAAAAAGTGATTCTGAGTCGATAGGTTTTAGGGTATTCAATCGATTAATCGTTATTTGATTAATCGAACAATTTTTCTCAAAAATTGTTCGAATAATTCAAAATGTCCAAATTTCGAATAACGAATAATTCGAATAATTTCCTACGATTAATCGATTAATCGAAATTGATAGAAAATTACAGAAATGTTTAAAAAATATAAATTTTTTATTAAATTAAATATGTTAAAAACTCAAAATTCTTTTTAAAAAAAAAGGTGGTAAATATTTTGCTGTAGGCTTGTACCTATTCGGATTTCATTCTGGCCTAAGAAAATAAGCGTCAAAACATCTTAATTCCCAAAGAAAAAACAACATAAAATTGTAACAGTTTGCTTTGTCATCTTCCAAATTACTACCCTGTTATTGTGACTTATCTTATCTTTACGTATAATAAATTTTTAATTATTTTTTACGACTTTTTAAACGTTGATATTAAATGAAAACGTTAATAATTATTGTAATTAATGATTATTAGAATTATTAATTATAATTAATGCTCAATGTAATAAAGCTTGTTTAGTGAGCACTCTGAATTAATAAAATAAAATAAAATAAAATAAAGGGATGGAGATACGGAAACGTAGAGCGAAAATCAATTCTCAACAGAATTCCTCACTACATTTACGTTTTTTATGTATTCAATTCATACGAAAAAGATACAAATTAATGTACGGGGTCTTATATTCTTCTTTCGGTGTGGTTCTCCCCGATTTGGATAATATGTGAAAGAGGGGACAGAAAAATAAAAATAATGACAAAATCTGATATCAGTTATTACATTTTTTTATTTTTATAAATTTCAAGAGTTACTGAATTTATTTTTGTTCCTTTTTCAAATAAAATTATTAAAAACGCAACAATTGTATGTATATTATTTTATAGAAAATTTTTTCGATTAATCGATTAATTTTAAAATTATGTTCGATTAACCGGTTAAGAAAAAAACCCGAATAATTATTTGCACGATTAATCGATTAAAATAAAAAGCCGATTAATTGAATACCCTAATAGGTATATATCGGTGGGTCTAGCTCCAATAATTTTTGGTGTTACAAACATCAGCACAAACTTATTATACCCTGTGGTATAGGGTATAACAAATTTGCTAAGATAATTAGCGAGCGTTAGATCTTTACATAAAATGTAAGTTGTACTCCGCCAACGAATAAAATGGTTTTTAGATATATTTTTAATTTTAGTTAATTGTTTGCGGTACTTTGTTTACAAACGGTTGACAAAACTAAATTTCGCTTCAGTAGCTTTTAGTAGCTATTTTGACAAGTTTATTTCTTTGAGTGCAAAAATTCTATCCCAAACTGAAAAAGAGCATAAAAAGGTTAACGAATATGGACACCTGTTATGATGCATACTCTTGATTAATGTTTTTTAAAAAAACATGATGTTTGCAAAATATCATCAAAAACTAAAATTAAATTTAACATATTTCTATAAATGTTTGTTGACAGTCATTGATATTGTTTTAAGGATGTATCCCATAAGGACCTTTCTCTAAGTTAATTAATCTCTGCCAAACAATATCATACAAATGTTAATAAATGGTATCTAAACACACATACATACATGTGTGTATAAAAAAGAATATTTTTAAACTTTCAACTTCCTCAATTTATTAATTATTTATAACTTTAAAATTAGCAACCCAAATTCATATGTAGTACAAACCAAAAACCATGACCAAATAAAAAAAATAAAAAATATGAACATTGTTTCTTGACTTTGGGTAAACATTTTTTGTTTGCCCCTACAGTTCGTTCGATGTCATTTACATCCTCCTCTACCCTCTTCTCCGGTATCCCCTGTAAATTTTACAATATATATTTTTTATTTTTTGTTTTTTTTTTATACTGCAACAATTTACAGAAAAAACTATGCCACCACTAAAGGGACATCCATCCAAACTCAACTAGCCCACATAGCAATACTTGTTAATTAAGTGGCTTGTGGTATGTGGCACAGACATGTTGTGGTTTGAAATTTTTCTGTTGTATGTCGGTAGAGATGATGCTTTTTTCATATTTTTCTGGTAAATGTAAACTTTTTTACTGTGAAAAAACTATCTACTTGTCAAAAAATGGTATACTTATTCTTGTAACCTCAGTGATGAACCAAAAAATTTTTAATGTTCAAGTATTTAACAAAATAAAAGTTTATTTTTCATAAAGGAAATAACATGAAACTGTTATGTTCTGAAATATGTTTCTAAAGGCTAATATTTATGAAAAGGTGTATTAAAAATATTTTGTATACGAAACTAACAAAAAAAACTTGAAATGATAAATGTTTAAAATAATAACATGAGATCCTTAAGGATTTCAAAACAGAGTGAAAGATGATTTATGTATTTCAAAATGTTATAAATTTGAACAAGCGGCAGTTTAAGCTAAACATAATATAGTTTTTAGAACTTTAAATAACTATAAATAAAAAAAAATACACAAACAATGGTTACAAAAGTAAAGATTGATATGACCGACCTAAGAATTACCTACCCAGTGAAGAAACGGTAATGAAATATCATTATATTTTGAACTACCAGTAATGACAGCAATTTATAAATAACAAGTTACTTCCTCCATTATTTGAAAACCAAAAATAATACGTTACCAATTATGATTTATTTTTATCATTATTTAAAATATAAAATAATGCTATGGATTTTTTTTGTAAATTTTCTTGTAAATCTATTTTTAGGCTCAATATTTTTTTTAATTCCAGTAAAGATAAGGTAAACCCATATTTTTGATACTATTCGATATTTTTAATGTGGATACTCGATACTTTTAACGAACTTTAAATTTAAAATTTTTTAATAAAATTCTTTGAAAATGTTTACGTTGATTCGATATTTAAATTTACACAGAAAAAAAGTGGGCAACAACAATGGAATTTGTAAAAACAAACACATTTGTTTAGTAGGTTTGAGGTTAAGGAAAAGAATAAACCTTTTTCTCTAAAAATTATAAACACATTAATTTGCATATCCGACTAGATCTAGTTTCTGCGTTTTTCTATGGACAGACTTCATCAGTGGTTTTCCATTAAATTGTATTATTGTTTATATTTTATTGTCAGATTGTGTCTCTATATAATAATTCTTCAACAACCCGTCGGCTGTAGGTATCAAACCTGTGCCTATTCCTACATTTCAAACGTAAGTATACTAAAGTCGGACAGCTTAGCCATCTCACCCAAGTAGGGCCTTGAATGCAATGTAGCTAATTCATAGTTGTCTTTCCTATTCAGCTTTCTGTTAATATTTTTTACTGCAGAAGTGATCTAACAGACAACAGACAAACATTCTTCTTTTATATTTTTGTTTATCTTCCAGTCCCCTCCGTGTCTACTTTTTCGCAAATATTGCCACACTGACTTATAATTTTTACTTTCAAGAGCAGGCATTTTCTGTATATTGCAGACGGACTGCCAACAGGGCATTTGAATGTATGTTAGTACAGTGTTGTTTTGTTTTTTATTAAAATTTTATTTCCAACACTTTTTTTGCATATTGTTATTTTTCATATAAAAATTGTTTAAAAATAAAAATTCTAAGTTACAAAAAAATAACAATTTTTTTTTTGTGGATTTACAACTTCCATTTTTGGTGCAAATACTCGATACGCACTTCCCATACTTTTACGAACGCTTCTGTCTACTGGTAATATGGAGTCCCTGGTTCAATTCCAGATACGAGCACATTTTATTAAAAACAAAAACAATGAAAAAAATATTTTGTTTATAATTTTTTTTAATATCTACTTTTAGACTGATTATTTTTCTCAGTAGTAGTAAGCATAAAAATAACAACATATTATTTGATTTTTCGTATGCTGGTGCGTAAGAATAACAGCAAGAAAAGAAACTCTTTACCATTACCAGATATATGGTTAGCATATCTGGTAATGATTTTCTACACTGGGTACTAATTACCTAATGCTCATAATTTTACACAAACATATTTATTCCATTATTTTTATCCACATGATGGGTTAGAGGCCATCCCAAATTTTGGTCACCTTCGAGCACTGTTACCAACAATTTTTTTAAATAAAAAAAGGCTAGATGAGTCCAGAAAATCACTAGATTTATGAACAGTGGAAAAATTTGTCGTTTTTTCTCTAGATTATCGAAAATTAGTACTTAAAGCCACTGATGCAATGTATTTTTTCTCAAAAATCTCTGGAATATGTTCATAAGAAGAGTTATAAACTTTTAAATAATAAAAAATTTTACGATTAACCTTCAAATTATAAATCCCGATTTTCATTGAATTAATTAGCGTTTTTTTTTTTAATCACCTGGATTTAGAATTTTTCATACAAAAAGGGGATTTATTAAATCCGAAAAAAAGTTGGATTTAATAAATACACAATAAAAGCAAAAATATATGACACAGTCTATTAATTTAATGGCAGAAAAAAATACGAATGAAAATTAAAAGAGAAACAAAAAATTTAAAAACTAACAAATAAAAGGTTTTTATTAAGTTTTTTTTATGAAATATGTTTAGAAAAAAAAACTACATCTCTCCAAATACATATTTTCCATCTTGTGTATACTTACTATAATCCCCGAGTACTTACAAACCCTATACACAAGCTGGCTTACTTTAGCCAGGGAATGGCCGCATTTTAATGGACCACAATCCAATATACTTCGTAAGTACACACAAGTATAGTGGCATGTAAGTTAGAAAAAATTTTTTAAAAATTTTTAATAATTTTAGTTTCATATACAATTGTTATACACAATATCCCATATCGTAAGTACGCACAATATGAGGTACACGAAATCGATTACACTGTGTGGACTTACACGTTTTTCTAAAGGGTGTTTTTGTTTTTATATATTTACGTTTTTTATGGGAAACTGATTTTTTATATTCCAGTTATAAATTTTAAATTAAAATTTCTAATTTTTAAAAAATTCTTGTTTTTAAAACGTTATCTAAATTTTCATATCGGGTTTGATATTGCCATGGTAGCCAGCAGCCGTTATTATTAAAAGGAATTACTGGCCATCTATGCTTTGATATTACAGCAACATTCAGTATTTTAAACTCAAAAAATTTGCAGATTGGGAGGAAATACAAGATTTAATGCTAATCATAGACCACTACTCGCATGCAATCAGAAATTGGAAAGTATTTGAAAAGAGATTATTATGTTCGGGGCATAACTGTATATTCTACGATATCAACAAGTATGCTCAAATTTCATAGGACTGACTGGAATAGGTAAGTTCTATACGATCCTTTGGATAAAACTAAAAAAGAACTGCACCATAGCTTTCGGAATAAAATTTAGGGAATTTCAATGAATTTTTTTTTTTATATAAAATTGAAAAAAATTTTAAGAGAAATTCCGATTTCTGATTTCGAATTGAGAAAGTTCTAAAAGATTTTGGTATTTTCCATTTCAAATTTAGAAAATTGCATTAGAAATTCAGTTCCACCATTTTTAATTAAGAAAATTCCAAATAAAATTTAAACTTTTTATTTTTATTTAAAAAATTTTCAATTGAAATCGGAATTTTCAATTGATTGCGAAATTTTAAAATGAAATTCCCCTTTGTCATTTGAAATTTTTCTAATTTGTGCTCTTCTAATATATAAAATTTTGAAAACCTAATTTGAACTGAGATCTTTCAACTACAACCCAGCAAAAATGTGGAAGCAGTAAAAACGTTTACTGCTTCCTTACTTCTATTTTTCCCGCTTCTAAAAATGTATAGCTTCCCAGCAAAAAAGAAATGCCGAAGCAGTAGAAAAAGCACTACAATTGATGATCTAAATATAATTCTTTTTTAACATAAACACTAATGATTTTAACATTGAGTTGTCATAGGAGAGGAGTACTCTCACTTCAAAATTTTTTAAGTACTTTTGAACGAGTGCAAAGGAAGCTCTTTTTCACCAATTAGAAGTTTAAAAAAATTCTTCACAAAAAAAATTATATTTTTTTATTTTACAAAAGTTTTTTTATTGCCGCTACCGGGTATCAAACTTGCGACGTCACGATTGCTAGTCTACCGCTTTACCGCTGAGCTATTCCTTGATTTGAAAGTTGACTGGCATAAAAACACCACTTTGTTATTTCGAGATATTGTTCTTTATTCTCTTTAATAAAAGCACTTCCCTACGGGGAAAGAGACCGGTCCCAGATGACACGCAGGATAGGTCCCAAGGGGGCGGAGACCGGTCGTTGATCGGTATTTTTGTTTGAAAGAAACATATCACTTTAACATGGCGTTGTCATTGGAAATGACCAATTGCCACAGTTTAGACACCTTTTGGTGTGTCTAAAAATAGCTTTTCAAATAAACTAATAAAAAGTTAAGAATTAAAAATAATCTACTTGGCGTAGAAGTAGGGCTCGATAACACAACCTCCTGCTTGTAAGGCAAACGCTCTACCGTCTGAGCTAATGTTGCTTATGCGTGATGGCTGGCTAATGGTAAAGTTATATATTTTTCGTTTCTCTTCAAATAAAAGAGAAAAAGAAAAAGAAAAAACAAACACTACAAGCAAATAAAAAAAATTGAAAAGAAAAAAATAGAAAAGAAAACAACACTAACACACACACAAATATAGTGGAAGTGCCTTCAATATGCCCCCGATTGACCAGTCACGGGATAGGTCCTTTAATGGCAGTTGACTCGTTTTTTGCGTTGGCCATAATTAAATTAAAAAATCAATTAAAAATTAGAAAATTACCTCAAAAACTCTGATAATATAAATAAAAATATAAAAAATTGCCCTTAAGTTAAAAGGAAAATTAAATGAAATACCAATTGTTAAAACTAAAACAGCTTTAACATTAAAAATACAAAACTTAAAATTTTTTAGCAAAAAATTATAAAAATTTAAAATAAGAGCTAAAATAAGCAAATCGTAAAAAAATAAAGTTCAAAATAAATAAAAGTGACAGTGAAAGTAACAAATCAGAAAATACTTAGAAAATTAATTCATTCTCTTTGGTTCACATTTGTACTAATTTAGTAATATGCCTTCGGTTGACCGGTCACGGGATAGGTCCTTGGAGGGCAATTGACTCCTCATTCCCCGTAGGGTTATTAAACAAGTGTAAAATGTGCACTCCAATTCAATATTGTTTTCAGTACTATTTTTTACAGGTGCATAAAAAGAAATTTCTGACCATTTTTTTTATATATATATACATATTTTTAAAAATTTTAAAATTAAAAAATATTGAATTTAAACAAATTCATTAAAAATATTTTTAAAAAAATTAATAGAATAAAAAAAAAAAATTTTTTAAAAATATTGGTCCCGCCGGGAATAGAACCCGGGACCCTCTGTTTGGAAATGCCAAATGATACCAAAATCACTTTTTACGATCACTTTGAGAGCGGATACAATGGAGGCAATGAAAGAAGTGATTTTTTGAAGTTGTTCAGAATAACTTCTAAAAAAGCAGTAAAAATACACTAACGGATGCTTGTGAAGTATTGAAAGAAGTAGTTTCTAAAGCATTACTTGCAATTTTTGTTGCTGGGTTCGTAAACAGCACTAATGAAAGGCCTAAGTTGATTAATTGTTTACATCGCTTTTTGCTGTGCTTTTCAAAAAGGCAATACATTCTGATTGATTAAATATTTTTGCGGTTCTTATATCAAAATTTTTAAAATGCGGAAAACAGTTATTTTAATGAAAATAAGAGGTTTTAATAAAATTAGAAGAGATTTTTTTTCACGGAAAACATGCAGGAATATTATGCTTTTGAGAAGGCATGATTTTAAATAGTTGAAAATTTCGAAATAATTGCTTAGATATCATCAATAATGCAATGGTTTCACTGCTCAACTTTCCCTGCCAAAACTGCTTCCAAGCAAGCAGTAATTTCTGCTGGGATTTCTCTACAAAATTTAATTGTTCTCAATCAATCAATTCCCTATTTTCCCTATTCCAAAAGACATTATAATTTTTTTTAATAACAATTTTTTATTGATTCAAATTAAAAGACACAATTGATTTTTTATTGTTTATATAATTTTATTCATAAACATAATATTCAGATTTCCAAACTGAAGAAATTCAAATTTGAAATTTTTATAATAATAATATTTAAATTATGTTTAAGCTAAAGGAAAAGCAACGAGCTGACAAACGGAAGGCCGCCAGTTCTATCCCAGTTCGCGACATAAAAAATTTTAAATTTTTTGATGAATTTTGTGGAACATGTTATTTTATTTATAGAATTTATAATCCATAATCACTAAAGTAATCAATTAATACAACAAAAATTCAAAACTTGTAAATAAATTTTGGTGATTACAACAGTATTAATAATGAATAAGTGATTGTAGCTGGAACTAGAAAAATTCTATTTGCGAAAAATTCGGTTGAAACTACGAATCTGTTTTATGTGTTTGTAGCAAGATTTTAAGAAGATTTTTTCGTGCACAAAAAAATTCCTGATTCTCCCATTCCAATTCTTCCATTTAGACAAATTCTTAAATTCAATGACTATTTCTCTAAATAAATAAAATTACTAATATTCTAACACACACAAAAAATACTCTGATTCGAATTGGAATTATGTGAAATTAAATAGACTGAAATTAGAAAGAAATAAGAAAGTGATTTTAAATCGATTACAAAATAATAAATTTTTCACACATTTTGGTATATAAATGTCACAAAGATTAACACCAACATACAATACTATCTAAAAAAATGTAATATAGTAGGGTTTGAGAAAGAAACAAACGCTATATTCTTATTAGCACGTGCTCTAAAGAAAGAAAGTATTTTGAAATTTTATTACCAATACTAACAAAATCGTCTAGCTAAAGATGTTGTTGTGTTTTTTCGAAAGAAAATGTGTACAAAAGCATAAACAACGATAAATAACAAATCGATCAATACAAATATTATTTGTAATACCTATTTGAGTATAAGAAACTATAACCGAAATCAGGGCATTTACTGCAGTTTTTTTATTTCAGTTATATTATTTAAATAAATCATATTTTCTCCACTAATACCATCGCTGGCACTACCACATAATTCCACTACCCATCTTCTATTATGAGAATAAAAATAAAAACTTTTCCTCACAATGATTTCAGTTTGAAGTTCATATTTCAGTTGTAAATAACCTCGAGCGTAGAGTAAACGTGTTACAAAGTTATGTTTTAATACAACAGAATACAAAAAAAAAATGTTTTTATAACGGAAACATATAACATAAAAAGGAAACGGAAGTGCATTTTGAGAAATAGTTTTATTTAAAAAAAAAACGCAAAATTATATAAAAAATAAAAAAAAACGAGAGATAGCACATTTTTGTGTAGAAAAAGTGGAAGTTTTTGCTAAATATGAGTTTTTCCAAAGCAGTTTATTTACTGCTAGTAAATATAATATTACTGCTGCAATGTCAACACAGTTTAACACAGGCCTATACACAAGTTGCCACAAGTGGGAGTAATAGTGGTAGTGAAGGTCCTAAAATATACAAAGCTGTTAATTTTGATTTAATATTTCCAAAAAGGTAAAAGAAATACGTGAAATAAAAAATACAATTAAAGAACTTTAAAAGGAGTAAAAAAAAACTTGAATTAAACAAATAAGGTTTTAATTAAAACAAATATTACACTAATAGAAAAAAGTCAGTTATAAATTTAGTTAAAACTATTAAAAATTAGTTAAAAATGATGCTGCGGAAAAAACTGCTAAAATTAGTAGATTATTTTTGCTATATATTAGTAATTTAGAAACAGCAAATATAAAACTGTTAAATATACAATCAACAAAAAATTTTTATAATTAATTTGTAACCTAAAAAATCGCAAAAAAATTTTAAATTTTCGAAACAAAATCGAGCCTATTGAAAACAGCAGCTTACAGTTTTTTAGCAGATATTTCTGCTGATTTTAGCAGGATAGACTGCTATTTGCATTCAAGTAAATTTAGCTTAGAAATAGCAAAAATTTTGTAAGTATAACAGTTTATTTTTGCTATTTTTAGTCTATCAATATCACTGTGAGACAAATGGTAGGGGTCAGTGATCGGGAAGGGTTCAAACTACCTGGGAAAGTTATATCGGTAAAAAAGAAGTTATACGTGTCCCGGCGTTTCGCTGGGTCATCCCTAGGAATCGAGATATATCGATTTGACCTTTGGTGGTCTTTTTTTTTGACATAACTCGAGAACCACTAGTCCGATTTTGCTCAAACAATTTTAAAAAAATTAATAATTACAATTCCTTTAATCTGTTCATATAACGTTTTTATATATACTCAACAGTTTTGCCGGTAAAAATAAATGTATGAAGAAAAAATCTCTGCAGATTTTACAGTACAATTTGTTATTTTCAATTAAATAAAAGTTAACTTAAATAAAACTAAAATTCTATAAACTTAACAGTTTTAATTTTGCTGTTCTTATTTTACTAATATTTAGCAAAAAAAATCTGCTAATTTCAGCACTTTTTTCTGCAGCATCATTTTTGACTAATTTTTAGTAACTTTTTCTGCTATTTTTACAGTTTTATTTCTATAACTGTAAAATTAGCAAAAAAAAATACCGGAGGGCTCAAATTAAATTAAATTTCCCGTAATAACAGCAACATTTTCAGTAGTCACTACAGACTTTTTTGGTTGAGTGTAACATTTTAGGAAAACTGCAATAATTAATGAAAAACTTTAATGGATGAGTAAGTTCCAGGAAAACTTCACTGATTTTATGCAAAAATTCATTTCTATCATGCAGATAATTCTCTCAGTGAAGCAGATTATATGAATTTTTGATGTTTTATCAGTGAAGTATTGTCACACTTTCTCAAGAAAACTGATGTATGGGACCTGAAAGCAAAAAAAACTTCATTCACATTTACACGCCAAAAAACCTGTCATATATAGAACAAAAACACCTCTCTTGAGAATGAATTAAGCTATTTAGAGGTGTTTTTCACTGTATCTCTAGCACTTTTCTTTCGGGTGTAAATGTACCGTAAAGAATATACGAATAAAGAAAAATTTATAATTTTAATATATTTTGCCTTTATTTAGTTTTAATTCAAGTGAAAATGTAATCTCTACAACACCTGAATCTATTCCCTCACCATCAGAGTCTGCTGTTAATGGTGGTCAACAATATTATCCTTTGCCACAATCAAATGAGCAAATAAATACAGCAGATGATAACCAGCAATGGCAACAACATAAAGAAGAGCAACAGCAACCCCTATATGTGACACCACCAACATCTAATGAGGCTGGTAGTTACGACAATAACAGACAACAAAACACTAACAATGACAACAACTATGACAATGCACAAGTGGTAACACAAAATCCCATAAATATTCAACAACAACAACAACAGCAACAGCAACGTGTACAACTAAATGATAATAACAAAGCAGTAAAGGAGCAACAGCAGCAGCAGCAACAACAGCTAAATTTAGCTACTGGTCGTGCTGTCGATTATCATACTGGTTATCCCTTTGGTCAACTTATCACGCCATTAATCAAAAATGTACCACGTCCTGTGTACAAAAAACAATCGTCGCCGTTGTCGAATGTTGGCAAAGTTATCTATCCTCAGGCTGTATATCAACAAAACCCAAGTCGAGCTGAAATTAATAAGTTACGCGGCAAAGGTAAGTGAATGAATGAATGAATGAATGAATGAATGAATGAATGAATGAATGAATGAATGAATGAATGAATGAATGAATGAATGAATGAATGAATATATCAAGATATCCTTAAGGGGGAGATGTGGAGGATAAAAGGATTTAATGCAAATTATTAGAGATTAAATTGTCAAACAATTAAATTAGCACATTAACGATGCGTCGTAAATACACTGGACATTTTGCAGCCAAACTTTTTGGATAAAATAAAAAATACTTCAACAAGAATTTTTTTTTGTAAATTGTTTCCCTTAAACTTCCCTTTAGTGAAAACAGTGGCAACCAATGCAGAATATTTGACACGATATAAATCCTAGACAGATGAAAGTATTTTTAAAATTTAATAAGGTGCTCGTCAAAAGGATAAGGTCACTTACATTTTGTTATGTTTCTGCAACAAACAAATTTTATTGCTGATTTTAGCAGGTTAAGTTGTGTACAACAAAAATTCTGTATATTTAACAGTTTTATTTTTGCTGTTCCAATCTTAATATTTTTTTCTGCAAAGTCATTTTTGAAAATTTTTTAGTAATTTTAGCTAAAATTCTTACAGACTTTTTTCTATTAGTGTAGATTAACGGTATTTCATATTAGCTGTGTTCGGGTACTCAAAATTGGGATCCCGCGGGATCCCAATTTTACCAAAAAGCGTTTTCTTACTACACAATTGGGTAAATGAGAGCTGTCATGAGAGAGTAATATTCTTGTTCTTCTTGCACGAGAAAGCCCAGACTTTTTTTTCCTGTAAATTTGGGTAAATTGTTTTAATCAGCTGTTATATCATCAGTTGGGTGCAACTAGTTCAAATGAACTCTTCACTGATTTGAACCAAAGACCTAGTTCACTACTAATAGCTCTTTTAGTTCAATCGATCATTTCATTTATTCAGAAAATATGTTTATCATTTACAAAAATTAGTACATATAATAGTTGCAAAAGCCTATCGGTGATTTTACACTTCCATAAAATTACCGACAATTTTTTCAAGACGCTTGTTTAAATGTGTTAAAGAGTTAAATATGTAAATAAATCGAAGCTGTTGTTTAATATTAAAATCTTTTCCAAATTTAATAAACTATGTATTCCTTTTTGTAAATAGAAATGCCTAAAAAGGAAATTTTTATTAAATTTTTGATTTAAAAAGGGGTTTAACTAGAAAAGCTATCTAGATTTTTACAACAAATTGAACAAGAACTAGAAAGAGCGCTCACCAAAACGAACTATAATGCACAAATCTATTGACATTTGTTTTTCGGGCTTCAAATGTGGTTTTTCGCGTTCGTTTACTTTTGTGCATTTTTGTTATTTCGGGAGAGTATTTCTTGTTAACTCTCATTTTACCGAACTTTACCCAAAAAGTAAAGAAACAGAGCTATTATAGTCCATATTGTTGGGAAATAATTGTGGGTTAGTTTAGCTGAAAAATTTTTAAAATTAAGAAACACAAATTACTAAAAATTAGCATGCAAAATTAGTTTAAATGTGGATGAAAGTAATTGTTATGATAAATTAGATTTACAAAAAATATTAGTTCGATCCTTAATTTTAAGACAAAATAACAGAAAAATTAGTTGATTTGAATAAGAACGCTTTTAACAGACTTTTGTACTAACTTTTTTTATGAGTGTATTAATCTTATTTTCTTTAAGGTTCCTTTAGGGATCGTTTTTCCCCTAGTGAAGGTGTTGCCTCGCATCAGATTAAATCCAATAATAAAAATCATCATAATCATCATAATCATGTTCCCACTTATGCTGCAGCTGGAAAATCACCTTCAGCTTCAAATGTGGTAAACTCTTATGTGGCGCCTGCCAACCTATATTCCTTCCCTCCAAACAACGTAAATTATCCCAAGCAATCGCAAGGCAATAAAGTTGTTTTGCCCTCTGGAGTGATAAGTTCATATTCTCCTCCTGCTTCGGGACCCTTTAAAAATACAAACAATAATTTAGCTACAGCCAGTACCAATGACAGTCCTTATCAATATCCCGGACCTTTAAGTACTGCATATGGCCCACCTTCTAGTTCTGATAATGGGGCAAATGATGCCAAGGATAATGGTGGCGACAGTGATGGAGATTTAGATAGTGGCACTGGAGATGATTCAGTGGGTGTATTACCGGCCAGTGCTATGGATGGCAATAATGATAATAATGCTGATATGGCAGACAACAATGGAGGAGATATGGGTGATATGGCAGCATCTATGGACTCACAAGATGGTTAGATTTTATAACCATATAATTACAATAAAATCATTAATTATATTTTATTTTTTAGATCATGACAATGATCATGATCATCATCATGATGGCCACTCCTATGATACTGAAAAGGAATATCCTACACCTCCTCCCGGTTGGCTAGATGATCATCCGCCACAAGATGATCATCCTCCTCATGATGATCATACTCATCATGATCATCATCCTGATACACCTGATATAGAATTTGATCATGACCACGATCATCATCATCAGCCCGATATTGTTTTAGATCATGATCCTCATTCTCATCATTATAATTTTCATGATCATTATTCATATCCCTCGTTTCCTTCATTTCCCGCTTATCATCATAGTTATCCGGAACTTATCTATGATGATCATCATGATCATCATGTGGAGCATGTTGAACCCCCACCACCACCGACGACTACAGAAGCTCCTCTACCAGAACCTCCACCAGAGCCCCGTGTTAAGAAATACAGTTATTTCTATATTGGCCGTAAACTTTGGTATATTCCCCTATATTTCACAGTCTGGTTCAGTTTCTATGTTTTATGGTTGATTTTGAAATCTATTGCCAGACATAAGGTACATTTGTTATTTTAAAGTTAAAATCCTTGAAAGGGTTGACTAAATTTATGTTCTGTTTTCTTATCTTTCTAGGTTAATTTACCCAATCATTATGTTTCCCGTAGAAGTGTGGCTAATTATGACTTTTCCAAGACTCAACAAGAGACTATTAATCAACTTACCGTATCGGTTATGGATAAAATAGAGCATTTCAAAAAGAAATACTTGAACTGAATAAATTTTAAGGAAAATAAAGACAAATTATTTACAAAGATATATCTTTTATTAATGAAAACCAATAAGGGAAATCCCTATCGCGTACACGGCAATTTGAATGAAACTCGGATACACAATAGTTTTTTTTTTACAACTCTTTGAAAAAATACCATTTTGGTACTTTTTTGTGAGGCAGCATGTCGAACATTTTTGAAATTCGAAAAAATCGGCATAAAATTAGTGTATTCATCAAAAAGAGGAAGTTTAAATATGCATACACTGAGAGAATTATCCTTGATGATAGTAATGATGCAATTTCATAGAATTTTTTCGTTGATTAAATGAAAAATTTCGTTAATATTATGAAATTTTTTATAACTTTTCTTTATAAAATTCACAATTTCATTAAAAAAAATTTATTGAATATTACAAATTACCTCTTCATAACTTCGATGAAAATGTTATTTTTTACTTGTTACTTTTTTTGTAAAATTTCGTCATATAATTAATTTTCATAAATGTTCATACATTTTAAACTTTATATTAAAGATTCAATTCGCATATAGTTTTAAGTAAACATAAGGCCGAGTTTTAGTGATGTGCATTAATTTCAATGAAATTGTTTTCTAATTTTTATTAGTTTTGAACTTCTATGAAATTATTTTATAAATTATATATCTGTTCCCGTACTTTACCGCAGTTACCCAAAGTAGCCCAAAAGCGTTCTCAAAATTGTGTGTAAATTGTCGTTGTTCGGGCTGTTTTGGGTTAACGCGGGTACCCGCGAGTACCACCCGCGGTAACGTACGGGAATCGCTCATTATAAGTAGCGATTCATTGTCTGAATTAGAATTACTTTTTGAAAACATTAATAAGAAGTTTCATTAATTCAATAAAACTTATTATAGAATTTTATGAAACTTTTTAATTTAGTGAATTCTTTCATTAAATATTTTTTGTATTCATTACTTAAATTTTTGCATAAGCTGCCAAGTTGTTGAAAAAAGTAACAAAAAATGCCTTTAAAGGACGAAAAACCACAAAATATCGGAAAAAAGCAAAAACACTTATTCCATGAAATTTAATAAGGAATAATATATGGACTTTGAAATCTTTTTAAATTAATAACACTATTTTATACAGTTCCTATAAAAGAAATATTAAAATAATTTAAAAAAAAAACAAAAAAAGTACAAAATTTTGGCAAAAAATCGGAGGTCGCATATAAAAACCGGTAACCCTTAATTTTTTTATTCTCTAACATACATTCGAGGTTCATCGTGTAAGCTTTGAGGGGATTCCCTTGTAAGTGGGTGTTATTTTTAATTATAATAAGCTCAGACACTTAAACCTAATTAACACAGTAATAAAATTTTGATTAATGCCCAATTAACACAGAATAGTAAATCTAGTAAAAGTCGGATTAACTGTATGATCGATCACTAAACAAGTCGATTGAATCATATCCTAATCTGTTTGATTAACAGTTAATTTAACTTTTAATCTGGTTACTATTTGTTTAAATTAAATTGCAATTTGAGGTATTTAAAGTTCGAGTGAAAAACAACAACAAATATTGAAATTATTTCATTATCATTATCAAAAATCGCCAATGAAATAAAATTAAAACAGTTTGAACATTATTGCCTTTTCATTTTTTTGGGGAGTTATTCCATTTTTGGTGGTTATTTCATTTTCAAAAAATTAAATTATTGGGCGCCATCAATAATTTAAGTACCTAAGAAACTAGTTGAAAAATGTGCTTCGGGCAAAAATTTGATTTTGTTAAAAAAAAAATCGCGCGGTTTTTATCATCGTAATAATTAATAAAAAGGTAGTATTATGGATTTAAACAGAAAACTTTATAAAGGGTTCTTCAACAGGGACGCTACAAAAGTAGAAAGACAGGGACAGCAAACGACGCCATATTTCTTGCCGCTCTTTTGACATTTCTCTTCAGTAAGGTTTGCCATTTCATGATGGAAAGATATACGAGCCAACAACGAGTCGAAATTATTAAAATTTACTACCGACATTCGGAGTCAGTTGCCTCAACGTTAAGAGCGCTACGTCCAATTTATGGTCGTCATAATGAATGGCTTCGTCAATAAACAAAATATGCGTTATTGGTCAGACAGCAATCCACACGTACTATATGAGTCATCATTGCATCCCGAAAAAATTACGGTTTGGTGCGGTTTATGGGCCAGCGGCGTCATTGGGCCGTACTTCTTCCGTGATGATCAAGACCGGCACGTTACTGTAAATGGGAATCGCTACCGTTCAATGATAACCGAATATTTTTGGCCCCAATTGGATGATATGGGCTTGTGGTTCCAACAGGACGGCATGTGGTTCCAACAGGACGGCGCCACAAGCCACACAGCGAATATCACAATCAATTTATTGCAAACCAAGTTTAGAGAACGTGGTATCGCACGAAATGGTCCAGTCGATTGGCCGCCTCGGTCGTGCGATTTGACGCCGTTGGACTATTTCCTGTGGGGCTACGTCAAATATATGGTCTATGCCAACAAGCCAGCGACGATTTATGAATATAGGCCGATTTATGCTTGAAAACCGTCGAAAATTGGGTTCAGCGTCTGGACTTCTGCATGCGTGCCCGTGGTGGCCATGCAAAAGAGATCGATTTCCATACATAATGGCATCGAACGTACTTTCACAGGAATAAAGAATTTCATTGATATCCAAAACAGTTTTTGTTTTATTTAAAAAAACTTTTGTAGCGCTCTTATTGAAGAACCCTTTATTTCAGATGAAATGGCTCTGCGAAATACCATCACAACCCAATTTCAAATTCCAACGAAGAGGGTTATTTCATGATGAAACTTATGTTCAGTATTTCAGTGAGGGTTATTTCGTAGCACCTATTTTCCCTTTGAAAAAAACTTAATTTTTTAGATCCAATTTTAACGCAAGTTGTTTTCCATTTTTGTGCAATTTTCTGGTACTTTCTATTTCTCCGAATATGAGGCATTTTCTCATCGAAACATTTAAACTTCTTTCAATCTAGAATTTTATAAATTTTCCCAGAATTTTCTAATAATCGACTTCGCGAGTTCTGTATTAAACATATTTCTTTAAATAAAAAATGGTGGCAATGCAGAGTTTTATTCATTTCAAAAGACGATTTACAAGCTCTATGAAAAATTTCGCCATTATGGAGTTAAATCACACATTTTTGTAGCGAAATTTAACATTTAACTGAATTTTTTGCTGGTCTTCTAATAGTTTAAATTTTTTGAAAATATTCAACAAAACGTCGCGTGCCACCTAAAATCCACCCGTGTGCCGCTACTGACATGCGTGTTATAGTTTTGCCAGCCCTGACCTAGAGAGAACCCCATAAAGACAATCTGGGGGGTTACCGCGTAACTCGATTGGAAAAAAATTTTTTAATTCGTAAATCTTGCAAATATTGTTAAAAATATAATTCTGTATAAAAATTATACTTTTTAATTTATTTTTATCCTAAACCTTGTACACTACACATAAAAATTAAAAAAGTAAGATTTTTGATAAAACTTTTCTTTTTAAAAAAGGTTTTGTACCTTTTACGAATTCGAAAATTTTTTTCCAATCGAGTTACGCGGTAACACCCCTATTGTTAGTGCTTGGTAGCACTTGAAAATGCATTAATTGTCAATCATTGTTCTAGGAAAGCTTTTTTCATAAGTTTTTTTCTCTATTTGTTGTAAAACAAATTGTGAATGAGTCTTTTTTTGTATATACAAAAACGGTATGAGAAAGGTGTTTATTAGTTTAATTAGAGTTTTGTAAATACTTTCTCAAGTTTCATGCAGTAGAGGGTTAAATAAAGAAGATAAATTGTACCTAATTTGAATTCGTTCTAAATTTGTTCGTGATTTTAATTTATATATTTCTTACCTGTACAATACAACTTCAAGCCATGTTTTATTTTTTAGTGTACATGTATTATGACATATGCATGCACTTGTCTGGATCCTGAAAGAAATAGAACAATTATTAATTAATTATTCGTTATACAATAGATAAAATACCTCAAATTTAAAAGACTAGGTATATCCAGCTGCTAGTATTTAAGTTTTTAGCCTCCTCTATTAATACTTATAATTTAAATTCGTTATAAAAGAATCATGCAGGCCAAACTAAAATTATAGATCAACATTTAGTTCATTCGTAATTTTATGTGTTTTATAAAATAATTCTACCTAATTTAAACAGCCTTTTTTCTTGTTATTTCTTCTAACGAGAATGATGAAGGAGTTTTATAAAAAAGAAAACTCTAAATGTTTTGGTTTTAATTATGATATAATGTTAATGTTAATAGCAATGTAGTAATTATACTAAAATATCTAAACAGAAAATTAATATAAATTAAAATTATAAACTAATTGTAGGTTTATATACCAAAATTATATTTCATCAATAATTTCGTATATAACTGTTTCTTCACATTCTTCGCCTAACTCAGGACTATCCTCTTCGCCGTCTTCATCTATTTCATTTTCATCAGATTCATAATGCATATCAGAATAATCGTAGGTTTCTGAGGCCTCTGTGTCATTATTAATATTTTGTTTTTTACGATTTTCGGCAGCTAAAAGTAAAGTACGTAAATGATTGGGTAATCCGCCTCGACGTTTAATTTTACGGGGTTGAATCAAAGCGCTTTTACTGCAAATAGGAAAAGGTTTGAAAACATTGTTGTAAAAGAAACAAACACTAATGTAAACTTACGCCAATTTTAGTTCCTCCAATTTTGGCACTGTAGCCTGGTGTGTTGTTTTAATGCCCATAGCCTCTTCCTCGGCCAATTCATTGGGATGAGTACGTTTTTTATGAGCCCTACAATTAGAACCATTCGAAAAGGATTTTCCACAAAAATTACATATGTAAGGCCTAAGCCCCGAATGTAATATAAGATGATTTTTTAATGCTTTTGATCTTTTAAATGTTGCATCACAAAATTCACATTTAAATCGCTTAACATCACTATGTACCAAACGATGTTGCAAAAGAGTTCTCCTAGTGTTTAATTCTAGACCGCATTCGGGACAAGTATATACCGATTTTGTGTGTGTATCCATGTGTGACTTTAATCTAGGTTTATTTTTAAATCTTTTTTGACACACTTCACATTCGAAAGGACACTCATCGGTGTGTACCAATTGATGTTCATGTAAAGCTGCCATAGTCTTACAGGCGCGACCACATTGATCACATATGAAAGGTTTCATTTGGTGGTGAATACCATTGACATGCTGCTTCATAGCTCCCACTTGGGAGAATTTTTTATCACAATAAGGACAGGGTACAAGTAGTTTTTCCTCATCCGGCAAATGAAGTCTCATATGATTTCGCAAACGACTTTCGGTTAAACAGTCCTTTTGACATTCAGGGCACATAAAATCCGGTAATTTATCTATGAGCACATCATGTACATTTTGCATATGTTTGCGATATACATTAGGATTTTTGTATTTACGTTTACACTCCTTACATTCATAACGAACAGATAACAGTGATGATCTTACAGACTTTTCTGTCAAACTTGGACGACCTCGTTTTCGTGCTTCAAGTAAACTTAAGTCAATATATTTTTGTTCCACCATATTTGATAATCCGCTGTTATTGATGTCATCTTCTTTTTGGTAATGATATTCTTCGTCCCCCATTTCTGTAGTATCTTTTTGAGTTAAATTTTCGCCAGATTCTTGATATTCTAGTTCAAATTCTTCTTGTTCTGAAGAAAATTTAAACTTCTTGGGAAATACCGGTTGACTTTCATCTTCCTCTATTTTGAATTTAAGTTCCTTAAAAAGATCACTATCATGGACTTCTAGATCATCCTCTTCGGCACCCTCGTCGGCTTCCTCTTCTTCCTCTCCCTCAATATCCTCATCCATTTCCTCCTGGGCCATATTTAGGACATGTGGTTTAAATTCTCGTTTTTCCAATTGCTGTTTCTCTATATACCCTAATTCACCATCATCTTGCAATATATACTCATAAGTATGTTCTGATTCCACCTCCTCGGTGGCTATATGTTCGTCCTCATTATCATTATTACACTCATCTTGAAGTTGTTTAGTTAAATTTTTTATAATATCTTCTCGTAGTATAATAGGTTTCTTTTCAGGAAATTTTCTTTTCGTGCTTTGCTCTCTCATTCCTGAATTGAAATATATCATTAAATCTGTTTGAGATTCTTGCTCTTTTAATTGAGGTTTTGACTTTTGCACCTCTTTTGGTTTCGGCGGTTTAATAATATGTTTCCATCCCTCATCGACAAGGCCACATTGAGTGCGTAACTTATTGGCATGGGCCGCCGAAGTCGGTTTTAAATTTTGTAGCAAAACATACATTGTTTGTACTTTATTAACACGCTCCGTAAATAATGTTAACTCCTCTATTAGTTTACGACATTCCTCACACAATCGTTTGGAAATTTCATCTTCCGGTTTTATCTGTAATCCAAATAGATTTTTTAATTTCAACTACAATCTAACAGAATTAATTTTCACTTACATTCACCCAAAAATATTTTCCAATTGAAGTCGTCAGCTCCGATTCAGGTTTTCCCAATTCATTTTTAACAAATATTGAAGAATTACCCTGGTCATTCTCCTCCCGTTTGGCACACAAGCGACACCAATTTAGCCATGTCGTTTGGGTAAAGTCCTCATTTTCTTTCTCTGCTTTCGACATTATTAATTACTTTCCGTCAACTTTATGTGTATATAAAAAGAATCAACATTAATTATTTCCAATTTTGTGAATATTTTCAAGAATTTTTCACTAATTTTTAACCCAAGATAAAGAAAGCTTGTCTATGATTTTTTTAATGTGTTGTTGTTTATGAAATTGTCAATACTTGCACTGTTACCAACTTGGCGCTTCTCTAGCAAATCTAGCGCTTTTTATCACTCATAGAAGGGGAAAATTTGCTTGAGACACAGTACAATACATAGTACAACAACATTGTTGCATACATCATGCATAGAACATTCAGTCCACACTGGACTGCCAACATCGTTGATATTCTTGTATTTTAAGCGGAGAATACACGAAGAAACATTGAGTAGGGAACAAAAAATATCAAAAAATTTTGTAAACACGAATTGGACGATGTCAACACGCACACACACACACACAAACACACATTCACAAAAAAATGGGCATTTTTCACCAATGTTCCCTCGTGTATTCTCCGCTTTAGAATATGGCTAACACAGTATCAACTCTGTGGCTGAATCTCATGTATTTGACATCCCACCGTGCGATGTCAATTACTTATAATTATGCCTTCATCAATACGTTGTTGTTCCTTTGTTACATTCTGCGACAAAACAAACAGATGACATTTTTCAGTTCTCTGGTGTAAATTGAGAAAATTCCTGGGAATTCCATCTTAAACCCCTACTCCCAACCAGGGCTGCCAGATGATTTTGATGAAAAATCGTCACTTTTTCCCAAAAAAATCGGCATTTTCGGCACTTTGATTTTAAAAAATCGGCACTTTCAAAAATACTTATTTATGTAATATTTAGGTTACTTTACATAAAAAAATATGTGAAAAAGACATTTCGTGTAAAATAATATGTTTTAAGTTTAACAATTAAATAAAAATAAAGGCTTAAGAGATAAGTGAAATGATAATAAAAAAATGTTAGTTGTAATTTTATGAATATTTTTATGATACATATTCTGACCTATACTATGTACATAAATTAATTTTTCTTTCACATTATCTTAGCGAATAAGTGTAGAATTTGGATAAAAATATTAAATTTAGAAAATTAAAAAACAAAATGTGGATTTTCTAACAAAATAAAATAAATCTAAAAAAATAAATCCAGTGATTAAAAAATGCCTATTATTAATAATTGTTAATATATTTATAATCGTGTTTGATGTACATAAGATGTATGTATGATTGAAATCGAAAAATATGCACTTAAAATTTTAAAAATATGCATTTAAAATTTTAAAAATATGCATTTATTATTGATTTTTCCAACGTTTTTGATAATTTCAATTCAGTTTTAGTATTATATATTTGTCTTTAAAAGTAGTTTGTAGTAGTTTGTAGCATACTTTTTGGTAAATACCAAAAAGTATGCTACAAATATTCGTTTTTAGCAAATAATGCAAAAAAATATGTATTTATACCACAATATGCAACAAAATATTTTAAAAACATGCATTTGCAGCAAAATATGAAAAAAATAAGCATTAACAAATCGGTGCCATTTTGCTGAAAATTTGTTGATCGCAAAGATATTTTGTTGACATTCTTTTTCAGCTAACGATAACATTCATGAATTTAGATGAACTTTCGAAATGTCAAAGATAGAATTATTTTCTTATTTATTAATGCATTGTAAATCACCAAAAATATAAATTTCGTGTTTTTGAGTTTTAAAAAAAAATCGGCATTTTTCGGGCAAAAATCGGCAAATCGGCATTTTGCATATTTTTTAATAAAAAATCGGCAAAATGCCGAAAAATCGGCAATTCTGGCAGCCCTGCTCCCAACCAATAAACTCGAACAATACATCTGGTAACTCTTCGAATTTCTCCCATTGCTGAACTGTCAATTTATTAAACACTACTGCCATAATAGCGATTTACTCTTCAGAACTAGCGATTTTAATATGCCCTACTGGAAAAATTTGTAAGCGGAGAATACACGAGGGAACATTCATGAAAAAATGCCCAATTTTTGTGAATGGGTGTTTGTGCGTGTTGACATCAGTGTGTGTGCGTGTTGACATCAGTTGTGTTTGTACGGCAAGCTATCAATGTTGGCTTACCTAGTGTCTTCAAATGCAATGAAATGTGCAAACAAAACAACAACAACGAAAATAATTTTGTTGTTACTTTGTGTGTTATTTTCAAATTTCTTTGCACATTTCATTGCATTTGAAGACACTAGGTTATGTCACTCTCATGCAAATCCGACATTAGCCAACCTTTAGTGTTAACTCTTAACATTAATAATGTCAAATTTGTATAGGAATGACATAAGCCAACGTTGATTGCCGCACAAACACAGCTATCGTGGAATTCGTGTGTACAAAATTTTTTGATATTTTTTTTCTCTAGTCAATGTTCCTTCGTGTATTCTCCGCTTTACAATAGCTACACGCAAAAAATTAGCGTATGTAATATTATATATTCATGCTTGGTAAAAAGCCGTTTACATTATAGGACTGAGTCATATGATTTTAAGTAAAAGAAATCATAACACTGGAAATATAATCCTAATTAAAATGTTAAAGACTTTAAATGTGAGAGAGCTAACTTAACTTTGTGTGTGTAAATCTTATGAGAGAGAATGATTTTTTGGAAAAAGTCTAAAAATTAAAAATCCGATAAGAAATCTTATGACTGCCAAAATAAGCGTATAACTGCCCTTATCTACTTAAAAAATTATCAATATTTAGTTATATTATGGGAAAGTGATAAAAAAATATATGTACGAGACACAAAATAAACGTAGGAAGTTTTAAAATTCATTTATTTGTTGCCAGATGTTTGTAAAATGTGTATAATTCCAAAAAAAATATTAAAATGAATTAAAATAGCCAAAGTGGAAAATTGTTAAAAAAATAATAAAGAAGATAAAACAATATGGCGAAAAGTAGATGCCAAAGGTGAAAAAAGTTAGAAAAATGTAAAATAGTAAATAATAGTATAAAATTTTATGCTAAATGTCATATGAAATTGTCGGTGGGAAAGGCTAATGAACAACCTCAAACAGATATGGCTTCAGCCCTGCGTTTGAAAATTTATAACAGTGAATTTATATAAAATTCAAAATTACTACAGATTTTCTTTACTATGCCACTACGTACTTTTTTGGGTGTAAGTTATTTTCTACCGTGTTTTGGTATCATTTAGCCATTTTTTTTAATAGTTGGCATCAGTGTTAATAAATGACATTTCGGGAAAGGCAAAATTTTGTTATTACTGGAAAAATTGCACAAATTCTTAAAAAAAAGGAAAAACAAATAATTTATTGCAATTTTCTATCAAAAATATAAAACCTGTTTGAAAGTATGAATTGCCAGACGTAAATTTGTAGTATTAAAAGCTTATCACCAAGATTGGTAGTGATTTCCAAAGTTTTCAGAGGATTTCCTTAAGAGGATATCAAAACCTAATATGCATCCCTTAAATCCAGCTGTACCAACGGAGAATTTGGAAACCTTGCCACGAAAATGGTCCAATTGGTGTCGTCTATGTGCCAAAGATGATATAGAAAATAATATAAATTTTTTATACCAAAATAAAGAAGAAGTGGAAAATGAAAATAAAAAGTTGACATTACAGGAGGCTTTGGAGAAATACTTTTGGGTGCAGGTGAGTAGAAATACTCTCCATACCTAGACTGATAAATTATAATATTCCTATGTTTAGAGTTCTCTTGACGATTTAATGCCCAAAATGTTATGTTCAGATTGTTTGTGTTTGGTATCATCTATAATAAATTTCAATGAGCGGGTGGTCAGGGTTCAACAAATGTTTCTATACATGGCAGAAACGTCTATAACTAAGGTTCATGATCTAAGTAGTATACGTGTGAAATTTGATGTAACGGAACAGGAGAGAAATCATTGGTTTTCAAAATATTTCCAATCTGAGGTTCACTACATAGACTCGAAGACAAAAGTATTGGAAAATCAAGAAAATTCTGAACAGTCTTGTGGAGATTCTAAATTTAAAATTAGTATTAAACAGGAACACAGTGGAGTTTTTCCCATATCGGTATATGATGATTATATGGAAGAGGATCGTTTAGATACCGAGTTAGAACAAGAAGAAATGTTATTTGATGATAAAATGGATGATAATAATGAAGAAGATGAAGTAGATCCATTTAATGCTACTACAGAGAGAAAGAAATGCAAACAATTTGCTTACACAACTTCCGAAGAAGAGGAGGAGCTAGAAGGTGACCATTCGGAAGATCAAAACAATTTTCGAGAATCTCTTAATCCTATCAAAACAGAAAAAGCTGAACTTTTAGAACCTGTGAAAAACGATAAAGGTAAAAAGAAAAAGAAACGAAAAAAACGTAAACACTCGGCAAATTTAGAATGCCAAAAAAAGAAAACCCCTATTAAAGACTTTCCCGTAGAAACCATATGTAAAGAATGTGGTGATAATTTCACCCAATATTCTGCCTATCGTGAACATATGAAACTGAAACATGATATGGATGATAAACACTGGCAATGTCCATCGTGTGAGAAAGTTCTTCTAAGTCTCTTTAATCTAGAGAGACACGTACGTATACATGTTCCACTGGAGGAACGCAAGAAAATTAAATGTCCCGAATGTGATAATCGTTATACGTCAAATGCCCAGCTAGAGACACACATAAAATATAAACATAAAAACGAAAAACCTTTTATATGTGAAGAATGTGGTCTGTGTTTGAGAACCAATTCTAATTTAAGACAACATATGCTAATACACACCGATTTGGCTCCATTTGAATGTGACGTGTGTAAAAAGAAATTTAAAAATAATTCAAGATTAAAGGTAAATTATAAACATATTGGTTTTCTAATTATTATTTATAGCCAGTTTAAATTTAAAACGTAATATTGTTCTAACAACGGCTATTTACATGGCCTTTATAATATTTTACATTATGATTATAATTAATTTTTTCTTTTTCGTATACACTGGCTATTTTGACATTTTGAAATACTGACTGGTTGTTTGGTAAAATTGTATATTCGATGATTATGAAAACAATCAGGCACTATCCACGGCTCTCATCTGAAAAACTGAACTGATTTTAAGAGAGTTTCAGTGTAAAATAACAAAAAACATGAAAAATGTGGTGTTTTTAATTAATTATTTTTATTGTTTTTAAGCAATTTTAATTAAATTGTAAAGTGCACTTATATTGTTTAATATGTTCTCTGCATTAGTTTTGTATAATTAGCACAAAATTTTGCATATTAATATTAAAAAATACACTAAAAACTGTTTCTCTTAGAACCAGTTTGCATATAAAATTAAAGAGACTTTTTAACAACAGTTGAGGCGGGTAGTTTGTCTTTAGTCTATATAGTCGTTGATAAAATTAAGTTTTATATTACATGCAAGTGTTTACTAGTTTTACTAGTTTTTCTGTTAAATTCATTTTTGACGTGGAATTTGTTAGTTTTTTAATTCAATTGTTTCTATTTACTATATTTAATATCATTTTCTTTCATACCACTTTAAAATAAATTAACTTTTAGCCAGAGCTTCGAAAAATTAATTTTGTTTTATATGAATTTTCTAAAAATATCATTCGATTTTCTTCTAAATCTATCGAATTAATTTTTAAGAATTCACAAAGGCTTCATTCGTTGGAATTCATTTGATCGAACTCACTTTTAAGGATTTCAATCAATTTGTCTTATTCGATTTTGTCAATCATTGAATTCAGCCTTTAAGAATTTATTTGATTTCTTACTCATTCAATTGACGATTTTGAAATTTAATCAATTATTCGATTTTGTATCATTTGATTGAGCAATTTGAAAATGACATTCGATTTTCTTTATTCAATTTAAAAAAATTGTAAAATTAACAATTATGCAATAAAAAAATGTATTTATTCTTCTTCGAGGCCAATTATTTCCTTATTATGAAATAACATAATAAGTACTTTTTTCCAAAAGCTGCCATTTTTCTTCATCAGGATATTCTACTAACAAATACTTCGCAAAGTTTTTGCTTTCAAAATATTCTACAGCTTCAGGAATGAAAAGACGATCGTTTGGGGGATTTTCCGTTTCCCCATCATCAGTTTTCTTTTGAAAGTGGTGACATTTCTGTAATTATAAAACATCAAAATATCATATTAAAACATATTTTGCTAACAACAAGATTAGAGCAAACAATTTGAAGTTTTTGCAAGCATAACCAATAATAGAACTATTTTAAAAGTTTTTGTTGACATTTTGTATTGTGTATCACCATCGGTAATAAGCAAATACAAGTTTTTTCTTTCTGGCTTACTTCTCACTAACAAAAATAACTGTTTACTGTAAAAATACTGTTTTGGTCGTTGTTTATTATGATATTAAAAATAACTATTTAAACAACAGTTACGAAATTACAGTACTTTACGTTAGTTGTTTTCTTAAATAACTGTCGCAACAGTTGTTTTGAATTTTTACTTAGAAAAATAACTGTAATTACAAAACAACTACCCAGCAAAAAAGTACCTGACCAAGATCCGTAAAATCACCTATATTGTTCGGCACGAATGCGTTCAAATTGAGGTGAAAAAGGCATTTTTTTAACATTGGCTTGTTTATGAAGGTGAGAAGGTGTTTATGCTACTTTAAGTCTGCTTTGCACGTCATAAAAATGAGAGCTTGGATGTTCTTTTTTATATAGGAAAGCAATTCATTTTTTTTTTTTACTATCTAAGGAGAGATGAAAAGTAACTTCTTGGGAATGCATTCAAAATCATAAATATCACTTCTTAAATATATATTTGAATGTATTCTCAAGAAGTTACTTTTCATCTATCCTTAGATAATAACAAAAATTAATTGCTTTCCTATATAAAAAACAACATCCAAGCACTCATTTTTATGACGGGCAAAGCAGACTTAAAGTAACATAAACACCTTCTCTCCTATGACAAGCCAATGTTAAAAGAATGCGTTTTCAGGTCAGGTATTTTTTTTCTGGGAAGTAAAAAAAGTTTTTAATTAATGGCATTTTGGAAGTCATTTAAAATACGTTTATTGGAAATAAGAAATCAGCATATATAGCTACTTTATATGCAGTGAAAAAGGCATTCTTGTAGAATGCATTCGGTTTTTTTGCTGGGTACTGATTACTATTCAAACAACTGTCATGTATAAACTGAAAAAAGTTTGGCTGTTACTACATGACAGTTATTTTTGTGGTAATCAGTAGTCGTTGCTATTAACAGAGCTTTGGAAGCTCTGTATGAAACTCAATTTATTTACATAGGGAATCTGGTTTTAAATCCAGATATGAACGAGATTTTGACCAAAATCCGGTTTAAACGAAATTACGGACATAGTGTACAAATGCAACTTCAATAGACTATTAGCTAAATTTAAACAAAATTTGTAAAATTTAACAAAAATTCACAAAAATTCGATAAAAATACATAAATCAATTCAAAAAGAAAAAATCCAGAAAAAGCTTGTTTTTAAATTTTCAATAGATATAACAAATTTGAACAACTTAAAATTTGCAAAAAGTACTAAAATAAACTTATTTCCATAAAATTCCAAATTTGTATATTTCTATCAGAATCACATGGATATTCATAGTCCCAATAAACATATCTGTGCCATATGTGGACTCCAATTAAATTCGAGGGCCACTTTAAATCGTCATTTTCTAGTACATTCAGATGATATGCAGCATAAATGTGACTACTGTGGTCGGGCTTTTAAGCGTGCCAAAGCTTTAAAAAATCATTTACTATTGCATACAGGTCTCAAGCCATATTCATGTGATTTTTGTGATCGTACATTTGCCAATGGATCGAATTGTCGAAGTCATATGAAAAAGATGCATCCCGAGGAGTTGGCGACCTTAGAGGCTTCAGGGAATAAAACACATACAAAGAATATACCCAAATTGGAGACTCTTAAGGCGGTGTAAGCATAAAAATAAAACAAATTAATGAAAATCCAGTTTATTATTTTTTTTACAATAAATTTCAGCACCAAGGCTGCAGATAATTTAACTCCTGTAGTCACTAAATTTAGTGGTTGCTTTGCATTTGGCAAAAAACCCAAAGCTACGGATTCGGATATACAAAAACCTATAAAATCTTTGCAAAAGCCTAAAAAATTACCACCTCTACTAAATAACACCGACAAGTTAGCAGATTCATTATGTTCACCCTCCTCAACCCCATTAAATTTACAAAATATACCACTGGTCGGGTCTCCATCAGCAACATCCCCTACCTGCTCTTCCTCCACAAATAATCAGAATGACTTAACTAGCACCCCCAATGCAATACCAAATTTTGATAATATTTATCAACATTTAATGAAACAAAATCATACAGAAGTACAACTCAAACGAACAGCCACCCAAATATCTCAACAACAACAACGTTCTCCAGAGAATGCATCTTCTCTAACACCCCATCATAATTCATTTTTTCAACACCACGACAATTTGCTAAACAACTCCTCCACCTCCTTAACGCCTTCCCAACCTAGTGAAGATATTTTACCTAGCTCTGAAAGTCATAATGGCTCAATAACACCTCTGACGCACGATGATCATTCAAATGCGTCATCTGTACAGGGACCATATTATGGACCAATAAGATCATCGTTACCACCAGGAAATTTTATATAAATTTTTGTAACAATTGTAAAAACATTAGATTTTTTTATCTTGTGTATGTAGGCCCTGTGCCAGGTGTCTAAATAAATCCTAAACTAAATACAGATTGACAAAAGGGTTTAAAATCCTTATTATTGAAAACTTTTTAAAATTTCATAGAAATTTGGAAGCCTTGTTTTTCCTAACAAATTCGTGTTTCAAAAACGTTTTAAAATTAGGGTTTTTCACACAAATTTGTTAACGTATTCTTCGTCGGATTCTTTTTACAAACACACCTAGTTAGTTTAGATTTTATTTAGCCAGTTCGCACCCCACTCTTCAAATAGTTATGAAATTAGTACATAACATGTTAATAATTTAACTAATTTAGTAATATTTATATAGTTTTGTTGTATAATTTATAAAAAAAAAGTATTTAAAAAATAAACTATGGTTTGAACAAAATTAATGTACAGCAAAAAGTTCTCTTCCGTATAGAAAGCGAACTGAAAATTTTGAGTATTCAAAAAATTGGCCTTTTCAAAAAACTTGTTTTCGGTTTATTCGAAAAATTTTTGATTTTTTCCAAAAAAAAAAGTTTAACCGTTTTTTCGGTTGTTTGAATTTAAATAAGCATAGACCAAATACCAAGGACTGTTATTTAGAACAATAACATCTCAAAATCCAAAGAAATACTTTCTAAAAAAATTCATATTTTGATGAGGAAAGTGTGTGATTTTTTTCATCTCTACTACACTTTGCATATAGTAGTTTTTGAGTGTAACTAAGATATATTTTAAGTGCAAAGAAAATTGAACAATTGGTTCAGGAGATCTGATTTGGTAAGTTTACTTACCAGTGAAATAATAGTACGAGAAGTGGGTCAAAAGCATTAAAGGAATTCACAGTTTAAGTGCTAAAGTGTTGTAAAATAGTATGATTTTTGAAGTTTATCCCTAGAAAATGGTCAAATTTACGATTAATGCTAATTTAGTACTACCTCTGTTCCGAAAAAAGGTTAACATTTTTATTGATTTTTTTGTTCCAAAATAATGTTAACAGTTCATGTGCCACTATTGTGGTAGAAAAAATAATATTGTATTGTAATAAAATTATTGAACAATATTTTGACAAGCTGTTGCTACTGTCTCTTCGCTGCATTTAATAGAAACCAGTAAAAGACCATCTCGGAGAAGATTTTCTTTACCCATACGTCGAATTTTGTAATTATTATCATCCTTGTTAAAAAACCTCCATAATCCCAGCATAAATATAGAAATGTTAACCTCATTTCGGAACGGAGGTAGTATTCCGTCAATGTTGTTTTTAATCGGATTTTTTTTTTTAATTTTCCTCCATTATGATTTTGAAAAATACGCTCACGTCATGCTTAATACAATTTTCCAATTTCTCATTTTTGTGAGAAAGAGTAATAGGGTTTTCATATAAACTAGTAAATTCATTGAAACCTTGTATAAATACATATTTTTTATATATGGAGTTTCACATTAAACTCATACACATACCAGGTTTACACCGTTTACGAGAAGAATACGGGTTTATATAAAAACCACTATTATTATAATTATATTTTCTGAAAATATCCCATTAATAATTCTCCACATTTTAAGTCTTTTTATATTTATTTAAATTTTATTTTTCGATTTTATTTATAATTTGTATTTGATGACATTGCTTGTTATTTTATGAAGTTGTTTTATTCTTTTTTAATTAAAAAAAATTTTGAATTTAGAAGCAGTTTATTATTATTCTTTTAAATTACTTAACAATATTTAAAAAGGTGTTTCAACTATCATATTTGTTTCCTGCATTTTTTAAAAAATGGAACAATAATAAGCCTTTTTTATTACGCAAATGCTTACTTTTAAGTATTTGCTATTAATGTAAATAGTTTGCACAAGTTGTAAGTTAATAATATATAAATTTAAAAACCATTAAGAAATTAGAAAATATATGTACAAATTAGAAACCGTGCAAATATAAATAAAAATATAAATTAGAATTTAAAGATTGGAGTAAATGAGATAATTTTTTATATATATTTTGTTTTACTATTTTTATCTCCCTGATTATGTAAGGCGTAGACGTTTTTACAGTAAAGTCGTTATAACAAATATTTTTGCAATATTTAACAGTCAAGTATGACTTATATTTACTAAGATTGTATTAGATTCGCCAGGAGAATTTTACTTTTTGTTAATTTCAATTTTGAAAAATTCGATTTGTATGGATGCGTTTTTACTAAATACGCCAACGCCTTACTTAATCAGGGGAATATATTTTTTTTTATTAAATCAATTAAATAAAAAACAAATTCGTTGAAAATTATACTTAAAGGTAGACAATTAATAATTTTACTTAAATATATTACCTAAATTATCTATATATATAAAGCTTAATATTAAATTGTTTTTGGCGCCCAACGTGGGACCTAAATAAGACAAAGTCTTATTATATTTAATATCTTTTTACGAATATATTCAATTTTTAAAAATATTATATACCATTGCACATTTGTATTATTTATTAACAAATTATCATATTATTATTGCATATTTTTTTGTTTTTATTACATACAAAATATTTTAAATTTTTAATTACGAAGATTCTATAAAATATTTAGAGCATTGTGATTTTGCTTTTTTTTTTGATAACGATTTTTTAAAATTTTCTTTAACTAAATTCAGTGTGTTTTTCTATTTATTAACATGGCATGTTTTGTTAATGTTTAATTTAAAAGATTTTTGTTTAATATTAAAACTTACTATATCACAACTTAAAAATGTTTTAGCAAAAGGTATACTTAAAAGTTTAACTAGAGCAATAATAGGATTAAAATACATTTTTGTTAAAATGAGAATACTATAACTATTAGCGAAGTTAAAAGGATTAGGAGTACTTTAAGGTTGTTTGATGATGTTGTTGTTGTTGTTGCTGCTGCTGGCGTTGATCATAAGAGTCTCACGTAAATGGAGGCGGCATAACAATAGGATCAAAATTACGGGCATAATCTGTAAAATTATCAATTTTACGATAACCCCATAAATCCATGGCTTTTGTGCAATATTCTTGTATATATTTAATCTGGAATATAGAAAAATGTAATAATGCGATTATAGGAATTTAAATTTAAAAAATTTATCATCAAAATATTTCAATTTATATAGATTCCGCAGCAGTTTTCTACAAACCCCTGTTCCAGAAAGTTGTGGTGTTTTCAATGCGATTGATATTGTGAAATCACACGAAATGTGAAATGAGTTCAAAATAAACTTCTAAACCTTTGAAGATAGTTTTGTGTTATTGTTGAATAAAATTAGATATTTCTATTATTCAAACAAATATTTCAGGTAAGACTAATTAACAATTTTTAAGCAAACTCATAAATTTGAAGATGTTTTTAAAAACATTCGCCCTTACTATCTAAATTTTTCAAATGTATATTTTAGTTAAAGTCGACTTTAGTTAAAATATTGGGTGGCAGTATGTCTTGACTTGATTTATTTTTGGGGAATTCTAATTAGTTAATTTATTTTCAACCAATCAAAATGTTTGGAAATATGAATATTTTTGTAGGGTTTTCATACACAAAATGAACAAAATCGTATGATTAAAAATAAAGTCGACTTTAAATTTAAAATGCTCTTTTATAGTCAGGGCCATTGTTTTTTTTAACAAAAATTATCCCTTAAGGCATTAGACCATTTCTTTTAAAAGCGATAATATTTATAGTACATATTTTATATTGAAAATTAGCTTTGCTCCGTTCAAATACCATTTGTTAATAGACTACCCAGTCAGAAATCGCCAGTGGTACAAAAAATTAAGCACTGGCATACCACTGGGTAACCACGGTGTTAAAAATAAATGACTGGCAGAACACTCATTTGGGACGCTTTGCCAGCGTTTGCAAAAAGCGTTTTACCAGTATTTGTTTTACAAAAATTTCGGTGGTTTATAAAAAAAACCACTGGCAAAGAATTGGCATAGAGTGATATGCCAAGGTTTGCAACCAGTGGTTATCCAGTGCTACCTAGCCAATGCTACCAGGCGTACAAAAATCAATTCACTGGTAGACCAATGATTTTATAAAAATGCTGACGCTTCGTTAAAAAATGTTTGTAGTCAGGAGGTTCCGAGTTCAAATCCGGTTGCAAGCAAAAAATTGTTTTTGGATTTTTTTTAATTTAAAATTTTTTTTGTTTTATAAAATCAATTTTTTTGTTTGTGGGAAAGCTCCTTCAGGACCAACATTTTTTTTGCCCTCCCAACACTGGCATACTAGTTACAAAAAATTGTTTGCCAGTACTAGCATTTTGGCACAGCCAGTAGTTGTCCAGCTATTATCACTCATTTATGTGTTAAGCCATCAAATATTATATGTCTCGTTAGCTCAGTGGGTAGAGCAATCGTCTGCCAATCTGACGGCCTGGGTTCAAATCACGGCAGGACCAACAAAAATACATATGAACATTTTTTAAATTTTATTTTGGAAAATATATTTCCAGACCACCTATTTATTGGTTTTGCCAGCGTTTTGCCAACGTTTAAAAATTTTGTTCCTCCAGTGCTTTTCCGGCGCTTTTTGAACAGCCGGTCCTTTTGTCTAATGATGTTATCATTTTGGGAATGGGAAAGCACTTTTTGCCAGTACTTGTACCACCTGTTAAAGTGTTTTGCCACCGCTTCCCCGTTTGTATTTTTCTGACTGGGTACACTCAAAAAAGTTTATCGGTAGAATCTACTGAAAATGACAGTTAAAACAAAGGTATATGCAGTTAAAAAAGCGACAAGGGTATTTACATTTAAAATAACTAAAAGTTTTGTTATTATTAACTGTTGAGAAATAACTAACAAATGCATTAAAAATAACTGACAAATGTTTACTACAAACTTTTTTAAACAACTGACACAATGATATTATAAAACTATATTTTAATAAAAAAAACGAGTAAAAAACTTAAAGTCGGGCATGCCGACTATATAATACCCTACACCAGTCTGGTTAAAAGTCAACTCATGTTTGGATCCGAAATTCGAATGGGTTAAAATGGGATTTGTGTCAAAATTTTCTACAAAATGATAAAAGAATAGAAAATCGGAAATATAGCCCATATGGGCGATAGGTCCAAATATGGACCGATCCCATCTAGAATCAATAGTCTTTGTTCTTGGGACCATGTGAGTCAGCGAACCAAATTTCATTGAAATATCTTCGTATTTGCGACCTGCAGCGTGTAATCAAGCCAATTTGGGGGGGGGGGGCACCAGTAACAGTAATTTTCGTTATTTGTTTTCTTAAATAAATTGTAATTACCGTTAAAAACAACAACTACTGATTACTACACAAACAACTGTCAAACTTTTTTGAGTGTACAGGTACTATTTCCTATTATTGTAGCAGAATTTTGATCTATTTTTACGGGCATTATTTATGAGTGTAAAAAACTCTCTGAAAAAATTCTTATAATCTGCTTATTTTCCCACAAAAAATGTGTGGAAATTTGAGATTTTTTTTATTCTTATAATTATCCCATCAAAAACTTTTCGAATCGGATAACACAGGCCGACAAAATCTTAACATTTGAAAATTAATAAGATTATGACCGTATCAATTCAATACTTTAAAAATTGACTTATTTCATATAAAAATATTCAAGTATTTGTTTATAATTCTACTTACATCTTCTGGTTTTAAATCTTGTTTCCAATGAAATGGTGCTGATTTTGAGTCACGATATGTTGAACTAACACCACCAATATTAACTTTAGTATGTGTATCTAAAAATTCTTCGACCAACGGATCAAAGGGTAAGCCATAAAATTGTAAGACTTCCTGGGCCATATCATAAGGATCCAAGGATAAGTCTTCATATCTTAACGTTCTAAAAAAGAGAAAAATAAATTTAAATCGCCTACGATACAATATGTTTCAACAAAATTCCAATATTAAATTCAAAGAATTATGTATGTATGTCGGAAAAAGCAACTGCAATTTCTATGAAAGTGTGAACACTACAATTTAATTTTTAGCTGCTAATGTAGCAAATACGTAAATTTTAAATTAAATTGTAGTTTACATATTTTTAATAACAATAGCAAGATAATTACCGACACAATTCTGTACACTCTATTAATAATACGGTTGTGACAGCTGATTTTTTCATATCCAAATGATTCATTTGCCGCAATCTCGTTATTCGGCTGCCCCAACCCGTATAAATGAGAATAAGGCAACCGATTCAGGATGTTATGGCAACTGAATTCGGTTGGTGTAAACGAATTAGGAGGTTGCAGCAATCGAATCAATTCGGTTGGGAATAAAATCGGCATGACAGCTCTGCACTTTCACTATGTGGTTTGGGCTTATCTGGTTTAGGCTTTATAGAAATATTGATTGGTATTTTATTGAAACAATATAAAAATCTGTGTAAAATTTGTTAAATATTTACCTAAATCTCGAAGGATATTTCTTTAATAAATCCTCCGCTGTTTTATAGTCTGCTTCCAAGTCTTCACATAAAAATTTAGGATCTTCACAATCTGGATTACCACCACACCAGGTACGATGACGTCTGGATTGCATAGTGCCTCTGGGATCACGTACCAGTAAGATGATATGAACGTTTAAACTGAAATGAAAAGAATCTTAATTGTTAGAAATATTAAGAATACATTTTATTACTTAAATATTAAAATCTCGTATAAATATTATAGTGAATGTTCATTTTAATTCACACTTTTCAAAATGGATAAATTAATTGTACCCAGCAAAACAAAGATAATCAATAATGACTTAGAAATAAGCTCCAAAAACAAATATTTTTTTTCACTTTTTCCTACGAAAGTGGCCCCTCCAAAAGAGCTACCTGTGTACTCAGAAAAAAGAACGTATAAAATCGAAAGTTTTCTAATAAATTTGAATAACTTTGCAACCTTTTTTGAGTCTGAAAAATTAATAATAATTTCGCGACAGCTTTTTAAAGTGTACACTGAGAGAATTATCTGCATGATATTAATGAATTTTTGCATAAAAATTACGAAGTTGCACTGGAACTCGTCCATTGAAACTTTTCATTGAATTATAGAATTTTTCATAATATGTTGTAAAAAATTTCATATCTTCTTTAAATGAAAAAGTTTCATTAAAACTGGATTCATAAATATATTTATGAAGCTTTTCCATCATATTTATGAATGTTTTCATTTACTTTGTGAAGAAAACTTCATTAGTATACTGAAAATTTTCATTAAAAGTCGTCCAGCAAAATTCTCTCTGTGTAGAGACAACTACTTTGGGATCATATTTTCTACCAAAAAAAGAATATTTTCAAAAAAACATTAATAATTTTTATGAGTCACTTAAAAATTTTATTTATGAGCGCTCCAAAATTGCTGACTGAGTATTTACAAATTGAGCACACAAAAAATATAGATTGTAAATGCAATTAATTTACTTGCAAATACAATTAAATTTTCATTAAAAGCAAACCTACAGTTCAAATATTTTTCTCTATGTATTTTTAACAGTTCGGTAAATTATCTAAACTTTATGTGGCTAATATTCACTAAGAACTTTTGCAAAATATATTTTAAGGTTTTTATTTTATTTAAGGTTAAAATTTGCAAAAAGTTGCAAAAGCAAAAGCATTAACAAAAAAAAATTCTTTTACTAGTTTTTCTAGTTGTTAATTATGATATCAATTTCGAATATTTCATATTAATAGAGTATATTCCCTCAGAGTCAGCCAGTTTTTTAGTATCAATTTTCCGCACATTCTCTAAATATTTTATAATCATGTAAACGTGACCACAATAGTACGTGCAACTTTGAAATTCAGTAGTTAATCTTTTGAAATTGTGAAACTATGTGTTAATGTAAAATACTAAAACTGACAGCATTTTATGTTAAAACTATAGGAAAAATGTAGGCACAAATAACTTTTATGGTTTTAGGGATTTAATTAATCAAGATTATATCAAATACTATATTAGATAAAAACCGCCTTAAAAAATAATTAAGTTACTCCCATTACACAAATACAGTTTATATAGTAGTATATTTAAATGTTAAAATGTTATGTAATTATTGACAAATACATTATATCCTTAGAAAAAACAATGTACACATGTGCACGATTGTACAATGTGGTCGAATAACATTAAAAAAAGAACAGAAACAAATCTGATATGTTTACTGTGACAAAAAAAAAAAACTTTTATTTACCTACATATTTTTTTATTAGGGGTAATCGCAGTATGTCATATCCCTACGGGAAATTTTAACAAACTGTCACCGAACTGGCCCCTTTATATGAAATAGACTGGTCACTTTTACATGGCGTTGTCATAGGAGGGGGCAATTGACCCCTTATGACATGTCGCAAGATAAATCCCAGGACAGGTCCCTGAACTTTGTTTTTTATGAGAGTTCAGTTACCTGTCCTAGGATTTGTCTTGTGACATGTCACAAGGGGACAATTTTCCCCTCCTATGACAACGCCATGTAAAAGTGACCAGTCTATTTCATATAAAGGGGCCAGTTCGGTGACAGTTTGTTAAAATTTCCCGTAGGGATACTACATAATTAGTATTTTCCGACCGAACAGTTCGGCCAGAAGATATATATGGTATTTTGAAGCATTATGGATAAATTATGCTGATAAATAAATGTTTGTTTATTTTATTTAAGCAAAAGTCTGAAGTCAAGCAATGAATACACTGTTCGGCCGGCAAACTTTTAGCTAATCTTTGGTGTTTTCTTAAATTTGACACTCAAATTCACATTAACCCTCTAATGCTCTTTCTTCTGATTGCTATAATATTTAAACTACTAATTTGGCATTAAAAAAAATATACTACGGAAAAAATATTAAAATTTTAATTTATCGCTTTATTTAGGTGATATAACACAATAAAGGTTGAAGACGAATCAAGAAATCTAATAGTCAAAAAATTTCAGTTTTTGCTATAAATAACACTATCAGAAAAATAAAATCATATACCAAAATTGGTTGATCTAGTGTTGTTATTTCAGAAGTTATAGCGCTTTTTGAAAATTACGAAATTTGGCGAAATTCATATGTGCCATAGCACAACACCTATTTTCATTAGAACCGGTCCATATTTAGACCTAGCGCCCATATGGACTACATTTCCGATTTTCTCTAAAAACAACTAAAATTATGCAAAATAAAAATTTCTTACTGATTTTTTAATTTTAATTAAATTTTTAATGGAAAAATTCTGACACAAGTTCATTTTAACCCATTCGAATTTCGGATCGAAAAATTACCCAGCAAAAAAAGTGGAAATTATCTTAAAATTCATTGACTCCAAAGTATCATTAAGTTCTGATTTTCCGCTCTAAAGCAGTTCTTTTTCACATCTTCCAAAAATTTGATTTATTTATTACTATGGTTAAGCGATTAACTTTAATTATTTTGAGACAAGTTGTCAGGTCCAAGTAATTTGCTTAAATTTTTTGCAAACAAAAATTAATTCCTTTTATCCAATTACAAAGAAGATCAAAAGGATCATAAAAGAAAACGTCCACCCTATGAAAAGCCTATGTACTCGTAAAATTCTTATGCTGAAAAATAGAATCTCACTAATGTTTAGCAAACAGATTCTGCTGATTCAGCAGTTTTGAACTAAATTTTAATTAGCTTTGTAGTTCGAGCTCAAATTCGTTAAAGTTTAAAAAGTTGCTCAAAACAAACATTTTTTTTAACTTTTTGAAGTCTAAATTTGAGATTAAACTTCTAATTGCAAGATTACCTTTATACAGGGTTTACAGAAATCATTTGGGGATCTGCTTTGATTGCCCTAAATATAATGTTCATGAAGTTTTTGCTTAATAATAAATACATATAATTTAAAGAACAACAAAAAAAGTTAATTTACATTTGGCAACAACTATACTATTACTATAAAAATAAATAATAGACGACATCAACAATAATGTAAATGGGAAAAATATTCTGAATAAAAAAATCACATGCAAGCCACAGAAAGAAACAACAACAAACATCAAAAAGCGGTGACACAGTAAAGCACGCATATGGTATGTTATGGGTTGACTTTATCCATATCAGAGATGGCCATTTGGGTTTTTGACATGGTACTAAAACTTGAACAAAATATTATATAATTTTTTACGACCGAAGCAACAAGAAAAGCTTGGCAAAGATTATAAAGCCGAGTATACACGAAGTAACATTCGTGAAAAAATGCCCATTTTTTTACGAATATTAATTTGTGTATGTTAATGTGTCGTGTTTACATTCGTGAAATTCGTGTAATCAAAATTTTTTGATATTTTTTGTTTCCAAACTCAATGTTCCTTCGAGTATACTCCGCTTAAGGATATTTTTTAATAACTAAATTAGATTTTATACCACACAGAGAGAATTTTCTTGGACGAGTTTTAGTACAATTTTTATTAAATTAATGAGTGTTTCTTCAAAAAGTGAATTAAAAAAATTTCTTAAATTGTATGAAAAAAGTTCATTTTTTAAAGAACTGCATTAATTTAATGAAAAGTTTCACTGGAAGAATTCAAGCGAAACTTCATATTAAATTATTTGCATTAAAGTAATTAACCCCCTGTTTTTATAAATCCTAAACGTATTTGACAAATTGTGAAAAATAATCTGTTGGAGGCATGTCCCTATCCGGATTTCATTATAGCCCAAGGAAACCGTCAGGGGACAATGTTTTTAGAATTTCTGGAAATATTTGTTAAGTTAAATTACAAACTCAATGAGAATTTCTTGTTCTCGTCTAGGAGCGTTATTAACCATTCAAAATATCAAAGAAAAACAAAATATTAAATTAATATAACAAGTCTAAAGTAAAACTTTGAAATGGGTTCAAATTTGCATCTTTTTTTAGAGAAAAGGAAGATATGAGTACTTAATTTTTAAAACGAAAAATTACTAAAGAAATTAATTTATTGGATTTTCCCAGCCCTGATCCATATCATAACATGCGACCATCAACTTGTGTGGCATAAATTACCATATGAAAACCTTTAAAAAAAAATTAAAAACTAAAAGCTGAGGTTTCATTATTTTTATAAAAAACATTATAAGAGGTGCGGGTAATGTAGAATGCCCATTTTGTTTTCTTTTTACATTAATCTCTTCTTGCTTATTCGATTATCCAACTGTATTTAATAAGAAAAAATTGTTTATCTCACACACTCAAAAAAAAAAACAAAAAAAGACATGAAACATCCCTACGGGAAATTTTAACAAACTGTCACCGAACTGGCCCCTTTATATGAAATAGAGTGGTCACTTTTACATGGCTTTGTCATAGGAGGGGGAAATTGACCCCTTGTGACATCTCACAAGACAAATCCCAGGACAGCTCCCTGAACTTTGTTTTTTATGAGAGTTCAGTAACCTGTCCTAGGATTTGTCTTGTGACATGTCACAAGTGGTCAATTTCCCCCTCCTATGACAACGTCATGTAAAAGTGACCACTCTATTTCATATAAATGGGCCAGTTCGGTGACAGTTTGTTAAAATTTCCCGTAGGGATAGTTCAAAAATTTTCATCATTTAAAATAAAATTTTACTAAAATATAGGAAAATTTCCTCAAAACAAATATAAATTCTTAAACCTAAATATGAGTACAAATGAATTAGTTTATATAAATAATACCATAAAAGAGTTGATGGAAGAAGTGCCTACCAGAAAAATTTAAAAATTTTGTAAAATAAAAATTTGTACATACTTTTCTAAAAATCTTAATTAAAACAGAAATAAGGGGGTATTCCACATTACCCAGCTATTCCATATTAACCCTTTCACTACCGGCTTTCTGTTTGCGGATTTATCGTTATTTTGACTTCAGATTATTGTAAGTGTCCTCTAATGAAAAAAAAATATGTATCATTTTTGCCCCCTCCCCCTACAATAAACCAAAAATGACGTTTGAAGATTGATTTTTAGAAACTTCTCATCCCCTTAAACATTCGAATATCGTTTGGCTGGCTTTCTTATCGTCATAAAACAAAGCTGCTTTGTGCCAAATTTCAATTATCTATCTTCATTAGTTTATGAGAAACTCAAAAACCCTCTCTTCTTGGAGATTATGATATATTTAAAAAATTAAACTTCGTTAACAAATATCGCGACTATATTGCCATGTTGAACTGCTTATACATATAATGATTTTTATTTAAAGGCCAAGAGTCTAATAAACTTATTTACAAAAAGTATATAAAGTTTTTTTTGCATTATCAGCTTTTACAATATATATTCTTTTAAAAATATGTGCACTGTAGTGCACAAGGGTAGTGAAAGAGTTAACCGCACTCTATATAAAAAAATTACGAAATCTCGTATAAAAACGAAATGAAAAAATAATGCAAATCATTTAATAAAAATAGCACATCTCATTTAATAAATAATACCAAAAAAATTAAGGGTACAGCTTTAGAGTCAGAACTTGAAAATTGCTCGACTTGAATAGGAAATTTTTTAACAAAATTTCATACTTAAGTAATATTTAAGACAAAAATCGTTCTTAGTTCTGACTATACAACTGGCCCTTACTTTATTAAAAATTTAGATGTGCTTTAATAAATATTCAATTAAAGGTAACAATTAGTAGTTGCAAAAACTATGAAAAGCCAATTAGAAACGAAACAATAAAAATATTTGAATTTTTTATGCTATTTCAAATTCAATTTATTTTCATGGTTCGTGAACAAGTGTTACGCATCAAGTTGTTTAACTAAATTCTTATCTTAAACAATTATACAGTGAGTTAAAAAACAAAAGGAATTTGTAAAAAAAAGAGGTTTTTCTATGCTTTCGTCTGAGCGTTTTTGTTACCGAATTTGAACTTTTTTATATCTAAACTTAATAATACCCAATTCAGTTAATTTGACAAAATGTGGGTATGATTTCTAAACGACTCTGTATTGATATTACTAATTGTGTGCAACTCTGTGTTTTGGTAAAACGACGCTTTCCAAAACTCAAAAATATACACACAAAGCCAGATAAAAATTAAGGTTAAGACGCTCCCACAGATATTTTTTGGCGTTGTCAACAATTTTTTTGCTAACGCCGACATTTTTCACATTCTTTGCATTCCAGGCCGCTATCGGCGCCACTGCGGTATTTTGAACTAAGTTAAGGAATTTTTTTTATATTTTATTTGGATGGAGCATACTTTCCTCTATATGCTCCGAAAATTTCAATAAAAAATTCGAAGAAATTAAATTTCTATATGTTTTTTGTAAAATATGTTTTAGTCCCAAAATAATACTCTATGTGGTAAATTTGTGAGTAACACTTTTTGTTTCCAGTTTTATTAACTTGTTTTTATTAGAAATCGTATATCTTATAACAGGGCAGAATAAAAAGATAAAAACTACATCAAAAGATTTACGAATTGCACGCAGTTTTCAGCAAGGTTGGTTACCGTTATTGTTATAATACCGTTTCAAATTGAATACCATTAGCAATAACTCTAAAAAAAATTCCCAATACCGTTATCGTTACCGATACCGTTATTTATATGGGTAGTTACCGGTATTTTACCGGAATTTATTAATTTATAATCTTGAGTTATTTTTACAAAACAATTTATAGACAACAACTTTAATTATTAAAACTAGCAGCACTGAATTTATAGATTATGATCAGAGCTTTAAAGAATTAATTCCTTTTTGGAATGAATTCCCAAAAATTTAATTCAATTCTTTAATTCAAGGAATGAATTCATCAATAAGACATAAGCAGGAATTAATTCCTGTGAATGAATTCAAAGAATTCAAATTTATAGAATGAATTCCCTGACCAAAGCGTAAAGAATTAAAATTAAATAATTCATTCACTAAAGAATTCATTCACTAAAGAATTCATTCAACACTATTTAATTCAATTTGAAGTCAAGGAATTCATTCAATTCTAGTTAATTCAAATTTTGGCTAAGCAATTCATTCAACTGTACACTTAATTCAACTTTTGATCAAGGAATTCATTCAATTCTAGTTAATTCAACTTTTGGTCAAGGAATTCGTTCAATTCTAAAAGTTGAATTAACTAGAATTGAATGAATTCCTTGACCAAAAGTTGAATTAACTCGAATTCAATGAATTCCTTGACCAAAAGTTGAATTAACTAGAATTGAATGAATTTCTTTACCAAAAGTTGAATTAACTAGAATTGAATGAATTCCTTGTTGAATGAATTCATAAAATTTTATGAAGGCATTAGAAAAAAATGAATAAATTCCTTTAATATAAATCGAATGAAAAAAAAAGGAATTCATTCAATTCCTTAAGTTTGGTCAGGGAATTCATTCCCAAAATATAAATTTAGTTCAAAAAAGGGAATTAGGGAATTAATTCTTCGAAGCTCTGGTTATGATCTGTATTTTTAAGACTTCAAAACAAGAATATGCTATATTTTTACTTGTTTTTATATGTTTTTAACGTAATTTTTAATACCGGTACGTACCGGTATTGCTGTTTCGATAACAGTATTCCGTTATCGAATCAGTCTTAAATACCGTTACCTTTACCGTTACCGAAACAAATTAAATTCGATACCGTTACCGTTATCCTTACCGTTATTGGTTTCGGTAACCAACCTTGGTTTTCAGAGAAAAGTCAATGAAGATTCCTTGATGGATGTTGAAGACACGTCATATGGGGCCAGGGGTATGGCATCACCAAAAAAATAAGTTATAAAAAACATCGTTATCACTAGGTGGAGCTTTGTTCAAAAAATTTACAATTTACAATTTTCTTTTTTTATTTAAATTTAAATAATAACAAACAACAAAGCAAAAAAACAAACGGATATATCAAATTTTATTATTTGAATATATTCCGCGCTTGTTTTTTCCTTATTTGGAGCAGTTTTTTAGTTTTCTAAATATAGGCTCAGCTGATACTAAACTGATACTAAATATTTGCTCAGGCAATACTAAATTTCAACGTCCGTCCGTTCAACCGGTGAGTAGTGTTTTGATTTCCTATCTCTACACCCTAAAAATTTCTTAGTTAATTATAACGAAATTTTCAACTATCTCATAGGTGAAATACCCCTAACTAATATATAGTTGAATTGATTTAGTTGTTGTCAACCAAGTTTTCTGAATATAAGCAAATTAACTAGGAATATAGGTACTTGCAGCGATATGATAGTAAATACAAAATAAAATTGAAATTGGGGGAAACAGCCATAAAAACCAAATAAAAATTGTAAATTATTTTCGGGGCACTTTTATTTTAACACTCTTTTAATTTACACATAAAATATTTGTATTTAAGATTTGCTGCCTTTCTCTTCCTATCGATTCTTGTTTTCAAAACATTCCTCCTTTGGTTTTTATTAAGATGGTTTTCTTGTTAATATAAAATCTGGAAAATAAAAACAATCACGAACTTACATATATTTTTTACATGCAAATTAGAAATTCTTACCATTAAATTACTATAGGATTTATTACACACTATTTGCAGAATCTGCAAATATGAAAATTTCCTCACAATATTTATTGAAAAAATTTTAAAAATAAAATATTTGATTGTTTTTTTAAATATATTTGACATTTTCTAAGCATTAGTAGTATTCACAATAACTAATAAATATTGTAGCTCTCAACTAAAACCCTGGCTATTTATGATCATCGTAGTTGTTTAATATTTTTTTAAATCAACTATGGAATTCTTTAACTATGTGACTACGGAATTTTTTCGGTGTATAATTAATAGTCTCTGTACTGGGCAACTTTAAAATGACATTTAGTGATTGGTTTTCTAGAATGTTGTTCCTAAGTTTTTCTCCGTTTCTAGAGCTTTTTCTGTGTTTGTAACGATTTTTAACAAATGTTATCGATTTTCCTTTGGAGCAAATTGTGAATGTTGATTTGTTTACAATTTGTATTTTTTACTCTCTCTAATATTTGCTATTTCTTTTCATCAATCCAATATCAATACAAAATTAAGCAAGTGTCATACGGGATTTAGTCTGACCCGTGAGTCCAAATATTGTCCGAACATTTTTCTAAACCACTGTATATATATTTTTTATCTGATAGCACTTTATGTATTTTTTCTATTTTTTGAGTTTATAATGCGGTAATAAAATATCAGAATATGCTGGTGCTGCTGAGATTGTTTACATGAAATTTAATTAAGAAAATTTTTAAGAGTGTAACGAATTTATGACTTCTCTTTATATTGTGGGCTTAATGAAGAAAGGCACTAACTCGATTTTTTATTACTTAATGAAAGAAGAAAAAAACCTAATAATATCTGAAAAGTTTTAAATACAAAATTGAATATAAAATTTCTTTGAATGTAATTTTTATTTTTTGTTTTTGGTTAAAAATTGCTTTTAAAGAAATTTTATTTACATAGAAACTTTTCTAGATTTTGTTAATTTTTTTCCTTCTTCTGTAAAATAATAAACAACGGAGTTAGGGTCTTTCAACATTAGGCGATAGATATACGAGCATGCACTCTTTTGTGGTCAGTTAACAATAAGTCATTTTTTTTTTAATCATACAAAAGTTAATTTTTTTAATAATAAACTTCAGCTAATAACTAATTAAAATTAATTAATATTAATGATGAGTTTAATTTGTTAAAAATTACCATTAACATATTTTTTAACTAGCACTACAAAACAAAAAACTAAATATAATTAAAAAAAACAATGTGTTTGAAATTCAGCAAACAAAAAAGAATAGAAAAAGGAAGTACACAATAAAATACAAAATGTTATTCGAAACCTTACATGGGTGTAGGAGGTGGCGACGATTTAAAAATAAACACACAAAAAAAATGTCAAATAAAATTAACATAAACTTAAACGTTACATATATATGAATTTTATTAAGGGGTGCCAGATGTTGGGATAATAATCATAACTTATGATTAAGAGACAAACGATTGCACTCAAAATAATACACCTGTAATTTAACAGAACAAAATATGTTAAAAATGTAGATATGGCATTAAAAAATACAATAGTTTTTCAATCGAATTTTTAATTTGTCACAATCTTATTCCTGCTGCCCCAACTGAAATAACAGCAACCGAATGGAGGTTGTGAATATCAAAATTTTGGTTGCAGCAACCGCACGATTTGGTAAAATAACAATTTTTCTGGCTGTAGCCTAATTAAAATATAATTTCTGCACAAAAGCATTAAGGTATTCTAATTAGTGTATCAACTGTTGTTGTTTGGCCTGTTTTAGTCTGCCCCGCGATGAAGCACGTGAAAGACATAATCGTGGTCTTTATGAAATCCGTACGGGAATTGGATTTTGTAAAATTAAAACATAAATATATAACATGTACAAATATTTTTCAAAATTAACTAATTTAATAAAAACGATTTTAGTCGGATTGGAAACTTCCTCGTTAAATCCGTAGAGGGGATTTATAGAATCCAACATCGAAAATTTCCGTTTAAAATTTTCCGCACAAAAAAAAAGGATGGGGAAATTTTCTACATTTTTTCTACGGAAATTTCCGATTGTTGGATATATTTTTTAATCTATTCTACGGATTTGATGAGGAAATTTCTGATCAGACTAACATTTTTTCTTAAATAACAAACTTTGACAGCTAATTTTTACAGTTATTTATTTGTTATGCGTCCGTTAAATTTTTTGAAATTTAAAGCTGGATACACAATGCTGGATTACGCCACGCTGCAGAGTGGAGTGTACTAAAATAGAGATCGTATGATACAAAAGTATGTAAGTGTGAAAAAGAAAGGTACATTGTGAATACAGCTTAACCCCTCAATTCATAAATGCTTTATAAAGTTATAGCAGGTTTACAAAACGTCATTTTCATAAAAAATTTGTTCAATAAACCTCCAATAATTTTACAAAGCGTTTATGAATTTAGGTGTAAATATTTAAAAAAGTTTCATGGGAATGAAGTTTAACTGAAGGGTGCGATCACCAGAATTGTTATTCTTGATTATGAATTTGAGATGTCTCAGAACAATATTTCGACAAAAATCTCAGAACAATATTGCGACAAAAATTGATCCAGCCATTTTTGCAAACATTAAAATTTTTGAAATTATTCGAAAACTATTCGAGATATGAAAAAAAAACTATTAAGACCAAAATTATTCCTCGGAAGAAATACAATTACATGGCGTACTCTAAAATTTTTATTGTAATATTAAAGCCACCAAAACTTTTAAATTTTAATTCGCGAAAATATATTATGAAATAAATTAGAAAAATATTATTGCGATGATTCGAAAATTCAAAAAATAATTACATACGAAATATTTTATTTAAAATTATTTAAGAAAGAAAGTAAAATCCATAAGAAATTTTATCGCGCTTTTAAAATGATCTGGCTGATGTACTCACTAGGGATGCCAATCGGGATCCCGGGATTTTACGGGATTTCGGGATTTAAATTTTACTTTATTTGTAAAAATTTTTATGTTATGTAACTAATTTTTTTATAGAATAAAGCGTTTTATAATTATTTAATAGTTGTTAATTAATAATGTGGTACATTTTATGAATATTGAAACATCTCAGTCAGAAATTGACAGTGGTACAAAAAATCAAGTACTTGCATACCACTGGGTAACCGCGATGTAAAAATAAATGACTGGCAGAACACTCATTTGGGACGCTTTGCCAGCGTTTGCAAAAATCGTTTTGCCTGTATTTGTTTTACAAAACATCACGGCAGGGCAAAAAAAAGATACATATGAACTTTTTTTAAATTTTATTTTGGAAAATATAATTCCAAACCACCTATTTATTGGTTTTGGCAGCGTTTTGCCAAAGTTAAAAATTTTGTTTCTCCAGTACTTTCCGGCGCTTTTTAAACTGGCAGTCCTTTTGTCTATTGACGTTATCATATTGGAAATGGGAAAGCAATTTTTGTTAGTACTTGTACCACCTGTTAAAATACCTTTACATCGCTTTCCCGTATGTATTTTTCTGGCTGGGATAATATATGAAGGCCTGTCATTAAGTACACTTGCGCCCAGTATTTTGTAAGCAGATTTTAAAACAGATTCGTTGCGATAACCTTGCCCACTAAATCGTGTAATTACAGCAACAAATTTATTTGGTTATCGTTATCAAATGTTTTTATGGAATAATTCAAACTTACAGTCCCAGCCAAAACTTACAGTCCCAGTTTCAGAAATCGATTTTCGCTTGGAAGAACAAATCGGTAAAATAACAAACAAACTTGGTTTTTCGCATGTATTACTCAAAAACTTAATATTGTTTACCAAAATTTCAAATTTGTCTGCAAAGTCTTTGCATAGTTTACTCGAATAATCTACTTAATTTATAATTTTACCAATATCTTGTTATCAATTTCTTGTCAATATGAGAAAATTCAAGAAAAAACGTAGGTAATCTAAAATTGCTACTTTGTTTATTTGCGTGTATATTAATATTAAAAAATAAGAAAATCCCGGGATTTTTGAGAAATAATCCCGGGATTCGGGATTTTGCCAATCCCGAAAATCCCGGGATTTCGGGATTTCCCGTTTGACATCCCTAGTACTCACAGGCTACACTTTGAAGATTTTTCTAAGCATTGCAATGGCTTTTGGAAATCTTGTGTTTGTCCCCAACAGGTTCCATCGCCTTTTCATTGAAGGAATTATGCCCGTTCCGCTCCACGCCTCGTCAAAATCGACTTAAACATAATGGTATGAACACCAGAATTGTGTTTTTTTATTATATATTTGGGATATGAAAGTTAATTAGCTCTAAACAGATCTGAAGAGATCTAATATTTTTTAAACGGGTGGTGTTGTCAAAATAATAAATAGGTTTCATAACAGAAAAGTAAGAAGTTTACTGCCTTAATTTCTTATTGCAAAACTCATCACCGGTTTTGCTGCGTTTTTACTTTAAAATTTCGAAAAGACAAGAGGTGCTACTATTTTCGCCGTAGCTGCATGTATACTTTTACATACTACAAAACAAAGATAATATCTTTATCATTATTAAAATAATATGCATGTTCAGATAGTATAAGATACTATCTGAATAATCATATATTTCCACATTTATATAGGAAAAATTTCAGTTTTTTAAATTTAAGTCTGCACAGTAGTTCAATAGCTAGTATTTAGCAAAATTAAATTTCTGACAAATATCTTAGCTGTTAGGACACCACATGTGAAATTTTAGATCTGTAAATACAGTTTACGTATTTAAGATGGAAACAAGGTGTATTTTAAGAAATTCCATTGATAGTTATGATCAATTATGTTTAGCAAATTGATAAATTTTGAAAGAAATATCAAAAATAATCAGACTTTTAATTGTAAACACATTCATTTAAATTCAAATCACATCGACTAATTATATTTTCTGCACATAATTACTTAAAAATAAAAGAGGGTGGACTGTCTGTGTTTGACATTTTGCTTTTAAAATATATTCCTCAGAAAAAAAGGTTAAAAGTTTTTGAGAAAGACACACTTGATAAAATTAACGCACCAACAGCTGCCGCCAACATCAACATCGTCATCGTCGTCATCAGCATTCAAAACAATGATTATTTAATAAACCAACCGAAAGTAAACTAATATCTATATTAGGGTGGCAACCATGGTTTAATTATATACTCGTAAGGTTAGCTACATTGATGTTTCTTTCGGTTGTCCTAGACCATGTTGACCTTATTGAAAACAATAATATTTAGGAATTTAAAAACGGTAGGTAATAGAAAATAAAACTCGGCATAAGCGACAAATATTTACACTAAACTATTTTTTTTTAAATGTATAAGAATTTTGAATATTTTTCTTTGTTATTGCGAGAGCTTTAATTGCAATTGAATTTAAATACTAACATGTAATGGTTTATGGAACGTAAAGGACATTTATCACAATGAGAGAATTATCTGTATGTTATTAATGAATTTTTACATTAATTCAATTAAGGTTCGGACATTCAAAAGAAAATAAGGAATTCGCACTACATAATTTTCGTTTTGAAATTATTGCAGTTTTTCTAATATTCTTTTGTAGTATTGCAAAAAGCTCAAAGGACGCTCAATTAAAGCAACCAAAAATCTTAAATAACTAAAAAGCGTTTGAAAAATCGAATTGTGTGTTAAACATTTAAGTTTCATATGCCGACCTTATTAAAAGTAACAAGGTTGTTTATATGCCCCTGTGCATATAAAATTTTCTAATGTGACGAATATATTATTTTTATTTAAATTTTATATCGAATGTCGAAAATTTCTGACTGCTTCTATACACAAATCGGAGACTATCACATGAGATTTCTTAGAATAAAACTCAGATGGTACAAATTTTGTGCAAATCAAATAACTTTAAACCGTGCACCTTTCACCTCAAAGTTTCGGATGTTTTAAAAATTTTTTAAATTTGTTTTATTATATCTTGAAACACTTCTTTTGCAAACTGAGTCCATCCTAAATTAGGCAAAATTGAAAAAAAAAAAATCTCGATATATCGAAAACTGTTTTAAATTATATTCAGCATACTAAATTTAATTAAAAAAGATGTGTGATATACAGGGCAGCGACTTTCATGCAAATGCATGTTTGTAGTCGATTTTGACCAAATACTTTTCCGAATCAAAGAATTTGCAACAAAATGGCATCGATTTGTTGTTGCATATTTTATTACAAGTGCATATTTTGCTTTTAAGGGCATATTTTTTGCATATTTTATAATTTTTTACTGCATATCTTTGCATATTTTTCATTAAATTTCATATTTTCTTCATATTTAAAAAAAAAAAACTAAAAGTAAGATTTAATGAAAAATAAAAAAAACGATGAATTTGAAAACCTTAACGCAGCAAATTACTAGAAGGAAAACATTAAGTAGTCATCTACTTAGATATTAATACTCGTATTGGATTTAATTTTTAACCAAACGCTCCCGAGTAATAAATATGATTTTTAAAAATCGATAAATTTAAAGTGTTTTTGGTTTGAAGCGTTTATTTTTGGATTATTAGTGCATGTTTTTGAGCTTTTTAGTGCATATTTCCATTTGAGTGCATATTTAAGTGCATATTTTGCATTTTTTACTGCACATTTTAAGCGCATATTTTCAATTTTTAAATGCATGAAAGACGCTGCATTTGTCATTTTTTCGAAAAGTCCGAATCTTTCTGATTTGGTTTAAATTTTCACCATATCAAAAATTTAATTTTCATTGTAACCCTAATCTACATATTTATACCAAAAATTCTAGTAGTGGTTTTATATTTTCATTCATTAAACATACAGTTTCTATGAAATATGTGTTAATTAAATACTAGAAACATGATGATGATTATGACGACGATTTTCTAAACTCAAATACACAAAAAAAAAAACAACAAACATGGTTAATTACATCATACAGCGAAAAAAACAAGAGTAATAATGTATAAATTTACATTTAAAATATAAGATACACCATTTTGAAAATTTTTAAGAAAAACTGAAGTTTATTCAAAGTTTTTTTTAAGAAATACGAAGTTTTCCACTGTCTGATTCAGTAGTTCTATAAAATCCTGTGCGGGAGAATCTATACTGATAGAAAAAAGTCTGTAAAAATATTAGTTAAAACTACATACTAAAAATTAGTTAAACTGCTGAAACTAGCAGATTATTTTTGCTAAATATTAGTAAGATAGGAACAGTAAAAATAAAACTGTTAAATATACAGAATTTTAGTTATATATATTTAGTTAAATTTTAGTTAATAGAAAATAATATAAAAAATTTGCCTACAATTTTGCTAAATAATCTGAAAACAAATTCACGGGAAGGAATACTCCTATGCGGTTAAGTTGTAATTTTTAAAACAAAATTTTTAAAAATTTAACATCTAATTTCACCAAATGTTTGAATTATTATCAAATTTGTTAAAAACTAGATATTGAAATTATTGCAAAAAATTTGACTAAACATGTTAAAAATATGCACTCCAAATAATAATTTTGTAATTGGTCTGTTTGATTTAATAAGTAAATTTCAGAAGTATTATTTTGAGTATAATTCTCTGCAATCACCCTGGAAATGGTGTTTATCGTTAGTTATCCTCAGTATATGGGCCAAAAACTAGGCAAAAAACTAAAGTGACAAGTGGCTGCTGTATGTAGTTGGTTACAAAGAAGCTAAAGAAGAAGATGCGTATGTGTGAATTGGTATTTTTTTCTTCTCTTCAAAATGAAAGTAAAATTTGTTAAGTACTGACTTGACTTTATTTTACTTGTTAGTTATTATTTTAATAAAGTGTTCATTTAATTGAACTACTTTTTTGTAGTTGTTTGCTAAAACAAGGTTAATATTTTTTATTTTTTGTCATATCTTGAGAGGAATCTTTTCTTAAATTTTTACATAATATTGTATTTAATTGTGTGAGAAGTATGGGTATTTAAAAAAACAACATGTTTTGAAAATAAGACTTGAGTACTTAAAACTTAAAACAATAAAACAAAAATGTATAAAGAAATGAAAATATTTTGCATAATTTAGATAAAGTTTTAAGAGTTAACTACAAAACAACATATTTTTAAGTGTGTAAATCTAAAATTCACAAAAGTTTTTAAAAACTATTCACAACAACACTTACATTGTCATAGAAATGTGAAGGGACACTTAGATGAAGACAATTTTCTAAACACTGAATAGTGGGTTTCCACAAGAGCTGCGTTGTGAGTAGAACGAGTGAATGCATGTATTTTGCTTTTATATTGCATGTACATTAGACCGTACCGCAAAAACGAAAGTTCGCCGTATTTTTGCAAGGCAATTTCAAAAAAAAATTTTTTTGCCGAACGTAGGGGTAGCCTTTTTGAATTTTTCGTTATAGCTTTGGCATTTAAAGTCGGATTTTAAAGTGTGATATATCGATTTTTTTGCCTCGAGGAGACCAGTGTTGCTATAAAGGAAAAATCCAATGAAAAAAATTTAAAAAGGCGACCCCTACGTTCGGCAACCAAAATAAAAAAAAAAAATTCTACAAGGTTTATCGAAAAACTTCCTTAGCAAAAGTTTAATGATTTTTTGCAAGCTTTAATTTTCTGACATTAGGGTTGTACATTAGTGTTGTAGCAACCGAGATTTGGTGGGTAACTACTAGAACGGGATACTTGAAGTCAATGGCTCTTAGAGCAAAACATTGGTCTCCACGAGAGAAAAACATCGATGAATCATACTTTAAGATCCGACTGTAAATGTCAAAGATATAACGAAAAATGTAAAATGGAGACCCTACGTTCGCCAAAAAAAATCCAAAATTTTTTTGAAACCTCCTTGCAAAAATACTTCATATTGAAGGGTGTACGGCGCACTTTTTTTTTTGCCTGTAAGGTGGTACGCTCTAATGCAGGGCTGGCAAAACTATGACACGCGTGTCAGTAGTGGCACGCGAGTGGATTTTAGGTGGCACGTGACGTTTTGTTAAATATTTTCAAAAAATTTAAACTATTAGAAGACCACCAAAAAATTAAGTTAAATGTTAAATTTCGCTACAAAATTGTTTGATTTAACTACATTATGGTGAAATTTTCCATAGAGCTTGTAAATCGTCTTTTAAAATAATTAAAACTCTGTAATAAAAATTCTGGGAAAATTTCTAAAATTCTAAATTGAAAGAAATTTAAATGTTTCGATGTGAAAATGCCTCATAATCGGAGAGTAAAAATTGGACCTAAAAAATCAACCTTCTTTTAGAGGGAATATAGGTGCTACGAAATAACCCTCAGTGAAATTAAGGCTGAAAATAAGTTTCATAATGAAATAACTCCCTTTGCTGGAATTTGAAATTGGGTTTTGATTGTGTTTTGCAGAGCCATTTCATCTGAAATTTCTCTGTTCAAATCCATAATGTTCGCTATAAATAAAAATCGCGCTATTTTAACTAAATCAGATTTTTCCCTGAGGCACATTTTTCAACTAGTTTCTTACGAACCTAAATAATTGATGGCGCCCAAAAATTTAACTTTTCTTAACAAAATTTAATAACCACCAAAAATGGAATAACCCCCCAAAAAAAAATAAAAGGCAATAATGTCCAAAATATTTTAATTTTATTTCATTGGGGATTTTTTCATAATGAAATAATCTCAATTAAACCCAAAATATTAAATAACCCTCAAACATTTTTACGTCATTTCTTGGATGTTATTTAATTTTTCCCCTTCGGAGTTATTTCATGGGGGTTATCCGTAGCGCTGATAAATATGTACATCTGTGATAATTTTAAAAGAAATTTTCCAAATTTTAATAATTTGAAAAAAAGGACTTTTAAGACAACTAAAATTAAGGTGGCACGCGGAAAACTTTTGCAAAATGTTTTATTTTGTATTGCCTTAAGTCTGAGAATTTTTAATTCTACACATAAAGGATCTAAACTCATTGGCCGTAACCTAAAAACCATTTGAAATTGAAAACTTAAAACGTTTCAAATACCATAACTATTACTTTTCAAAAACCGAAACCTTAACTGGAAAATAAAACAAAATTTTATTTATCGCTACGGATGCGTAACCGTTATTCGCTTTTATTGCCAACCTTGCCTTAAAGCTATTCAGATAGTATTATCCTTTAAGTTCTATCGGGCTTAAAAAACACCCTTTACAACCAAGTGTTTTGCTTTCCCTTTTTCTAAACGTCAGAAAATGTTGACGATAGATTGTCGCTTAATTTAAATTCATCGCGACGACAGTCAACACAGTTGTGATTAAACTCTAAAGGCGATATTGCCGATTAAAGGGTTAAATTTTGTTTAATTTTCAATTTTATCTAAAAGCATACACACACCCAATTAAATTAATAGCATTTTAAAATTGTTTCACTCATATTGCATTGCAGAAACTAGCATTTGAAGAATATACGGCATGCAACCTAATTTTTGTGTTTGCCATGAATAAAAAAAGTCTACCTAAACTTTTAAAAGGCGTGTACTAACAAAAATTAAAACCACATGTAAAGAAATTTATCCTTCTAGTATATGATACCTCTGCATATAAGGAAATATTAAGGAAATACTTATTTGGAAATATCATTTAAAATTTTTGTTTTTTCCTATAAATTCGACAAGATATTTAGCCTACACCGAAAAAATTTCTCAGTTGCTCAGTTAAAGAATGTCTCAGTTAAAACCCAACGAATTCAAATTAACTGAAATACCCTTTATCAACTTATGTTTCAGTTAAGTTTTTTCTGTTGCCCTGTAAGTTAACAAAAATTAAATTGTCATTTATTTTTTTACAAGTTCAAAAGAAAACAACAAATTTGAAATTTACAAAATTTAATTGAAAAACAGTAAAAATGAATTGCAAATTTTATGCCTCATGCAGACAAAAACGGTATGATTTAAAAATTTTGAATTTAATATCCCCAAAGGACAAGGAAAATATTCACAACTTTATACTAAGGAGAGTGTATACAATAAATTACATTATATTGTGTAACTTAAATTAAAAACATTTATTTTTCCAGATCATTTGGACCTTGCATTGTATCTTGCTATGTATCAGAGGAAAATTAAAAACACTAATTGAAGAAAGAAGTTAGCGGTATATAGTATGTCCTTGTATTTTAAATATTTGGAATAATAAGTGTAATTAATACAAAATGCACTGTTTCTGTGTTAACAAATAAATATATAATTAAAAAAATATTTCGAGCGATTAAGAACCGATTAGTGAATATTAAGTTTGCTAATAAATTCGAATTTAGCTTTCGGATACATTTTAATGACATTTAGGAATTGGGCCTAAATCGGTTATTAGTTACTAATTCCAAATGTAATTTCATTTTAACGGAAATATTGTTTTCAGCAACGGAAATCTCAGTTAAAATCAATTTGCTAAAAACTTAGTTACCTTCAGCTAAATCGAACAACTGAGTCTCAGTAAGGGGTATTTCACCTGAACCTCAGTTGAAAAATTAGTAGCTAGTAACTGAGAAATTTTTTCGGTGTAGAAATAAAATTAAAAATATTTGATTTTATAGCTTTAAATGTTATTTTTCCATTCAATTCGCATAAAATTTTCAACCCATTAATTTAGGAAAATGAATCATTTTTATTCTTGGGACCGAAAGCCACCTAAATTTAATTTTCTCGATAATGTAAATTCGAAAATTAAATGTCACCTTCGTGTAAATACTCTGATAGAAAAATATAATGGTATATCATCTATATTTGTCGGTGTGTAAGTGTATTTTGTAAGTGTGTGTGTTATGTTGTTTTTAAAGTGCCTTGTAAAACAGTCATTGTTATGCATGCATTATTGCACATGACAGCTGTTAAAATAAGTATAAAATATTGTAGAATTGACAGTATAACAACATTTTAGTAACAGCAAAATAATGTTTTTTTTGTGCATTTTACCATTATTTGTAAATATTTTTTTGCGTGTTTCTTAAAATGGATTGTGTAATAGTATTTTCAAAATATTTTTTGTTAATTCATGGAGAAAAACTTTCTCTTTTTCGCCTTAAAATAAAAGAAATTGAAATAAAAAAACTTAGCATTTTATTATTGACTTTAATTGATTGTTTCTCATTTATTGTTATTTTGTGGATTTAAGTCCTTTTATATATTTTCAAAATATCATAAATCTTTTTTAAAAAGAAAACGTATCAGTTTTTATGGAGTGTACTTTTTGTGTGATTGTATAATAAAAACTAATTATTTTATTACTGAGTTAGTTAGCTTTTATTTAAAGTACACTCATAGCAAAAGGTGGTAAAAAAATTAGGTAAAATAGTTATTAGTTTAACTTTCCAAGTTTCTAACAAATTTTTAGTTCAAATTCAGATTTTAATTCAAAATTTTGGTATTCTGACTTGAAAATACAAATTATTTTGCAATTTCTTCGTTGAATTTGTTAATCAATTTTTTTACAATTAATTTGCTGATTAATTTGCCCTTGTGCAACCCGTTTCAATATATACGCAAGCTGCCTTTTAAACGTAAAAATCATACGTCAATTTGGCAACATTTGCGAAAAAGAAGACACGGAGGAAAATGGAAGATAAACAAAAATCTAAAAATATAGATATATGTAGGTGGTATAAATAGTAAGGAGATCAGAACGAGTGAAGTAGTTCCTACAGCGGTTAAGAAAACCTAAACACTTGAATGCTTCTTTAGACACTTGAACAACGTGATTTTTCCAGCGAACATTATGTTGGATTCTCATGCCCGGAACATCAAGAGCTTCAGATTCCTCAAAATTGATACCACAGCTGACGCTTATGGCAACAAACAACATTGGGTCTTGCGTGCATTAAAATCGACCCTATTTACACGATCCCACTCGGAGATTGTCAATAGGTCATGATTGAGTGTGTCATTCATAAACAGCGTTTTGCACCCAATCTCCACAATGCTTGGCCTATGATCGAAGGAATATGAATGACAAATGTCGCTGTCAGCTGCGAAAGTGTAGTTGGATTTGAAGTTAGACCAAGAAAGTTGCTTAGAAATATAAGAAAGGGAGTAGGAGAAAGAGCGGAGCCTTGCGATACGCTGCATTTAACTGAAACTTATTGGAAGAGAGCCCATCTATAACAACTCTTATAGAGCGATCCCTGAGAAAGCTCGATATGAATCGAGAGAAGTCATTACATTAGCAATAAGCTTTGACACGAATGCTTTATGCCACACACGATCGAACGCCTTGGAAATATCCAAAGCAACTACTTTACTTTCACTAAATCTGGGAAATATTAGATTTTTTTGTTGTTTCAAAAAGGTTGACCATTTTCATGATGAACACTACAATTGTTTCGAATTTGTTGAATTTTTGTACCTTATGTAGTCTCGATTTGTGTATTTCAATCATAATTTTCTTATTGCGGACAACTGATGAGTTGGGGTGATGCCCAGGAAACAATTGTTTTGTCTATCCTGAAATGGTCAACCTTTTTGCAACAACAAACAAAATCTAATATGACAATATCATATTAGAATTTGGACTTGAGGTAGAACAATACTCTAACTAAATATATGAAAATATAGAAAGTCCAAAAAAACAATTTTTGTATTTTTTAATGCAAAAATTAAAATAATTGTTGGATTAATGCATATTTTTAAAATTTCAAATGCATTTTTTTCGATTTTAAATACATATTTTATGTACCTACATAAATGCATGAACTTTCGAGCTCTAATAATTACAAATACATGGAATTAAAATTTTGAAATAAACTGAATTATTATTCCTATAAATATAATTTTAAAAAATCAAGTACATGTAATCGTAGTTAAAAGTAATTGCAATTAGGATTTTGCAATAACATATACATTTACAATAAATTTTTATTTTTAATATTCAAAATTTAAAAAAATATAAAAATAGGGTTGATCCCTAACTCGTGCTTTATGTCATTATTTATTTTCCCAACAAAATGTAATTTTAATTAATATTTATTTTAATTACATGCAATTCCAACCGATTTTTTTTAAATTACAACTCCAATTACATGTAATTAATTATTAAATGCAATTATAACCCCCAGATCCGCTATTTACGATTCCATGGATGAATTTCAATTATATGTAACAAAATACGAGTAGCTAATTATGTATAACAAAATTGATAATTGATAATTTCATAAAATAAATCCCAAAAGGCAAAAAATCTACCTAATTATATTTTTTGTACATAATTAATTAAAAATAAAAGAGGGTGGAGTGCCTGTGTTTGCCATTTTGGTTTTAAAATAATTTCCTCACAAAAAATGTTGTTAAAGTTTATGAAAAAGGCTCACTAGATATAATTAAAGCATTAACAGCTGCCGCCAACGGCAACAACGTCTTCACGTCAACAACATTCAAAGCAATGATTATTCAATAAACTTAACCGAAAGAGAAAAAATAATGGCTCATATGAAGAAAACTTAGCAATTACTACGAAGCAATTTACTTTTGGCTTAGGAATGACTTTTAACACCAAATTTATACATAGATTTGTAGAATAGCATGAAACGAAAATCAAAAAATTAAATGCTTAAAAAACCCAATGTTTCCCCCTATTAGTAATATCTATTTTTTATTCATACGAGCCAAAAATATAAAAAAAGATTAAAATCTTTAGGGCTACACTCACAATATTTTATCGTTAAAAACAACCTAATATACATATTAAATTAATTGAAAACACAATTAAAAAAAGGACTACTGACTTTTAATTATACCACCAACCATTTTGCTATCTATTTTTAAACATTGGCTCATATGAATAAAAAATAGATATTACTAATAGGGGGAAATACAGGGTTTTTTAAGCAATTACTTCACAAATCTAGTCTACTTGAGGGTAGACTAGAAATTTATTTTTTTAATTTTCGTTTACATTTCATGCTATTCTACCATCCAATTGGTAAATTTGGAGTTAAAAGTCATTCCTAAGCCCAAAGTAATTACTTCGAAGTAATTGCTAAGTTTTATTAATATGACCCTTTGGCTCATATGAATAAAAAATAGTTATTACTAATAGGGGGAAATACAGGGTTTTTTAAGCAATTATTTCACAAATCTAGTCTGCTTGGGAGTAGACTAGAAATTAAATTTTTTAATTTTCGTTTACATTTCATGCTATTCTACCAGCCAATTGGTAAATTTGGAGTTAAAAGCCATTCCTAAGCCCAAAGTAATTACTTCGAAGTAATTGCTAAGTTTTATTCATATGACCCATTGTTTAAACAATCCATAAACTAAATAAAAATAATTGAAAGGTCTGTTAAAACAATCTTAAATTTTTAACTGACAAAACGTTAGAAAAAAACGATTTTGTGGTTTGTTTTTTCATATCTAAAAGTTTTTTTTTTGTTTGAATTTTCAAAACACTACACACTCAGGTTCGTATTTTTTTTATTGGATATGTTTGTGTATACGAGTAAAGAATTTCTTGTAATTTGAATTGAAATAATTTTGTATATAAAGAAACTATTTTAACAAAAAAGAAAACCGAAAATATTTTAATTTTTTGTTTTAAAACAGAAAACAACGAAATTATTTAAATTATTTTTTCTAAAAATAGAAAACTGAAAATAGAACATTTGACTGAAAATATCAACTCCTACAGACGATACATTTTTTTTGGGTTTTGTTTTTTATTGACTGATAAAAAAAGTTAAACAATAAGTTTCAATGTATTTTAATTGATTCTTCAACTGAAAACAAACTTTATCTATTACTTTTCAAATAAACCTCAATCGGTTATGGAAAATATATTGTGAGTGTACCCCAAAATTATGTTCCTTTTATCTGAGCTTTTTTCGATATGTGTTGTCGCTAGGATTAGGCGACTTTTCCCATAGCGCCTTTTACCAATATTTCAAATAAGTGGCAACCCTGGATCCACGATACGGGCAGTATTGGTATAAAAATTTTCTCAAGCACTTTTAAATCTAAATTTCGTAAATTTCAGACATGTTTTTGTAGAAAAGAAGGTTAGTTTTTGATTCAAGTTTTTAACCCTTAATCGTGAGCTAACAAAATATTTGTCGCTTATTTTTTTCTCCTCTAATACAATACATATCAAAATTTCATAAAATCGGAGAGAACCTATTCGGATACCTTCCATGTGAGTCGACCGGTATATCCATAATTTTTGGTAGTTACAAACATCACATATTCCAGAGAGTGGTGTGGGGTATACAAATCTACACATGTCGATTCTCGCTGTAATAACGTCGACATTTTATGTATTTTGGTTGTGTTAACCCTTTGACGACCATAGGCAAGTATGCTTGCCCAAGGGTTTTTCGCATTTATAATTGCCCTCACCAAAGATAGAGTAAATATTTCCAAAGCTGATTTGTAAAGGAGAAATGGGGGAACAAAAATGTAGTAGGCAGCAAATCCCTACCTAGTCCCGCTTTCCCCTTGCGAGACCTCGAAGTTGGTTATTTAGAATTCGTCATTTAAGTGGTAAAAAGCACAAACTTTGACAAGCGAAATGAAGGGCAAGCAAGGGGTCTATTAAGTAAATTTTTTGTAACGTATCCATTATTATGTTCAAAATCACGAAAATAATATAATAATAAAAATCGCTTCGTCCGGACCGGGAGGGTCGTCAAATGGCTAATATTTTTGGCAAGCGAAATGAGGGGTAAGGAGGGGTTCTACGGAGCCAATTTTTCTTGGCATAACTATTATTAGGTCAGAGATTATGAAAATCACAAAATTTTCAAAATCGCTTCGGCAGAAAATGTATGGTCCTCAAAGGGTTAAGTGGTGAGAAGTTAATTTATATTTTTAAATTTGTATCTATATTTCTTTCATCAACAAAAAAAATTTATAGTTAGTTTTATAACATTTTCACGATGGAAATAGTAGTTTTCTGTTGGTTTTTTTTTTTGTCGTAGTTGATTTTACTACATTACAGTTTGTTTTTTTCTAAATAGTTAAAAATGATTAAATTTGTATTTAATTGTATGGAAAATGTAGTAATCGTATTTTTAATTACGTTTGTAGTTATTTTAACTATAAATTTTATTAATTTTTTTACTAAAAACTTGTTTTAAGTATAGTTTAGGTAAAAATATTATATTTCCAAAACTTCTATCTTACTCAAAAACCTCAGATTTCGAATAAATTACACTATGCGACAGTCAAAATCGGGATGGGATGAAACCAACGGGAAATGTTATATCGGTCAAAAACAAGTTATACGTGTCCCGGCGTTTCGCTGGGTCACCCCTAGGAATCGAGATATATCTTTTTTTTGACATAACTCGAGAACCACTAGTCCGATTTTGCTCAATTTTAAAAAAATTAAAAATTACAATTCCTTTAATCTGTTCATATAACGTTTTTCTATATACTCAACAGTTTTGCCGGTAAAAATAAATGTTTGTTACCGCTACCATAAAAATCAATAACCTTTTGTTTATTACTTTTTTTTAATATTTTAGGCAAAAAATATTTTTTTCTTCATACATTTATTTTTACCGGCAAAACTGTTGAGTATATAGAAAAACGTTATATGAACAGATTAAAGGAATTGCAATTTTTAAAATTGTTTGAGCAAAATCGGACTAGTGGTTCTCGAGTTATGTCAAAAAAAAAAAGACCACCAAAGGTCAAATCGATATATCTCGATTCCTAGGGGTTGACCCAGCGAAACGCCGGGACACGTATAACTTCTTTTTTACCGATATAACTTTCCCCGGTAGTTTGAACCCTTCCCGATCACTGACCCCTACCATTTGTCTCACAGTGTTATTATACCTTAAAATCCTTGAGATTTTCCACAATCTTTCCTAGGTTATTTTAATATTATTATTGCAAAATTAGGTTTTTCAAAACTTTTTGTTAAATTCAAATATTTCAAAGGATTTGTGTTTTGCAACACAAGAGAATTCTTTTTGTGTGTTTATAATTTTTGTATGTTGTGTTTTACCTTTATAATTTTATATGTCATATAATTTTGATTAAAACAACTTATATACGTATGATGAAGTCCTAAATGTTCTGCATTTTATTTTACATCATTCTGCAGGTCTTTAATATTTAACTAGGTTATTTCAATTGTACACTAAGAAAAAGGTCTGTAAAAATATTTGCCAAAGTTATTTTTTTTTTATTTATTTATTATTATTTGCGATTTCTATGCACAAGACTTAAAGTCTTATTGCAGCATATAAATCAACTTTGAATAAAAAAGGTTTGATACAAAGATAATTCTTAGATTCTAATTAATTAATTATAATAATAATAGTTAAATCATAATAGGTTGTCGACAAAGTTTTAAAAAATAAAAACAAACACATTAACAAAAAGTTAATAAAAAATTTGTTTTAAAGAGTCGTGCAGAAAAAACTGATAAAATCTGCAGAATATATTTGCTAAACGTAAGTAAGATACAAATAGCAAGAACAAATATTTAATTAATTGAAAGTGACAATTTAATATTTCTTTTTATTTTAGCATTTTAGATATTATTTTAATTTAGCTAAATTTAACTCAAATATAACTACTATTTTGTATATATATTTTTTAGGAGAAGCAACAGCCAGGGAATTCTTTCTATTGATTAACGTGTTGCTTTCTTTGGAAAGGGGATAGATAGTTAACGAATTTTTTTGAAGCTGTTTAGTTCATAGCCGTGTTCTATTATTTTACCGAAGGAGGACGCTTTTTTCAAATTGGTATTGCGGTCACTGGGGATCGAACCCGCAACGTAATGTGTAACGGTCAAACGCGTTAACCATTACACCACAGCCCATATAATAGTTTTTTCTTGCTGTTTTTTGTCTACTAATATTCATTATTCTGGCATGTGATGAAAATTTATCGATTGTGATTTCGATCGAATTGGTTAAAAACCAAAATTTAAATAGTGAATAGGAAAGACAAAGATAGTTGAAATTATTTTTAACCGATTTAGTTGACTAATGTATATCGATTTACACCTTCTTATCGCTTTTAAATTAAAAAACCAAACGAAATATTCAGGACTGGCATCTGATCGAAATTGACCGATTTTTATCAGATGCCAGACTATTATTTTTTTTCTGATTTTAGCAGGGCAAATTTTCATTTGCAATTAACTATGTTCTACTATTTGTACAGATTTATTTTCATCAGTGTATGGATATGTATAGTACACATTTGCTCTAGATGCTAGTTGGCAACTTGTGCGAACATTTATTGTTTTCCATTCATCCTATATGTGATAGGTTTTCTTATTATACCCGTACTTCTTCCTTTCTTGGCTGATACTTCTAGTGAAATACAAAGTAAAAAGTTTCTGTTTTTTTGTGTGTGCTTATAAGTTCAAGGTAAATTATACGTAATAAAAGATTTAAACATGTTCAAACAAAATTTTGTAGAATAAAATACTGCAAAAATTAAGTACAGTGGATTGTAAAAAAGAAGCAGGGATATTTTTTTAAGAAAAGCTTTAATAAAATGTTCTTGGTTGATTTTTCTTTTTATAAAATATTCATATTTTAAAAGCCTTTTTATTTAAAAAGCTTTTTCAAAATTTTTACAACATTTTATCCCATTTATGTTATGAATCTTAGTGTAAACAAAATCATAGTTAAATCAATTACTATATCACATTTGATTTAACAACGTAATCTTCTACGAACATTTTTAAAATACTAATTAAAAATAAGAAATAATAAATCTAGTTTAAATAAAATTTTTCGTGTTTAAACTACTACTACTCTTCGTTTTCGCATTTTAAAAATGAGTAGAAATACATTTAAATTAAAATATAAATAAAATTCTGTTAGTTTGATTTCAAAGCAGTTTCTATTAAATTTAAAGTTATTTTTGCTTAATTTAAATAAAAAGTTTCACTGGACAGAAATAAAACAAGCTTTTTATTAATATAATTAAGATTTTTCTTTGATGTTTTAGCTTTTAAATAAAATAATCATATTTATACAAAGCAGTTTAGAAATTCATTCAATAAAAAATTTAATATTTCATAAGGATATTGTTACGAAAATTCTAGTATAGAAAATTCTGGAATTTTAGAAGAAAAATGTCCCGAGGAACGTGATTTAATAAACCTGTATCTGGTAACACTACATTTAAATTTGATGTTAAGTGGTTTGAGTACCACTGGAATTTTCCAGTATGTTTTAAATCCACGGTCGTTACACTATATAAGGATGACGAATCACATTTAGTTAGTCAGTTGATTATTAGCGATTATGTAAGTTAGTCGGGATTTAGTAAATTGTTTTATTATAATCGTTGGTAAACTTGTGTGTGTGTGTTATACAGTTGTAAAGTAATAAAGTGTTAAATAAATATGTATATAAGCTCAAAATAAACAAGAGTTTGTGTTATTTAAATTGCAAAGAGCACCAATCCGGTTTATCTAAAGGAGATAAACGAACGTTTTTATAAGGTAAAACACAGCAATTGTTGAAAGCGGTGGGATTGGTTATTTTGATTTCAATAGAAAAGAACCCGGTTTATTTAAAGGAAATAAACCAACGTTTTTAAAAGGTAAAAACGTAACAATATGATAAAAAAAATTTTGATCAGTGTACATGTGTAAATTTTAAAATATGAGTGTTAATCTGAGCTTTTAATAATTAAAAAAAAAAAAAATCTGAAATGTGTAACTTTTCCTAGTGGGTTATTTTGTAAAACGCAACGCTTTGCGTTGCGTTGAAATATGTGTAACTTGTTATTGTTACAAAAACAATTTGTATAGAAAACAATGCAACGCAAGGCGTTGCGTATTACAAAATAACCCCCCTAATCAGCTCATTGGTAATTAAAAAAGCTTATTTATTCATTTATTTTTTATAAAATACAAAAGTTAAATTTTGAGCTCTGAAACGCCTTGAACAAGTTTATAATCTCAGTGCAAATAATTTATAAAATCCCTGCTACATTTTTGGGCTCAACTGTAATATTGTATTATGTATGGTTTAAAAGTCATAACCACATGCATAATAAGGGGCCAATATATTATGTATGTATTATAATTAGAAATAATATATGTAGATGAGAATATTAAAACAACATTGTACGATTCGTTAAGCACTAACTGTAAGTTCCTGTTTCAGTTTAGCTCTACATCCACTGCAACAAAGAATTAGTCGGTGTATTAAGTATACTATTCGGCATGCAAGAATTTCACTTAAGAATGTAAACAAATTTCTTAAATCTCTATATATAAAAATGAGACTAACACAACATCAACTAGCACAATCCGCTAGAGTCATAAAAATATTAGTACAAAAGGGGAAAAGTGTCCCCTTAACGGCCTGCGTAAACCGCTTTAGCTCGGGAAGATACAATTTGGTTTGAAAATTCCTTCTACTGCGTACACATCCGCTAAGAAGTTTTTTATGAAATTCCTATGGGGAGGGACACCAAGGGTCTGCCTTGGCATCATGCCTAAGCCGCTAGTTCAGATTTAGTATGAAGGTTCCTACTCCGTCGTAGTCATCCAATAAGGCAAGAATTTTGGAGATTCCTACGGGAAGCAAAATTATTCGATTAATCGAATAACGACTAATTGATTGAATACCCGATCCTTTGAGCATAATTGACACTATTTAAACCCACAGCAATGGTAAATTATAGCAGTTCTCCAACTAGCCCTGTTTTAACCAGTAACGGGATATACATATATAGGTATTTTGTGGGCAATTGCTTACTATGCCCTGATTTCACCATTCACGGGATAGGTACTTTTAGGACAACTGAGTGGTATGTCAATTTGAAATTTGTATTTTAAATTTAAAGTTCATATATATTTCCTGGAGTTTTGGCTAATTCTAATAATAAGATAGTTTTTTGAATTTTCGCCATTGTTCGAAAATCGTGATTTTTTAATTGTTCTTCGATTTTTATTTTGTTCGTTTAATTAATCTAATAATTTTAAATCAAGCGATAACCATAATTGGCACCCAACATAGGGCAAAATTTTTCATTTTCATTTCAAATATAGGGTTTTTGGCGCTCTGGGTGCATGCCTGATTAGAATGTATTTCTACCTCAACTATATTTGAAGCACTTTAAACAATTTTTCTGCCTTAAAATGTATCGTTATTAAAATGATTTTCGACTGCTACAGAAGCTTTAAAGGTACACCAAAAGTGTAAAGTAATTTAAATTCACTAATGCCAATATAAAATTCAGTTTTGCTTATTTTTCTACTTCTTTTTAAATAATAAAACATCCGTTTGAACTGATTAAAATCGAAAATTTGTTACGCCAACTTTTTTTTATTTTTATATTTTTTGCATGGTAAATTGTTAATGATTGCATTTGGATTTGCAAACATTTATTTCTGCATTTCAACTCTACTTGAAGTTCTTTTTTATTCTTTCACATTAAAGAAAAAAATATATAAATATATTGTATTGTTCAGTTAAGTTCCCCTTCTAATGGAAAAATAGCTTTATTAAGTTATGGTTTTCAATTATATGCTATGATGAACTTCCACTAGTGTGCCACACTGAAGTTTAAAATATTTTTGCAAAATATAACCTAAGCAACTAACATCACAAGCGAAAGACACAATACACGTAACTATGGTACACCTTTTTTTGTTTTGTCTAAGTCATACAACAATCAGTAATTGTATTAGGATTATAAAAGAAACTCGTGCCTTTTAAAAATTGATACATATATTATACATTTTTTTTCTTTTAATACAATATTACCATCTTTTTATAAAGTCTTATTTAATGCAACAATATAATCTCTACACTCTACAACTATTTTTTGGAAGAGAAAACCTTTAATGTTAATGTCTGTCGGTCTCCTGTCTATCTTTCACTTCTTTAAAAGTGACTGACTGTCGATGTAAGTCATTTATATTCTGCATATTACTATTAAGATTTTTACTGACAAAAAGAAATCCAAAGGTTTTACAACAATATACTGTAATAGAGTAATGTTCATTTACAGATTTTTTTCCTACTCGTGCCTGATTCCGTTAGGTATACAAATATACACTTAAAAAAGTTGATAGAAATTTCAATTCAAATTATATATTTATCTTTTTGGCGCCCAATAGTGAACCATACTAACTTTATATCAATTGGAGTGGCTGAGCCGAGGGACTCCTTACATAGCGTACCACATCACTTTTTTCAACTTGACAAAATCTGCTAAACGCAGCAACCAAAAGCGATTCCTTGACAAGACCGAGCAGGGGTGACGAATGCATTCAAATGTTTTTTGAATATTTGATTAACAAAGTCTCCTGGAGCTTGACTCAGATATGCTTACTATTCTTTTCGCAAGATGTCCGAATCGGCAATAACAAGTTACCAGGATTGACAACTCATTTTATACATTTTGTGACATGTCACAACACTAACCTGTCTTTTATTATAACCACTGGAATTAAAAAATTAAATAGTTACAAGAAAACCGCCACATTTCGTTAACAAATTCGCATACCACCGATAAGTGGTTAAAAAATAGGTTAATATAAAACATTTCAAAGGGTAAAATCCTTTTTTAAAATTTTTCTATTACCAGTTAAGTGATGATATAACATACCTAGTCCTTTAAGTAAAAGTGACCCATAGCAATGATAAATTATAAAAGTCCTGGGACTAGTCCTGCTTTAACTTCTCTCGAGATAGGTATTTTGAGCACAATTGAGTGATAAATATATCCTCTTTCCACCAGTCACAGGATATGCACTTTAAGGGCAATTGAGTGGTATGTCATCGTTTGACCAGTCACGGAACTAGTCCTTTAAGTATAAATGACAATTTTCTATTCCTATGGCAAAGACAAAAACTATCTTGGCATAAGTTCTTCGAGGGCAATTGACTCCTCATTCAACGTAGGAAACTTTTTGAGAATTTTTTGCGAAAAATATAGTTTTTTATTGTTTTACTGGTTTTTGGCAATGGTATTTGAGTTCATTTCATTTATTTGTATGCTAAGATTTGTATTTTTCAAATTGTTGCCCTTATTTTTAAGCTCGTACGCTGTACAATAAAAACAGAATAGCTGCGACAAACTAACAATGAAGGTAGTATCCCAATAGGTTCTCTCCAATTTTAATGAAATTTGATTTCAAATTAATTTTAAATTTTTGCTAGAGGAGAAAAAAATAAGACACACGTATTTTTTAGCCGCCCAATATTTATTTTAAGGGTTAAAAGGTGGGATAAAAACTAACCTATTTTGCTGTGAAAATATGTCCGAAATTTACGAAATTTAAATAATTTTTACACAGCGTTTCATTATTCGTGAAAATAAGAATTTTGCTACCCATACTGCCCATGTCAAAGGGTTGCCACTTATTTGAAATATTTGGAATATTAGTAGAAAAAGAGCAGTGGACAAAGTCGCGATGCATTTGTTGTAAGACCGAATTTTGGTAGTAGTTCTGTTCCTGCAATAATTCTATACCTGTAATATTTCTGTTCGTGCAAACGTACGGTTCTATGAGAAAATATGTCGCAACGAATCTGTTTTTAAATATCCAATACAAAATGCTGGGTGCCAGCGTAAGTGGGAACATGCCTGCATGTTTTATTTTTAAATATTCATATATTAAATAACAAACTATTAAATAATTATGAATTAGATGATTCACTCAATAAAAACTTTTTTAAAAAATAAAAGGCCCAGCTAAAAATCGACATATATGAATACGTACAGGTTAAATGTATGTTCATGCATGCTCATAAACATGCATTCATGTCCATACATTGACACATAAATCTCCATATATGCATCATACATGTCCACACATGTGCATTAACGAAATTTGAGGTAATATCTACATGTGTGTAAATGTATGAACATACATGAACACGCATGAAAAAACATGAACATGCATGATAATGCATGTAGATATTACCTCATATTTCGTTAATGCACGTGTGTGGACATATATATATGATGCATATATGGAGATTCATGCATCCATGTATGGACATGAATGCAGGTTTATGAGCATGCATGAACATACATTTAACCTGTATGTATTCATATACATATGTCGATTTTTAGCTGGGGGTAGTAAAGAATAAAGAGAAACTTAAATCCCGAAATCCCGTAAAATCCCAGAATTTCGGTTTTGGGATTTAAAATCCCCAGTAAATATACAGCACTTTCCTGCGAGAAGTGAAATTTGATAGCGAGTGTCCTAGAGGTTATAACTATACCACAAGTTCCTGTAGTGCGATTCTCTAACTTTTTAACGACAAAAATCGGTAGTTAGCTTGTTAATATTCGATAACACTGCATGACAAAATCTTGACTATTAAAAATTAATAGAGCTCTGACCATCAATTCTATATATTGCGGACATGGTGATTTATTTTTCGATCTAAGGTACAGATTTTCCGCGGAATGCCTTTAAAATTAGCAGTTTTCCAATTAATTTTTTATATGCAAAAATTTTCAAATGCAATCAATATAAATTTTTTGTGGCTTAACTATTTAGAGCTTCTAACACAACTTAACTATATTCCTTTTTGGAGGAAACTTCAACAGCCCTACTTAAATCAAATATTTCAGCTTGAAAAATTATAGAGTTAGCTATAAGGTTATATGATTCCTTCGCCTCCAGAAAATCCATACTGAAGCTGGTTACCACTCCATCCGTGAAAGATTTTTTTTTAAGAAAAGCAACACTCAGGAAATTCTTCCTATTAATTAATTTCTTTGGAAAGGGGATAGAGAATAGATAAAAGATGGTGAAACATAAACGGCTTTAAAAATCGCAACACTGTAATTGCGTGAGGTGTTGAATATTAAAAAATTAGATGCACGCCATCTAAGAAGAGTTGGTGAAATTTGTTGAATCTTTATTATTTTATTTTACTTCAGTGGGTTTAAAGTTCTTTTTTTAGTAACAGAAATTTGCGAAAAAGGAAACACGAAGGATATTGAAAGATAAACAAAAATCTAAAAATAGAATGTTTGTATGTGTGTGTGTTGATCACTTCTGAATAAGGAAAACAGTAACAAAAAGCTGAATAGGAAAGAAAACTACGAATTAGTTACATTACATTCACGACCTTACTTGGGTGAGATCGGTTAGCGGTTGCACCTTATTATAGTTACATACGTTTGTAATGTAGGAATGGGCGCATGTTCGAATCTTACAGTCGACGGGTTTATATTTTTTAGAGAAAATGTTGTATTCTTCTTAACCTCAAATCTACTAAAGGCTAGTTTTCACTATAAGATTTTCGATACTATTTTGCTTTAGTACACATGAAAAATCTTTCCGAAAATCTTATAGTGTAAACCAGCCTAAAAGCAGATTTTATATTTTGTTAAAATATTCCTAAAAAAGTAAAAAAATTATCGCGAAAGGGTAAAATAAAGCCATTTTATGAGTATCTTAAAACACAAGCCGCGTCTAGCTGGATCAGCGTCCATATTTTAAATTGCGTGATACTCTAGCAAATTAGACGAAGAATTCTTCAGTAATGCTTAAATTTAGTTTTAACCTCGGTTACCCCCCAATGTTACCCATTACGTATATGTAAAAGTGGTGTTGAATGGCTCAGTTAATCTGTTAATATTTTTCTGGCGCCCAATGTGGGGCCTTATTAACTTTATTTTTAAACTATTGGGATAATGAACATTATTTTGGCTACATAGCCTATTGGGGTCTCAATATTTGTTCTACCAGACTAATATTTAAAACGAAATGTTGGTGTTTTCTTTTCTCAATCAATTACAAACATTATGCTTTTATTTTTCTTCAAGTGTTTGTATGCAGCAATGAATGCGGCATAAAGTAAATCATTGAAAATTAGTTCATATCTATCGTTATACCGACCCTAGATAGATTCTATATAGGCAAACAAAAGTCTATCTTTTCATAACGTACCGTAACACAACTACAACTACAAATATGTGTATGCATAGTTAAATTTTACGTTTCCAACAACTGACACCTTTAGTCGTACACTATAGTTTACACTTTTTAGAGTTGCCAAACTAACAGAATCTAAAAGGGTTTCAATGAAAAAATGTCCGTAGAATTCCTTAATTTAAAAAAAAATAAATAAAAAACAACTCTAACAAACAGTCTCTAGATTTTAGATTTGGATTTAGAGGGGACCAAACATAGTGGACCTATTCTGTATATTGCGTGGAAAAAGGATGAATGGATAACTGCCTAAATGTTGAAATACTTTTAAAATACAAAAACTCAAGAAAACTTTCTTAATCTTAACTTGAATTATTGCGAAAACATCTTTGGGATCGGATGTTTCATAAGGCGTATAAAAAATATCTTTAAAATCTGAAAAATTTGGTAAGCATGTTAGAAAGATTCCACCTTTTAAATTGAAATCGTAAAAAGTATGGGGTTACTATTTGTTACGAAATTTCGAGCGCAAGATTGTACTTGTTGTGAGTTATTCAGCTATTACTGGAAACCCTAGTACTCATAGTTGCGGTTTGTATGGCCTATACTTTGATATCTTAACTGCTCTACCTTTATGTTAGCTAACGTTGTTTTTTATTCATAAAGTTTTTAAAGCTACTTTGATATACATAATAAATCTTTTGTTTTCCAAAAAAAAAAAAAAAAATCAATAAATTAGTTTTAAACATTTTTGAGTATTTATAATTATGTGTGTAGGTGGAGCATCTGCTCATAATACCTACTCAAGAATGGGATGAGTATAAATAGTTAACGCTAAGAAAATTTATTGGGTGTATAATTTAAAAATGCGGGATTTTGGGCAAATTTTGGGCGTTTATTGTGAAAATTGGTATAAAGTGAAGCGCATTCCAGTGACAAGGTCTGGACTAGAAGGCGGGTGAGGAAAAACTTTCCAACCAATATTTTTTATTAATATTTTTTAATCGGTCTTGCAACATATGGCCGAGATTGGCCGACTAATGCACGCTTCAAACAAATCAATTGTGTCCGGTACAGGTCCCCTGTGATCGTCTGGCCCGATTTCAGGAGCTCATAATAGATGGGACGATTCTGGTCCCACCAAATACAGAGCATTACCTTGGCGCCATGGATATTCGGCATTGGCGTTGATTTGGCTGGTTGGCCGGTTTTCACATATGATTTATTGCGCTTCGGGTTGTCGTAATGTATTCATTTTTCATCGCCAGTAATAATTCGATGCAAAAATTACTTCTTTTTATGGCGTTCAAACAGCATGTCGTACATTAAACGTCTCTCGGCTTCAACTCGTGTGGTACCTAATTTCCTTGCTTTTGGATAAATCCTACTGCTTGGAAACGTTTTGGAATTGCTGCTTGAGTGACTACAAATGATTTTGCAAGTCGAGTAATGTCTCCAATTCATTATCTTGGAACTTTTTTGCCTGACCTGGGCGGTCTTCGTCTGCAGTGTCAAAATCACCACTTTTGACCCACACAAACCATCTCTCGCACGTTAAAAGCGATCGAACATATTCAGTATAAGCTTCGGTGAGCAATCGATGTGCTTCAACTGCACTTTTTTTCAAATGGAAGAAGTAAAGCAGAACTTCCCGCAAATGCTTTGTTGGCACAAAATTCGACATTTACAAAGCAAAAAAATCTTTGTTGCGTTGGCTAATATTTAAAATATGGGTGGAAAAAGCTCATTGGAATATAAAAAACCCCAACAAAAAATAATTTCAATTTTTTGCTTGAACCAAATTTTGATCAAATCTTTAATTAAAAACATTCAAACAATAATTTTTTCCGTGTTTAGTTAACACTAAAAAAAGTTTGATACAACTTAAATAAGTCTGATTACGCAAAGCAAAAAAAAAAAAATAAAACATTTCTAAAGTGCCATATTACAAATATCTTACTTTTAGCACAAAAAGAATACAAAAATCTAAAAATAAATAAAACCCTTACAAACAATTAAGTCAAAAAAAAGATAAGCAGATTCTTATGCTTTTAAAATTCGCAAACAACAAAAGTGGACTTGACAGTGTGTGAAAATGAAAGCACAACAAAAGCAAAATAAAGACAAAACAGAGGGAATGTCAACTGTCAAGTGAAGGTTAAAAACAATGCAAAAATAAACGAACCATAACAATAAAAAACACGACATGGTGAAAAATATAAAAAACTTTAAATTAAACACAAAAAAACAATGGAAAGTTAAATAAAACACGAAAATTTTTAATTATTCACATAGCGTTTTAGGTACTTTTAATTAAAATTTAGGTCATTAGAATGTTTGAAATAAAAAAATTAGATATTATAATTTTAATATTTCCAACAAACAAAAAAAAACTTTAATTACCATAAAATTTATTCTCTTTATTAAATAAAATACGATAAAATAAAATTTAAATTTAATTAGGAATTCCTAAGAGAAATGCATATTTTTTTATATCTAGACAAACAAACAAACAAAATCAGTTTAAATTCTTGGTATTTTAATGGAATGATAACAAGAAAACTTGTTGACGCTTCCAACAAATCTAAACTCTGTTGTTTATCTTCCACTAAAGTACTTTAGAATTGTCAAGAGTGTTATGAATTAGAACTTCAAAGGAGAGTTTTCTTTAAAAATTATTTTCCAGGAGCTGATTTGAATTGACAAAAAAATTTTGTGGAAAATTCTAATGTTAATAGAACTTTTTTCTTTAAATTTAATTTTAAGCACTTTTCCCATAGACAAACTATAAGTTTTTTGAGATTTTAAAATTAAGGACCATTGTGTTATCCGGCTTTAACCTCTTACCTCATGTTTTGTTATCAATTGAAATAAATTTGACTTAAGATACTCCAATTTATAGAAATAAACATATAAAAATAGCAGAAAGTCAACTAAAAATTAGTTAGAAATTACATGGCACAAAAATGTGCTGAAATTGACAGATTTTTTTGATAAATACCAGCAAAAACAGCAAAAACAAAACTGTTAAATTTACAGAATTTTAGTTATATTTGAGTTAACTTTAAGTTAATTGAAAATGACAAATTATACTGTAAAATATGCAAAAAAATTTGGTAAATATTAGTAGACTAAATATTTTTGTTACTTTTCAGTTAAATTTAGTTGAATGCAAATAGCAGCGTATCCTGCTAAAATCAGAAGAAATATTTGCTTAACAAAATAGTAAACTGCTGATTTCAGAAGGCTCGAATTTAGCAAAAATTTTACTGATTTTAGCAGGTTAAGTTGTTATTTTCTATTTAAATAAAAAAAATTTAACTCAATTACAACTACAATTCAGTATTTTTAAGTTTTATTTTTGTTGTTCCTATCTTACTAATATATGTTATAACAAAAATGATCTGTTAATTTTAGCAGTCTGTTCTGCAAGGCAATTTTAAACTAATTTTTAGTAATTTTAACTAAATTTTTTACAGACTTTTTTCTATTAGTGTAGATGTTAAGGAAAAAATATTGTAATTGAATGTTTTCTCCAAAAAATTTTGCAAAAGTTGTGGGAGAAGAGCAATGAACGGTGTCTTAGTTCCTGCCCAACTCTGTTTAGGTAAAGATTTTTTTCAATAATAGTGTTGCCATTATTTACCAAAAATCAAAAGGCATAAAAATTTTATGTAAAAAGTACTAAAATTAGTAGCAATTTATAAATATTAAATTTGGCAGCACTTTTTGCAAATGTTGTTTTTGGAAGTAAAATAATACTGCATTTAGCTGAGCAAAAACTACCTAGTTTTTGGGTCTTGATAGTTTTTGCTTGTCAAATCGCATATATAAAAAAACATGCAAAAACTAGTTTTGTACAAAAACTAGTTTTATTTATAAAAATCGAATTTTATTTTATACACAACAAAAATTATAATTAAAAGTATAAATAAATAAAAACTAAACTTGAATCACATAATAAAGTCTTGTTTTAATCGGATAGTGTTTGTGAAATTTTGCTCCTTTAAAATTTGGAAAAGGACGTCAGGGAAAACGTAATTTTCCAATTTCGCATTTGTGCAAGAGTAAAACTTTCAAAATCGTGTTGAAGAATGAATTCTTTTAAAGTTCGAATTATTATCAACAAAACAAAGTCATTAATACCAACAAAAGAATAGAATAGAATGAATGAATAGACGTACAAGAATGATAGATACTGGTGATGGAGCAGAGAATGTTTAGCTTAATAAATGACAATTTACTTTTTCTTTTACAGTTATAATAATGACATTTATAAACACATAATTTTCCACGCTGTAAGCATGGCTATAAATATTATTTAATTCAATTAATATGTTTTCAAACATACATAAATATACCGATAGTTGAAAAAATTATTAACATTATTACAACACAAAATTCTCAAAGCTAAAGATTTAAAAATAATAATACATATCGGAAAAAGCTATTCAATAGATTATGCATGTTATTGATGGATTCAATCCTTTATCAAAATGAAGTGGAAAGATAACTATTCTTACTTTCCCTTATTATAAACTGTCAAATGCATATTAAATCCGTACAATATTTTTCAAACACAACTGCCAAGTACAACTGTCAATTGTAGATAAATGACAGTTTTTATTTTCTGTTAAGCTTCCCTGCCTGCGAAATAAAAAATGGATTTGTAACGGAAATTAAATGAAGATGTCATGCTCTACAAAACCCACACACAGCATCAGATCATCGCAATAAATACATGAAAGTAAATTGAAAATATTTTTTGCAGAATAAAATTCGCATTTTCTACTAGAAACACACGTGAAAATGTTAAATATAAAATTTTATGATGATCTGGGTGGGAGTCGATTTTTTGTTTCAAAAATTGTATTACAATTTTGTTGTATATATTTTTAGAAATATGTCTTTGAAATACTCAAATATTCAATGAATAAAATAAAGATTTAAGGAGGTAAGGGGAAATAATAGAAAAACATGAAATTTACATTGACATTTAAAAATTGCAATTCTAATAAATAAAAACCTATTTAAAGAATTTGGTGTATAGAATTATCTGAAAATTATGGATAAAAATATTGAAATTGCAGTTAAATAAGATTTACTAAAATTACTTAAGGATAAAATTGTTGAAATTTCACTATAAATAGATGTGCTGATATTACTGTTAATACAGAGGAAATTGCAGTAATTTTTTTTGCTTTTAAAAATAAACTAACAAATGCCGTAAAGTCAGAACATTGTAGTTAAAATAACCCGCTAACTAGAAACAATCTTAAAATACACTCATAGAAATAAAAATGTAAAAATAACTGAAAAAAAGCTACTAAAAATGAGGTAAAAATGGCCTTGCAGAAAAAACTGCTGGAATTAGGAAATTATTTTGCTAAATACTAGTTAAATAAGAACAACAAAAATAAAACTTAATTTTACAGAATTTTAGTTACATTTGAGTTTATTTTTAGTTAACTGAAAATGACAAATTATACTGTAAAATCTGCAGAAAATTTTGCTAAATATTAGTAGACCAAAAATAGCGAAAACATTTTGTTATTTTTAAGTTAAATTTAGTTGAATGAAAATAGCAGTCTATCCTGCTAAAATCAACAGAAATATTTGTGTAAAAATAGTGAAATGCTTCAGAAGGCTAGATTTCCATTTGCATTAAAAAATCGAAAAAAAACGTTTCAAAACTTTAAATTTTTTCGTGATTTTTTAGCTAATTATTTAGCAAAATTTTTTGCTGATTTTAGCAAGCTAAGTTGTTATTTTCTATTAACTAACATTTAACTACCGATATCAAGGAGTTCCTCAAGACTGCCGCAGAGCGTTTGAAACAATTGTCCATCACATTTTTTGCAATAACTTTTTTAAAAACCACTCAAATTGGAAGTGCGAAAAATTATTGTGAAAACTTTTCAGAACCACCCTAAGTTGACATATAAAAAAATAACTTGGGAACTAAAAGTTGGCCCAAATAGTTTCAGAAAAAAAGAGTATCTGTGACCAGAATAAGTCGAATAAAATCAGTACCATATTGAAGAAGAATCCCAATATTTTAGGGAGAATAGTCACTCAAAAAGTGGATTGTTTTTTGATTTTTTAAAGCAAAACAGCGCGCTGCAACGTGACAAAAAATTTAAAAAAAGTTTTTTTTTGACAATTCAATTGCAATATACCCAACAAAATCTTTCATTACGAAATAAGTGGTTATATAATAGAAATTCATAGCTCCGCACAACTTATTTTTTGGCGTCTAAACTCAGTATTTTTGTTTGGCGTGGTCGTTTTTATAAGTAGTCACGCTTACCCGCTCGCTTACAAAAAAAAGTAGTTATGAGATTTTGAATAATAAGTGGTTACACACATGCTTACAAAAAGTTGAATTATAAGTGGTTACCCAATTGCTTACTTGATTCTTAAAAATAAGGAGTTTAGCAAATACTATTAGCTTAAGGAAATACATTCAGAAAAATTTAAGTTTTCTCTAGTGTGTAATTTTAGGACTTGTCATAAAAATTGAAACATAAAATATATTTACATATAATAAATAAAAATGTAGAAAATTTAACTGTGTAAAAGTACTTATTTAAACTATTACGAGTAAGTCATTATTTTATATTTAGAAACAATGAATACAATAGGCCGTTATTAGGAAGTCATTATTTTATATTATAAAATAATGCAAAAGGCAATGATATATCATTTTTGGTAATGCAGATAGTAATGAGGTGTCATTGCCAATATTTTGCTGCAAATTTATATCTTACACTGACGACCGCATGATTGTGTTGGAACCGAATTTGGTAGGGACAAAAAATTTTTTTTCTAGGTTTAACGCGCTGTATACAAATTCCAGCAAAAAAAGAGATGCCAAAGCAGTAGAAAAAAGAACTACAATTGGTTATCTAGATGTACTTCTTTTCTTTTTTTTGGGTTGTCATAGGAGGACGAGTGCAAAGGAAGCTCTTTTTCATCGATTAAAAGTTAAAAAAAAATATTCGCAAAAAAAATCATATTTTTTTTTATTTTTTTTTATTGCCGCCACCGGGTATCGAACTTGCGGCCTCAATAATGCTAGTCTAGATCTCCACCGCTGAGCTAGTATTTAATATGAAAGTTGACTAACATAAAAACACCACTTTGTCATTGCGAAATTTTGTGCTTCAATAAAAGTACTTATTAAACAAGAGTTGACTAACATAAAAACACCACTTTGTCATTGCGAAATTTTGTGCTTCAATAAAAGTACTTATTAAACAAGAGTTTTAAACAAATTAATTATAAATATAGAAAAAAAAAATATTGGGCCCTCCAGGAATCGAACCCGCGATCATCTGTTTAGAAATACCAAATGATACCAAACTCACTTTTTAGGATCACTTTTAGAGAAGTTATGCTTTAAAAGCAATACTTAACCCTTTCAGACCCAGCATACACGATTGGGAGATGTAATGTTTTCTCTTAAAATTACAAATATATTCAATACGAACAGGTTTATTTAGATAAAAAATTTCAATTATACTTCTACCTAAATTATATTTAATTGATTAGGAAATTTTAATAGTTTTAATACCATTTCACCTTAAAGTTATAAAATCAATAAATTTTTGCAAGCTGCTTGGGTCTGAAAGGCTGTAAAGATATACTTTGGAAGTAATGAAAAAAGTGATTTTTTGAAGTGATTCTGTATGGTTCAGTATTCTAAAAAAAGCAGTAAAAATACACTAACGAATACTTGTGAAGCCGTGAAAGAAGTTTGTAAAGCATTACTGCCGATTTTTTTGCTGGGAATGTCCTCAGAAACAATGAAGTCTGTTACTCCAAAAGACCAGAATAGTCACCATACTTTGTATTACTGCAAGTGAAGAGGCTAGACTTGTTCATTTCGCCCATTTAGATTTATTAAACAAGTCCGTTTAACCAGTTCGCCAACTTCTTTAATCGTTCATGTAACTCTATTAGTTACACACAAGTTTGTTTCACAATTCAAAATTGAATAGAAAAACTAAACATTTTATTAAAATTTTTATCGAAAGGAACCATAAACGGTTTGCCCAAGTCTAAAAGGGGGCTCTTATGATGTTAATCAAATATTTAAATGTACGGCAAATCAAACTAATCTAGACTCCAGGTCTTAACTCTTTATCCCTAACAAAAATTATTACTTCATCTCATAATGTAAATTTTCACTTCATCTGCACTGCAGATATAACACTTCTTGACAGTGAAACAATTTGAAACCTCTAGTCTTAACGTAAACCTCTAATTCTAAAACTAACTCGAAAAATGTACAACAAACCCCGAAGAAGAATAAAGATGAGGTTCTAAAAAACTACATCTTAAACGGAGTGTATTAAATGTGTTTGTTAATGAATGTAAATTTTTATTTTCAAATATTTTAAAGTATGAATACAATAAAAAATCAAACTACACTCATAAAAATATATCTGTAAAAATAGCAGAAAAAATTACTAAAAATTAGTTAAAAATGATGCTGCAGAAAAAAACTGCTAAATTTAGCAGATTTTTTTGCTAAATACTAGTAAAATAAGAACAGAAAATTAAAACTGGTAAATTTACAGAATTTTAGTTATATTTAAGCTAACTTTTAGTTAATTGAAAATAACAAATTGTACTGTAAAATCTGCAGAAAATTTTGCTAAATATTAGTGCACTAAAAATAGCAAAAATAAACTGTTATATCTACAAAATTTTTGCTATTTTTAAGCTACATTTAGTTGAATGCAAATAGCAGTCTATATTGCTAAAAATCAATTTGCTGAAAAATTGTAAACTGCTATTTTCAAAAAGCTCGATTTTTATTTGCATTAAAAAAAAATCGAAAATGAAAATTTTTTTTTGAGTTTTTAGGCTACTAATCATTCAGCAAAGTCTTTTGCTGATTTTAGCAGGTTAATTTGCTATTTTCTATTAACAAAAATTTAACTCAAATATAACTAAAATTCTGTACAATTAACAGTTTTATTTTTGCTGTTCCTATATTACTAATATATAGCAAATATAATCTGCTAATTTAGCAGTTTTTTTCTGCAGCATCATTTTTAACTAATTTTTAGTAGTTTTAACTAAATTGTTTACGGACTTTTTTCTATTAGTGTATGTTTAAAATTAAAAAAAAAATAAAAATAAACCTTTCAAATATTATTTAGAATTTATCTATTTTATCTTAATTTAAAAAAAAAATAGAGCTGACATTTAAAACATTTAGAAAAGCCCCATAAAATTTGACAGCAAGTCTACACAAAAATAAACTAACGTTAAAAACTACAATTTTCTAAAATTTAGGTCATATTTTAGACAATAACTATGTAAAAAATAAGCTCTAAATCAGATTTGTGTAAAATGCATTAGGTACCTATACTCAGCATATAGTTTGAACTGCATCAAAGGCCTATTATATACAATAGTTACATATAATATATATTAAAAAGGATACAAAAGAAACGAAAAAATGCTTTTTGTGTGGCATTAAAAGCGAAAAAAATACAATACTAAAAAAAGTGCAGTCTATTTGACTGTATTTTTGTGGGGAAAATTTAGGTCAATTTAGGTTAAAGATTTGCAGATAATATTAAAACACAAAAAAACGAACTATAACCCAGCAAAATATTGGTAATGACACCTCATTACTATCAGCATTACCAAAAATGATATATCATTACCTTCTGCATTATTTTATAATATAAAATAATGACTTCCTAATAACGGCCTATTGTATTCATTGTTTCTAAATATAAAATAATGACTTACTCGTAATATTTTAAATAAATACTTTTTACACAGTTAAATTTTATACATTTTTATTTATTATATATAAATATGTTTTATGTTTAAATTTTTATGACGAGTCCTAAAATAACACATTAGAAAAAACTTAAATTTTTCTGAATGTATTTTCTTAAGCTAATAGTATTTGCTTAACTCCTTATTTTTAAGAATCAAGTAAGCAATCGGATAACCACTTATAATTCAACTTTTTGTAAGCATGTGTGTAACCACTTATTATTCAAAATCTCATAACTACTTATTTCTCATTTTTTCGTAAGCGAGCGGGTAAGCATGACTACTTATAAAAACGACCACGCCAAACAAAAATAATGAGCTTAGACGCCAAAAAATAAGTTGTGCGGAGCTATGAATTTCTATTATATAACCACTTATTTGGTAATGAAAAATTTTGCTGGGAAACTACAAAAATAATAAAAGTTTGGTATTTGCTATAATCAAGGACGTTTGGAAAACAGAAAAAGGATATAAAAATAAATTTATGCACGAAAAAAATATCGTAATACAAAATAAAACGCTTACTACACCATTTCTAAATTTATGAAAGTAATCAATTTGATGTTTTTTTTTTATACAAAAGAATATTTTTTTAATATAAAACTCTTTTAAGTTATAAATTTAACTAAAACAAGCGGGCTAAAGCCCGCTCGATGGTTTGTATAAGTCCCCAGGTGACTGGGAACTTATACAAACCAAAGATTAAATTCGGCTGTGCCGAGTCTTTAGATACCCTCCATCCTGGTGTTTTTATTCGGGGATTCTACTAAGTACAAACAAGTATGAATTATTACCCATTTTGTATTCGGTCAATCCACTGTGCAACAAATGTGTGTGATTTTTTTCACCACTACAAGTAAATATTTCAGTTTAATCTTGTTTAATCTCAGTGCTGCCACAAGCAAGATTCAAAATTCCCAAAAGTGTAGACAAAATTACCCAAAAAATATGAAATTGTAAATGACTTCAATTAACATATTATTACAATTTGAACTCCGAAATAAGGTAATAACCTCATCAGTAAACTTAAAAAAAAAAGTGATTTGGCCATTTCAATTGTCCCATCGTTCTGGGCGTTATATTATTACAAAGAAAAGTTCCTTAAATATGCAGCATTTATGATGAACTTTTGAGTCTCATATGAATCTTCATAAAATTTAGAGAAAAAATTAACTTTAGAACAAAACACTTAAAAAGCTTGTAAATAAGAGTCAGTTATGATCACATGTGAACGATTTAAAAATAATCCTATTTTATAGTCTTTCAAAAATCAAGTTTTATTTGCGTTTTTAAATACACACAAAAAAATCTTTGGCAAGCAATTGGGAGCACTTCAACTAAAATAATGTTTTTGTGGCATACACAATATAATAAATTATTCGATAAAACTTTATTAGTTGAAATTTGCTTAATTACTTGGTAACGATTTTTTTGTGTACGTTAATAGCTTATTTGTATAACGAAAGAATTTCAAAGCATGTATAGATTAATACACTTTCCTGATGTATCGGTTTAATTCGTGGATGATCAGTCGCTGTGAATCAATTCATTAACTCGTATGAATAAAAAATAGATATTGGAATTTTTATGCAAACTTAGCAATTAGATGTTAAGTCATTCATAAGCCAAAAGTAATTACATACATTGAGGCAGGGTTGGTAGGCTCTATCGCTAAAATACTGTTATAGATTCAAATATCGATACATTTAAAATACCAGTACCGAAATTAATCAAATACCATTATTCCATTATCCTTACAACACCATTATTTTTAGTTTAAAATTTTTGTAATTCCACGTCGTAATTGTGAATTTTACATACACTTAGTTAATAAATTTATTTTACTTTACTTTGTTTTTTCATAAAAAAAATTTGCGGAATGCACCGAAATACCGCTTATCTTAAAATACCATTATCGAAATAATTGCAATACAGTTAACCTTAAAATACCGTTATCGAAATACAATTATCCTTAAAATGCTGTAACCGAAATAATCTATGATAGCGTTACTTACCCTCACCGATAATCGACCGTTTCTGCTACTAACAATGCTTTGAAGTAATTGCTAAGTTGTATTCATAGACCCACTATCTATTGGCTAGTTTATGATTTAAATTCTTTTTTTATGTATAATATATTTTTTTATTTACAAATTTGATAACTTTCCCAATTCATTCATTTGAATTGAAATTTAAGTGAAAAACTAAACAATTTAATAATTGCTGTCATCCATGCCCTACCCATAAAGTGGCAACACTGCTTATGTTATTCATATAGATGTGTGCAGACCTTTAAAAATATAATTCCTTAATTCGTATTTTAAATCTCAATTTTGCAATAAGTTGATCTCAGTGAATTTTTTTTACCCCGATGTAGTACTTTTCAAGCTGTTAAAAAAAAAATCCGCGGAAAGACCTCTGTAGGGAGTTTATTTCTGTGAAAAGTTTGGAAATGGACTTAGCTAAATATATCTAAGTCATTTATAGTCAGATTGGAACAATATATATATATCATTGAAAGATAATAAAAATATCTTATGGACGACATTTTTTTTTGTTTGTTTACCCATTACCGGCGAATGAGATTTATTTTTAAGATTTTTTAAAATAAACCGTTTTTATAAAAACCACCGTATACTACCACATAATTTTTTACTTATTAATATATTCTCAAGATTAAAAACTTTTAAGATGTAGTTCAAATTTTATCACTTCAAACACCGAAGATATTAGAAGTCAAGCCTATCTAGATATCAAATAAAATCTTTTCGTCTTGATAACATTCTAATAAGCACAATTTTTGTTCTTATATAGGATTTTTATGGAATAAAAACATTAAAAAACAAAAAAATTAAAATTCCTACGCCGAATCATAATGGGTCAACAAAAAAAAATGCTATCCTAAAGATATTTTTATTACCTTTTCAATGGTGTACATATTGTTCCAACCCTATCATAAATGAAGAAAATATAGTTAAGTTCATTTTTAAACTTTAAACCGAAGTAACTCCCCATACTGGCTTTTCGCTGAAAAAAAATTTCTTCGGGCCCCCAAAAGAGAGTTATATCCGTAGTAAAAATTTAGAATCAATCGGTGAGGTGCCTCTAAAGTCAACATACGTCCAAATTATTCAATATAATCGAAATTGAATTAACACAAATAGGAACAAATCTTATCTCACTTTATTCAATGATTTAAAGGCATTATGAATTATTCAGTAATTTATAAAATGAATCCAATTTTATGCATATAAATTCAAAAAAAGAATTAACTCTTTCAAGGTCTGGGTGTGTATGTTTGTATTTTTTTCTTATTCAGTAACAACAACAACACACAGTTAATATATTTTTCATGTTAATATGGAAAATTCTAGAGGTGCTTCTACATTTTCTTTCATAACTTTTAAACGTCTGGACCAAATATGCCCATTTCCAATAGCAAACTGCTTAAGAAATTGGACCAAAATTTTGACTAAAAATTAACATCCTAGCACAACTATTTTGAGCGTGATCGTGATTTCAACAGACAGACAGACAGACAGACAGACAGACGGACACGGCTATATCGGTTTCGCTATTGATAACGATCAGGAATATATATTTTTTTTATGTACCAGATTTTTTTTTCGATGAGTTACAAACGGAATGACAAAATGATATATACCCTCCTGCACAGTGGGATGGAGGGTATAAAAAACGTACGGTTTCGAAGGACCAACATTTAATTCATTGCATAGAAAAAATTAAATTTCAAACACATTATTCATTTCCAATTGGACAATTTTAAAATTTAGGCGATTACCGATTGAAAGGGCCATTGTTAGGTTTTTCTACATTTCATAAATGGAAACAGTGAAGAGACTCTGAGAAAACAAATGAGATAAAACTGCTAAAAATAGTAAGCTTCACAAAATTTCTAACAAATTACATATTTTAGTATTCTCGAAGTGAGTTACGTGCTTTTTTTGACCTTAATGATAACAACTATTTAAAGTTGTTATGAGTATTTAAATTCTTTAGATATATTACAATGTAATTTATTACATAAAATACAACATTTTGTGAGTAAAGAAATTAAACATTTCTCTTTGGGCCCCTTAACAAATTTATCCAATAGTAAACACCTTCAATATGATTCGACATTTTAAAGTACATATTAAAACATAATTTTCAATTGTATAATTTTAAAAATTAAATTTCAGATAAAATAGAAATAAGCAAAGGGTAATTTTCAGGTAATTCTAAATTTCATTATTGGAAACAGTGAATAGATACTGAGAAAAAACAAACACATTACGTGAGGGTTGTAAAATTACTAAATAAAAAAGTACGATTCACAAAATTTCTAACAAATTACATATTTTGCTATTCTCGAAGTGAATTACGTGCTTTTTTGACCTTAATGTTAACAACTATTTTAAGTTTTATGTCTATTAGAATTCTACAGATGTATTACAATAATGTAATTTATTACATAAAATACAACCTTTTGAGAATAAGAAAATTAAATATTTTTATTTGGGCCCCTTAACAAATTCATCTTCATAATACAGTACAGTTAGTTTAGGCCATCAAAAAAACTAAAAAATTACTACTAAAATATAGTTACTCACAAAATTGGACGAATAATTTTGGATATAGAATAAAAACTGTGACAACACTTCGGTATTCGGTAAATTTTTTCTTTAAAATATAAGTCTAAGAAAACCAACTGTACTTATTGCGTATAAGTAATATGGAATTAGAAGAAATATTAAGCATACACACCAGAAAATGTTTACTACAAGCTGAAAGAAATTGCCCTGCTGGAAACATATTTTCTGATAATATAAAAATATATTTGCTGTGTTTCTAATATAATATTTTTGCTTGCAAATATATCTTCATATGAAATACATCTACCGGCAAACATATGTATATTTATCATTATTATGTTTGCATTCCACAAACATGATAGTGATAAAATAAAATTAAATGGGAAAATCTTCGAAATAAACAAAATTTTATCAAAGAAAGTGGCTAAAAATTGATAATTCATCATTTATCATTAGTTTTAAAGGCAATTTTTTGTAAGAAATTTGACATAGAGGAAACTTGGGATTCTTACAATTTTTTTGTGTATTTCTAAACTGTTTGCTTAATTTTGACCATAACTATTATGCTAAATGATACGTAGCAATTGAAACTATGTAGAATGATAAAAAGTGTGAGTTGCATAAATAAACAAATTATTTATTTGACAATGCTGCAGCAATAAATGTTAAAAACCTGAAGCTGCATTTGAACGGCACTAAGGTAAAGAATACCGAATGACTTAGCATTTCCACTATAATAAACGACAAATGAAAATGACAAGACAAAATGAAATGAAATGTACTCGTAGTTTTATGCTGTGTGAATAAATGATGAATAACATGACATAAATTTGTAATTGTTGACAAAACGTTGCAGGTAACTTTTTTTTACTGTTAAGGCAAAACTTTTTCCATTCATTTAACTTTACGTTGTTTGCAAAAATAATTACGGTATTGGAAAAAAAAATACAAAGATACATTTTACGTGTTGGGATTAAAAAGGACTGATTAAAACTGGAAGTTGACTATTTAATGACTAACGATAGCAACTTAAATTTTTAAACTTTAAAACCTACAATTGACCTTTAAAACAGGAGTCTTAAAGACATGCGATAAAACATCAGATTCATGCACAGATAATGTGCACAGAAAAAATTGTTGCCAATAAAATTTCAATGAATGTCCAGTTAGCTACTAACTAGGACTTTAACTGCCGGATAAATTGTAACTGGACATTCAGTAATCGGGCCTTAATATGCGTTGCGTAAAGTCAAATTATTTTGTATTATTAATATTTTTTCTTCTATTACAGATATAAAAATTACAAAAGTGTGTCTCAAATCAGTCAAAAACATAAGAAAATTAATAAATATTTATTATTTATATTTTTAATAGCACACATTTTAATAAAACTTTACAAAAAAAATTTAATTGATATAACGATTTTCTTAATTGGTCCGAATTCAAATTAAATTTTTAATTGTATTTATAAATACTTTAATTGAAAATCGGTTTTAATTTTTTCTGTGTAACTCATGTATAAAATCTTTTTCGGATTGTATAATTTCTTCAAATTTGAATCGATTTCATAATAACTGTGTTTTGGTGTTTCAAAAAACACAGTTATTATGGACAAAAAACACTTTTGCCCGTTAATTATCAACGTTCAAAAGTCAACGTTCATACATTCTTCGCGTTACTTCCAAGAAAGTTTTGGCGTTAAACGTACGATTATAACGCAAATATTATAAACATTAGATGCTTAAAATTTGTTTTATCTCTAACATTTTATCATAGATATGCCTTTAATACTTAACGTTGATAAGTAAGATTAAGAATGTTTGAATTTAAGACTATGATATTTAGAGACACCCTGCCATTAAAAACACAATAACTTTTTCCACCTTTGCCAAATACATGCATCCATATATATCCATACATGTGCATTAACGAAATTTGAGGTAATATCTGCACCGGATAGCAACAGAAACAAATACTGGTTGCCGTTTTCGTACCACTACAACCCTGATTTTCATTTCAATTCCAGTTGTTTTTTGAAAAATAACGGTTACAGTATTTTAACTGGTTACGATTTTTTAATTGGGCGTTATGGTATTCATCCATGAAATTATCTTACCAAATTAATGATTAAAAATTGGTATTTAACAAAGTACAATATTAAATAGGAATAACATCTGTTTGGTGGCCTTGCATATTTCTTTTGAATACTGCTACTTGTGTTTACTTAACTGTACATTAGGGTGGTAATTTCGCCCATTAACGTACAATAACTATTGGGGTACAAATAGTTATTGTATAAATAGTATAACATGTACAAAGTTTATTTTTTTTTTCAGGGAGTAACTTCTTAGCGTTGCACATTGGGGCAGATTAAGGTAAATCTTAAAAGAAATTCAATTTTTGAAATCGCGAACAAAGCTATATGCAGTTAAGCATATTTTGTGATAACTAACTTTTTCATTTCGCTTATTAAATAATTAGAAATTTGAGCTACTGTGTTATTTAATAAATTTGAGAAAAGTGTATACATGAGAAAAAAATCTGCATTCTATTTAAGAATTTTTACATTATTTCAATGAAGTTTCGCTGGAATTCATCCATTGAAACTGTTCATTAAATTAAAACAGTTTTTCAAAAAATTTTATGAAAAATTCCATATTATTCATTAAAAAATTCATGCACCCAATGGAAAAGTCTCATTAAAAATGGTTGCATAAAAATTATGTGGCTTTTTCATAAAATGTAGGAAAACTTTATTAGTTTATAAAAAAAACTTCATTAGTTTAATGAAAAATTTTTTTAAAATTCGTTCAAGAAAATTCTTTCTGTGTAAAAGTAAATTGTTGGTGACTGCATATGGGGCACATTTGGGATATTACGCAGGGTAGTCCTAAAGAAAATAAATACAGTGAAATCTTCCAATAACAGATAATCTAAATCCCCTCTTTAACGAACAATGTTGTGGATAGGGAATTAACAGCAAAAATAATTCTCATTCCTGAAGGCGTTCTTAACCCTTTTCTGCATGACGTTACATATGTATATGTAACGAATAGTTTGACTGGATGCAGCAGCTAATTTTAGTATTCAAGACATATTTTTATTAAATACGGTAAAATAACATCTCTATTTTAAAATGATAATGTTTTTAGAATATTGCCTTTTTCGTAATGAGAAAATTGTTGAATGTGTCCCATGGGGGGAGAAGGAGGGGGAGTTTTTGCCGTTTCGGATTACTTTGAAAAAGAACACAATAATTGGAATTTTAAGCCCTAAAATGAAAGCTAAGTTATGTAAATCTTTAAATTAAAAACAATTTTTAAATCAAATTTAAAAAATTCAAACTGCCAGCTCCTACATCCCATGTAAAAATCGAAATATATATGTGTATGGAGAAGTAGATGTCCGATGTCCGGTTCGATGTACGGTCCGATACGGCTTGGGACTCCCAGTCCCCTTTCCGTCATTGATACGGATATCTTATATCTAAATTCTTCGGAAATTTTATTGTTTTGCCACAATGTGCGGTGTTTTACACAAATAACTAAAACAGCAAAATTACCGTTGCATGCTTCAAGATTTCAAGAAAAACTTAACACATTTGGATTTAAGCCAAAAAAGCAAATGTCGTCATAAAATGAAAAAAAAAAATGCCTCATGGAATAGAGGACAAAAAGAATACACTTGTTGTAAACCAAATATAAACATAAATGTTTTATAAGGTTAAAGCGGATTTAATATACCCTGCTATCAAATATCTTTAAATCTTTAAAGAATTTGATCAACTTTAGTCTTCAATTTACTTAATAATCTTGAATTGTAATTTATCTTACCATAGTAACAGTTAGAATCTCTCTATATCTAAATGGCTTCTAAAAAAATTTAATGAATTGAATATTTACCTAGAAAGATAAGAAAAAAGTAATAAAAAAATTAAAATGTGTTGAAATAAGAAACAAAATTTTTAAACTATAGATTGAATTAAAAAAATGTTAATAAAATCAGGTGACTCCTGAAAATTGCTATTAAAAAGGTATACACTGCAATTATACAAATTATTTCAACCTGTTAAAAGCAACTTAAAACCATTTATTTTATCGCTAGATTGTTGGAAAATGGTACTTAAAAGAGTTTTTTACTCAAAAATTTCTTTAATATGTTCATAAAAAGTGTTGCAAACTTAAATAATCAAAAATTTTACGATTAAGCTACATTCACAGTGATGGAGTACACCACTCTGCAGAGTGGAGTGTACTAAAATAGAGATGGCATGATACAAAAAATATGTAAGTGCGAAAAAGAAAGGAACAAAATCCACTCTCTAGAGTGGAGTACTCCATCACTGTGAATGTAGCTTTAAGCTTTAAATAATGAATCCCGATTTTCATTGAATTAATATTAGTATTTAAAATACTCAATAGAGGGCATTGTGCGGAAAAAAGTACATACCCATATTTGATTGAAATGTGCATTTTTAAGAAAGTGTTTCTTTACTAAAATCGTTTAAGAAGTTGTTTTTTATAATAAAACAATATCAATATGCGAATTTTACAATATTTTTCAACATAAAACCAATTTTTAGAAATTATATTACGGCTGATAAAAAATCGCTAGATCTTTGGCTAATAGCTACAGGACAATTTTTCCCACTATAGGCGAAATAAAATCGCTAGATCTGACGAGAAAATCGCCGTTATGGCAACACTGTTCTTATGGCTGAATTTTTTGATACAAATTAAGAAGAGGGTGACTTAACAGAGGTAGGGAGACTTGGTACCTCTTTTAAATTATATGCTCATTGCTTTTGTCAAACGCAAATAGCTAAAATGTTAAAATAAATTTATTTGAATAGCATCACATCTTCTCATGTAAAAGGAGGATTTTCTTAAGTCGACTTAATTTTAATAATATAATAATTTTAATAATTACAATTATTAAAAACAAAAACAAATTACAATATCAAATAACTAAAAACTTTTACAGTTACTATTGCATTGCATTTATTCTTTCTTATTAGTTTTTTTATAATTCATTTTTAGAAAAAACAATTGACAAAGTTTTATTTTTTCATAAATTGACGATAGTTGGCATATAGTAATATTATTACTGATAAAAATAAATGCATCCTGTGGTATATTATTAAAATTTATTAACTCAATACGGACACGCCGTAGATCCGCTAGACAATTTTCAACCAAACTTTGAAGGTATATAGGCCAATGCTTTATTAAGAAATTTTTGCAATTATTTTTACCTTATAGTGACCTCTAGTGGAAATATTGGCAACCAAAAATATTGATACACAGAAATAATTTACAAAATTCTGTTTGTATTATTAAACATCTTTATCATACCGTTTATGTAAATACAACGAAAAAATTTTTTAAATAGGTACCATCAATGGAAATTGTAAATACAAAAAAGATTAAATTTTTTTGTAATTTTGAATTTTTATTTTTAAATAATTTTTATGTGGAAAATAACAACTTACAAACATGTCAATCAAACAACTGTTTTAAATCGAATTTCAATTAAAAAAAAGGTGTTTGTGTTTCCAAATTCCATTGTTGCTACATACTTTTTTTCCTGTGTAGGATATGAATACTAGAAATTTAAAAAATTTTAATCTTGTATATTTTTAAAGGATAAATCTTTATTCCAAAACACACGAATTTTTTTTAATGGAGGTTTTCGAAAATTTTTTAAATTGTCATATCCCATGTGAAAATCGAAATATATATGAACATACATGATCATACATTCAATAGTATATGATCATGCATGGGCATACATGATCATATACGTCAATACGTAGTACAATGTATGACCATACATCATCCCATATATTTCCATATATCTTCGGATCCGAAATTTGAGGGTATATGGCCGTACATGTTCATATATGACCATATATGCTCACATATGATTCATGTATGTTCATATATGATCATATATGACTATATACCTCCATATACCCTCAAATTTCGGATCCAAAGATATATGGAAATATATGAGATGATGTATGGTCATACATTGAATTATGTATGGACGTATATGATCATGTATACCCATGCATGATCATATACTAGTGCATGTATGATCATGTATGTTCATATATATTTCGATTTTCACATGGGATGGCAACCCTGGTATTAATATTTTTATAATTGTAGTAGGATTTTAATAAAAACTAACCACTATTTATGTGTTGGGTGAAAACGGAATAAATTCTAGCATTCTTTCGATTTTATACATTTGAAAAATATTTTTATAAATTATATACAACTGACGAACTAATTTCTAGCACAGAAATAAAGTTCCGTTTTTTTTCTCATCAGCATATGGGTCAAAGATATAAAAGTTTGATTTTTTTTTTGTATTTTTAATAATTTAACAAAAGAACAAGTCCTATCAAAAAAAGTCAAAAATAGATTTTGTTAAACAAATATTTGGCAACTCTGGATAAAATATTTCTACTTATGATTGTAGTTAAGATAATATGCTATTTTATGGTTTTTAAATTTCTGAATTATTTATTATAAGTACTGGGTTTAAAATGGAACAGTGTGTCCAAAATGAGTTAAAAAAGTGACAGATTATTGGAAATAATTTATTTTGCGATAACAATTTTCATTTGCAAACTATTTTATAAGTTAATATGAGTAATTTTAAAATGTTACATAGGCAGCCACATATGTATAATACAACTTACGAGGGCAGTTCGAAATGTTCTTATCCCAACAATGAAAAACAAGAGCTAGATTTTTAAAATTATTTTATTTTTGAATATAATCTCCTGAAACTTCAATACACTAAGTCCAACGTTTTTCTAGCAATTCTATCACTTGATTAAAATAATTATCCTGAAGCTCCTCAAAATAATCGTTTACAGCTGCCATTGCATCTTTATTCTAGGTAAAACGTTTGCCAGCAAGGAATTTCTTTAGATTTTTGAACAGGTAGAAGTCAGAGGGAGCTAAATCAGATAAATGATGAGAAATGAGAAATTTTCATTCGAATGCGATTTTGCTCAACTGTTAACAAATGCAGCACCCATCTTGCAGAAAGCTTTTTCATCTGTAATTCTTGATGCTAAATAAAATGTACTCGATCATTTGAGATGCCTATGGCATTACATATTTCACGCACTTTTACTCGTCGATCTTATAATACCATATCATGGACTTTAGCTATGATTTCTGGCGTTGTTGCAGTTTTTGGACGTTCACTTCGTGGTTCATTTTCAATGCTTGTACGACCACGTTTAAATTCAGCAATCCAATTTTTTACTGTTGCATATGAAGGAGCACTTTTATCTAAAACATTCACCATATCATTATGAATTTCTTGTAATATTTAAATATTTAATCACACCACGAATTTCTATTTTTCCATTGCAAAAAAAATCACTGCAGCGCCTTTTTTGAACACCTGTTACTATACGAATGAGTTGACAGATCAACATGAAATTTAACATGTGTTCATATGACGGATGGAAGTTTCCATTATACAAAGCTTTTTGCTGTTTATACCGCCATCTCTATGTCAGGTTAATAACATTTCATACTACCCTCGTACTATTGATTTATGCACACAAAAAATCTTAAAGGATATAAATCAGGATATCCCCTTAAATAGGGCAAAATCAAATAAAACAACAAATTTAGTATAAGTACTATCAATTTATCTTAAGACCACCAGACAGCTGCTGATTATAACCATCATTTATAAGAAGAATAATATGATTTATAGTCATTTGTAACTGACTGATGCTACTGCTGTGGCTCTATACTGTCGTGGAACAAGTAATAAAAAAAATATGTACTTCATTCATTAATAAGAGAAAATCTCTTTTCTTAATAAACTTTTTTAATTTTTGCCTATTCCTAGCAAAGACAGAGTTAGTAAACAAATGAGATGGAAAAGTGACAACTTTTAATTCGTGATTAAAAAACGAATTTTTTAAGTTAAAATTATAAAAATTCGAAATAAAGAGTTATTTATTTCAAATAAGGAAATTTACTTTTACTTTTTACATGCCTTTTAACAAGCAAAACTAGCAAGAGCCAAAAACTAGATAATTTATAATATACGGATCAGATCAATAAACCCTTGACTTTTTTAACATCCCTCGTAGCTAATTAAAAATCAACACTGCTCCCGGCAAGCATACAACCTCGTGCATTTTTCTAAAAAAATGAATTTGTGTAAAAAACCCAGCAAAAAAAGAGATTCTGAAGCAGTAGAAAAAGCACTACAATTGATGATATAGATCTAATTCTTTCTTAAAATAAACACTAATAATTTTAACATTGAGTTGTCATAGGAGAGGAGTACGCCCACTTAAACATTTTTTCAGTACTTTTTGAACGAGTGCAAAGGAAGCTCTTTTTCACCAATTCAAAATTAAAAAAAAAATTCTTCGCAAAAAAACTTATATTTTTTTTATTTTACAAAAGTTTTTTTATTGCCGCCACCGGGTATCGAACTTGCGACCTCACGACTGTTAGTATATCGCTCTACCGCTGAGCTATCTTTGATATGAAAGTTGACTGGCATAAAAACACCACTTTGTTACTGTGAGATATTGTTCCTTATTCTCTTCAATAAAAGTACTTATTAAACAAGTGTAAAAGGTGCACTCCAATTGAATATTGTTTTCAGTACTATTTTTACAGGTGCATAAAAAGCAATTTCTAATAATTTTTTTTATATGTACATATTTTTAAAAATTAAAAAATATTGAATTTAAACAAGTTAATTATAAATATTAAAACAAAAATTATTAAAATAAAAAAAATTAAAAAAAAAATAAAAAAATCTTGGTCCCACCGGGAATCGAGCCCAAATGATACCAAAATCACTTTTTACGATCACTTTTAGAGCAATTACTTTTTAGAAGCAATACTTAAGTGATTTTTTGGAAGTTGTTCAAAAGTAATTCTAAAAACGCTGAAAAATATAGTAACAGATACTTTGGAAGCAATGAAAGAAGTGATTTTTTTGAAGTTGTGCAGAATTACTCTAAAAGAGCTGTAAAAATACACTAACGGATACTTGTTAAGTAGTGAAAGAAGTAGTTTGTAAAGCGATACTTCCAATTTTTTTTGCTGGGAAAAGAATAGGGAAGACTTTATGCGGCGTTTTATAACAGTGGATGACACATGGATCGATTACAACACACCGGAGTCCACGAATCGACGCCGAAGAATGCCAATGTGGGTTTATCGGTTAACAAGGCAGTTTTCTCGACAGGAATAACAATAAATCGTGAATATCATGCCAAGTTATTGGACCGATGCAAAGACGATTTGAAAAAAAACTGCATTTGGCCAAGACAGAAGTGCTTTTTCATAAGGACAATGAAAGGGTGCATATGTGTCTAGTGTACTTAGGATTTTGATTCCGGTGACTATTTTCTATTTCCAAACCTACATCAATGGCTCGGCGGAAAGAGATTTAGCTCCAACGATGAAATCAGTCCTATTATTTGGAAGAAATAACAAAATTGAAATAAATTATTTTATTGCTAAAAAAAAAACTCTTTTATTCAAAACGTCACGGATTTAAACAAACACAAATCCAAAATATATAATTTGAAAACTAATCTAAAATACAAATAATATTCCCAGTTAAAAATCATTACAATATCCCAGCAAAAACAGAGACGTCAAAGCAGTAGAAATATCACTACAATTGATGATCTAGATGTACTTCTTAACATAAACACTAATGATTTTAACATTGAGTTGTCATATGAGAGGAGTACTCCCACTTTAACACTTTTTCAGTACTTATTGAACGAGTGCAAATGAAATTTTTTCAGCAATTAAAAGTTAAAAAAAGTTATATTTTTTTTTATTTTACAAAAGCCGTTTTATTGCCGCCACCGGGTTCGAACTTGCGACCTCATGATTAAAAAATTATGAAAAATTAAAAAATATTGATTTTAAACAAATTAATTATAAATATTAAAAACAAAAATAAATCAAAAAAATAAAATAAAAAAAATTAGAAACATATTGGTCCCTCCATGAACTGAACCCGCGATCATCTGTTTAGAAATACCAAATGATACCAACATCACTTTTTAGGATCACTTTTAGAGCAATTATGCTTTAGGAGCAATACTTAAGTGATATTTGGGATGCTGTTTAGAATTACTTCTAAAAAAGCTGTAAAAATATACTAACGGATACTTTGGAAGCAATGCAAGAAGTGATTTTTTTAAGTTGTTCAGAATTGCTTCTAAAAAAGCAGTAAAAATACACTTACGGATACTTTTGAAGCAATGAAAAGTGGTTTGTAAAACACGACTTCCAATATTTTTTGCTGGGTATTGATACAATACTTTAAATATATTTAGTAAACTGTTGCATATAACTTTAAACTACTTTTTATTTTATATCCATTTTCGTACAGTTTCTTTGAAACAAACGTGAAAAATGCAAGAAAAAAGAAAACTGGGTCCATTTTTGTTCCAACCCGTTTATACATTTTTATTGAAAACATACAATTGAAATGGCATTCGAAAATATAAAATTTTAGTATGAAATTGATATGTTTCGAAGAACAAATTAAGTATGTGATGACAAAAATCGCGGTTAATACAATAAAATTTCGTTGAAAACAATACAGTTACCTCGATTCAAAAGTCAAGAAATTCATAACAAATCACAGATATAAATCTGTGCTAATTTTTCAATATGGTCTATTTCTAATGGGGAGTGAGTGACTCAATTGCCTTACACTACAACATCTCTGTTATATTTCTAATGACTTGAGTTATATTGATTACAAACTACCACCACAAAATTAAACTAGAGTAGAGAAGTTAAAATAAGCTGTAATGATTATTAGTTAAGCACTTAAGTATACAAAATGTACATAAAGCTGCTATAGACATGTACTTCCAGCTAAAATTGCTACTACTTAAATGGCATGTTATGGTTTATTTTAATAACAAACCCATACTTTATATCTGTGGCAATGTGGCATAAAAGCCTATATTGATATAATCAAAAACACATTAATTAGTTTTTTTATAAATATCCTAATTAAAACACATATTTAAGTCTTCTCATTTTCAATTAGTTAAAAAAATATATATCTGACAAAAAGTAAAAAAATATATATTTATCAGAGACCCAAAATAACTGTTCTATTTCTGAAAAAGTCACCACCCAAATTTATTTAATTATAATACTTCAATAATGCACTATATTTTATAAATCATATTGCACAAAAAAATCACAAAGTTTGGCAAAGATTTTCATTTTTTCAATTTTTATATTTTACTCTATAAATTTCTGTTGTTTTTTGATTTTTATTTTAAAACTTTTTATCAGAGACCCAAAATAACTGTTATATTTCTAAAAAAGTCACCACCCAAATTTATTTAATTATAATATTTCAATAATGCACTATATTTTATAAATCATATTGCACAAAAAAATCACAAAGCTTGGCAAAGATTTTAATTTTTTCAATTTTTATATTTTACTCTATAAATTTCTGTTGTTTTTTGATTTTTATTTTAAAACTTTTTATAAAAGTTACAGAATGATTTTTTTGAAAAAATTAAGCACTAACTTTTTTATTTGATAATAAAATAAAAATTAAAAATTGACCTAAATTGAATGCCGGAAGTTGCTGGAATATAAATATTTACTCACTTTAAATCACTGTTCAATCTTTTATTAACACTAGTTGACATCATCAGGATATTATAATTGGTGAAGTCATTGGTTCCATGGCTTTTGATTTATATTCTTAATTGTTATTTTTTGATAAAGAAAAAAAATCACAAAATAACTTTTATTATTTTTGAAAAAATAAAAATCGTGTTTGGATTGTTTTTGTTTGAATTAAAAATATAAATCAAACAGAGCAAATAAACAGAAAATTAAAAATACTCAAACAGGAAATAATTGTAAAACAATCACTTTTTTGAATAAAAGTTATAACTGTTACGTCCCTGCTTTTTATAAAAGTTACAAAATGATTTTTTTGAAAAAATTAAGCACTAACTTTTAATTTGATAATAAAATGAAAATTAAAAATTGACCTAAATTGAATGCCGGAAGTTGCTGGAATATACATATTTACTCACTTTAAATCACTGTTCAAGCTTTTATTAACACTAGTTGACATCATCAGGATATTATAATTGTTGAAGTCATTGGTTCTATGGCTTTTGATTTATATTCTTAACTGTTATTTTTTGATAAAGAAAACAAATCACAAAATAACTTTTATTATTTTTGAAAAAATAAAAATCGTGTTTGGATTGTTTTTGTTTGAATTAAAAATAAAAATCAAACAGAGCACATAAACAGAAAATTAAAAATATTCAGGGAAAAGTTACGTCCCTGATATTTATTGTTATTAAATAAAAAAATTTGGACTTTAAATGACAGATTTGCTATTTCCCATATAAAATTAAAATTTAACTGTTAAATTTTAACGGAACATTCAGTAATCGGACCTAACTAGTGATTTTAGAGAAAAAAACTTACGCTGACAAAAACAATTCATGAAATTGAATAACAAAATAATATAAACAAAAAAATAATAATAATAATTCAATTAATTTGTTTGTAAATACAATTAAATTCTAATTAAAAGAGGGTTGATTTACTATTATTTTTCTCTTGGTTCTGAATACAATTGAATTTGAACTCAAAGTGAGCTTACAATACAAATTCATTTTTTCTGCGTTAATTATTTTAAACTCTACTTTCCGACATAAATTATTATGCCGTATTCCCTCAGAAATTATTATCAACTAAAATGTATGTCGAATTGCTACTACAAGGTTTATTTATTTATACAGTGACGGACAATACAATAGAATCAATTAAAGTTTTTTCTAATTTCATCCCCGTTGCTTTTATTTTTAAAGATAAAAATAATGATTAAATTGTCCCCGAAATACTGGAAGATGGTCCAGAAAATTGTAAAAAAATTTAGTGTGGCGTTTGTTTTTAACTTTGCTACCCGTTCTAAGTAGGCGTGGCTTTTAATGAAAAATCATCGATGTCGACCTTTCATCAAATTATATAGTAAAATTTAGCGAGTACATATTGTTGAAAATTCCATAAAATTTCCTTAAAACTTGCATTAAGGGTTTTCACAAGGGGAGTACTATTTGTTGTATCGTTGTATCGTCCTAACAAAAAACAGAGTTGTTTAAAATTAAATTGAAAAAATACAACATTTGAGAATAGCACGATACAACATTTTTACGTATGTTTAGTGTCATATGTTTGAGTGTGCTAACAGATAGAAAACCGAATAGAAAATCGTTGTTAAACACAAATAAAAATTTTAACAACTCTGTTTTTTGTTAGGACGATACAACGATACAACAGATAGCACACCCCTTATGAACAACCTAATTATTTTTATTCACAAATGATGGCCAGGTTTAAAATGACAGCGGTTTAAATATGAGTAAATTTTTCTTTGTTTTTAGCGATTTTAAAATAAAGTTAACAACACTGAAATTTTAAAGCGAATGGTATTATGATATACTTACCACGATATAACAGATCAGTCAGTCTTTTTTACATTATAGTATAAAGAGCATTTCATATTAAAATTTCAGTGTTGTTAACTTTACGTGTTTCGTTACGTGTATTGTCCGTCACTGTAAATATATATATTTTTTGTAAATTATCAGTAGTGTAATTATGCGGATAATCCTGGGTGTTTTGTTAAATTGGAAACTTTCCGGAAAAGGTACAAATATTTCCAAGGGGGGAAAGATTCTATATAAACGATTCAAGTTCAAAGGAGTTTCTTATTAATTTGAACAAGAAAATTTCAGATTACAAATTGTTATCTGATATTTAAAATTTTAATTAAAATGCTTTAAAAACGTTATTTTTTATAAAGAGCAAAAAAAATAAAATGTTATTTTTCGGATAATTCACTTTTTTCTAATTTAAATAAATTACCAAAACTGTGTTAGATTATTGTGTTACACATACATACTTATTTATATGATGATTGATTGGTTTATTGTAATTTCATTGACAATAGGCTGCATTATTAACAAGGATTATATATTATATTTCCAAAACATATTGATTTCTATATTTGAACAATAATACATATTACTGGTAGCAAACATAATTATTGTAAAAAAATTCATAGAATATGTATATCGTTAAAGAACCATAAAATAATAGTAATTCAAACAAATCCCTCTTACTTTTTTTGATAAGACATCAATTTCAATCAAAAATCCATTTAAGTTATTAGAAATAAACAAAATTATAATACACTCAAGGAAAAAAGTAAGTTGGAAAAGTAAATTAGTAGTAAAATAGTATTAAAATGGAAGAAAATATCTTTAAGAAATATGTCATATTTTAAGATGCGTCGGTTTGTCAAATTCGAGTGGTTTATTAGTTTAAGATACAATGGAGAATCGAACAAGTGCACAAAGACTTATTTAAACTATTCAAAATAATCAATTATGGACTTATAAAAAAATTTTACCAGATGTACTCGTGACCAGGCAATGTGGACAAGGACCTAATAATTGAAGGAAAGCCTGAAACGAGTAAAGCAAAAGGACCCTGAAACGAAATTAAAGCCAAAAAGTTGGAGTAGTGTTGAGGGTGATTCCAAACATTTTTGGCTGTCGCATAATTTTATGACTTTTAATGTGTAAAATGCAAATTTTGCAAATTTTTTACATATATATATGTATGTGGTGCGCATAGTTCGGAGACATGGCCAAAAATGTGCCCAAACTATGCTGTATATGAGTCACAAATGTATTGATACTATGCGCTAGACCTAGGAAGAGTTTGAGGACAATCCCCAAACTAACCAAATATCTCCATACTGGACACTTGATCGAAAAACTGTCCCCGTAGCATGCGCTGTGCATACATATTTATATATGTCCTTTATTTATCTAAATTACGTAGTAAAAAAAGAGATTACACATAATATTTAAATAAAAATTTCACGAAGAACATAGGGCGTCAACGAATTCTCTCCATTTAATTCTATCTCCGGCAATTGATTTAATTTGATTCCAATACTTTGGCAATACTCCATATCAAACTTTCTCATTTGACGAAGACATTTTTTTATTCAATTTTCATATTGAATTTCTAACGTTTCAGACATGTTCTGGAACAAAATAGAACTGATTTTCTTGCCCTTGTTTGACCCCCTAACTCCCCGTGGTTACTGAAAATGAAACAGGTTGTTTTTAGAATCATTTTCTCTGTCACATATTCAAATTTCATATAAATCGGTAAGTTTAGCTTAGAATTCTTTTCTTGTTAGTACTTTTCTTGAAAGTTCTTTTTCTATACTTATTTAGGTCATTTGGTTATTAAACAATATGAAACTTAATACTTTTTTGGTTTTAGGTTTTTCAGGTCTTGTAACATGGCTAACAATATTATTAATGTGTCTTGTTTATAAAACACCTTTCTATTTTTGTATGCATCATAAAACTAAAAAGATTTCCTAATGTTTTCTTAATAAAAGTAAAATACTTTCTTTTTAAATACTTTCAACACCAAAAACAAAACGAAAAGTAAATGGCTTCAAGTTACAGTAGATAAGATAATTATATGCAGTTAAAACTTACCCAATAAGCACATAGGTTTTAAAAATTCAAGTGCTTTAAATTTTGCTTGAATTAAAGTAGATTTCAAATTCTAGCACTTGTTTATTAAACAAAAATATTTCAAACTAGAATTTTTGTTTCCCTTTTGCTGGAGTATGCTATTGAAATAAAATGTAATGAAAGTTGAATTCAAGCCTTGAAACTGGAAAACAGGGCTGGAATTGAACTTTATTTCAACTTGAATTTCGGTGAAATTGTTTATAGGGTTATTAACGAGAACTAATTTTTTTTCTTCAATGCTTTAGTCAGAACTTTGAAAAATAAATCACTTGTTCTAATGAATTTTCTAAAAATCTTTTGAATTTATTTTGTGTATTTAATAACCTATAAATTAATTTCAAACGAATTGAATCATTTTAAAAAATTGTGTCATTTTGATAGAATTTTCCTACTGGGAAATTCAATTAATTGGTTTAATCCACTGAATTCATTTATGCTAAATTCATTAGATTTCTTCAAGTTTGGCAACCGATATCTTTTTAATACCGTTATCCGTTTTAAAACCCTTTCAAATTGATAACCGATACCGATATAAATACCGGAACTCTTAATTTTAAAAAATACCGGTATCCAAAAAACCTTAATACCGGTATCGTACCGGTATTGAATCGGTTTCTAATAAAATAATTTTCTTTTTGCGTTTTTCACAAAAAAATATAAATTGTTTTATACAAAATATGCAAAATTTAAAATTAATTAAATTCTATCTGTGTTTTTAATAAAAAATCGTATTGCTAGCAGGCGTATTGCTATTATTTTTTTAAATTTGGTTTAGCAACATTGTGTTTTTCTCGATATCGGCAATACCAATACTGATACAAATGAAATACCGTTACCGATACCAATTCCGAAACAAACAAAAAATTTATACCAATACCGTTATTCGTTTCGGTTGCCAACCTTGGATTTCTTATTCATTCAAATTATAATTTTGCTAATTTAATGAATTTATCATTTATTCGATTTTAAAATTTAAAAAAATTCTTCTTCATTCCATTCTATGAAGTAAGTTTGAAAATTCAAAATTTAAATTTCTATTAAAGTTTAAATTCTTTGATACCTCTGGCTTTAGTTTGGAAGTGTAATTTTCTTAAGTATTTTCATTATTCTTGTTATTTTTCTTATTTTTAATAATATGTTTACACTCTATTAACACTCGATGTTACCAAGTAAAGTAATACTATTTTGAAAATGGTATCAAATTCCGGAAACATTTTATGTGTTCAATATATATATATATTTTTTTTTTGTTTCTTTCATTCTATGAAAGTTACACATTCCCCTTGTTAAGTCTTTAAATGACCTGTTAAGAAAATTATTTGTAAAAACGAAAAAAGATGTTCTTTATATATTTATATTTCGAAGTTTTCATTAAATTTTGTGGTTTGGATCTTTTTTTTTTGAAAAGTTCATTGTTCATCATATTATTTCTAGTTACGAGTATTACTCAACAAAAATGTTTTTGAATCGGGTCAATGAGCATTTTAAAGTGTTAATGCTTACATGGCGTTGTTATACTAGCTTTAGATTATTTGTTCTTGTTTCTATTTAAGTATGAGTATTATTTTTAGTCATTAATTTAAGTTATGCTTATAAAAATGTAACGAATTGTCACTTTTTATACCCTACTCCACTCTGTGGTGCAAGTTATATTGAGTCTGTGCTGACGTTTATAACTACCAAAAATAATGGGCGTATAATACATGTAGACTCAAAATCACTAGCTGAGTCGATTTAGCGATATGCGTCCGTCCGTCTGTCCATGTGAAATGAATGAACCTTGTAATCAAACTACAGGTCGCAATTCTCAAGATAATTCGCCGTAATTTGGTGCATAAGTTTGTAGTGCCACTTGCACGAACTCTATTGTAAATAGTTTAAATCGGTCCATGTTTTAACTCAGTAGCCATTTAAAGGTCCTATCTGAGCTTGAATGCATTGAAATTAAATGGTATTACCAAACCAAAGCCATTTTAACAGGGACCGTAACTGTTATGACTTTTATCATAAGTCTGATACAAAAAGTTATTTTTTTACTTTTATTTTTTGGGCAAAAATAAATGTTATTTTCTGACTTTTATTTTTTCGAGCAAAAATAAAAGTTATTTTTTCAACAAAAAACTCATTACTATGTTAAAAATATTAAAATTAATTTCAAACACATAGAAGTATGAGAAATACCTATAATTTCAATAAACCCCCTTTGCGATTGGATACAAATACAAATGCGGTTATCAGAACTGAATCTGTTTTCTGGGTGTACTAATTCGGAAACTATAATATTTATCATAACAGACATATTGGGAAATTTTGGATTTAAACTTTTTAAACACGATTTTATAGAATTATACTCCTTAATAATGATTTTTTTTTTTGTTAACCAAAAATATATGACCCAGACCCACTGTATATAACTGAAATTCTCCAAGCGGAATACAATTCGCTTCCTGAAACAGGGTCACAATCATACTGTGGTGTACTAGTAGGGTATATATGTAGGCGGTATGCCCAATTTAATATTTTCCTTGTTTTATTTTATTTAGTTTTACCAAACCATTATTACAATTTACAGTTAAGTTATCTCTTTTCACAATAAGTTTAAACCAAAGCAAGAGAGAACAAAAATTTACGGTGCTCTAAGGAGCTGTTTTGATACTAGTATAAGATTCTGGCAAACCGCAGTAGATGTCATAACTAGTTCTAAATCACTAGTTCCCAAAACACACTAAAGATGTAATTAAAATGAAAAATGACTAGTTCCAATGATGATATTAAAGAGTATGTAGTTACTCTCTGAGAAATTTTTGAACTAGTAATTTTAGAACGGGTTTCAAAAACTTTCCTGGGTATTTCTTTAATTTTTTGCTTTATTTTTCCTCAAAAACAAGTTAAAATATATCAAATTTTAATAGTAATAGTCAGGATTCCATATATATTTGAGTAAAAAACTATTTCAATTTCTTCCAGGAAAAAGTAAAATTTACTCCATAAAGACATTTAACGCTACATCCTCTGTCTGGTACCCTCACTGGAAAAATATTAAATTGGTCCAACTGAGATCAAAGTTTTCAAGTGAAACGAAACGCTTATCTGTCACTATATTTGCTAATATGTTATCAAGAGATTTAAGTTTTTCTAAAATTGTTGCCCAGTGTAATTTTCCTTCTAAAATATTTTCTTGTTTTTATTTTTAATTCAACTTGTCTTGCTATTTAACCCACAAAACTAAATTTAGATAAATTTGCACAAAAATAATGTATATATTTACATAGCAAATAAAAAAAAAATATATTAAAAATTTAACCAGCCTTTTTATCAGCTGTTTTATCAAGCAGAGAGTAAAATTAAAAAAATCAATCACTTTCACTATTTTTAACACTCTTAAACTTTTAACAGAAGAGGAGTGTAAGACGAAAACGTTAATATTTTTATGGTTATTTACTTTTGTATATTACTTTATGTTTGGTTAAGACATAGCAGCCATAAACAAACATAAATAAAATCACAAAAAGCCGGTTCGCTAAGCAAAAGTTAAAGTAACTGGCTTTTTGGAAGAAACGGAGAAAAATCTTAAGGCACCCCCTGTAAGCCAAAAGACCCCTTGAGATATTGTTCATACATGTTTTATTATTTTTTTGTTTGTATTTTTACATTTTTTTTGCAAGCAGTTGACTATATTTTTTTTTTGTTCATGACTATGTTTAGTTAGTATAAGTTCACTGACTTCTTCTGTAGCGTTTTTTAGTTTCTGAATAAGCTGTTTAGATTGTCTGTCCGTTAGTTAGTTAGTCCGTCCATTCGCCTGGCTTGGTGGTACCTTTATTATGTACTTATGATTTACTTTAATGCACCTCGTTCATATTTGTGAATGTTTTTTTTGTTAAAGTAGCTTCTAGCTAAATAAAAATAAGTTTCATATGGTCATACTTGTTAATATGTTATAGTATTTAGCTTTTAACCCTCTAACGCCGCAATGTTTTTAGAGAAACAAATTTAATACAAACAGGGTGGCTGCAAATACAATCATCTTTAAGTCCAACCCATCTTCTTTAGGAGTGCAATCTATATGTGACCTTCTCCGAGGAAAGGGACCTAGTGTGTCAAAAAACCTAGTGTGCCAAAAACTTGGGAAAATCGATATTTTCTCATTTTTATTGATATTCCCAAGTTTTTGACACACTGGGTCCCTTTCCTCGGAGAAGGTCACATATTATATATATGTTTGAAAATATTTAAATTAGTTTATAATTGAAGACATCATACTCACTGAAAAATTCTTTAAACCTACATTCAGAGAAAAACTTCTTTAATTTTCATTTTCGTCCACTTTAAACGCTATCATCTGAAAGTGCAGCTTTTTTTGCAACTGTTGTAAATGTTTATGAAATATGTTTATATGTCGATACACTTATCATAAACTATACTAAAAATCGACTAACAAGGAGGGTCTAGGGTAACAAGGCAGTGGGTAAAAAAGGCATGAGCAAAAGGGTGGATACCCGTGTAAAAAAGTTTAGATCTGATCAGATATTTTTCGATCTAAATAGATATGATTGAATATAATTAGATCCTGTACCAGATCTAATCAAATATGATCAGATATGGCATATGTGATAATACCTTATGGCAAGATCTGATCAGATCTAGTGCCAAATCTGTTCAAATCTAAAGTGATGCCTAGATCTAGTAAGATCTACTGAGATCTAGCCAGATCTGATCTTTTTTACACGGATAAACTCGATTTTATTTATAAATTTTTTCTATAATATGAATGTTGCAAATTCTCAGTATTTTGTTTTTTTTAATCACATACGAAAGTAGTTAAAATTTAGATTTCTTCTACAAGTCAATGTTATATTCACTTAAAATAACAAAACTGAAATACTACTTGAACAGCTAACATATTCTAACTGCAGAAGTTCCCTGAGTGTAAGCGAATATTTGTTACTTTTATTCCCAATATCACATACCCAAGTATTATTAAGAGATCCGTTTTCCATACAAGCATATTTTTTAATGGGCGTATCTGTAAGTGAAAGTTACACGATCTGAAAAAATTTTACACAACCGAGATGATCGAAAAAATCGGGGCGACTCCACATATAACATTATTAAAGAAATATCTAACAAATCGGTCCAGTACTTTAGAAGATATAGTGATATTTCATTTGACACAACTCATTGCAGCAAAATATATTTTTTGCTGGCACGTTTGGTGTTAAACTCAACTCTCATTAAATTTGTTTTGTCTTTAATTTAAAATTATTACTAAAAATTTATATTATTAAATAAAATTTCATATTATATTTTGTTTTAGCTTTTTGTTTGGCGTTTCATGCAATAATGATGACACCAATGGCAATTTTAATTAATGTGTATTTTTTTTTTCTTATCAAACAAATTTGATTAATAATTCTTAAGAGATTATAATTTTATTAAACCATGACCTTATATTGATGAAACAAAAATAGTTAAAAGATATACAATAACAATGATAGGAGAAGAGGATTTATACAGTTGTTATACACTCAAAAAAATAAGTTAGTAGAAAAATTAGTAAAACGTCTTGTATATCAAGTGTACTAGTTTTCAGCAATTTTTTTTTGCTGAAATTCCGTTTTCAGCAAAAATTTTAGTTGTATTTTTTTAGCACTAAACTAATTTTGAACTATTGTTTTACTAATTTATTTTGCTACAAAAATTGTGCTGATAACCGCATTCATAGCGTGGACGACAATCAGATAGACAAGATGTAGATGTCGCAGCTTGTCTGGAAACGGAAATGACAAAAAAAGAAAAACAACTTTACATATTCTATATTTAAATTTTCAGCAAATAAATTAACTAAAGTAAAATTTCGCTACAAGTTTTTTGATTTTTTTCAGTCTACTAATATTCAGCAAAAAGTTTAGTGATTTTAGCAAGGATTTTTTTCATTTGCAATCGACTAAATGTTAGCAAAACTTTTGCTGAAGATTACTATTTTCTTGGTAAAAATCAGCTCGCTGATTTTCAGCAAACCATTTGCTGAAATTACCAACTTTTTTGCAAGCACGCTCCTGACTAAAAATTTGCTGACACAGCAACATTTTTTGCTGACTTTACTGACTTTTTTTTTTTTGAGTGTAGGATATATGAAGAAGCTGTCATTTAAATTGAAGTTTGCCGTCATATATTATGACAATTTACAGAAGCCAATGCTAAGTGTCATATTAAAAGTATAAATTACAAGTAATAGTTTTATTTAACAAAAAATAATGTATGAATTAGTAGAACAAGGCTTTATGCAATTCACTCCACTACTGTTAAAAGCTCTCTCACTGGCTTTGTCTGGGATTTGAAGAAATTAAATTGCAGTTAATGGTTTTAATTTTTTCAATAAGTGTTCATATTTTGTACATTTATTGAAAGAATTTTTAATATTTATTAGAATTTTACCATAAAACCTAACCTACCACCTTCTATTAAAAATTCTTGAAATGTCGGCCAGAGCCAGTTAACAGAGAATGAGATACAAATATACTCTTGAGGTTTCCAACAGCTGCTTTTAAAAATGCTTTATGAGCAAAAAATTTCACGCAAGAAACAGAGGAATAACAGAAGGAATATGAAGAAAATTAACAGCGAATGAGATAAAATTAAAGAATTCGGGAAAACAAAAAAATAATAAAATCGTTTTTACAACAAAAAAACAAAAGTTAAAAGCAAAAAAATTTATTTAAATTAATTATTATTTATTTCCTTATTAAAGTTGTTTTTGTTACCGTTTTATTCAGTAATCGCAAAACAAAAATATTAACTTTTTTACTTTTCTTTTGTTTTTCTCATTCTTCACTGAAATTAACAGACCAGACAAAATTGTGACAGCACTGGGGTGAATGGTCTGTGTTGTCACAATTTTGTTATTGTTATAAAGTTTAGAATAAGGGTGTTAATTTCCTTTCAACAACATTTTTAGTTGAATCAATTAAATGTTTTGTTGATATGAAAAGTTTCCAAGTTTTTTTTTCAATTAAACTTATTTGTTAAAAATCAACAAACAAGTTTGTTGAAACTCAACAGGTTCTATGCTGACTCGCTCACTATCCTCAACTCGAGTCAGTGAACTAGTTGATTCAAATCGTTCTTTTTAGTTTTGTAATTATAAAAAAAAATTGATTATGGTAAAATGTTTGTTCTTTTTATGAATTTTAACTGACGATTTATTGGAAATAGATACAAACAATTGTTGCAAGTTCGAACAATGATGATCAGTTCATATCATTAAAATGGTGAATCGTTCTATTGAACTAGTTCGTTCATGAACGCCAGAACTCTATTACACAGATGCGTAAATTAAATAAAAATAATTGATCAAAATATCTTCAAGAAATATGTCAGGATTCAAAATACATCGGTTTGTCAAATTCGAGTGGTTTATAGTTAACAAAGAAAATCAGGAGAGAGAATCAAAGACAAGTGCACAAAAAAATTGTGAAAACTATTCAAAGCAGTGTTGCCAACTCTTGAAGGCAGGAAAGCACCGTGAGCATTGTGAAAACGTGTAAAAAAGTTAAAAATGTACCAGAAATGGGGTAAAAAAGCACGATATTAATTTTTTTTTTAATTTAAGTCAAGAATTTAAAAACACATTTTAGCTTTGTAAAATTTGTCAAAAAATAACCACTAAACTAATATTTCAAAATGGGGTAAAAAAGCACGATATTAATTTTTTATTTAAGTCAAGAATTTAAAAACACATTTTAGCTTTGTAAAATTTGTCAAAAAAATAACCACTAAACTAATATTTCAAAATTTTGAAGTTTAAATATAACGAAGTTCCTATTTAAAATTGTACTACAAACATTGTGAAAAAATGTATTTGTATAGTTTGTATTATTTTTTCAACTTTGGCAGAAAATTGAAGAAAAATTGAAGAAACGAGAACAAATACCAAAAATGTAAACTGTTCAAAAAGCACTAAAAGTACTGTCAGAAATCTTAAAAAGCACTGTAAATACCCGCTTTTTTTAATCCGCTATTTGTAAACAATCACCGGGTACGCGAAGGAGAAAAGCACCAAAAAATACCCGAAAAGCACTGAAATGCACTGATTCAAAGTAATCTATTGTGAACTCATAAAAAAATTGCAACGTAAGTACAAGTACAAGTTCAACAAGTGCCTAACAATTTAAATAAAGCCTGGAACGGGTAAAGCAAAAGGACCCAGAAAAAACCAAAGCCAAAAAGGTGAAGACGCTATTGATGGAGATTCCAAACATTTCTAGCCGAGTGGCATGGACTTAATACATTTAAAGTTCCGGACAGAAGTAAGAAGAACGTTGATGCCAAAAACAAGCAAAACTCTGTGTTACGTTTTTTAGTGGCGCACTTTTACTAAATAAAAAATATGATTGTAAAACCGATATGTATTTTTTATTCAGGGCGTGTTTTTTAATTAAAAAATAAATTAAAATCAACAAATTTGATTTTTAAATTTTGCTTTGAATTTCAGAAAACTTTTTTTTTTTTTTGTGGCAACATCGCTTGTTAAAATTTTATTTTAACAGCATCGTTTGTTAAAATTTGCTTTGAATTTCAACAAATGTGTTTGTTGGCTATTTAATTAACAAAAATTTAACAAACATGTTGTTTGTATTTACACAATCAATTGTAGGCTCAATTTCAATTAAAAGTTTAATTGTATTTACAAAAGGGGTAATTGTATTTACAAACTATTTTTATCTGTGTGCTGAATTTTTAGTGTAATAGATTACATCTTTTTATCTAAAAATCGGTCAAATATTTTTTTATTTATTAGAAAGTTCAGATGTTTTTCTGTCATTCAGAAAGTTTTAATGATTTACACGGCTTTGTTTTGGAGAAAATAATATTTGTTGATAATCTTCAATAAATATTCAAATATTTGTTCAATAACCATACGTATAATCGATATGATAAATAATATATTGATCATACGCAGTGATGTCCTTACTGATTACGGAACAAATATTTTAATTTGTATTGAATTTTTGTGGTGTACAATATTAAACGAAGCCCATTAACAAGTTTACAATTTCTGAATCGATTGAAAAACATCTGGAATTTCTTTTCTAAATCAAAAAAAAAGAAAAAAATGGGCGATTTTTAAATAAATTAAGCTACCTATTACAGTAAAAAGTCAGAACTACTTCTGAATAATAAAAAAAAGTATTTGTTTTTTTAAATTGCAAATAAGAAACTCTATTGACATAGTCTAGCTTCTAGCATTTTCCAAGTTCCATTAAATTAATATAAATAATATACTAAAAAACAAATATGTAAGTAAATTTGCAAACATTTTTGCAACTTTTTGTTTAGTTATGCAGAAATTTTGGTTAATAAAGTTATATTTTCGAACATTTTACCAAAAAATTGTTGGGCGCTATTTCGTTTGTTCGTTTAATTTTAATCCCACATTGAGTAGGAGAATCACAGTTATTTTTTGCTCCATAAATTTTCGTTACATAAATTTTCATAGTCCTTAAAATTGTTCCTTATTTGCTGCAGCCTTTTTTTGCCAAAAATTTATGTTACATTTTTAATGTTCTTTTTTTTACTATAGAAATTCTTAATTAAAATAGCTTCAAGTAATAATACAGTTTATATAATAAACTGTAAATGTTCATAGGAGCAGAAAAATACTACACTGAGAGAATTATCTGCATGATATTAATAAATTTTTGCATAAAACCAATGAAGTTTTGCTGGAACTCGTCCATTGAAACGTTTCATTGAATTAATGGAATTTTTCATAAAATGTTGTGAAAAATTTTATTTTATTTAATAAAAGTGCCATACACTCAATGAAAAAGTTTCATTAAACTAGATTTTCACCAAATTTAAGATATTTTTCATTTATTGTACTTTGTGAAGAAAACTTCCATATTTTATGAAAAATTGCATTAAAACTCATCCAGCAAAATTCTCTCTGTGTATAAAACCAAGTAAGAAAATTGTAGTCGGTCAACTCCGATTATCAGATACAATACAGCCAAGGGTAATTTTATTTTAACTCCAAAAAGCAGACCAAATTTCTGAAATGGAACTGAATCCAAAAAGTGCATTTTAATTTTGGAGAGTTCAATTTGGGGCTAATAAAACTCTTGCACCAAAATTTTCACCAATATCGGTATATTTGGAAGTTTACTTTATTTTTAAAGCGCTAGTTAGATTAAAAAATTCAATCGCAGTCAATCTTCATTGAAACCAAATTTAAATTCATCCAAATATACAGTGTCATATGACCTCGACGATGTATTTTGATAACAGGGTTTACATTAGCAAATGGTCTGAGCCAATGGGATAGTAACAAACATTTACATAAACTCATAATTCTCTGTACCTAAGAGCAGTGTAGGGTGTAAAAACTCTTGCTGTGGGAGCAGCAGAATATAATAGAACATTTAACTACAAATAAAAATTTGTTGTTAAATTGATTGTAATTCCATGCGCACAGTTACAATTCTTCTTTCTACTCTGTTTAAAAGTAATAAAATTTAAAATTACAACAAACTAATATGGCCACAATTTTTAATGGGTCCGAAATACATGGAATTATTTGTAAAACGTGCTTTTAAATTTTAATAGATTTGATTTGATTTTTGTTTAAGCTCATTGTGTAACTAATACACGTTTGGAATTGTTAAGTGTAATAAAGAAATACAAACACAAAATTAAGCTGGAAATGTATAAATTGAAATTTCACTTTTAAATTTTTAAAAATACTAACAAATAATAATTGCTTTTACCTAATGTGTTTGTAAGAGAGCAAAATAGACAATTTAGCGTTTTATATAATAAAATTTGATAAAAGAAAAAAACGCGATTTTTTATTTTTTGGAAATAAGTTAACCACCTTTTAAATTTATTATGTAATGTATTTTTGTTATAATCTTAAAAAAAATTTTATTTTTATGACGTATTTTTGCGATTATTTTTCTTGTTTTTTTTTCTCCTATTAATCCATCACATTAAGGAAGTCGTAACATTTATTTTAAATATTTATATATAACTTTATTTATGTTCTACTTTAAATTACCACTTATCAATAATTGTGGTTTGACCTTGAGTACGAAATCGCTTTAGGGGGATTTCAAAACCATATACAGTGACGGACAATACAATAGAATCCATTTAGTTTTTTTCTAATTTTATGTTGTGGCCATTTTTTGAAGATCACAGTAAGTGTTAACCCTCTAATGCTCTTTCTTCTGATAGCGATAATATGTATACCATATATTTGGCATTGAAAACTAACTATGACACAAATATTAAATAAAACTTTGATTTATCGCTTTATTTAGGCGATAAGTCACAATAAAGGTTCTAGACGAATCCAGAAATCCACTAATCAAATAAATAATCACTAAATCAGTAAAATAAAATTATATACCGAAAATTGTTGAGTTGACCTAGTGTTTTTATCTTAGAAGTTATGGTTATTTTCGATTTTGAGTTAGGGAGATATTCGTAAGACGTGTCCTGACGGCATTCTGTAAGTCCTGGAGAAAAAATAAAAACTCATTTTACAAGTGGAGGCTCGGAATTAGTTTGGTAATAACAATTAATGCTTGCCAGACAGTAAATAAATTTTTGAAAATTTTTCAAATATTTTTTTATGTTTTAAAGAGTTAATTTTTCCAAATTAACGAAAATTTGATTTTACATCATTCTCGCATGAAATTCGTTCGTTTTACGACAAACATTTGAAGTCGAAAGAAGTAGTAAATTGTATTTTCTTATAAAATTGTCTTGAATTTGACGTTATTTTAATGTACCACTGGTCGCCAGATTTTCCATGGCCGTGCCCAACAATTTTTTTTTTTTTTTTTTGATTATAGCGATTTTAAAATATAGTTACCAACACCGAAATTTTAAAATGATATAATTCAATGAAATTTAATGCGAAAAATATTAATGAACCGATACTAATTGAAATGTATTTGTGTTTCTTGTGTAGATTTTGTTATAAAAATCTGATTAAGAATTTATTTCAGTATTCCCGGCAATTCTCGGAAATATTCCGAAAAAAAATTTGATGGGAGTTTAAAAAAGTATAATACCCTACTTTTTTAAACATATCAAAAATTCCGAGTAATGGAAAAGAAAAATATCTCTATTTTAGTAGTTTATTATCACAATGTCTCGATAGGTACTAACTGGGACTTCAACTTACACAGTTGTTAAGTTGGTTAAATTTGAACGCGATATTGTGTTAGCAGGCCTTGGAAATTTTGAATTTTGTTTAATGCACACGAATTTGAAATTTTACAAAACTCTAGACCCTTAGCTCTAAAGCTGAAGTGAGAATTCCTCCATCTTATTACATTTTTGTGACATTCTAAATAGAGTGTCCAACCCCGTAACCGGAAACCGGTTAACCGATTTTTTTAATTTCAAAAAATCGACTGGTTTTGAATAATACATAATTTTATTAAAACTATTTTTAAACTAATCGTTTAAAGAGTCAATATTTCGACTGCATTTTTTTTTTTTAAATATATATTTATTTCATTGAGCTATTAGTGGTCAGATTCCAGAGTAGCGGTGAGTACAAATGAGAATGTGTGGTGCCTTTCATCGCTACTTGGTTAAGAACAGCATACAATTTTCGTACATTTTGATATCGCTCACAGTGTTTGTGATATGGACCCTTTTACAAAGAGGATGGAAACGACGAAAAGCGCTACCTTAAAAATTTCAAATCTACTAGTTAATAGCAGAGACATATAAACAAAAAGTTTTAAAAACTTATTGAGTTTAAGTAAAACAAAATTAGAATAAAAAATATTTAAAAAGTAACTGACGAAATTGTTAAAAATAGTTTAATAAAAGAAAATCCAAGAAAATGTGTGTGGTTTTTTTCTGTAACAACAAATGGAAATACAGGAATTTCTCGCATTAAAACCCCTTTTTAGTATACGAATGCATAATAGATAAACTAACAAAAGGTTGAGATCTTAAAATAAAAAAAAAATCACCAATAAAATATCTTAAAAAAACAAAAACAAACTTATTCAATAAATCTAAACTTAAAGTTTATTTAACTGAAATACAAAAGAAACTACAAAAAGACAATTTTAGCAATAATATCCAAGAGTATGTTCATGCTTAACAAATCTTACCACAAAAAAACTAGATGACATTTAACATCTAAATAAATTCTGGGGGCTTAAGAAAATGTCTACACCACATTCAAAAGACGTCATAAACCACAAATAAAACAACTAATGTGTCCTGACTCAAATGACTGAGGAAAGATGGATGGATGGTGTATATAAGTTTTCCAAGAATAGAGTGGCATATTAATGATTACAAAACAATATGTTTTTGTTTATCTTATATTCTACATAATAACAAAAAGTGGGCATTTGTTATTATTTGCTTGTTTTTCTTTTTTGCTAATATTATAGGCCATGCAAGATGGCAACAGCTGTTTGTTTGCTGAACCCAAAAAGTTCAGCCTACTCTTATTAAATTAAACACGGTTGGTCTAGTAAGAGCAACAGGGTTTAAAATTACATTTTTATCTCATTAAAATAAAACATTTTTTAATATAATCGCCCGACAAATTTCAGAAATAATGACTTTTTGTTTTTTTTTTATAAAAAATTGGTGAAGTCAGTTGACGTTTTCCCCTGGCAACAAACTTATACAACGCTAAAAAATTGTTTACGAAATGTCAAGTAATTTAACTACACTCATAAAAAAGGCTCGTACAAATAGTTCAAAATTCTGCTAAGATAACATGAAATAATATCTGAAGTTGAGAATCATGGGCTGCTAAATTTAGGTAAACTAGATTTTACACACTGCTAGACACACAGACAATTTTTCATATAAAAGAACCGGTCCATGGACCGTTCACGTAACGTGGCCGGTGACCAGTTGCTTTTCCCATAGGGTAGCTACAGTAATGTAATTTATTAATTAGAAATTTATTAATTTAGTTCGAGGCCATTAAGTTCTTTTTCCCAAAAACTGCTATTTTTCTAAATCAGCATACTCTCCTGACAAATACTTCACAGAGTTTTTGCTTTCAAAAACCTCTACACTTTTAGGGATGAAAATACGATCGTTTCGGGGATTTTCCAGGTCCCCTTCATCAGTTTTCTTTATAAAGTGGTGGCATTACTGCAATGCGAATTAAAGCATCAAAATCTTATATTAAATGTAGTCTGCTACATCAACAAAATGCGAATGAAGCAAACAATAAAATATGTTTTCGAAGTCTTCCGCAAGCATAACCATAGTATAATATAGTAGCTTTACTCATTTTCTGTCATTTGAAAAAATGAAGTAGTGTTCGTAATTTTACTCGTACATATGGTTCTTAATACCACTACAACTACATGAGATAGGGACAAGCTCTCAATTTTTTAATGAGTGGGGCTACTATAGTATACTATGAGCATAACCAACAATAGAAATATTCCGAAAGTTTAATTTTTTAATGTAATTTATTTCATAAGTGTGCCTTGTCAATTCCCTACCATTACCGGAACGAACAAAATAAAATTTTACTCAAATGAGAACATCACCGGATTTAAATACACTCATAAAAAAAGTTAGTACAGAAGTCTGTTAAACGCGTTCTGATTCTATTGAACTAATTTTCCTGTTATTTTGTCTTAAAATTTATGGTTGAACTAATATCTTTTTGGAAATCTAATTTAGCATTACAAAAACTTTCAGCCGTATTTGAACTAACTTTGCATGCTAATTTTTAGTAATTTGTGTTTCTTAACTTTACAAATTTGTCAGCTAATTTAATCCTCTAACCGGCAAGCCCGCCTCCAGGCGGGGTATATTAAATTGAACAGAAATTCGCCAAAGGGGTATTTTATTATAAGAAATTATGCTTTTTCAACAGAAAACAAAATTTTTAAAATTTTTTGTGAAGAATTTTTTTCTATACAATGCACGGTTTGGAAGCGAGAAAGCGAAAATTAAATATTTTAAAACAACCAAAAGTTTCAAAAATCTTAAAAACATATTTAAATTGACTAAAACAATTGATAGTGACCGTAAAGTAAGATTGGAGCTTGAGCTATTCAAAAAGTTCCTTACTTTGGTCCAAGGACGCACAGGATTCCATAAGGATACCTTTAAAGGACATCGCCTTAACTTCAAAACGAATGGACGGATTTTTTTGAAATTTGGTAAAAAGAATATATTTGATATAGGTAGCAAAGCTTATAAGTTTGAATAATATATATTAAAGTTTTGATGCGTTTTCGCTCAATTTCGCATTTTTCGAAAAACGAAAATCGGTACATCCTCTTAAGTAACAGCACAAAAAATGTAATTTTTTTATTTCAATTATTGATAAGAGAAATAATTTGTGCGTAAACCTAGTAGTTTTTATGCGCTAGTTTTCAAGATTCACCCTTAAACTATTTTGGCCTATATCGCCTAAAGTAGGCAACGAAAAAAATGTTATAGAAGAACTTATTGTTTATTTTTCGTGATGAACACATGGTATAAATTTCATTGCAAAAGAGCTTAGGCCGGTTAGAGGGTTAAACCACGATTATTTTCTAATTATTATATTTTTGTGTCTCTGCTATCAATATCTCATAGAGATGGCGCTATATTTTAATTTTTTTTATTATAAGACCGTAAAATAGTTTGTATCTATCTATCTATCTATCTATCTATCTATCTATCTATCTATCTATCTATCTATCTATCTATCTATCTATCTATCTATCTATAAAGTAACCCTTATTAGACACATATACTCCCAATAATAAATATGGGCCCGTCTAGGGTCAGATCCCGAAAGTCGAAATTTTAAGCGACATTTTAACAGAAATTTATAGTTAAATCAGGTAAAATTTCTGCTGAATTCATCTCAAATTTCCTAGCTAATTTAACTGAAATTGTCCGTATATTTAGCAGTATGTAAAATTTAGCTTACCTAAATTTAGCAGACCATGATTTTTAACTTCATTGAAAATTCTGCTGGCGCAAATTCAGGTATTATTTCCTGTTATTTTTGCAGAATTTTGAACTATTTTTACGGGCTTTTTTTTTAGTGTAGGCCAAAAGTTTTTTTTAGAAAATAAAGCTTTAAATTGCAGTTTTTTTTATTTTAGCAGGTGATATTTTTAAAAGATGATTTATTTGAAAGCAACACTAATGTATTTTTAAATGCAGATTTTTCAGCTATTAATCTTACTAGATCAACCGTGTTCAGGAAACTCTAGCAAAAAATCACGAAACAGCTGTTTATCTGTAATAATTTTTGTATGCCAAACATTTAAACAAAATCAACTAGAAAAATAAAACCAAACATAAAACCTCCATTTAGATGTGATTGTTAGAAGTGAATTTGTTTTTTGTTTTTGTTCACCCTGAGCTAAAACAAAAATAAAATAAAATTTGATGGTTTTACAAAAAAGTTTGTTGTTATTTTTGGTGATTTATTTTTGTTTTTTTATTTTATTTTTTGGAAAAAATATAGGGCAGTATGTTAAAAAAAACTAGAAAGTTTATTGTTTTAAGTTAAACTAAAAATGTAATTAATTAATTGCCGTTTAGTTTAGAGAAAATATTTTTTCAGCAGTTCATAAATGTAAAAATTACACTAGGTAACATTGTTATACTTTTTTGATGCGACTAAAGGATGGTGTGAACCAAGGTTTCAAACCGTTTTCGAATGAACAATTTGATAAAATTCAAAACTAGGGTTTGGGATTTCCCGGACATTTTTATTTCCCGGGAAACGGGAATGAAAAAATTTGAACAAAATTGTTAATGAAATCCACCTATATAAGTAATTTTTGTTAAAAAAAAAACATTATTTCAGTACAAATGCAGTCTGTGTAGTGAGAATTCAAAGTAAAAAATACCAGAATGTTGAACATTTGATTTCACATAAATTACTCGCAGCACTGCCAAATGAATTGCATGATTCCAGCAGAAAGCACCTACTACTGGACTGTCGGAAACAAACCGTTTCATCACACTTGGCGCATTAGATATGGTGGCCACAATGTTATTTTCCAAAGACAAATAAAACTCTTCTAGTCTTATTTCTACAATTCTTCTTATTTCATCAGCATTACATCTTCCTGATATATAAACCAACCCCAGGTTATAAAATGAATTATTTCCGTTTATACATATGTATGTTCAAATATCACTTTTGTGATATTCTTGTCCATTCATCTAAGATTATAGTAAATCTCGTATTGTTAGAAATATTGCTCGATATTTCTTTTATCATGATATCTTTTACATGATTGTAGTAATTTAATATAATGTTCTTTACATCGGTTTCATTTTTTTGCAATGCCAGGTTTTTGTTATAAAAACTTTCTCGAATAAACGAAGATCTAGTTATGGTGCGGATTGACTGCGGCTAATTTGGATACCATTTCAGGAAATGTTTGCCCTACCATAAAACCTTTAATACCTATTCAGCTTACACTTTTTTCTTCGGGTACTTTACTAATTTTAGCTGAAACGTTATTCTTGTTGTTGTTTTCTTCAATTTTTTATTTTTTGTGAACCAAATTTAGATGTCGGATAACCAAATTTAGATACCACCGTTAACCAGTCTTTTCTTTTCACATTTATTAATGAAAACGTTACTTATAAAATTATTGACCCTTAATATAAAGGAGTATTTTAAATTTAAAGTCGACTTTATTTTTAATCAAACGGTTTTGTTCATTTTGTGTATGAAAACCTTACAAAAATATTTATATTTTCAAATATTTTGATTGGTTGAAAATAAATTAACCAATCAGAATGCTCCAAAAATAAACCAAGTCAAGGTATACTGTCACCCAATATTTTAACTAAAGTCGACTTTACCTAAATTATACATTTGAAAAATTTAGATAGTAAGGCCGATTATTTGTAAGAAACAAAACTTTTTTCATATTTCTTTTAAACATTTTACCAAGTTTTTAGGTTTTACTACTTAAATTTTGAATAAGTTATGCGAAAAATCTTTATTAATTGAAATGTTCCTAATTACTTGACAAAGATTTTATTTGTGTTTCAAATAAATGTATTCCCTTTTAAAAGATTTTAACAATGACATTTTTGTTTTGGTATTTAAAATGTTTTTTATGACTAAAATTAAAAAATCCTATTCGAAACAAAAACAATTTAAAAAATTTAATATTTTTAAAATTTCCCGTTTTCCCGGGAAAAATATATTATTTTCCCGGGAATTCCCGGGATTTCCCGGGAATTCCCGCCCGGGAATTCCCGAACCCCAAACCCTATTCAAAACAATAAGTAATATTTAAGAATTTATAAAAGGTAATAAGAAAATAAAATTCGCCATAAATGTGTACCTACACTAAATCATTTGGTTTGGCAAATGTGTTAGAATTTTTAATAAGGGTATTTATGACAGAAAATTAGGTCTTGTAAAATTGCAAAAGTATAAAATTTTTCTCAAACACAACAATAAACACTTGTGAATAATTTTTCACAAACCAAATTAGCATTAGTGTATAAATATTAAAATTTGAAGCACTTTTTTATCATGCGGTATGGACTTTTCTTGGAAATAAAAGAAATATTCTGTAAAAATTTCGCTCCATAAAAATTTTAAAAGCAAAACAAATAAAAAAAATTAATTTTAATTTCTAATAAAAATCAATAAGAACAAAGCGAATTATGCTTTTTACTGAAAGCAATTCTGTATTTTACTGAAAGTTGTGTTTAATGTGTCATTATTCTTTCGGGCTGTAGTGTTCTTCAGATCAAGAAATTTTAATTTTCATCTTTAAACTACTCTTCTTTATTTAAAAAGATTTTTGATATAAAATTAACTTTTTATCTTATTCAAAGTTAATAAATATTGTATTTCGGCTATAAAGAAAACTTAAAGTTAAAATAAATCCTGGTTTGACCAATTTTGATATCTTATACACTCATAAAAAAAAAGTTATTTGAAAAGTCTGTTCAATACGTTCTGATTCAATGGTTTTATTTAGAGTTTGCTAAAAACCGAAAAATTTGAAAACCGCCGTTTCGGTTTTTCGAAATTAAAAAAACCGCGGTTTCGGTTATTTTTCGGTTTTCTTGTGATAGTAATAGACTTGTTTTAAAATAATTAAATATGTATAAAATTAACTAATTTAACACGCTTAAGATATTTATTAAAATTCGACTGAATTTCTCACTAGAATAAAGGCAATAATGCAATTTCGTGACCTTTCCGGGAAAAGAACGCGGAAAACCGTTATAAATTAATATGTTATTCTTTTCTCGTCAACTAAAGCTGTATTTTAAAGAGTTTAAATATAAATTTTAGCAATTTGTTTAAAACGAAATAAAGTTACAATTTTATAAATTTCGCGGACTACAAAATTAGACTTTTTGAAAAATACGCGGTGAAAATCTGGACTATGTGAAACTCAATATCTCTTAAACCACATGACTTTTTGTTGCAATTTTTTTCTCAAATTATAATGGGTTTATGTTATCCGTAATAATAAAAACAAAAAAATTCTTTAAAGTAATATTTAATGGAGAAAATGTTCGTTACAATTAAATACAAAATTTTGTAAAATAGGAGCTGAGCTCATTTCGAAATTCAAGATTCAATAATATGCAATTTAATTATTTATTTTAAATGATTAAAGTATTTATTAAAAACCGACTTATTTTTGTCGGTTTTCGGTTTCGGTTTTGAAGCTTGAAAAACCGCGGTTTCGGTTTCGATTAAAACCGAACAGCAAACTCTAGTTTTATTATTTTGTCATAAAATTTAGAAGTGAACTAACAATTTCTTAGTTCCAGTTCCAATTTATCATAACGATTATTTTTATCCGTATTTGAACTATTTTTGCATGCCAATATTAAGTTATTTGTGTTTCTTAATATTAAAAATTTGCCATCTAATTTAAACCATAACACTATGCGACAGTCAAAATCGGGATGGGATGAAACCAACGGGAAATGTTATATCGGTCAAAAACAAGTTATACGTGTCCCGGCGTTTCGCTGGGTCACCCCTAGGAATCGAGATATATCTTTTTTTTGACATAACTCGAGAACCACTAGTCCGATTTTGCTCAAACAATTTTAAAAAAATTAAAAATTACAATTCCTTTAATCTGTTCATATAACGTTTTTCTATATGCTCAACAGTTTTGCCGGTAAAAATAAATGTTTGTTACCGCTACCATAAAAATCAATAACCTTTTGTTTATTACCTTTTTTTAATATTTTAGGCAAAAAATATTTTTTTCTTCATACATTTATTTTTACCGGCAAAACTGTTGAGTATATAGAAAAACGTTATATGAACAGATTAAAGGAATTGTAATTTTTAATTTTTTTAAAATTGTTTGAGCAAAATCGGACTAGTGGTTCTCGAGTTATGTAAAAAAAAAGACCACCAAAGGTCAAATCGATATATCTCGATTCCTAGGGGTGACCCAGCGAAACGCCGGGACACGTATAACTTCTTTTTTACCGATATAACTTTCCACGGTAGTTTGAACCCTTCCCGATCACTGACCCCTACCATTTGTCTCACAGTGTAATTATTTTCAAGTCCCATGCAAAAAAATATTTTCTGACTTACCGTATTATACATAATTTTATCCGAAGAATGAGAACATCTTATTGTATCATATTATATATAAATTGATTTAATAAGATATAAATTCATATAATTAGATAATTATTTGATACAATTAGATATAATTTGATTGATTAAGATATAGTTTAATACAATTTGATCCGAATTTTGTCCCCACTCAAATCTACCAAATTGTATATAGTGTAATACAAATATATCCAATTAAATACACCCGTATATAAAAATATGTAATTATACGTGGCATATGTAGTTACATATATATAGATATATTTATTATTGGATATTATCATATATGAAGTGCAATAAGAAGAAAGATATATTTAATATACAACGTTGTACAATGTAATATAATTTTGTATGAATATATATTTTGCAATATATAACTACAAGCAATTTTATAAAGTAATATAAATCTATATCAAAACTTTTTTACTTGGGGTGTTTGTATTTCTTGCGTCTTCGATATCAATATCACATATTTTTTACTGTACAATCATAAAATAACCTATAACTTGAAAAGTAAGCGAGATAAAGTAAAATTGATTAAAAAAAATAAAAATACATTACTCCTTAAAAACCACAAACCAATAATAAAAATGGACATGTCTGGGGTCTCCGGAGAGTCTAAAAACTCACAATTTAAGCGAACTTTTAGCAGAAATTGTTCTTCAAATCAGAAAAATGTATGTTTAGTTTACCTCAAATTTCTTATCTAATTTAATTACATGGTCTGTATAATTTAGCTAACCTAAATTTAGCAGACAATGATTCTCAACTGCATTAAATGCTGCCGTCGCAAATATAGATACTATTTTCTGTTATCTTAGCAGAATTTTTAATTAATATAATGTTACGGGCTTTTTATGAATGTACAATACACTTATAAACACGTCCTTATATTAAAAAGGAAATTGCCTCTGATTTTTCTGTACATGTAGCAGAAAAAATGCACTAAAAATTAGGCAAAAAGGCACCTACAGAAAAAACTGCTGATATTAAAAGGATCTGTTTGCTAAATATTATTGTAGTAAGAAAAAGAAAAAATCTGTTAAATCTGTAAAAACAAAAAAACAATATACCTTGCCGAAATTAGCAAAAAAAAAATTGCTCAATATTAGTAAGAACAAACAGCAAGAAAAAATTTTTATATGTATCTACAAAATTTTAGTTATATTCAAGTTAAATTTAGTTTAGAGTTCAGAAGGGTAAATTGTTATTTGCAATTAACTAAAATATAGCCAAAATTTAACAGATTTTTTCTTGCTGTTTTTATGTAACTAATGTTCAGCAAACAGATTCTGCTGATTTTAGCAGTTTTTTTCATAGGGCCATTTTAAACTATTCTTTAGTAGTTTAGCAGACTTTTATCTTTAGTATACAAAATTTAATCTATAACTTTGAGCCGCCTTCCCATCACAGAACCCTTGTTTACTACACTCAAAAAAATAAGTTAGTAGAAAAATTAGTAAAACGTCTTGTATATCAAGTTTACTAGTTTTCAGCAATTTTTTTGCTGAAATTCCGTTTTCAGCAAAAATTTTAGTTATATTTTTTTAGCACTAAACTAATTTTGAACTATTGTTTTACTCATTTATTTTGCTACAAAAATTGTGCTGATAACTGCATTCATAGCGTGGGCGACAACCAGATAGACAAGATGTAGATGTCGCAGCTTGTCTGTAAACGGAAATGACAAAAAAAGAAAAACAACTCTACACATATTCTATATTTAAATTTTCAGCAAATAAATTAACTAAAGTAAAATTTCGCTACAAGTTTTTTGAGTTTTTTTCAGTCTACTAATATTCAGCAAAAAGTTTAGTGATTTTAGCAAGACTAAGTGTTAGCAAAACTTTTGCTGAAGATTACTATTTTTTTGGTAAAAATCAGCTCGCTGATTTTCAGCAAACCTTTTGCTGAAATTACCAACTTTTTTGCAAGCACGCTCCTGACTAAAAATTTGCTGACACAGCAACATTTTTTGCTGGCTTTACTGACTTTTTTTTTTGAGTGTAGTGTTATTTTAAAATAGTTAAACAATTAAAACAAATGCCTTGTGAAACTGTTATCACCACTTCTGTTTAATTTCTTCTACCTCATTTTCCTTTTTAAGTAATTAAGCAAAAAAAAAACTTTTTCTTTACGTACTTCTTTTTATGTTTTTGCAATAATGTCTTGTAGCATTTATATTTTTTTTTTTAGCTTTTGGCTAAATACAGAAGGATTTTCTTTCATTTTTATCAAATCCCAGCAAAATCTTTCATTACCAAATAAGTGGTTATATAATAGAAATTCATAGCTTCGCACAACTTAATTTTTGGCGTCTAAACTCATTATTTTTGTTTGGCGTGGTCGTTTTTATAAGTAGTCACGCTTACCCGCTCGCTTACGAAAAAATGAGAAATAAGTAGTTATGAGGTTTTGAATAATAAGTGGTTACACACATGCTTACAAAAAGTTGAATTATAAGTGGTTATCAGATTGCGTACTTGATTCTTAAAAATAAGGAGTTAGGCAAATACTATTAGCTTAAGGAAATAAATTCAGAAAAATTTAAGTTTTAGTTTTAGGACACGTCATACAAATTTAAACATAAAACATATTTACATATAATAAAATTTTTATAAAATTTAACTGTGTAAAAAGTACTTATTTAAACTATTACTAGTAAGTCATTATTTTATATATATAGAAACAATGAATACAATAGGCCCTTATTAGGAAGTCATTATTTTAAATTATAAAATAATGCAAAAGGTAATGATTCATCATTTTGGGTAATGCAGATAGTAATGAGGTGTCATTACCAATATTTTGCTGGGATGTAATAAAATACTACTGCCAGACATATCACAAACAAGTTTTCTCTTTTTTTTACGCAAATATTGAAAAATGAAACCGAATTTACTGTTTTAGAAAACTGCAATAAGAGATGAGGTACTTTTAAATATTTTGCCGTTTATATAGATTTGAAGTCATTGCATTAACCCTCTAATGGAAAAAATGACTGTTTGGTTAATGCAGAAAGTTAGACCACAAACTACTCTATAGAGTGGATCCCTAAAATAAAAGCTAGACCAATATTCTTCATACATTTTTGGAATCAGATTAGTTTTCCACTCAACCTCACCATTAATAAAATTTTTATTTAGCAAACAGTCAGTCCTTTATAAATAAAAAACGGAGTACAAATAGGTTTAACTGTTTTGTTTGTTTCATGGTAGCCGCCATAGTATACTATAGTAGCCACACTCAATAAAAAATTGAGAGCTTGTCCCTATCTCATGTAGTTGTAGTGGTATTAAGAACCATATGTACAAATAAAATTACAAACAATACTTCATTTTTTCAGATGACAGAAAAAGAGTAAAGCTACTATATTATATATGGTAGCCGCTCTCAAAATAAAATATAATAAAACAAATTTTTCAAAATACTTACCCCCCATAAGTTTTTTATTAATTTGTGGTGCAACTGAATTATTAATTTCTCAGCTATGAGCTGATAACAATGATTTTTATTAAGTTATCTCAAGTAGTCGATAAAAAAACTAACAAATTTACTAATTGTTAAACAATTGATATGATATGTCAACAACTTATGTATTGTATGAATAAAAAAAACATCCGTAAAATTATTGTCTTTTCTTATCAAAAATAGAACGTCGTTATTATTCGATAACAAATTACATAATAATAAAATTTAAACTCATTATTTATTTATATGCTGACAATTTTTAAAACTTGTTTTTTTTTTAATCATAATAAGTTGATTATTATTTGTAGGTGATTAGAAAACAGAATTAAAAAACAAATATCTTATCTTATTCTGAGCGGTTAATGAATAAGAGTAGCTTTATTAGTTTATATATTTAGTTAGAATATTGTTCTACCTCAAGTCCAAAATGTAATACGATATTGTCATACATATTAGATTTGGTTTGTTGTTTCAAAAAGGTTGATCATTTTCATGATGGACAATACAATTGTTTCGTGGGCATCACCCCAACTCTTCAGTTGTCCGCAATAAGAAAATGATGGCTGGAACATACAAACCGAGACATTACATAAGGTATAAAAATTCAACTGGGCGAGAATTTTGTACTTTCGTATATGAACTGTCTGATTTGGTAAAACCAACCATAAATCAACACTTTTTGAAAGCAACATTTATATAAAAGTACCTTTTACTTTCAAAAAATGTTGATTTGATTTATCCCGTTTTTTAAAGGCTAATCCCGCTTTGAATTTTTATCCCGCTTTTTAAAGGAAAATCACGCTATTTATTAAATTTCAGTGTTGTTAACTTTATTTTAAAATCGCTTAAAACAGAAATAAATTTGTTCATGTCTACGGCACTGCCATGGTAAGTCTGAAGACCATTTGGGGATACAAATAATGCAGGATTTGAGGAAATTTTACAGGATTTCCAACAATATTTTAAAATTTTTCTATGTAATTTGATAAAAGGTCGACATCGCTAATTTTTATTTAAATACCATGCCCACTTAAAAAAAGTGACAAAATAAAAAACAGGCGTTATGTTAAAATTCTGCACAATTTTGGGGGCGAATTTAGCCACTATTTTGATCTTTAAAAATAAAGGCAACGAGAATAAAAGTAGAAAAAAATTGAATTGTTCCTATTATATTTTTCACCACTGTATTTCCGGTTATTGGGTGATCCCAAATTTCAACCATTTTAGGTGTCTACTTTTTGTTCGATAAACTATCAGAACTTTCAATTATTTAGAACTGGAGTTTCATGCAGTACCCAGCAAAATCGTTCAGTACCAAATAAATGGTTATATAATAATTATATAATGAAACTAAATTTTTTTACGGCTTATAATTCGGCATCAGTACTAGTTATTTTTGTTAGACGAAGTTGTTTAAGCAGTCTAGATTACGCAAGGCTACTTTTTAATTACGAAAATAATGTGGTAACTACTTAATTTTAACCATTAATAAGTATGTATATGAGTAAGCCTTATTATTTAACAACTTGTAACCACTAATTTTTTAACTGCTTATCAGCACACGAATAACTACCTCTTTTGGTAACTACTTATTTTATATATTTTTGTGATGCAGCGGGTGCGGGTGCGGGTGCACAAATTTTGTGCGTTTTTTCATGAAGCGAATATGGAAACTACTTAAAAAAACGACGTTGTCGAATAAAAATAATGAGTTTTGACACCGAATTATATGCAGTAGACCTAAGTTCTACTGCTTATTATTTAGATATCAGTAATGACTACCCATTACTGAGATTTTGATGGGTAATGTTCGAATAAGAACATTGTTTTTAAAAATGCACCTCTTTTATATTAGTAAGAGCACTTTTGTTGTTTGGGAGAACATTAAATGAGAGAATTTTATTCTAGAGTTACCACCAAGGTTGCCAATACTTGAACTGAAAAAATGGCTAGATTACGGAGAAAAAATGGCTACAAATGGCTAAAATTGGAAAATAATGCTAAACCTTAATAATTTTAATATAATTCAGTGATAATAAAGAGTTCTAACACGAATTTCATGAAATATTTTCATTCAAATTTTACAAAAAACATTATTTTAAATCGAATGTAAAAATTACATGTGCTGTGAACCCAAATAAAAGTTTCAAAAATTAAAAATTTTGTACTAAAATTTTTAAAATCATAAAAATTTAAGCACTTTTGTATGAAATCAACTGTAAAACATTAAAAGAAAAAATGGCTAGGGCAAAATAAAATGGCTAAATCTTCCGGCTAGATCCAATCTAGCCATTTTTTTATGGCTAGATGAAATTAAAATGGCTATATCTTTTTTTTAAGAGAAGCAACATTCAGGAAATTCTTCCTATTAATAATGCAACACTGTAAGTGCGCAAGATGTTGAATTTTTTTAGAAAAGTTGTTGCGCGCCATCTGACGGTGAGTTGGCGAATTTTGTTGAAGCTTTTTAATTCATAGCCCTGTTATATTATTTTACTTCGGTGGGGTTAAGTGCTATGGAAACACCTAAGGAGGACGCCGCGATATGTATGAGGGATAGAAAAAACTCATACACTCAAAAAAAGAAGTTAGTAGAAAAATTAGTAAAACGTCTTGTATATCAATTGTACTAGTTTTCAGCAATTTTTTTGCTGAAATTCCGTTTTCAGCAAAAATTTTAGTTATATTTTTTTAGCACTAAACTAATTTTGAACTAATGTTTTACTAATTTATTTTGCTACAAAGATAGACAAGATGTAGATGGCGCAGCTTGTCTGGAAACGGAAAAGAAAAACAACTCTACACATATTCTATATTGAAATTTTCAGCAAATAAATTAACTAAAGTAAAATTTCGCTACAAGTTTTTTGAGTTTTTTTCAGTCTACTAATATTCAGCAAAAAGTTTGGTGATTTTAGCAAGGATTTTTATACCCTACACCACTATGTGGTCAGGGTATTATAAGTTTGTGCTGATGTTTGTAACACCAATAATATTGGTCCTAGACCCACCTTATAGTATACCGATCGGCTCAGAATTTTTTTTTATTTCGATTTAACGATGTCCGTCTGTCCGTCCGTCCGTCTGTCTGTCCATGCATTCTTGTGCGCACTCTACAGGTCGCAAATATTAAGATATTTTGATGAAACTCGGTACACCGACTTATGTCGGCCCTAGGACGACGCCTATTGATTTTGGTTAAAATCGGTCCATGTTTAGACCTAGTGCCCATATAAGGGTCCTACCAAAATTATATTGTTTATACGCTGCAGGTCGTAAATATTAAGATATTTTGATGAAATTTGGTACACAGACCTATATTGGCCCAATAACGCAGCCTATTGATTTTGGTGAACATCGGTCCATGTTTAGACCTATTGCCCATATAAGGGTCCTACCAAAATTATACTGTTTATACGCTGCAGGTCGTAAATATTAAGATATTTTGATGAAATTTGGTACACAGACCTATATTGGCCCAATAACGCAGCCTATTGATTTTGGTGAACATCGGTCCATGTTTAGACCTATTGCCCATATAAGGGTCCTACCAAAATTATACTGTTTATACGCTGCAGGTCGTAAATATTAAGATATTTTGATGAAATTTGGTACACAGACCTATGTTAGCCCAAGGATGAAGCCTATTGATTTTGCTTAACACCGGTCCATGTTTAGACCTAGTGCCCATATAAGGGTCCCCCCAAAATTGGCTTGGTTACAAACTGCAGGTCGCAAATATTAAGATATTTTAATTAAATTTGGTGCGCTGACTTACATTATAGAAAATTTTGACACAAGCCCCATTTTAACCCATTCGAATTTCGGATCCAAACATTAGTTGGCTTTTAACCAGACTGGTGTAGGGTATTGTATAGTCGGCATGCCCGACTTTAACCTTTTTACTCGTTTTCATTTGCAGTCGACTAAGTGTTAGCAAAACTTTTGCTGAAGATTACTAATGTAAAGGGGCCAGTTCGGTGACAGTTTGTTAAAATTTCCCGTAGGGTAATAATAAAAATCATGAAGTAACAACCAAAGAAATGCATGCATTTTTAAAAGAGAAAGATATAAAAAAGTGAAATGTTGTATTGGTGAAATTGTGTGTCATATCAAATTAACAATAATAAAATCTTCTCACCTACAATAAAAAAATATTTAACTGTGTGTAAATTATATGAGGAGCATAATTTGTGTACATTTTTATAACAATTGTTGGTAGAAAAATTGAAAAAAACAAAATGTAAGAAACAAAAAATTGCAAAGAAAGTTAAAAACCTCAATACAAAAGACATTACAGCTAGCAGCACGAGACAGTAATTGTTGTTTGTACGGCTATTGTTGTAGTAGCAACAAATTACAAAGATGCCTCTGGAAAAATGTTAGTTATAAATTTTTTAAAAATGGGGTGTTATTCTTTTACGAGTATAACAATTTTGTTTTTTCTTTTATTATAAATAATAACGTATGTATACAATGTTATTATTTAAAATATATATAAAAGTAGATTTTTAGCGACTTTTAGAAGTCTAATCTCGGGTCCAATCGTAGTTTTTATGTTTAAGATTAATCATAAGTCAAATTGTGGATGTAGTACGTCAATCTTAGCTCAAATTTTTCAACTTTTGGAAAGATTATCTAGGTCGGTTAGTACGCTTGTATGAAACATAATCGTAATGTGTTTTAATATAAAAATCTAATTTGAGTGCGAACTGCATTTTGCTATTTTTAACAAGTTGCCAACTCTGATTCCTTTTGAAGTTGATAATAATTTTCAATAGTATTTTTTTATCAACAATTTAAAGATCGTCAAACAATTTCGTTAAAAAATTAACGAACTAAATTGTAAATTTTTATCAAAAATAAATCACTTTTATATACTGACGTCTCTTGGTATACCAAGGAGTCTAAATAGACCGCTAGTAATATTATTTTTAAATCCTGTATATAGTTGCACACAAAATATTATTGCCTAAATCAATCTCAAATATTATTAGCCAAATTCAATCAATTCCAAATTATAGCCGATTACCGATTACTCTGCTCCGCAAAAACAAGGTGAATGTAATTGCCGTGGATTTAGGATAACTGGGGCGTGCTGTTTTCTAATCTGCAACCAGTTTGTTCAAATTGGCTCTAGGTTTTGCTCAATTCGCGATTTAAATTTTTTTAATTCTTCAGCCGATTTTTTGAATAAAAAATTTTTAATTTAGTAACTATAGCTTCGGAAAGAAAACGCTTTACATAGTTTAAGCTTAATTCCGTGCTATATTTTTCAAATTTAAGTGTGTATCAATATTTCAATAACTTTTCAAAGTCAAAATTTTAAAATTTTTTAAGGTTTAAAATAAAAATAGAAGACGTTAAAAATCTACTGTACTATTACAGATTTTTTTCTAAAAACATCAGATTTCATTCACTTCCTTCGGACTTTTTCTACAATTATTTCTCGACGAACTCATTTTGAATGTGTACGAAAATTGTGATTTAAATACAAACTTTGCAAATCGCAATAATTTCGAAAAAAAAAATCGTTAGTGAATGAAATCTGATGTTTTAAGAGAAAAAAATTCTGTAATAGACAGTAGATTTTTAGTACAGTAAAATGTTTTTTTGTTCATTTTAAGTCTAAATTTAATTACAAAAGGCTTTAAAAGTGCACATAATTCGTTAATGCAATATGACATATGTGTATATAAATCTTGGACCTTTTTCTTTCAAAATTGGCTTTGATATTCAAAATCGGACTTCGTCTTATATTTAAATTTTTTTTTTAAAAAACCTTAAAAAATTTTGACTTTGGGCGACTATATTTAAAAAATTATTGAGATACACACTAAAGTTTGAAAAATGGGGCACGGAATTAAGCTTAAACTGTGTAAAACGTTTTCTTTTTGGAGCTAAATTATAAATTTTTTATTGCGAAAATCGGCTGAAAAATTGAAAAAATTTAAATCGCAAATTGCGCAAAACCAAGAGCTAATTTGAACAAACTGGTTGTAGATTCGAAATCAGCACCCATTAATTATCCTAAACCCACTGCAAAGTTGTGCAACTTATAAATATTATCATATTTTGTAGAGCTGTGTTATATTGGCCGATTGTGAATTTTTGGCCGAAGCCGATTCCGAAGTCGATTAATCAGTCGGACACTACATATTAATGTGCTAAAATAGATAAATCCATTAAATTTTCTGGAACAGATAAATATTGGCAGCATGTTTGCCAATAGTCTACTGATGTAAAATACGTAAGATAAATTGGCATATGCCATAAAGAATTTTCCAAACAGTGGTCAGTCTAAAAAAAATGTCTAAATTTTCTTTTCCCGACTTTTTCTCTTTTTTACCATATTGTTAAACATTTTTGTAAAACTAAATTGAAATTAATATACTCGTATAATTACATAGCACTTAGTTAATGTTCCTCATGCTGTGTTCACACAAAAAAGAATGTGTATCATTTACAAAAATTAGAGCAAAAGTTGCCAAAGTTTCTTGGTAATATTAACATACAATTACATAAAATTAACGACAAATTTGTCAAGGCGCTTAGATAAATGTTTAAAGACTTTTTGTTATTAAAAATACTTGTTTTTTTTATTGAAGAAAATATTTTTTATCAAAATTTTTAATTAACTGAACAAAAAAGGACTACTTACAAAAAATTGAACTAGGATGCCGAAGTCTATTAAATTTTTTTTTTTGGGCTTTTATACAGTTAACAGCATTTCTGTTCTCTTATTTTACCAAAAATTACCCTAAAAGTACCAAACACAGCTATTATTTTTTCCCGGATTTCATTTGAAACCTCTGTTTTTTTTTAATTAAACATGTTTCAAATTGTATAATGTATTATGTATGTATTTAACAAAATGAATTTATTTGTTGATAATAAACAATAATTGAGAAATTAAATTAATTAAAAGATAATTGCAATTCTCCCACAGTTATTTGCCAAACAATAAATTTTCATAAAAAAAGGAAACGGAAAAAACCTAAACAATAAAATCTCCGTTGATTATTTTTGATAATCAATTAAAAAGTAATAATTTTCCGGTAAAAAATTTGTATTAAACAGGGTTGGCAGGCAATACCGCTAAAATTCCGTTATCGATTCAAAACCCTTTCAACTGACTACCGTTACTTCTAAAATACCGTTACCGAAATACCCGGAATACCGTTATCCTTAAAATACCGTTACCGAAATAACTGAAATACCGTTATCCTTAAAATACCGATACCGAAATAAATAAAATATCAATACCCTTAAAATACCGTTACCGAAACAAATGAAATATTGTTATCCCTAAAATACCGTTACCGTTATTTTTAATTTTCTGATTTTGATAATTTCACGTGGTTATTGAGTATTTTTTGTACATTAAGTTGATAAATTGGTTCTGTTTTTAATCTCCATTGTTTTTGTAAAAAAAAAATTAAGGGATGCATCGAAATAACTGACTACCGTTACCCTTAAAATACCGTTACCGATATAACTGAAATACCGTTAACCTTAAAATACCGTTACCGAAATAACCCAAACATCGTTATCTTTAAAATACCGTTACCGAAATAACTCAAATACCGTTATCCTTAAAATACCGATACCGTAATAAATGAAATTGCGTTACCCCTAAAATACCGTTACCGAAATAACCTAAAATATCGTTACCCTAACGATAACCGCATTCGTTTCGGTTACCGTCCATGGTATTAAACAAATAACACACATATGATAACGCCAAAAAGTACCCATCGAACATGACCTACCTCATACCAAAATATAGTACATATATTGAGTATTAAACAATATATTTATGTGTGGGCTGCTTTTGGCAAAAGCACTTATTTCAAAAACATATATTTTGCAGGAAAGCGAAAAACAAGTTTCACCGTTGCATAAAACTGTTTCTATAAATTTATAACAAATAGTAACAAAGAATTACTTTCCATTTGGAAATGATATTTTAAATAACAGTTTAGTTCTTATGTCAAAAACTTTTTCAAAAAATATTGTAATCAATTTTGGGGTACCTTGGGGAATTGACCAATATTTAACTTAAACAAAACTTTTTCTCTGCTATCCTGTAAATACAAAATACTTGCCTGCAAGTATTGCTATGTTTTTTTTTTAATAAATTTTCAGGAGAGCGAAAAAACTATTAAAAAACATCTTTTTAAAATATTTTAGTGGCATCATATGCCTTAATGATTCACGACCTCATTTACCAAAAACATCATTAAGGCATATGATGTCAATAAAATATCTTAAAAAGATGCTGTTTAACAGTTTTTTCGCTCTCCTGAAAATCTATTAAAAAACACATAGCACTACTTGCAGGCAAGCCGACTATATGTACTAAATTGAAATTGTCAAAGATTTTTAAAAAACAGTCCAAACAAAATAAGAAAATAAAATGTTGGCTAATTATTTTTCATTTCTGGGTTTTGGTCACTGAAACGCCTATATTGGGTCTTCTAATTGTAATTGTTGAAGGAAAATTCTGTCTTCAAAATTTACTTGCATGTCGTGCCGCAGTCGTATAAGTGTGATTGTATTAGTGAAAAAGTGTGAGTGTATTGAGTTTTTCGCACTTGCACTTGCATGTGGAAACGGGGGGTTAGTTACCTACGGTTAAGTTAAAGTTAAACTGCTCGAGATCAGTTAATGGGCCTAAATGGTAAAAATTAAAAAAAAAACAGTTTTTAAAATATAAAAACTTAAAGGATTAAAAAAATGCAAAAAGTCGACTTTAAACCACATAACTGCAAATCTTCACAAAAAAAGTGGCGCAATATGACCTACACATCACAAAATATTTTTCACTTTTCATTCTTTTAATTTCTTCCACTATATTGTACAATGGAGCGTACCACCTTACAGGCAAAAAAAGTGCGCCGTACACCCTCCAGTATGAAGTATTTTTGCAAGGAGCTTCCAAAAAAAAAATTTAGTTTTTGTTGCCGAACATAGGGGTCGCCATTTTACATTTTTCGTTATTTCTTTGGTATTTGCAGTCGGATCTTAAATTATGATACATCGATGTTTTTCTCTCGAGGTGTTTTGCTCTAAGAACATTTTGACCTTAAGTATCCCGTTCTAGTAGTTACCCACCAGATCTCAGTTGCTACCACCCAAATGTACAACCCTAATGTCAGAAAATTAAAGCTCGCAAAAAATCATTAAACTTTTGCTAAGGAAGTTTTTCGCTAAACCCAGTAGAAATTTTTTTTATATATTGGTTGGCGAACGTAGGGGTCGCCTTTTTAAATTTTTTTTAATTGGATTTTTACTATATAGCAAAACACTGGTCTCCTCGAGGCAAAAAAATTGATATATCACACTTTAAAATCCGATTTTAAAGGACAAAGCTATAACAAAAAATTAAAAAAGGCAACCCCTACGGTCGGCAAAAAAAAAATTTTTTTTTGAAATCGCCTTCCAAAAATACATCATATTGGAGGGTGTACGTCGAACTTTTTTTTTGAGGTACGGTCTATTGTACAACCTTCCAATATGACATACGCACTAGCAATTTTTTCCACAATACCAAAAGTTGCGTAAGAATATTGCGTAGTGTATAACCAGTTTTAGGACCAGAAAAACATGCGTATTCAAAATTTTTATGTCTACAAAATTCTTTAAAATTTTTCCTAAGTCGACTTAAGTGCTTTTGTCAAAACTCCACAGATATTGTTGCAATAACTGTTGAAGTGGCATTTAAGCCATAAAGTTATTATTAAATAAAACAATCATCAATTTTGAAAGTGTATAATGCATATACATATGTATGTAGTATGTGTTAACAATTATTGGTTTGTATGTACCTAAGACTTTCTTTATACTATGAAATTTACACTGTTAGTGGATCGGCAAACAATAGATATATATAGATAATGGTTAATAGAAATCATGTCTGTTTTGAAAAACAACAGTTTTCATCTCATTGTCATCAAGATAATCTTTATTACTAACAAACTAACTAACCAACAAACACATCTCAAAAGTGCATTTTCTGCTACGATGTATGGTAGTTAATTTAATCATACAATGCGATATACTCATAAAAAATGATTAGTAAAAAAGAAAAATAAAAACTAAAAAGATTTGTAAAATAACCAAAATAATTGCTTAGGTACAGTGTAAAACTAGATATGGTTTCAGAAAATATGAAGTAACAACAAAAAATCGTTAACTTGAATCAACGAACATATAGACTAAAGATTAGGGTTTGGGGTTCGGGAATTCCCGGGAAATTCCGGGAAAAGTTTGCCGGGAATTCCCGGGAAAATAATATATTTTTCCCGGGAAAACGGGAAATTTTAAAAATATTAAATTTTTTAAATTGTTTTTGTTTGGAATAGGATTTTTTAATTTTAGTCATAAAAAACATTTTAAATACCAAAACAAAAATGTCATTGTTAAAATCTTTTAAAAGGGAATCAACTTATTTGACACACAAAAAATATCTTTGCCAAGTAATTAGGAGCATTTCAACTAATAAAGATTTTTCGCATAACTTATTAAAAATTTAAATACTTAGTAAAACCTAAAAACTTGGTAAAATGTTTAAAAGAAATATGAAAAAAAAGTTTTGTTTCTTACAAATAATCGCCTTTACTATCTAAATTTTTCAAATGTATATTTTAGTTAAAGTCGACTTTAGTTAAAATATTGGCTGGCAGTATACCTTGACTTGGTTTATTTTTGGAGCATTCTGATTGGTTAATTTATTTTCAACCAATCAAAATGTTTGAAAATATAAATATTTTTGTAACAAAATGAACAAAACCGTATGATTAAAACTAAAGTCGACTTTAAATTTAAAATACTCTTTTATATTAAGGGCCAATAATTTTATAAGTAACGTGATATTTTCAAGTAAGTTTACTTTATTTTAATACACCTGCTTTCAAACTAATATATTCTTTTATATTAAAGAATAAAATGTAAGGAGTATGAAAATACTTTACAAAAAAGGACAATGCAGCGCAGTGCAATATTTGCCCTAAAAGACTAATGGTTAACGGAGGTATCTAAATTTGGTTATCCGACATCTAAATTTGGTTTACAAAAAAAAAAATTGATGGTCATGCAGCTTCTCTTGAAGAAAACAACAACAAGAATAACGTTCCAGCTAAAATTAGCAAAGTACCCGAAGAAAAAAGTATAAGCTGAATAGGCATTGAACGTTTTATGGTAGGGCAAACATTTCCTGAAATGGTATCCAAATTAGCCGCAGTCGACGGAATGTCAATCCGCACCATAACTAGATCTTCGTTTTATTCGAAAAAGTTTTTATAATAAAAACCTGGCATTGCCAAAAAATTTTACAATCATCTAAAAGATATCATGATAAAAGAAATATCGAGCAATATTTCTAACAATAGGAGATTTACTATAATCTTAGATGAATGGACAAGAATATCACAAAAGAGATATTTGAACATATGTATAAACGGAAATAATTCATTTTATAACATGATATATAAACCAACCGTTTATATAGCAGGAAGATGTAATGCTGATGAAATAAGAATTGTAGAAATAAGACTAGAAGAGTTTTATATGTCTTTGGAAAATAACATTGTGGCCACCATATCTAATGGGCCAAATGTGATGAAACGGTTTGTTTCCGACAGTCCAGTAGTGGGTGCTTTCTGCTGGAATCATGCAATTCATTTGGCAGTGCTTAAAGAAATTTTTGTGAAATCAAATGTTCAACATTCTGATATTTTTAATTTGAATTCTCACTACACAGACTGAATTTGTACTGAAATAGTGTTTTTTTAAACAAAAATTACTTATATAGGTGGTTGTTCGCCGTGAGTCGCCGAAGAAGAAGGTTATCTTGTGACCTGTATTAAATTTTTTAATAGGGAACATCGGTTAATTGTTTTTGTTTTGCGATACTCTAAAGCGTGTCTCAGCATGCCGTTAGACTGTGCAGTCTAATCACATGCAAACCTTTCCGGGCGTATTGGGGCTTCGTCGCGCTTAGCTTCCATTGTGAAGGCAATGGTCGTATATGTGTTGCTGTGGTTCCTGTGCGTCTGTTTTATTCTGACGTATTAGGACTTAATTGCGCGTAACCTCCATTGTGAAGGCAATGGTTGTGTATGTGTTGTTGCTGTTCCTGTGCGTCTGTGTTGTTTATCACATTGTTTTTTTTTTATATTGCGTATCAATACGCATCGTGTTTATAACCTGGCAATATGTCTGTTTGGTAACAGCGCCATTTAACGGTACATTTAACTGTACTTTAAATCTCAAAAAAAAAAAAATATATAGGTGGTTTTCATTAACAATTTTGTTCAAAAATATTTCCCGGGATTCCCGGGAATTCCCGGGAATCAAATTTTTTTATTCCCGTTTCCCGGGAAATAAAAAAGTCCGGGAAATCGCAAACCCTACTAAAGACATAAAAATTCTCTCAAACGTCGAAAAATTCGATCTTAAATTTTATATGCCAACTGGTTTTAAGAGAAACAGATTTTTATAAAACTAAACAAAATTTTGCGCTAATTATACAAAACTAATGCAGAGAATATATTAAACAATACAAGTGCACTTTAAAATTTAATTAAAATCGCTTGAAAACATGAAAAATAATTAATTAAAAGTACAACCCTTTTCACGTTTTTTGTTATTTTTGACCGAAATTCTCTTAATACCAGAGCAGTTTTTTAGATGAGAGCCATGGATGAGGGATGATAAATGGGATTTTCAAAATAGTACCAACCTGCTTAAAAATAAGTACTTTTTCGACATCCATAGTACCAAAAAATATTTTCTGTACTCTACACAACTCTATGGGTGTATTGAGTTGGTGTTTATGATGTGGGTTCGTCTGTCCTTATAAAATGAACGATCTTTATACTAAAACTATAAGTAGTTCGCATTTTGGTACATAAGTTTGTACTGCATCGATTACTAAGGCTATTGAAAATGGTTAAAATCGGTCCGTGTTTTTGATCCTGAAAAGGATCAAAGCATTTTTTACGATTTCTTCCACGGGACCTAAATAATTTTATTTATACTGATCCCCACTTTAAACAAATGAGAATTCTGTATTCTTCGAAAAAAATGTTCCTCGTAGTGTTTTACATAAGTTCGCTGAACACATCCTATACATAAAATGGAAGATTCGATCTTTCAAAACTCCGACACACGTGTATTTTTTTTGTCTCGTCTACCTGAATCCAATATCAGAATCAGTGTTGTTTAGTCAGCTTTCGCAATAGATAAACAGGCCATGAATTTCGTATAATATACGAAAGTTTCGTTTATTTAACGAAAATATCATTATGAAATTTCGAAATTTGAGATCACTTAATTTTTTTTTTTTTTTGGTATAAACCTTTTAGCTTAAACATTTCGGCAAAAATTAAAACATAATTTGATTTACCCATATTTGGACGAAAAATTGTCCATATTTTATAAAACTGACAGATTGTGAAAGATTTTTTCCAAAATATAAAATTTCCAAAATATAATCATTTTCTTTTATTATTTTATTTATTTGTAGCACGGGCTTACAACGGTTTGCCGAATACTTTGAGGCAAGATCTTTGTTGCTCTCTTGTTACATTAAAAAGAAAACTTCTAAATGTTTCGAGTAGATTATAGAATAGTATTTTATTTAACCAACTATCAACAGTCAAATTTTTAACTGTATTTTTCTTTTTTTTGTTTAAATTATTTGGGATTTGAGAATTTCAGTAATTTTTTGTAAATTATTTTATAATTAATTTTTAATTATAAATTTTATTTTGTTTTTTAATTAATATTTTTATCTTTTGTTATACTATACTTATATGAATATTTTAATTTGTTTTTGAGTATAAGTTTGTGATCGATTATGGCCAATAGGCTAGGTCATTGGAAATGAAGGAATAAAATAAATATTTTATTATTTTATTCAAATATTGTTCTTAGTTCTGACTATAAAATTGGCTCTTAAGAAATGACATTTTTATTTTTTTTTTTAATAATTTTATAAAATTAGTGAGAGCAGATATTATTCAACCTCTAGTTCGATGTTTTTATTTTTGATTTATTTAAATAAAAACCGTTTTATTAGTATTAGTTTTCAAAATTTTGTTCTTGCAAACAGGAAAGTCAATGATTCTAAAACATGTTTGATAGAAAAATTGTAAAAATTTTCTGTTTAAAAAAAAATTATTCTGAAACATTTTTCGTATAGAAATTCTATATTTGGAAAAAATTTAAAAATGGAAAATAATTTTTGTTAAGAATTTCTCAGATTTTTATAAACTTTTTCCATAAAAAAATTAACAAAATTCTGTACCTAATTTCGTAAAACACTTGGCTGAAGTGAAGGGAAGTTTTAATGTAAATTGTTTCTGTAACAAAAACAATTTCTATAGAAATAACGCAACACTTCACCGAAGTGTTTTAGAAAATTACCCCCTCTGTTTTATTTTTCGTACACCCAAAAAAAATCCTTAGTTGATTACAACGAATATTTCTCATAGGTGAAGTTCCCCTAATTAATATAAAGTTGCATTGATTTAATTCAATAAATACGAACAATTCAACTACGGGAGTAGCTATTGATAACGATTTGCTAGTAAAAATTAAACATCATTTGGCAGTGGTGTATATCAACTAAAATTAAACTTTTTTTTTTGCAAATAAATAAAAATTCACATATTCTTAAAAGCTTTACTATATATAAACATTACCTCTACATAAAAACTTTTTATTTGTTTTTACATTTTAGATAATTTTGTTATATTTTTTTTTCATGACAAATATTGGAAAACTTTTGAAACGATTTCAAATTTGGTAACACAGGGTAAGTCTAAAATTGTGTATTTTTTACCATTATCTGTAGTTGTTATTGATTATGATAGCAGAATTATAAAAAATGAAAATTAACTATAGATTTTGTTAACTATGTATTTCGGTGTATAGAAAAATCCTAATAAAACATTTTTTGTATAGAATATTATTAAATATAGTACTGAATTTCAGAATATAATGCCCGTGTATTTCTTCAATCACTTGTGTAAACTGAACTTTCTATCATGTAACGCAAGACTCTACACTAGTGAGTTAGAAAATCAACCCACAAAACATTTTTTAAGAGAAAAATTACAATTTATTAACACTTATTTCTATAGAAAATTTTTCTATTGAAAATTAATATGATTCAATAATATTATGGATTAATTTTGAGACATTTTATTTAAAGAAAACTTCTTACCCCTAAATTCATAAACGCTTTGTAAAATTATAGGAGGTTTATTGAACAAATTTTGTATGAAAATGACGTTTTGTAAACCAGCTATAACTTTACGAAGCATTTATGAATTGAGAGCTTAGATTTTAAGGAGCAAGTGCCGTTTACGGGCATAGTACAGATTTTTTTTTTAATTTTTTACAATGTATTACTTTTTGAGCTGATTTCAAAAATATAATTTTTGTATGTCGGTCACGCCTCCTTTCGAGAGGGCGGGGCTTTTATGTTGAAAATAAAACTCAAATAAGGAAGTGCTTATCCTATTTTAGTTTTAGAGTGATCTGATTTATGCCTCTAAACAGCACTTTAGCCGAATTCAAGATACCTACATTTTATATAAAAAAATTGTTATTGTGAAATAATTTCTGTTAATTGATTGTATAAAATGGTTTCCAATTCTTAGTACATTTGTTCCCGTACTCGGAACGCACATATTGTTTAAGAAATATTTTCATACTTTAGAAAGTTTTTTTGAATAATTTTTTCTACAAAGAAATTTTAAAATCTGAGACAGTTTTCATATACAAAAATATTTTTCTATCGTTAAAGTGTCACAGAAATTGGGAATATTTTTTTAATGCATTTTTTGTTAGAAAATTTTTTTAAAAAAACTTACCCTTTATCTTCCAGTAACTGTTCGGCCGTACTTAAACGTAATCGTACAGCTTTCATACTTTGCAACGGGAACAATTTACAAAATTGCGTTAAAAACTTTGGACGCCAACAGTAATGAGGATATTCCTTACATACCGTCCATAAACGTTCATTATGTTCAAATAAATATGAATGACTTTTGCCAAAATTTAAATAATCATCCATATCGTTGTGATAATCACAGTAAAGTAAATTTTTAATATTCGTAATAGCCTGCTCTTCGTCATCCGGATCGCGGATCTGCTTAATGCCAAAGTTGAGCAATGGCTCATAATGATAATAATTTCCTGGCATAGCATTTAGTATATCACCCAAGAAAGTCGACCCGGATCTCCAAGTTGTAACCACAATGCTACGAACAGGAGTTCCCTCTGTTTCAGGTGTGAGATCAGAAAGTTTTTCAGCTTCTATGCCAAAACGTCCCGAAGGATATTCAAAGTTTTCCATTTCTGTAGCCACTTTAGTGCGTTGCTGAGCTATTACATCTGCGATAGTGGCAGTCATATTGTACATTACTGCTGTCTGCTGAGGCACGGCATGACCAAAACGTTCTCCAGTAAAAGCGGAGGGTGAACCAAGACCATTGCCTGCAGAGGAATAGCCACCGGAGGCAGTATTAACACCACCACCACCTGCCAGGTTGCCACCACCTAGGGCACGCTGTGAGCCACCGGTAGACGAAGAGGCTAACGAGGCGGGTAGTGGTCTATGTTGGGTAGTGGCTATAAGCAACAGAATGCACAAGCCACTAACGCCACAAATTCCAATAAGATTCGCCCTACGTGACATTTTTCGTCGTTTTGTAATTAAGCCACTGCGTTGTTGAGATCTTGTTCTTGTAATAGCTGGCGTTACTTTACTAATGACACCAGCGCTTCCGTGGGCGACAACCTCGTCCTCTACCACTTGAACTCCTGTCAAAAGCGATACAGTCGCTGAATCTGTTTCTTCATAGGCACTCATATATCCGTCGAGATTTATTATTAGCTTAAGCAAATTAATTTAATAAACTATAGGAATTTTTTCTTTACAGTAAAAAACACTTTTGTTTTACTTTTTCTTAAATAAAAAGTTGCGTATTAATTTTTTATTTATTAATAATTTCTACGTATTCTTAATAAGAATATTACATTTTATATATGCAAAACGTATTTATTGTAGTATAAATTCATTCGTTAAATTCCCGTCCACACAAATTTTACATATTTCTCTTAAATTTTACACAAGATTCCTCCAAGCACAACCGACCACTTTGCGTACAAATGTCAAACTAAACAAAATATATAAAGACTGAAGACAAAGAAGAATCGAAATTAGTGCTGCCAAGTATTTTTTATAAAGCCCCATCTGAGTTGCTAACTTTACCATAGAAAAAAGCTTGATAAAAGGGTATAAAAGCACTAAACAGTTTTTAAGCGGGGAATACACTAATATTGAATTTAGACCAAGCAAAAACCAGCTGGTTTTTGTACAGAACTAAATTACGAAAGCCAAGTCATTTACACTGATTATTTTGTTTTTCTTTGTCACAACACTTTATTACTACACAATTTTCTTTCTTTTTTTATTGTTAAATTAATGTAAACAAATTTTTAATACATTTAAAAAAGAATAACAACACATAATTTCAAACTAAACTAGAAATAGTTTTAAAAAATTAAAAAATATTTTTTTGACACTCTCTTTACTCCTATATTCGTTGTAACAGGGTGTATCAAAAATGCATATTTCAGATATTTTTACTCGGTTTTTGGCAAAAACCAGGTGGAATCTGGTTTTCAGTTTGTATGAAAATTGTATGGAAAAACTGTATTAATTTTGTAGTTTTCGGCTCGAAAAGTAAAAATCGCCAAAACTACTAGTTTTTGCCCAGTCTAAATACACTATAAGGAACATTCGTGAAAAATGGCAATTTTTTACGAATGTTGATCCCAATATATCGTCTAAACAGTGTTGTCAGAAACTTTCATTCAAAATATGCTAAATCACCGAAAAAATATGCCAAATCTTGAAAAAAGAAAAATATGTTAATAATATGGCAAACAAAACTGTTGAATTATTCATTTTGCTAAAAATTTGCTAAATTTACACATACAAAAATATGCTGAAAATCTGCTGCGTAAAAATTATGCATTTTTACTCTACTAGCCGCGTTTTTGTTAAGTTTTCGTATTCACACCTAAACCTTAAACACGTGTTTAGCTAAAACGATTGTAAAAGAATAAAGAACTGTTGTAATAGAATAAAGAGCTAAAATACGTGTTTTAGCTAAACACGTGTTTAAGAATTAGGTGTGAACTCAGCCTTAGATAAACATTACTGACAGATTGTTTTAAATTACACATTTAATCATTTAAAAAAGTAGTGTAATCATTGTTGAAAAAAATAATAAAATTAATAACTGAATTTTGAGTAGACAAAAATATGCTAAAAATCTGCTTTTGTCAAACAAAATATGCTAAAAAAAACATTTAGCATATTTTTCTTAAAAAACAAAATTTAATTTATGAACTCAATCTGCGAAATCTAGCAGAAAAAATGCTAAAATGGCAACACGGCGTCAAAAATACTCTTTGGCAGTCTTAGAGATTAATCAGAACTGGGTCGACAACGACAACGAGAGTTGCTTTTTCATATTTTGTATGGGAAGCAAAATGTCGCCATGTCGTCCGGCGACTTGTCGTCGGAATAGAATCTATTCTATTTTTGCAACGACACACTAATTCACACTTAAAGTATTTGTCAAATTGTTGCCATATTTTTAACTAATTAAAGATTGCCTTTAGAACAGAGTTGTTAGAAAAATTCTTACTTTGTTTACAAAAAATTTATTTTTTTGACAGAAATAATATAATTGAAATTTAAAATACATAATTTACGATAAAAAAGCAAAATTAAATACAATAAAATATAAAAGAAGAATAAGTGAAAGACCAATTGAATTGGTGAAGAATTGTGGTGAAACAAATACAACCATATTCTTGTTTTTTTTCCTTTTTTTCTAAACGTCAACAAATGTCGACGGTCGATTGTCGCTGAATTTAAATTAATCGTGCTGACTTTTGCTGTCGTCGGTCGACAATCGACCCAGTTGTGATTAACCTCTTACCTAGTGTCTTGACATGCAATAAAATGACAGCAAGCAATTGTCAAAATGCTCTCATCTCAAGTGAAGACACTCAATTTTATTGCAATATCATGATATCGCTGACATGCCATCGGATCTTGCAATGATGCCAGAGATCAAATGTCACTTTTAGTTTTAATTTTAATTTTGTAATAGAAAAACAACAAAAAATTTGGTAAAAAGGAATGGAAGTGTTTAGTTTTTTATTATTTGTCGGTAAACATTAATGTTTCATAAAATTTAGTGTTTTTCGAAGAAAAATCTATGATATTTCTTATCCATGAAATGGTCAAGTGTTCTGCAATTGATATCATTTTGACGTTTCGCTGCAATGGTTTTGACATTTCATATCATATAATTTATTGCATTTGAAGACACCGGGTTACCAGACGTGGTGATTTTACTTGATATTTACGATTTTTTAGTGAAAAATAGCCAGAAGAATATTAAAAATTTTTTGGTAGAAATATAAGTTGCCCGAAAATTAAAAGTTGCTCAACCCATAGAATTGATTTTTACATTAAAAACATTTGGCTAAACTCTAGTTTACGGGCATAACTTGGATTTGTTTAATGTTTGTTTCCGTGTTTGTTTCACGGACGATAGAACTTTCAATGCCGAGTTCAACGATGCATGTTTTTTTTATCGGCGACCCCCGGTTCCCGAGTTATGGACCCCCAAAATTTGAATTTGAATTCTTTGTATCTTCGCCATTTATTATCGGATAAAAACAAAATATATATCGTTAAAAAGGCTATTGAAATACCTTTAATATAAAACTCCCGAATCCATTAACCCATTAAGCGTCAAATGGTAAAAGTCTGTTTTTTTATATTTCACAAATATAAAATACAAAATAACTATTATTTAATTGTAGTTAAGGCTCTCAGCTTTAATTAATTAATAAGGTATAATTTATACCTGTAACCCTTATAACACCGCAGATATTAACAGTTAAATATCATATTAATTTTTTTATTTTTGTGCTTATATACATAAATAAATAAACTTCAAATTCTTAAAATAAATATTTTAATTAACCCACTGCAAACCACAATCGCGCAATTTTTTATGTTTTTCTTTACAGATATGCCTGATTTTCGCCGCGCTCGCTTTGCTTGCGAGATTGTACATCATATGTTTCGTTTTTCTATTAATTTTATTTTTACATTTTTTTTGAAAACTTTTTCGATAAAGCCCATTAAGCGGAACATACATTTGCAATATTATGGTACAACTTTCCAAGTTGTGCAAGCATATTGACCGGTTGTGTATTAAATTTAAGGTTGGTTGAGCAATATTATGGAGTGAATCAAAACACTTTTGATTTTTATTAGAGAACTTGATATATTACAGAATCTATTGGCAATACTGCGCAATTTTAATTTTACGCGTTTATGTTTGTGTGCATTTGGAGGTTATGTTGAAATCATATATTGCATAAAATATTGTGGCTATCTTTTGTTACATATATGTTGCAATTTACTGTATGGTGTGTGGCAAAACGAGAAAAATACTATGCCATTATATTGGACATAATATTGCAAATGTATTGGGGACCAGAGTTTCGAAGAATTAATTCCCTAATTCCCTTTTTTGAACTGAATTTATATTTTGGGAATAAATTCCCAGACTAAACTTAAGAAATTGAATGAATTCCTTTTCTTTATTCGATTTATTTTAAAAATGAATGTTATATTTATAAATGAATATATTTGCTAGAATTATGGGACATAAAATGTGATAACTAAAAAAAAAACTAGAAAAACAGCAGCATATGAAAACAGAAATGATGTTTCGTTTGACGTTTTGTTGTTGTGTGGCATCGTCTGCATAAAAAATGTAAAAAAATAGAAACATATGTTCTGTGACAAATGTTCCTCATGTGTAGGCAGCATTATTTATATATTGTTTACAAATTCATGACAATACGAATAATTCTTAAATTTTAACCCCTCAATTAATAAATGCTTCGTAAAGTTATAGCAGGTTTACAAAACGTCATTTTTATACAAAATTTGTTCAATAAACCTTCTATAATTTTACAAAGCGTTTATGAATTTAGTGGTAAGAATACGCGTACAAAATAATTATTATGCATAAGAAATGTGTAGTATACATTTGGCACTTATTCAATTAGATTTCAAATTACCAAAATTGCAATGAGATGATGGATGTTGCAACTGCAGCGGAGGTGAATGTGTTTATTGTAATAAATCTATAAAAAACATAATTTGTACTAATCATAATTAATAAAAGTGGGGTAAATTTAAGTAGAATAACAAGTCGTTTTCGTTTTAAAAATCAGTACAGATATGGACCGGAAACGGAGTCAGTCCGTTTTATAACGGTCCGCCACTGACGGACTTTTTACGGTTCATGTCCGTTTTTTACATGACATAACGGTCCGTAAACGGTACGTCATTGACTGACTTTTAAAGGACTCATGTCCGTTTTTTACACGACACAACGGTCCGTAAACGGTCCGTCACTGACGAACTTTCATCGGATTCGATGTTTCTTAAGTTCACAAACAAAAAAATATACACACATTAATTCCTTATTATATTAGTATAGAAAAGCTGTGTTTGTGCGGCAAGCTATCAACGTTGGCTTATGTCTTTAAGTTACTAATGTCAATTTTGTATGGTTAATTTTTAAGACATGTATTTTGTATACAACATGAAATGGTCTTTCAATTACCTTTCCAATGGTAATTGAAAGACCATACTGTTCAAATCCGACTATATGTCAACTTGTTCCAAGGCTTATTTTATTTTTATTCTTTCATTCATGTAAATTTTATATATTTAGTTTTCGAGTAATTTGAGCAATGTAAATTTAACATTCAACAAAATAAATCATGTGTAATTTAACAAAATTGCAGTTTAGCATATTATTTGAGAATTCTCGTCTTTATATTACTATCAATTCTACACCGAAAATATTCTGTAGTCATATAGTTGAAAAATTTCTTAGTTGATTACAAAAAAATAATAAACAACTACTATAATCATTAGCAACTAAGGTTTTAGTTGAGAGTTACAATATTTGTTATAGTTGAAGTGAATACTAATAATAATTTAAAATTGTCAAGAATTAGAAAACAAAACGAGTTCGTAAAATTCCAATAATATTTTTCAAGATTATTGTTTTTATTTTTATGTTCGTTAGAGAATTGTTAATCGATTATTCTTCCTATAAATCAGCTCTAGATAATGGTAAGCATTTTTCATTTGTGTTATTTGTAAAATATTTTTAGATTGTTTTTATATTTTGCAGATTTAACATTCAGTAAAGATCGAAATTGGAAAAGGCGACGATAACGTCGAAGTATGTGTGGAGAAGAACTAACCCATTACTAAACTACACGTGTATGTGCATATAAATAAAAAGTTTCAAAAAAGCTGTTATTTGTTTTTATTTTAAAATTAAGATCAATTAACTTGATATATAGTATCTAGCAACCATTTTGAAATCGGAAATAGTTGATTTCTACCAAATTTCAAACTTAGTTTAGCTTATCGTTGTAAGTAGCTACATTCGTAGTTGATTGTTAACACTCCAAAAAACTTACCCCTAAATTCATAAACGCTTTGTAAACTTAAAGGAGGTTTATTGATCAAATTTTGTATGAAAATGACGTTTTGTAAACCTGCTATAACTTTACAAAGCATTTATGAATTGAGGGGTAAGTTGATAACAATTAAATCAGTTCAACCATATATTAGTTAGAGGTATTTCACCTATAGGATAGGTGAAATTTTCGTTATAATCAACTAAGGAATATTTTGGGTGTACACAAAGGAAATTTTACAAGACCATGCCTTTCATAATAAACAAAGGTGTTTTTCTGCGTGTATGGGTACCTTTTATAAAGCAATTCGTGTGTCACAACTTTTTATTTACATTTGTGAACATGGTAGCCCTGGCTTCTGCACAATCGAATAACCGATTAACCGCGTAATCTCGATTGTAAACAATTATATATGTCAAAATGAGTAATTCTTATTGTCAACTCACATGTTCGTATTCTCAATTTGCTCAAATGCAAATAGAATATTTGTTGGAAAAATTAAAGAAAAAATCATAAATATAGCAATTCGTCGTAATTATTCGACTTCGTATGCAGATAATCGTCGTCGTCGTAGTAGTTTTTGTGAAAAAGAAGAGGTTGAATGTGTTGTGTGATAAGTGCCGCCCGTCAAAAGAAAATTTTTCAAAGAAAATATAAGAAAATCAGAAAAGTGTTTTCCAATTAAAAAAATATAATTGAAAATAAAAAACAATTTATAAAGCAATTTGCCACATATTGAGATAAAAATGAGTTCAATTATTGTACTGGATTCGTCCGATGAGGATGAGGTAAAATATATTTTAAAAAATTTTAAGAAAATGAATGAAAAAGAGGAAAAAAGTTTTATGTGTGTGTCGTTTTTTTGTGTTAAGTTTATGGTTGTATAGGTGCGCTAAAACTAAAAAACGATTACTTTTTTTAATGGCTATTCAAGCAAAAAAAAAAAAATGGGGAGAGTAACGAGTATTGCAAAGAACTCTAGTGATGTAAATAAAATAAAGATTGATGACAAGTAAACAAGTGTTGTTGTGAAATGCTTAATCAAAACAAAGAAGAGATGTAGATGATATTGAAGCAAAAATAACAAAAGGAATTAGAAACAATAATTTATAAAAAGTTTTAAGATGTGTTGATTTTTTTGACAGATTTATTAATTTTGTTCGCCTTGCGATTACTTTATGTAGTCTGCAATTTTTTTTCCACATCACTAATTTCGCTCTCTTTGGTTTCTTGGTGTAGAAGTCTCCAAAAACCAAAAATCATATAAAACAAAACATGTAAAAATCTTGTTTTATTAATGTGTGCGTGCGTTTTGTATTGAATCTGCAAATGTGTTGGTTCTGCATTTCTATACATATTTCTAACTCACACATGCAAAGAGCGATTTTTTCAGACTTTATTTTTGCAGTATTTGCCTTTTTTATTGTTAATTACTCTTTTGAGTTTGTTGTACAGTTTACACCAAAAAATGTGATTGAATAACACGCAATTAGTTTTAATAGACGTATCTAGACCAAGCAGAAATATATATTGTAGGAGAAATAAAAAGTCTCCACTCACTGTTAACAGAAGTCATTTAGTGGGTTCCCGCGTTTTGTTTTTTATTTTTTTGTTAGAAAGATTTAACAGTAAACTGTTACGCTGATTCTCATAGTACAGAGTTAAGTTTAATTTAACAAAAGAAAGTGTTAAAAATTATATACAAAACAACAAAAATTTTTTGGGTTAACCAATAGTTAACTTATAAACTGCCTGTATAAATCCCAGCGTTAATATATTTTATAAACAGAAAAAGTTAACAGGTTGTATGCGCCTCGTTACTAGATTTTCGTGCTCCGTGCAATTGTTTTGTTTGTATACGTTAGAAAAGGATAAAAAGGAATGAAATAAATGTTTTGTTGAAGACAATTTTATTATAATTCTTGGTTAGTTTTTTTCTATTGATTTTATTTTCTAGTTTTGTACGCTGTTCACAGTACGATTGTTAAGCTGCCTACACACTAGGGAACATTCCATTCCACATGGCCATTTTTTTACGAATGTTGAAATGTGTATAGCATTGTGTCATGTTGACCTTCGTGTTTACAAAATTTTTTGATATTTTTTGTTTCCAAACTCAATTTTTCACACACGATGTTTCTGTTTTTGCTGTATTTAGTTCATTATGGGACATAAAATGTGATAACTAAAAAAATAAAACTAAAAAAACAGCAGCATATGGAAAACTAACGGTTAACAAATTAATTAATTTGATTTCCTTCCGCCCATATTTCATGTGATCAGTTCTACAAACAAAAATGTTTCGTTTGACGTTTTGTTGTCGTGTGTGCATCGTATGTATAAAAAATTAAAAAAGTAGAAATACATGTTCTGTCATGAATGTTCCCCAGTGTGTAGGCAGCTTTAAACACGTTTATGTAAAAATTAAACATTTGAATTCACACATAAAATCGAACAGCTGTCCCTTAGCAATTGTAAAAAAAAAAAAAAGAAAATTGACAAAATTTCCAAAAGTTATTTTTTCTTCGGGCGGCGACAAGAAATAATTTTTGGCATTATCCAACGTTATTATTGCTAAAAAAAACATTGTCCGCTCCAGTTGGAATCAAGATTTTTCAATTTCTAGTTAATACATTTTACACTTCATGATCGAAATCGAGTTAAAAGTCGAAAGATTTCGACGGATATCCAATAAAAATTTTGGATTTCAAACAGATTTCCCATAGGAAATGAAATCCTAATTTAATTTGGATTTCAGCGAAATCTTACTGAAATCCAAATTAAATACAATTTTTCTCCCATATTTGCAGAAAAGTAGGGAAGTTTGCAGAAAAAGTGGCAACATTTAGCAGCTGTTTATGTCAAAAAGTTAATAAATAATAAATTTTAATAACTTTAAAAAATTAAGGAATAACATTGAAAGAAATATATAAAGTTGAAAACGGCTATTTTATTGTATCTGACGAAGAGAAACTGAAAAATTATTTGATGGCACCGGCAAGACCACTGACAAAACAATGAATGTTTTAGTTTTCAACTAATCATCCCTATACTAAAACACATTTCTTAACAAATATAACATTGGTAGCATTCGGCGGAGAAACCTTAAACTGATACCGGTGACTTGTAATGCTTTGTGATTACTTACTCTGCTGAATGACGTTTTCTTTATTTTGTTTTTAATACACTTTTTCTATAGTTTCCTTTTATTTTTTTTAAGTTTTTGTTTTCGAATTATATTTGTATGTTTTTATTTGTCATTCTTACAAAACAATTTTCATTGTAAATGAACAACAACAAATGTATCACTTATTGATCAAAAGTAGCAAACATTTTTTACGCTACCAAAATAAGACAGCGCTACCTGAGCGCTCAGACTGAGCGGTTAGTGATCAGGTCGTTCAGCAGATAGTTGTACAACTGTTGTAGAACTGTTGACTATTAAATTGTATCTGCCGAACGCACCCATTGTATCTTTCATAATATAAATGATTTTTGTGTTCCGCCATTAAATAAAATGGTTTTTAGAGAATCTTTTAATTTTGGTTATTTTTTAAGGTTAGTTAGTTTGTTTACAAAAAAAATTGTTGTTGGTCATTCGAAATCCCATTCATCTGCCAAATATTCTAATGTAAACTACACAGATTAATACCAGATGTGAAACCACCGACAAGTGTCAATAAAGTATCTTCGAACCGTATGGTTTTGTTTACATGAAAGTCAAGTCAAGAGGAAGATAATATAAAACTTCCATACATTTTGTATTGTTCATTTTTTTGTATATATCTGTCTCTTTTTAGATTATTGTGCTTTATCTTTTGTGTTTTTCTTAAATTTTTGCGTTTTGTTTTGCTCATTTTCTGTCGGCCATATTGCCCAAATCAGCTGATTCATATCTGGCATAATTTGATTTCGAATTGGATTACAAAATGAAATCAAGTGAACATTTTAACAATGTAAATTAAGGCACTGTGCGAGGTGTCTAAATAAATTCTAAACTAAATACAAATTGAAAAAAGGGTTTTAAATTTCTTTGAATTTTTTTTTTAAAATTTTTAAAATTTCATAGAAATTTGGAAACCTGAATTTAGTTTAGATTTTATTTAGCCAGTTCGCACCTACCCTAATTATAATATTCCATTTAGACTGAGGAAAAACTACCTAGTTTTTGGCTCTTGCTACACACAGAAAAAAACAGGGGGAATATTACCTAAGAGCTATGTAATTCTACAACTACATAATTTTCAAGTTAGTTTTACAAAGTTCTAGTAAAATATGTACAATTTTTTATAAAATATATACAATCCACAAAAACTATACATGTGTAGCGGAAAATATCCGAAAAATTACATATATTTTGCTAGAAATTTGTAAAACTTACTTCGAACTTATGTAGTTGTATAATTACATAGCACTTGGATAAAGTTCCACCTGTTTTTTTTTTCTGCGTGTAGTTTTTAATTGTCAAATCGCATATATATTAATATTATTAATATTAATACTATTAATATTGCAATATTAAATGCAATCGTTAATACGTATATTGTGATTTGATTAATTGACACTCATTATCTCCAGAAGATGCTATCCAAATCGGATGGCGAAATATTGACAATATATTTTTAAATACATAATGAATTAATAAAAACAGACCTCGAGCTTGAAGATTTATTCAATTAAAGTTACAACAAAAAGGTCGACAAAACTCAACATAGTTATTGATTACACTGTGCTAGTTGAAAAATCCAACAAGCGGGGGACCCGGTGGGTAAACCTAATTCGAGTACGCTGAATCCAGTGGCGCTATCCGTTTTTCTAGCTTAGCACTTGAAAAAAAGATATTTGTGTTTGAAAATTCTGGATCCAAGGACCCCAAAAAACGCGATTTATCTAACTTTTTGACCATTTATTTTTGCCTAGGTTATTTCTTATTCCCCCAGTAAGCTTTGGGTTAAAAATTATCAGAATCGGTGCAGCGGTTCATAAGTTCTGAGTGAAAATGTGAGGACACTTCGAAATTTTCCATTCAAAATTGTATATTTTATTGCTTCGTTAAATGTACTGAAATTTGTATGGAAGTCAAAAATTTGCATAAAGGTTTTTATGGTGTCCTCACATTTTCAATCACAACTTTTGAACCGCAAGACCGATTTTGATTATTTTTAACACAGAGCTTCTTGGTAGAGTAACAAACAACTTACCTAAAAATTAACTGTCAAAAAATTAAAAAATTTTTTTAGGGGTGCTTGAAACCATCATTTTCAAACTCAAATATATTTTTTTTAAGAGCTAAGCTAGAAAAAAATTAACATTTTTGTATGAAAGTAGTTCACGCATAATATCCTTTTTTATTCATTTATTGGGTTGATACCTGCTATCTTATCTTAAAATAAACTGAGTTGAGTGCTTAACCATAGTTATGAATGTCAAATTTATAAGGAAACATTTGAGGTTAATTTTTAACCTTGGTTATGTTATAAATAAGTTATTCATCCTAAATAATTTTCCTCAAATTTCTGCGAACCTTACAAACAACTTTTCGGAAGTTGAATTGCAACTGTCAAAAAATTTGTGTATGTACATAATTTTTTCTTGTAAAATCTTGAATATTTACGTTGATATTAATTAAGGAACAAGTTAAAAATATAGTTTTGAAAAAAATTTGGATCCACTTAAGAATGTCCAGTTATTTTATATTAAAAAAAAAAAAATGATTTTTGAAGGTAACATCTATACAATGTTCAGTGTTTTTAAGACTGTTGCAAAAATCATCAGATTATAGCTCTATTCCAAGTTACCGTGGTTACCCAATTTTTCCAAAAAGCATTTCTATGTGCATATTGTTGTTTCATTGGGTAAATTGGGTTCCCTCGGGAACCCGCGGTATCAACGTCGAACAGACCTAATTTTTTAATTCAAAGTGTTGTTTGTTTTAAATACACTTTTTTTATTAATTTGCAAAAATTCTTTAGTGCTTTTTTTTGTGCGTGCCTGCTTTGTTATTCAAAATTGTTTTATTAAAATTCCTAAAATTAAATAAGTCAACACTTCTCACATTTTATATTTCAGAGTCCGCCAAAAAAAGCTCATTTGAAATCAACAACTGATCCGAGTAATATTTCATCTTCTTCTGCTATATTAACTACACAAAACTCAAAACAGAGATCTATACCCAGTAGCATAACTGTGACACCACGGCACCCACATCCAGTTAGTGCTAAGTCGTCCAACAATGTCACAATGCAACCCTTAACAGCTCCTATAACGGCTACTATAAATCAAGCTATAACAAATATTCTTAACCAGGACCGGCAGATACCAACGCCATCTAATAGAGGACAAACCAGTAATTTTATGCATAACCAACGAAAGCGAAAGACACCAACACCCCCAACAGGAATGCCGCAACGTTTGGCCGGCAAATCATATGGTTCTGTGACAAACTCGTCACCCGCCAAAGCGGCTACGACTATAGCACCACTACCACCCATAATGCCAATGATAACAGGGGTTCATTCAATGGGTTCAGCTGGAGCTACACCACCTTTGCAGTTAATGGCTACTCCGCCCCACCATAATTTAGCGGGATTTTTGGGCTTAAATGAACAGCTAATGATAAATCCACATTTGCTACCCACCAATTTACCACCTAATACCACAATTACAGCACATCCCAATACAAATCCCAATCAAAATAATATTAACAATAATTTTAAAATACATTTACCCTTAAAACCGCCACCTCTGACTACAACACCATCACCTGCCGCTTCACCAGCACCAAAAACTCCATCACCCCAATTGGCTGCATCACCACAGCCACAGGGAGGAGGAGGGCGTATGGAAAATAAATCGAGGCGAATAAAACCTACAACTCTATTAAAATCTTCTGATGATGCCTGGTTACAACAAAGACATAAACAATCAACACAAAGACATCCCATGCCATTAAACAATGATGTGGTTATAGAAATGTTGCCACCATCTTCAACAGAATCGCCAAAATCATTATCATCATCGGCCTCATCATCCAGACATCACACTCCCATGACATCACCAACAACTACTCCAAAATCTCAAAAATCTCCGGATATTATAATGGTTACGCCACAAACATCATCTTCGCATAACAACAATATACCAACTGAAATTGGAGGTGTTTTAGATCTAACACATTCTCCCGACAAATTGAATAACACAGAAATTGTAGATTTGTCCGATACACCACAACAAAAACAATTAAATGGTGGCAATAAGGAAACTAAAAAATCTATCGAAATAAATTCTACATCTGACGGTAAAACATTAGCAACTAAACCCGAAAAACCGCCACCTAAACCTCCTCTAGAACCTGAATATAAAGAACTTATTAAGGCTTGTCGTGAAGCAGACGCGTCGTCCGATATGGAAAAATTAATCAAATCTAAATTATTAAAATACTATTATGAGGTTCATGGTGATTTTGTCAAATCGAAAAGTTTTCGTAAAAGTATAAGCAAGGTTGTGGCAAGTATAAAAGCTGAACCCCAGTTGGTTTACTATAATCTCAAGACTATTGTGGAGGAACTTAAAGTAAGACGTAAGGCTAAAATTGTAGAAGAACAAGCATTTGCAATGCCAATTAAGGAAGAAATTATTGTTAAAGAAGAAACTATCACAAATACCATTACAGAAGCGGATAATAAAAATACGACTGCAAATGCAACACCTGCAGCGGCTACTGAATCTGTCGCTTCAGCATCTGCATCCGCTTCAGCATCTGCATCCACTTCAGCTTCTATTTCTGCAACCGCTTCAACATCTACGGGCAATAAAAAGTTAGATGAACAAATAAAAAAACTTAATAAAGCTTTATATGTTTTAACTAAAAGAATTGAAGTTTTGGAACAATCTGAAGTTGATTGGGATGATGATGATTCTAGTTTTTTGCAAGTGGAACGATTTAAGAAAAGAGCTTGTCAGGTTAGTGATGATTTTAAATTTTTCTAAAAAAGTAATAAAATTTAAGCGAGAAAAGCAAACAATCAAATAGTAATGAAACTTTAATATGGGAAGGTAAAACTACCAGGGAAGGTCTGCGAAGTAGTTCACTCTGATTGCGATGAAATTAGGATATGTTGTAGAAACAAAATAAATGAACACTTATTTTTACCGGCTCAATGTTATATTTAGGACCGTAATTTCAAGAAAAGATTCTTATCAGTGCTGTTATATCTGCTGGTTTTTATTCGACACGATAGGTGTATACGTAAGCACTGATACGTATCAGGGAACTGCAACTGCTGATTCACACAAAAAAATATTAGCTTAAATCATTTAATTAAAGATTTGTTTCAAATCTTTGAATTCTTTAGTTGATTCAATTAATCGCTCACAATTTTTAGTAATTTGCGTGGTAGGTGCAAAAACAGAGAAACTAGTAATTGTCTGGAACAATTTGATAATTAAAACTGGTTTTTTCTTTTTTGTGTGTTGCAAAACCATCATACGTAATCAACACCCGAATAAACATTCGTTTTTGTTTAAGCTCCGAATATACTCAAATACACATATTCATTGCTGATTTTATATCAATCAAACCAAATGATTTTTTTGCATCGTTGATTTAATTATTTGTCGCTTTCATACCATTCATTTCATTCATATTCGTTTGGATCAACGACGATTATTTTGATGTAGAATAAAATCAGAAAAAACCAAAATGAACGCGTATGAGTTTATTCGTGATTGCAACCAAATAAAAGAAAAATAATTTCATAACAATAAACAGGGAGTTTACAGTTAGGTTGTTCACAAGGGGTGTGCTATCTACTGTATCGTTGTATCGTCCTAACATAAAATAGTTGTTAAAAATTTTATTTGAGTTTAACAACGATTTTCTATTTAGTTTTCTATCTGTTAGCACACTCAAACATAGGACACTAAACATACGTAAAAATGTTGTATCGTGCTATTCTCAAATGTTGTATTTTTTCAATTTAATTTTTAACAACTCTGTTTTTTCTTAGGACGATACAACGATACAACAAATAGCACACCACTTGTGAAAAACCTTAGTATCAGCAACGACTATATTTTGTAGAAACACATTTAATACACATACATTCCCATTTTAAAACAATAAGATTTTTTTATTTTGTTTTATAAAACAACTAATACTTTGATTTATTCATGTGAGTTCAAATGTTCGATCAGTTTGATTTTATTCAACAGTGTGATTTTATTCAACATATGATTTTATTCAACAGTGTATTTTTTTGAGCGCTTAAATGTGAATAAAACATGTTCGACAGACGACTCAAACTGATCCAAACTACTCGTTCAGCTGCATGATAGTGATTTTATTCAACATTGAATATTGTTGAGCGATTAAATGTGAATAAGAATTTTAGTGTATGATTAAATCAAGAAAAAAGTTGATTTTGCAGTTCTCTGATACGTATCTATTGCTTGAATTATGGTCATTAGAAGGTGAAACGGAGGGGTAAAAATTGCAATCACAATATTACAAATGCAAAAAAATTCGGAATTACACCCTGCTTAAATCCAATGACAAAATATATAAATTTGGTGGCTGTACTTGTGGTTTAATTACAAAAGATTAGCTACTTGAAAAAAAAACGTCTCATCAATTTTTTCTCCGCTACAACAACTCCGCAGACCTTCTGGGGAAATTAGTTTTTACCCAGACTTAAAAAACATAAACATTAAAAAACATCATTGCAAGAAGAGGTTTTCTTGCTCTTTTATAGCGTACTTTTAGTATTCATCTAAGAATTACATTTTAAATTCTTAGGCTTAATGAGAAATGAATGGAAAACATTGCCCATAGTATGTATGTATTAGGTCCATTCGTCAAGTGCAATAAGAATTAAAAAAAATACGCGAAAAGAAAAGTTGCAACAAATTGCAAGTTTGTAGACACAGCTGATTACAACTCCAAATTCTTATGTTTTCCATAATTTATTTTATAATATTTATTACTTTGCATTCGCATACAATAAAATGAGAAAAATCGCGAATTTCAAAAAAATCTAAAACACGTGTTCACTTAAATTGACTATAGATTATGATATGTAAGTTTGACATTTCAATCACAAACATCTCCGCACAAAAGTGTCAAAAAAATTTTTTTTATAGAATATCCTTGAAAATAGGACATGTCTGGATATGCTTTAACATGGACGCGCCTCAAAAAAACCTTTCTTATGATACACATATTGAGTATGTTGGCCTTTTTTAAAAATGGTCCAGCTCGTGAGATCTCATTGCTAGACCCGAAATATTTTGGGAATCATCATAAAACAAACCAAGATTTATTTTAAGGGGGGCACTTTTTTACTTTTTTTCTTGAGTCGGTCTAATGTATATGTATTTTGTTTTAGATATCTAAGTTATCTTAAATGGGCTCTCAATGCCACATTGAAGTATGAAATGAGAGAGTATTCATTTTCTTGATTATTTTCTTTTACTTTTAGATATATGAAAAAATTTGTGATCTTACTGGAGAAAGTAAGAATGCACATCGTTTGGTTAAGAAACCGATTAAATTCAATGAAACACGTATACCGCAGTTTAATAAAACTCTGCAAGCTTTCATAAATCGCACAAAAGAATTTCCAGATTATTATGATGTTTTAAGGATGTTGGAGCATTGTAATCGTACCTATAATTTGGGTTTGGTTAATTTTGAAATAAAAAATATAGGTGAGGTGATATAGTAAATAAACTTAACTGTAGAATAGAGTTCTGAATTTTTTTTTTCTATTTGTACCCTAGCGGAAGAAGCTTTTATAAAAGTTGGTAAGCTTTTGCAGTCTCGTCGTAAGGCCGATTTGTATGAAACTGTTACCCATTATGGTGGTAATGTTAAAGACCCGGCTAAAACGGATCCTGTATTGGCAGCAAAATTAAACGAAAATCTTAAAAATCATAAAAGAATTAATGATATATTAGAAAAATTTTCACGTAAACAAGATATGCCGGATGATGATGAAGAGGATAAGGCTGAAAGTTCGCAAAATACAGAAAATAATACACCAGATATTGAAACAGCAGAAGAATTTAAAGCAAAAGAGGAAGCGGTTACAGGAGAAACAGTAAAAGAAACGGACAGTAAAGATAACATAAAAGTAGAAATGGCATTAAAACAGGAAGATATAAAGAAGGATTCACATGTTGAACTCGAAGATGATGATGACGATGATGAAGATGACGAAGAAGAGGATGAAGATGAAAATCTCGAAGAACATGTAGAAACTTTAGCTAATGGTGACGTATCGGACAATGAATCAGATAATGAAATAAGTGAACCTTCTAAAGAACAAGAAAAACCTGTTACTAAGGAATTGATTTTGGATAAAAACAACGAAATTTCAAATATTGATGATATTGCAACAAAGGAGGAATTTATAGATGAAATTCCTGATAAATCTATGGAAATTTCCACAAAAAGTGATAACGTTTCTATGGAATGTTTAGAAATTCTTAATAAAACTATAGAAATTTCTCCAAAAAATGTTAATAATACTTCTATGGAATGTATAGAGATACATGACAATTCCCAAGAAGAAATTATGGAAATTGATACAAGTAATAATCAGAATACAACAATCATACAAATAGATTCCCAAATTGAAAGCATCTGTCTGAATAATAATAATATAGAAGCAACAAGAAAGACTGCCCCTACTGCGCTAGAGCAAGATTTTACAAGTGGAAATTTAACACCGCCTGCTCCTAATGGAATACTTAAAGATACGCCTCAGCTCAAAAGTGAATTAATCAGCTCATTATCACCTTCTTGTACAGCAGGAGCTATTACCGCTACATCTACAACCACCACTACAACAGCAGATTTAAAAATTGTTCATGTTTCTAGTCTAGATCATACTGAAAATATAATTGATGATAGCAGTTTATGTGCGGATTTAACTACTACTCCAACGGCTAAAAAATCCTTAGAGGAAATCGTTATATCCGATGAAGATTCATAGTGTTTATTAGATTTAACTACCACACGTAAATGATGTTTTTAAAAATTATGTTTTATATGTTGAAATTCTCTTTTTTAATTAGGGTTTGGGTGTTTTGATTTTTTAGGTTGTGTAAATTTCAAATTGCAGAATAGCAGTAACAAATTATGTATTGGTCCTTCTGTTAAAATTTGTAATAATTTAAAACTTTAGAATATTATGACAGCATGAGGTAAATTTCTTTAAAACATTCTAAATTCTGTGATAAAACTTTTATTAAAAATTGAGATCCTAAACACTTTTTCTCAAGAATTTTAAATTTCGGTTTATTTTTTCAATCAACCCAATTAAATGCCTTTCAGAAATTCTAAGGTTTTTTCTTATTATATTCTGCATGTTTTTTTTTTTTTTGTTATTTGCTAGTATTCTGGCCTCATTTTCCCTAAAAAAGAAGAAGAAAATGCAATTTCTGGACGATTTTTCTAGGATCCGAGAAAATAAAATTTCTTTAAATGTTTCTAAAATAAAAAATTCTTTGATTTTATTTGATTGTCCTCTTTACAATATTTTTTCATTGTATTTTAGAATTAATCTATTATGTTTCAAAAATTATCAGTTTAAATTTTAGCAATAATTCAGGGGTAATTTTCTAAAACACTTCGGTGAAGTGTTGCGTTATTTCTATATAAATTGTTTTTGTTACAAAAACAATTTACATTGAAAGTTTTCTTCACTTTATCCAAGTGTTTTACGAAATTAGGTACTTAGGCCCTGTGCGAGGTGGCTAAATAAATTCTAAACTAAATACAAATTGACAAAAGGGTTTAAAATTTTTTTGAAAACTTTTTCAAATTTCATAGAAATTTGGAAACCTGAATTTTTGTTTAGATTTTATTTAGACAGTTCGTAGCCACCCTTAGTGTATTTATGAAATTATTAGTTGTATTTGAGGAATTATCCATTATATTTCAGAATCTCTTAAATGGTATTATAGAATTTATATAATTAAATCCTTCCATATGCATTTCAATTATGTTTTCAACAAAAAAATCAAAACAAACCCCATTATTATGAGTTAAAATTTATTTTTTTTTCTATTCTATTTTTTGTATTATTGTTATATTTATTTATAAAATTTTATATTGAAGTTTTTTTTTCCTTTTTCTCATTATTTATTATTTTTTAATTATTACTTTCTTTAATAATATTTCTAAATTAAGATCAAGCTTTGTAAGCTGTATATAATAATTCCTATTTAATCAATAATTACTCTTAAGACAGACTCTTAAAAATGCCCTTATCTCTCTTAAATAAGCAATTAATTATGTTTAAAATATTTGTAAATATGACAAAACCTCCCATTCTAACAAAATTATGTATTAGAAGTTGTTAAATCAAAGTATTGTATTTCAATAACATTTTCTATGATTTTGTGTATAAAACAGCAAATAAGAGATACTAAAAACACTTAAGTCAAAATAATTTATAAACAATATAAATAAAATTTATATTTTTTAAACATTTCATTAATGTCAAACTTCAAAACTATAAAACGCATTTTATTAGGTCCATTCGATTACTTTTCTCAGTCAAGTCCAGTAAGAATTACTCAGTACAAAATTACAGAGAGTAAGACAAGATTTACTCTCAAAATAAAATTTTCCCAAACATGTACGCGAACAGAAAATTTGCAACAATTTGCAAGTTTGTAGACACAGCTGATTACAACACCAAATATACAAATACATTTTAACTAGTCGCTATAAAAGAAGAGAATTTTTGATGTTAAACCTTAAGGAGAACATTTTTAGAAGGTTTTCTTATCTTTTGCATAATTTATTTTGAAAGTTTTACTGCTTTGCATTTCCATAAAATAACATAATTGGAAAATAATTTTTTTTATTTACAATAAACAAACATATGTTTTCGAAACATATGTTTTTTTCTTCTTGCAAATTCTTACTGGCAAAAATTTGTTCAGTAAAAATTTGCAAGAAAAAGAAGAAGACTTAGAAACTCTCAGCATAGAACTGTCACTTTATTCTCTCTTTTTTCTTTCTATTTACTGAGTATTTATGTAAACGAACGCCATCCAGTAAAAATTTGTACAAATTTGTACAAATTATCCAGTAATCGAATGGACCTATTTATTGTTAACAAGCTAAATGATACGGTTGTTGGCTACGGTAACGCTATTTTATAGCCTTAAAAGCCCGATTAAATTTTTTTTGATAATCTCGAGATATTGATGCAATGTAAACACGACCTAACACAATTGTTGATTTTAAAAGGGGTTTGTTACAAAAATTTTACTGATCGTTTCTCTGATATGGGTTAAGATTTTCATTCTCTCATCTTTATGCTCTTCTACAACAAATCGTTTCCGTATTTTACTTAATATGGCTTCATTTTTTCATAACAAATGTTGATAATTTAGTTGGAATTTAGGTGGATGTGTGATTAGTTCTGTTATTGAAATTCTTATTTCTTTCCGTCGAAAATGTGCTCAAACAATAAACCAGACTTTGAACAACAATATTCACCTAGCTTATTTACAAAAAGATTTCAAAACTATCCAAAACCTAGTGAAGAAGTTATAAAAAATTTTATACATGTTTCACAAGAAGGTAAGGTTTTTTATCAATGACATGAGATCAAACGCTTCAAATTTGATTCACTTGCTGACCATCACTAACGATCCATATCTACTATTTCCCAGTATTGGGGATATGAAATGTAATTTTCGAATGAAATTTTGATAATTCGGATCACTGATACTGGAAAATAGTAGATATAATGGACGTCTGAATTGCCCTTAATTGCTAACCATGCCTGATTTTTTATATCTACTATTTGTCAAAATGACATTTCGAATCTGCAATAAGGCTGCGTTCACATCTATGTACCTGTATTGAAATCCTGAGATTACGATATTCACCATTCTGAAAAAACTGTGAAGACAAGCGTAAAAAAAAAATCGCCTCACTGGGGGCAATTTGAATATTTTAGGGAAGCAGTGGGCGAATTCTTGATTATTCAAATTATAATTTTTTTTATGTAAAGCCCAGTATTTTGTTCAAAAGAGCGAAAATTTTTCGCTGTATGTTTGGAGCTTAAAAACTATAATAAAAATATTAGAATATACAAATTGTTTATGGTCCATATACAAATTGTTTAGAAAGTTACTATCATAACACTATGCGACAGTCAAATTCGGGATGGGATGAAACCAACGGGAAATGTTATATCGGTCAAAAACAAGTTATACGTGTCCCGGCGTTTCGCTGGGTCACCCCTAGGAATCGAGATATATCTTTTTTTTGACATAGTCCGATTTTGCTCAAACAATTTAAAACAAATTAAAAATTACAATTCCTTTAATCTGTTCATATAACGTTTTTCTATATACTCAACAGTTTTGCCGGTAAAAATAAATGTTTGTTACCGCTACCATAAAAATCAATAACCTTTTGTTTATTACTTTTTTTTAATATTTTAGGCAAAAAATATTTTTTTCTTCATACATTTATTTTTACCGGCAAAACTGTTGAGTATATAGAAAAACGTTATATGAACAGATTAAAGGAATTGTAATTGTTTGAGCAAAATTGGACTAGTGGTTCTCGAGTTATGTCAAAAAAAAGACCACCAAAGGTCAACTCGATATATCTCGATTCCTAGGGGTGACCCAGCGAAACGCCGGGACACGTATAACTTCTTTTTTACCGATATAACTTTCCCCGGTAGTTTGAACCCTTCCCGATCACTGACCCCTACCATTTGTCTCACAGTGTAATTAACCCAAATGTCACTTTTTCGCTACATTTTCAAATGGTCCTGTCTATTAAATTGATGCGAAAAAAATTCCACCGCAATTTCGCAACAATTCCACGCAAGTGAAACATAATTTTTTTATATGGAATTTGACAGCTTTTTTTGCAAAAGTAAGAACAAAATACCGGGCTTAAAAAGACAATTTTGCTTATAGTGACTGTCAAAGAGAAAGTTTGCAACGCTTAAAACAATTTCAGCACGACGAAGGTGATTCCCCCATTTACTCTTGAGCACTATCACGCCATGGAGTATCAACAGGAGCTTCTAAAACGCCATCCACATGGACGAGATTACTAATCTCCTCGTTTTTGGCTCTTTATTCTATTACCATATAGTGTCAAAATATGTTATATGGTAATAGAATAGAGAACGCAAATGAGATTTAATTCATGCACTCAAAAAAGTTTGACAGTTACTACATGACTGTTGCTTGTGTAGTAATCAGTAGTTGTTGTTTTTAACAGAAATTAAAGTTGTTTTTCTATAGAAAAATGCAAAACAACTTTTATGACTGTTATTTAAGAAAACAACTAGAGTTGTAAAAGTATTGAGTATTCCGGTACTGAGTACTCAATACTGACTGTTTTTTTGAGTACTCAATACTGAAACGGTACTACTCAATACTTTTAAAGATGCAATTTTCCGTAGAAATGTGTATTTTTCGTATAAAAATACAACTTTAAAAATAGTACTCTAAAAAAACAGCTCTGAAAATACAACTCTATTTGTGAAGCAAAGAAATTTGTAACGAATTTTTGGGAAAAATTATTTAATTAATTTATTTAAAATGTTTTAAATTAATTAAAATGTAAATAACAATAGTTATTTAACACGTGTATGTGAATTGTTATAATTTTTCCTAATAAATACGAATTCATAACATTTTTATTTTTAAATTAAAAAAACCGTAAAAAGTATTGAGTAGTATCGAGTACTCAATGGAAAAGTATTGAGTAGTATTGAGTACTCAAAAAATACCGAAATTTCACAACTCTAAAAACAACTAACGAAAAGTACTGTAATTTCGTAACAGTTGTTTAAAGCAGTTATTTTTAATACCATAATAAACAACAACCAAAACAGTAATTTTAGGCTGCGTTCACACTTAATTTTTAAACACGTGTTTAGCTAAAACACGTATTTTAGCTCTTTAATCTATTACAATAGTTCTTTATTCTTTTATACTCGTTTTAGCTAAACACGTGTTTAAGATTTAGGTGTGAATGCCGTTTTACAGTAAAGAGTAGTTATTTAAAAAATAAAAAATTTCGTTGAATTTTTTTGAATTTTAAAAATTCTTGTTTAATTTATATTTGTTATTATTGATATATTTCTAGTTTGCAAATACAAATCAGAATCTTGTATTGTATCTCCAATACATAAAAGCATAATAACTGGTTAACGGTTTGGAATTTTTACTTCGAATTTTAAATATGCTGAATAACACATATTTTTGTAATAGAAAGAAAAAAATTTTTTTTTATTTTTCAACAGTTAAAAATAACAAAAGTTTTAGTTATTTTAACCTTTGTCGCCTTTTTAACTGCATATACCTTTTTTTTAACTGTCATTTTCAGTAGATTCTACCGACAAACTTTTATGAGTGTGTCAATGACCTATTAGAAACAAATCTTTACAGGACGTTTACTGGTTGCTTTTTGGGCAAAATTGTGCTAACAGGAATGAATTTTCAATGAATTGAGAATCATGGTCTGCTGAATTTAGTAAACTAAATTTTACAATGAAGTTGAGAATCATGGGTATGCTAAATTAAAGCAAGATAAATTTTACATAATGGTAAATATGTACTCAAACAATTTTGGTTAAAATTAGCTAAGAAATTTGAGCTGAATTCAACAGAAACTTTACCTGATTTAATCGAAAATTTCTGCTAAAATGTCGCTTACTGTCCGGGTTTTTGGCCTCTCCGGATCTGTCCCAAGATAGGCCCATTTAGTATTGGGAGTATAGGTGGTTTATAACGATTAATAAATACAGAGTAACGAGTTTTGTCCATTAGTTTCCGAGATATAAGTCATTTTATGATTTTACAATAAAAGTTATGAAAATACAGCGCCATCTCTATGTGATATTGATAGCAGAGACACAAATATATAATGACGGAATTCACAGTACGTGCTATATTAATCCTTTAATGTCAAATGTTGCTTATAGGCAACATTGTATCTTTTCGGTCATAGTTCCTATAGTTTTTGTTATTTTTGCTAACGGTTTTTTCCAACTGAAATTAATATGTGTTATACTGAATTTATACTGCATTTAGACTGAGCAAAAACTACCTAGTTTTTGTACAAAACTAGTTTTTGTTTGTTTTTTATGCATGCGTTTTGACAAGTAAAAACTACAAATGGCCAAAAACTAGGTAGGTTTTGCTCAGTCTAAATGCAGTATAAGACTGAGCAAAAACTACCTAGTTTTTGGCCGTTGCTAGTTTTTACTTGTCAAAACGCATACATAAAAAACAAACAAAAACTACTTTTGTACAAAAACTAGGTAGTTTTTGCTCAGTTTTTGCTATTTTACAAAGATAGCACGTTAGCGTTAGTGAATACCCTCAATAATTTGGAAATAATTGTGGTTTAAATTAGTAACTAGTCTTCAACTGATAGTTAAATTGTAAAGACGTTCGTGATGGATCCTCTAAATAGTCTTAGCGCGAAGTGCTGTAATAAGCTAACATTAAATTTTATTGTGTGGTACATTTGTCGGGCAAAATATCACTTTTTATAAAAACATTATCGGCGCTGTTCTCAGTTCCGAATCCACATAAAGCAATTCTAAAGTGGAACATTCCGAACATTTTTGCTGTTTTGTGATTCACATCCACAAAAATTTTTGTGAAATATTCCGTGTATAAAAAGCTGGGTGGCAGTAGAAACGAATGCACTTTTTTTCTATGAAATATTTATTAAATTATTAAAAAAAATATTTGTGAACAAAATTTTGAAACGTTTTCTTTGTATTTTCACTAAAATATTGAAATTTGTAGAACATTTAATACATAAAAAGATAATTTTAAAAACTGTCTATAAATTTTAACATTTTCTTTCGGAATCAAAAAAAAAAAAGAGGAAGAAGAAAAAAAAATGATTTAATCAAAATTTCATATTTATTTTCACAATTGATTTTTGTTTATATTTACATCAGCTGTGTTACCAAAGTTTACCCGAAGAAAAAGTCTGGGTAAATTTTGGTAAAAAGAGAAACACAATACACTAGCTGTGTTCGGGCACTCAACATTGGGATCCCGCGGGATCCCAATTTTACCAAAAAGCGTTTTCTTACTACACAATTGGGTAAATGAGAGCTGTCATGAGAGAGTAATATTCTTGTTCTTCTTGCACGAAAAAGCACAACAACTGTTATATCATCAGTTGGGTGCAACTAGTTCAATTGAACTATTCACTAATTTGAACCAAAGACCTAGTTCACAACTAATAGCTCTTTTAGTTCAATTTCTCATTTTATTCATTCAGAAAATATGTTTATCATTTACAAAAATTAGTATAATAGTTGCAAAAGCCTATCGGTGATTTTACAACTCCATAAAATTACCGACGATTTTTTTAAGACGCTTGTTTAAATGTGTTAAAGAGATAAATATGTAAATAAATCGAAGCTTTTGTTTAATATTAAAATCTTTTCCAAATTTAATAAACTATGTACCTATTCCTTTTTGTAAATAGAAATACCTAAAAAGCAAATTTTTATTAAATTTTTGATTTAAAAGGGGTTTAACTAGAAAAGCTATCTAGATTTTTACAACAAATTGAACAAGAACTAGAAAGAGCGCTCACCAAAACGAACTATAATGCACAAATCTATTGACGTTTGTTTTTCGGGCTTCAAATATGGTTTTTCGCGTTCGTTTACTTTTGTGCATTTTTGTCATTTCGTGAGAGTATGAAGAGATGAGAGTTAACAATAACTCTCATTTTACCGAACTTTACACAAAAAGTAAAGAAACAGACCTACTCTCATTAGCACTCTCATTTACCCAATTTTCGAGTACGGGAACGCTTTTGGGTAAATTTGGGTAAATTTCGTTAACTTTGGGTACGTACGGGAACACACTTAATATGTGAACACCAAAACAGCAAATTTCTGAATATTTTAATTCCATGTGCTTTTAGAAATCCATTCTAAATCAATACCCTCTAAACTCAGAACAGCAGTGTATATTTAATTTCATCTGATTTGCTTGCACATATTTTTTCTTTATCGGCTGAAGAGAGCTTGAAAAACCTATAGAGGAAACAACAACAATAATCGGAGATGTAAAAGAGCTAAAGCTAGGGTTCAATGAACTTGTGAACCTTGAAACACAAAAAATCAACAAAAATTTAATCTGCCTAGACAAGCGAATGCTCATCGTATTATTGAGGATAATCAGCATTTATTTGCTAATGTTGTTGTAGGTGATACACAACTTGATGATGCTTGCTAATCTGTTACTTCGTTTCCCACTGCAGTCTCTCAAGTACAATCAAATGTGTATGATACAGATAATCAAGAGAATGGGTTTACAAAAGTACAATAAATCTAGTATACGCACAGTGAAGACGATCTGATATAAAATTATAAAAAAAATTTGGGACAAGATTCCCCCAGTCGCGAGTGTTCGAAATTATTAAAAATTCACATTTTTAGAGTGAAAATAAAAGAAAACGAATAACTATTGATATAAATTTACCTTATATTTGCTATATGGCACCGAAATACTACACTACTAGACGAGTTCAAATCTTTTTAATGTTTTATGTAATAATAATTGTTATCAAAAAGAACTAGATCACGACTGCGGTAATCTGCACCAGTTTAAAACTTTTTTCAACTATGTAACTTAGCAAAAAAGCTTATTTTTCTATTTGAAAATTAAGAACATTTGGTATTTTCTCAAAATTTAAATATAATACAAATTTGTGAAAGATTTGGTAAAAGTAGCTAACGTCTTGAAAAGAAGCTTAGTAATATATTGAAATCAAAATACTAAAATATTTCGCAATTTATAGTCTTTTTTTAATATTCTGTGTAAGTGCGCTATAATTGTGAACCACTCATTTGAATGATTTGTTAGTTTAGATATTTTCATTTGACAATACGAATAGGAAATAAAAGAAAATAAAAAAGTTTGAAAACTCGCGAAAAAAGAGTTTTTTCTTCAATTTTTACGGGGTGTTAAAATTATGAAGTAGATGACCAAATTGTTGTTTTTAAAATCATCAATCGCTGTTTTTAAGAAATATTTATGAAGGATGATATAATTTTTGATGTTTTTTGATACATTCAATCCAACCTTTACATTAAGTGCGTTCCTTTACTTTTTGGGTAAAGTTCGGTAAAATGAGAGTAAGAAAAAAATCCTCTCACAAAATGTCAAAATTACCCAAAAGTAAAGGAACGCACAAAACAACTTTTCGAGCCCAAAAATGCATTTCAAAGAAAAATGTGAAAATGTGTATAATTTTAGTTTGAATAATTGAATAAACACACATATTTATTTGCATTTAAAACCTAAACCTTGATCTTATGTCTTATATCTTCACATATCGCATACTTTCCCAGAAAATTAGAAAATTTAGGGCCTGTTTATGTATTACGAGAATAGTCTAAACGAAAGAAATTGACAATTACTTTCGTCAAAAATACATGGGAAACAAAAACAAATTTTCGTTAATTTGCTTTCGTTTAGAGTGTTTTCGTAATACATAAACTAGTGCTTAAATTATTTGCAATTAAAAACGGCAGAATCGAAAAATTATTCCGAGACACCTTATACACATTTTTTGGTAAAATTTTGCTACCACGAATCGTGGTTTTTTCTACTAAATGAATATCAAAATTATGACCGATTCTAACACACCATTCGCACAGAATCCAATCTTATGTCATATTATAATTTCCCGCAAATATTTTCCGAAGTCAAATTGTTCTTTTTAGAGAAATTAGCTGTGTTCGGGTACTCAACATTGGGATCCCGCGGGATCCCAATTTTACCAAAAAGCGTTTTCTTACTACACAATTGGGTAAATGAGAGCTGTCATGAGAGAGTAATATTCTTGTTCTTCTTGCACGAGAAAGCCCAGACTTTTTTTTCGTGTAAATTTGGGTAAATTGTTATAATCAGCTGTTATATCATCAGTTAGGTGCAACTAGTTCAATTGAACTCTTCACTGATTTGAACCAAAGACCTAGTTCGCAACTAATAGCTCTTTTAGTTCGATCATTTCATTCATTCAGAAAATATGTTTATGATTTACAAAAATTAGTATAATAGTTGCAAAAGCCTATCGGTGATTTTACAATTCCATAAAATTACCGACAATTTTGTGAAGACGCTTGTTTAAATGTGTTAAAGAGTTAAATATGTAAATAAATGGAAGCTTTTGTTTAATATTTAAATCTTTTCCAAATTTAATAAACTATGTATTCCTTTTTGTAAATAGAAATGGCTAAAAAGGAAATTTTTATTAAATTTTTGATTTAAAAAGGGGTTTAACTAGAAAAGCTATCTAGATTTTTACAACAAATTGAACAAGAACTAGAAAGAGCGCTCACCAAAACGAACTATAATGCACAAATCTATTGACATTTGTTTTTCGGGCTTCAAATGTGGTTTTTCGCGTTCGTTTACTTTTGTGCATTTTTGTTATTTCGGGAGAGTATTTCTTGTTAACTCTCATTTTACCGAACTTTACGCAAAAAGTAAAGAAACAGAGCTAATATATGCGCTTTACAAGGCAAGTTACTAAAGATGTTCATTATTTAGATGGAACAGTCTGATGGTATAAGGTGTTTATTTTACATATTAATTGGTCTTCGTAAAACTTTTTAAGAGGTTACTAACATTAGAAAATAATGTAAATACTAACATGAATTGTAGGGTGAAAAATCTATGTTCAACAAATTGACGTCACGCTGTATACCTTTTAATGCTGTGGTAACCATATTCTAAAATAATAGAAAAGCAACCCTGTTTCAAGACTAGTGGTGGACTGTGCTAAATATGGCTTCGTCTTACATAATTAGGGTTTGTATACGCATAATGTTATATGAGATGATCTGCCAGATTATAAGATTCAAATTTTTATGGTTAATGGTGCAAATTTTCCAAGGTTATAGTCATAAGTGCTTATGCATAATAATTTGAAAATCTTTTGAGCCATTTATAAATTTAAAAAGTGATTATGCATATGACCAACTAGCATAGAATCTCAAGAGCATGCATGCGTCTCTACATCTGCTAACTGGCTCTGAACGATATTTTAAAAAATTTTAACAGAAGGAGAAAGGTTATGTTTTATGTTTAAATTTTAATAAATATTAAAAATTGTTTCAATAAATATGCATAATATAAAAGAATATAATAAAAATAAACTAAACCCAACAATTATTTTAATTTTTGCATTAAAAAAATACAAAAAACCCGTTAGCTCAAATTTAACTTCTTGAAATGTCAGACAGAGCCAGTGAGAGAGTGCGTAACAGTTCGTGGGCGACTTGGATGACCCATAACCTTGTTTGTGATTATGCCTACAAAGTAAATAGTATATAAAGTAAACTTTTTTAATTTCAGCTACAACTTTGGCGAGACGATTATATAAATATCATCTAGATGTACGATATGGTGGTCAAAATGACAATCAATTATTGGATATTTACTACAAAGATCGGGAAGAAGGTAAACACAAATTTTAACTGGAATATATAAATCTTTTATAAGTGAAAATACCGTTTTTCATGTTTATTATTAGTTTCGCACTCTGGATTTATTCAAAAGGATGTTGGCTTTTGTACTTCCGAAATATATATTTAAATATGCTATTATTCGTGTTGTCTGAGTTCGTTAGAAATTCGAGGTTGAATGAAATGACTTTTTGACTTCCTATTTAGGGAATTGACTTCTTATTCAGGGAATGGATACCTTGAGAATCTTAACAGAATCAAAGAATTGTAAGCTTAAGAAATCCTAGATTTAACTCAGATGTTATTGGAGTTTAGCTTTCTTAAATTTAGGATATACTCAAAATATTGTTCGCTTTAGAACTTTAAGAAATCCATTACTAAATCAGAGGATTATTAGGCATTGAGTTTTAGAGCTCCGTGATTGAATGCTACGACGTTTGAACTTTGCAAATCGCATGTACATTTTTTTATTTCTATTGCAGTTACTTTTGCCGCCATAACTTTCGCAGTGTATGGCAAATAGAATAAATGCTATATATTCTTGTCTATGATATGAATCAAATGTTTCAAAGATTTTAGAGTCTTTGAAATATAGAGCAACAGTATATTCCTTCCATTTTAATTTCCATAACTAACGAAAAAAAATTTATTTTCTACATTAGGTTTACCCATATTTGTTTATATACATGGTGGATTTTGGCAACTTTTAGATAAATCTACGTCCGGCCCTTTCGTTCATACCCTAATTGAAGAAAATTATCGCATCATCTTAGTTGATTACAATTTATGTCCTACAGTTACCTTACAACAGTGTACAGAACAAATTTCAAATTTTTACAAATGGTTAAAAACTTATGCTGAAAAAACAAAAGCTCCGAAGATATCTATATGCGGTCATTCTGCTGGAGCCCATTTAATATTACAAATGTTTAAAGATGATTTTCTACAGCCATTGTATAGATTAAATCTTATAGAGAATGTATTTTTAATAAGCGGTTTATATGATTTACGCGATCTGTGGCAATTGGAATCATGTAATCCGCAAAATATTCTACACTTAAATGCTACAACAGCACAAGAATTATCTCCTGTATGTTGGTGTTATAATACGGATCTTGTTTTAGAATATCAAAGGCAAGGCTTGAAATTGCATGTTCTAGGAGCAGAAAATGATAGTCTAACATTTCAACAACAATCGCGAGAATATGCTAAAATGTTGATGGCATTAAATATCGAAGTTAATTATCAGGTATTCAATTTATATGATCATTTTGATATTATAGAAGAATGTGCAAATACAAATTCTGCTATAAGTTTGTATATTTGGAAACATTTAAATCTGCTAAAATAAAATATAAATTAAAAAATTAAAATATATTATCTTTAATGAGAAGATTAAGTTTAGAGATATTGGAGAATACTCGGTTCTACTTGAAATTTTCACACAGTTCCATAAAATATAATAAAATCTACACCCATAAGTCCCTCGATCACCTGAGGGTTTAATAAACCCTAACTTACAAAAATAAAAAACGGGTTTTTGCTATATTCGGAGCTCAATCACACATCCGAAAATAGATACTCCGCTGTGGAATACTTTTTGAATTATTTTATTTTTTCTTTTATTTCCCCAAACTAAGTTATGTGGAATTTTTGTTACCTTTCCCAAAAAAAAGTACGACATATTACATGTTTTTTGGAGCGCTGAATCCGCCAATCGCGGATGACCAATGGCGGAATCATCGCCAAACAAAAAATTGCAAAAATGTTGAAATATTGAGGGTATTCACAGTTTAAGCGCTAAAGTTAGCACGTTGTAAAATAGCATGATTTTTGAAGTTGTCAAATTTACGATAAATGCTAAGTTACTATATATAAATTCCATCATTCATTATGCTAAAAATCTGGTAAATTACCACATACAAAAATATGCTAAAAAATCTTTCCGTAAAAAATACTGAAAATTTTACTCTACCAGCCGCGTTTTTGTTAAGTTTTCGTATTAGATAAATATTTTTGACAGTCTGTTTTAACCACAAATTATACCATATATGAATCAGCTGATTTGGGCAATATGGGCGACAGAAAATGAGCAAAACAAAACCCAAAAATTTAAGAAAAACACAAAAGATACAGCACAATAATCTAAAAAGATATATACAAAAAATGCGCAATACAAAATGTATGGAGATTTTTTATTGTTATCTCCCTCTTGACTTGACTTCCATGTAAACAAAACCATACGGTTCGAGAATACTTTTTTGACACCTGTCATTGTTTTAACGTTCCCAAAAAAAAAAGTTATAATTGGTGGTTTTTACGTCACATGTAAAAAAAGTAAAGTTTGACCCCAAATATCTTTGGTGTTTGAAGCCACAGATTAATACCAGATGTGAAACCAATGACAGGTGTCAAAAAAGTATTCTCGAACCGTATGGTTTTGTTTACATGGAAGTCAAGAGGGAGATAACAATATAAAATATACATACATTTTGTATTGCGCATTTTTTGTATACATCTGTCTCTTTTTAGATTATTGTGCTTTATCTTTTGTGTTTTTCTTAGTGTTTCCAATTCGGTTAATCGATTAACCGATTCCTCGATTAATCGCCTCTATTTCGGTTAATGTCGAAACAAATAATTAAAATCTCAAATAATTATTCGACCCGAATAATCGGTTAAAATAGGTCGATTAACCGGTTAAATTTTTAATATGTAATTTTTTGCTTTATTTTTTTCCAAAACTTCATAATTTTCTTAACTTTGGCTAGAAAATTGCAAGAAACGCTTAAAAAAAACAAATACTAACTAAAATACGATAAAATTGTTTTAGAATCGATTGAAAGAGAAACCTTTAGATACCATTTTTTGAGCAACTCCAAGCAAGTTGACATTGAACCACCGAGACACGTCATGGGTTTTTTTTCAATTCTGGCTCTTCTGATTACAAAACATACATTGTATAGGCTGTGATTGAAAAAACTTCAATTAGCCACACTCAGCGCTATGCCGACCGTGGTGTATCTTGTTAAGAGGTGATGCTACGAGTCATAGCCAGTGCAGAGGGCTGCCGGTTCAATCCCCGGTCATGGCAATACACAAAAAAGTTTTTCATATAGAGACAAATTAACAATTAAAAATTACTTTTATCAGTTGACACATAAATTAACCACTGACGAATCTTTGGGTGAGACGAAACTGCGGCAGTCTGGTGAAGGGAATCACCAGGGAATCAAATCTGTTAAATTTTTAATTAAAATGTTTTCTTCTTCCTATAAATCAGCTATAGAAAAAGTTCTTTAGTAATTAATCCTAATATTAATTACGATTGTCCTATGCGACGGTTATAAACAATTAACTAAAAAATTTATAAAATTGCATATTACAAAGTTAATTGCAGCTGTCTATAGGACTTTGAAACAACACTGTACTAAACTTTTCATTGAATTGATGCAGTTTTATGAATAATTTCGTATTATTTGAAAAAGCTTTTTCTTAAAATTTGTTTTGCATTAACTTTGTGGAGAAAACTTCATTAGTTTAGTGAAAACTTTCATTAAAACTGGTGCAATTTAGTTCTCTCTGCGTAAATTAGCTCATTGTTTATTGTTAATGGCCCTTAGGAAACGAAAAGGATGAGAATTTAACAATTATTAATGATATTCTCAGACTACTAATATTCAGCAACATTTTTTACTGATTTTTGCAGAGTAAATTGGTTTTTTTTCAAAAAGAGCTTAACATTTTTTATATTGATGGCTCAGTGTAAAATGCCCTTCTAGTTTTAAATGTTAAAAATAGTCAGCTCGTTGTGTTTTTATTGATAAAAAGTTAAGAAAATACATTAATTTTGAATTAAACGATTAATCCAATTTTTTCGATTAACCGACCCGAATAACCGGTTAATTAATTTTAGTGATTTTTCGAATAATGCATTAACCGGTTAACCGCCTATGTCGAATAATTGGAAACACTAGTTTTTCTTAAATTTTTGAGTTTTGTTTTGCTCATTTTCTGTCGGCCATATTCTCAAATCAGCTGATTCATATCTGGTATAATTTGTATTTGAAGCGATAAAAACTTGATATACATATATCTCAAATGAGAGCTTTAAGTCTTGACAATATATAAATAAGTACAAATTTTATTCTTAAAGCACTGTAAGTTGTTTTTCACGTGGAAAAATTTCACTCGAACTTTAAAGGCCTCAAATTGCAATTTAATTTATAAAAATTAACAATCTTTTAATTTTATAACAAATGCACAATCACAATAAACACAAAATGTCACTTTTTCACAAGAAAAATAATAGTCTTGTATATTAAATTTGCGTGAAAACAAACTCTACACAATTTTCACGTGAAATTCATTGTCGTGAAAAATTATTTTTTTTATATGGAGTACAACAGTTTTTTCACGTGAAACTCAAACAACTTACGATGCTTAATACGACAATATCATATTAGAGTTTGGACTTGAGGTAGAACAATATTGAAATAAAAATGTTTCTTTAAAAAAATAAAAATTTTTCGCCCGGTCGTAATGGGTTACTAATAATAATAAAAAAATGTCATCTATACTAGCTGTGTTTGTGCGGCATTCATATCAATGATATCTCGAACAATTTTGACAGTAGAACATAGGAATTTCCGCGAAAATCAAAATATCGTAGGACTCCCAAAAAAGATTTCTATCAGTGGTAAAATTTGGAGTCAATCGGAGTCGAATATATTTTAATTTCTGTGCATCATATGTGGAGCACAGGACAGTCAAAGGGTTAAAAAGCGCAAGATTTCCAGCTGTTTAAATATGTACGACCTTGTTATGAGAAACGAAAAAGAGCTAGATTAGCACGAAAAGGCAAAGTTGGCAATAGTGGCCCTCGTTTTTGACAACAAACACTGAACGTACTCCTTGACATGTTGACATTTTAACACGTCATATCGGGAAGACATACAAAATTTTTTTTAAACAAATTTTATTATTGAAGGTAAATAATATAAGCATATTACAAAATTCGAAATAACAACATGCCTTTCTATTTGCAGATAATTATAATTAAGAAACATGAGTAAACTGCAACAAGAAGAAGATACTAATTCAACCTTGTTCTATGCACGCAATGAATATTACATTGGCAATTTTATGGGCTCGGTCAATTTTGTTTTACCCGAACAGGGTACTGCGGGTGCAGAATTACTGTCCTATATGTATTTATCCTACTTGGCTATAGATTCGGGACGTTTAATTGCCAGTGATATTAAGGAGAACAATACCACACCTTTATTGGCTTTACGTTATATCAATGAGGCTTTCGAACAACCCGACCAATTAGAGGAAATTTTGGAAAAACTTACTGATAAAGTGGCAGCGGAGGAAGATGAAACCAATATTTGGCATATTGCTACAGCTATAGTGTATTGTTATGATCAACAATTTGAAAATGCCTTAAAAATTTTGCATGGTTCATCTAATTTAGAATCCATGGCTTTATCGGTACAATGTTTGTTACGTTTGAATCGCATTGACTTGGCTAAACAGTTGGTAGCCAAAATGCAAGAAATCTCTGATGATCATACTTTAACCCAGTTGGCACAAGCTTGGGTTGCCTTATCTTTGGGCACCGAACAAATGCAAGATGCTTTCCATATTTATCAAGAATTTTGTGAAAAATACAAGCCAACTCCTCTGCTATTGAATGGTCAGGCTGTCGTACATTTGGGTTTGGAAAGATATGAAGAAGCTGAAGCTGTTTTAAGAGATTCTCTAACTAAAAAACATAACGACTATGATACTTTAATAAATATGATGGTTTTATCACATTTAACGGGAAAATCGAATGAAACTATACAACGTTATTGGGAACAGATGAAACAATTTTATCCCAAGAGCGAATTTGTTAAGGATTATGATCACAAGTCTTCAGAATTCGATAAATTATGCTTACAATATTCTATAGAAGGATCAGCTTAATTTAAATTGTATTTTTCCAAAACTATATAAAATTTATAGATATTTACTTTAATAAAACATAAAAGAAAACTTACATATTCTTTGAATTTCGAAAAAAACCTTTATATTTATTAATAAAAATTTTTAACGTAATAAATGCCGAAAATTAAACACTAATAGCTGAAAGAAAACAGAAACGAAAATAAAATTTAGAAATAGATTAAATATTCAGTAAAATAGTTAACATACTTTTGTTTAAAACCATATTTCTTTCTCTCATAAAACAAATCTGTTTTGGAACTACCCAAGTTCACAATTTTTGGACAGCCGTCTCTCTAAAAAAAAACAGTCATTAAACAAGGGTATTACCAGAGTTCGTATTTGCACACCATGAAGTATTCATTTTTATTCTTTCTTGTATCAACGTACACGAAAGAAAAACTAAGAATTTGTTTCTTTCTTATTTATGTTCATTTCTTTTACATTACCTATCTCATTTTCATAATGGTGTTAGTGAGTGTGTGGTGGCTTTGTTTATTTTCATGATTTGAAAAACGAAATGTAAACTATTTGCTCTCGTTTTGAATATGAAGCGAAGAAGTTTTTTTCTTTTCTTTTCATGAAAAGAAAGAAATAAGAATTAAAAATGATAATGAAGGTTCAAACGATACTCTTCTTTAATAGTCTCATGAAAGAAATGTGAATGAGAAAAAAATTAAACATTCAAAAGATACTTCTCATGAGACTTATGGTGATACTTTTATTATATTTTTTATTTTCACAATTCTTTGAAGAAACCTTCGCGAAGAAAATATTTGATATTTTTATAACACTAGGTTAGTGTGTAAAAATGAAATTTTAAAATAATGATTTTATTGCTGCTTTGTGTATAATTTGCAAAATTTTATAGCATTTGAAGATACTACACTCAATAAAAACGTCAGTAATGGGTACTGAAAACGTTGCTGTTATTATGGCAAATTTAATTACTTTGAGCCTTGCGGTATTTTTTTTTTGCTAATATTACCAACGCATATGTATGTACTGTTTTGTAGTACAATGAAATTATTACAAAAATTTTGCTACAATTGATGTAAATTCTAATGTAAAATTTATTTGCTAAAACTAGCAACAAATTTTATTAATGTTAGTATCACTCAAGGTTGCCAACGCTTGAACTGAAGAAGTGGCTAGATTACGGAGAAAAAATGGATAGAAATGGCTAAAATTGGAAAATAATGCTAAAACCTAATAATTTTAAAATAAATCAGTGATAATAAAGAGTTTTAACACGACTTTCATAAAAGTGGCCTTTAAATTTTAATGTTTTCCGAATTTCTAAAATATGTTCATTAAAATTTTACAAAAAATATGATTTTAAATCGAATGTAAAAATTACATGTGTCTGTAAACCCAAATAAATGTTCCAAAAATTGAAAATTTTGCACTAAAATTTTTAATATCATAAAAATTCAAGCATTTTTGTTATCTTCATTTAAGTATTCCAAGAAAAAATTCTTCACATATTTGTTTTTTTGCACACATTCCGTTACTCTACTTGTTTACGTTTAGAAGACGCAAACAGTTTTCAAATAGATACACATTACAACAATAGCAATAAATGCATAATGATTGGAAAAACCAAAAAATGCAATTATTTGCATTTGGGGTTTTTATGAATAGTATGGAATGTGAAAGGGTTAAGAAAGCCTTTAGTTCTAAAGCGATTGTTTGTAACGCAACAAATGACCGCATATTTGCATATCGTCACCTTAAATGCAAACGGACGTAACTACACAAAATTCGAAATCGAGTTCTTTATTGATTATTCGTTTTATCAAACTACATGTTTACACAAAATTTTAGGCTTCTACGATCAAAAATGGCGACTTTATTAAAGAAATTCAAACGGACGTAACTACAAGTGTATGTATTTCTTAATGCAAAAAGCCGTAACTACACTCTTGAATGAAAAACATACAAACACATGTAGTGTGTAAGCTTGTGTCAGCGTTGCCACAATGGGAATTCAAAATCTACAAAATTTTGGTTATATTTTAGTACAATACAAATGACAAGTTTCCCTGCTTAATTCAGAAAAACCTTCTGTGAATATTAGTAGACAAAAAACAGCAACAAAATGCTGTTATATCTCTAAATTTTAGTTATATTTAAGTTAAATTTAGTTGAATGAAAGTAACAATTTTCCAGTTAAAATAACAAAAAAAATAAAAATAATTGCTTAACAATAGTAGAGTCCTAATTTCAGTGAGTTAAATCGTTATTCATATTAAAAAAATCTACATATGCTATGAAAACTAAAAAATGTATGATGTTTTCACTCGACTAAAACTAAGCAAAAGTTGTTGCTGATTTTAGCAGGGTGAATTGTTATTTTCAGTTAACTAAAACATAGCCAGAATTTTGTTCTTCCTGTTTTTATCTTACTAATATTTAGCAAACCAATTCTGCTAGTTTTGGCAGTTTCTTCTGCAGGGCCTCTTTTATAGAGTTTTTCTTATATTTTTTTAAATTTTAACGTTTTCACTACCGACTTTTTGTTTGCGGATATTACCGTTATTTTGACTTCAGAGTCTTGTTAAGGGTCCTCAAATTAAAAAAAATATGTAACATGTTTGCCCCCTCCCCCTCCTATCCACCAAAAATGACGTTCGAAAATCGATTTTTTGGAACTTCTCATCCCCGTTTTGCCCCTTAAACATTCGAATAGCCAAAAATCCTTTGGTTGATTTTCTTTTCGTCATAAAACGAAGCAAATTTCAATTGTCTATCTTCATTAGTTTATGAGACAAACCAAAACCCCCTTTTCAGGGAGATTATGATGTATTAAAAAAATTAGACTTCATTAACAAATACCACGACTATATCGCTATGTTGAACTGCTTATACATATAATGATTTCTCTTTGAAGGCCAAGAGCCACATCATTTGGTTATTACAACTCTCCCATTTTTAGAGTCGTTATTTTCTGCTAAATTAGAGGCATTAAAGATATATATTTTGAAAGAGAATAGTCCTTTTGGAACTTAAAAAGTTCTCTAATAAGAATAAATTATGATTTCAAAATATGAAGGATATAAAAATTATAATATCATAATTTATGCGCGCTTAGAAATATTTTACTGATTAAAGCCTATTATATTGTTCACTATATCCAAAAAATTCCGTTATTTCCCCCGAGTCTGTTAAATTTTTCAATAAAATTCTTTTTATTTCCTACAAAATAGCACATTTGAAAATCTATAATTTTTAATGGAGATTGGTAGACGTTTTCACAAATTTAAGAAAATATTAAAGGACTACCCAGAGAAAAGAGATGGATCTACCGACATATTTGTTTGTGGCAACAAAAATTCGGTGAATACAATAGAATTTCGGTTGAAACAATATATTTAAATTATGTCAGGAATACATTTGATTGCAACAGCCAATAATTCGGCTACTGCCACCAAACCATTCAGTTGGCAAGAAATTCGGTTGTCACAATGAATTGGTTTTCTCTGTGTATAATAAATTACAGCAGAACTTCTAATTTTTTTTAATGAATTATCTGAAAAATCAAATTCACTTCATTTGAATTCGAACTGTCGGAGTTAGTTTTACTTTATTCAACTACCTAAAAAATCTGAAAATATCATTTATCCAGTTCATGCATTGAATTCTTTTTTAATTGTGTAAGTCTTCTTGTTTCAGAAAAAAGCGAGTCAAAAGCACGTAACTAATTTAAAAACTTAAATATATGAAAATAAAACAAAAGTTGTTAAAAAATAAATAAATCTCTATACCATAAGAAAAATTTGAAAAAACTGCAAAGAATACTTTATTATTATTGATTTTATAACGTTTTTTGCTTCTCCTGTAAAAATTAAAAGTGTAGTTACGTCCGTTTGCATTTAAGGTGACGATATGTATGTTTACCCTGTAGTTTTTTTATTATTGCAAAACACTAACGGCGGTCTCATACTGCAGGTTTAACTTTACACTTAACTATAAACAAAAGAAAAGGTCAAAAAATGTACACAAAACAACAAAAAATTTTTGGGTTAACTATTAACTAAAGTTTAAACCTGAAGTATGAGACCCACCGTAAATAAAAGCCTAAAAAATAAATTTAAAAAACCATGGATTGTAATCGAAACGAATGCGGTTATCGTTAGGGTAACGATATTTTAGGTTATTTCGGTAACGGTATTTTAAGGGTAACGCTATTTCGTTTATTTCGGTATCGGTATTTTAAGGATAACGGTATTTGAGTTATTTCGGTAACGGTATTTTAAAGATAACGATATTTGGGTTATTTCGGTAACGGTATTTTAAGGTTAACGGTATTTCAGTTATATCGGTAACGGTTTTTAAGGGTAACGGTAGTCAGTCATTTCGATGCCTCCCGTACTTTTTTTTACAAAAAACAAACGAGATTAAAAACAAAACCAATTTATCAACTTAATCTACAAAAAATACTCAATAACCACGTGAAAGTACCAAAAGCAAAAAATTTAAAATAATGGTATTTTAGGGATAACGGTATTTCATTTGTTTCGGTAACGGTATTTTAATGGTATTGATATTTCATTTATTTCGGTATCGGTATTTTAAGGATAACGGTATTTCTGTTATTTCGGTAATGGTATTTGAAAGATAACGGTATTCCGGGTATTTCGGTAACGGTATTGTAGGGTTTAACGGTAGTCACTTGAAAGGGTTTTGAATCGATAACGGTATTTTAGCGGTACTGCCTGCCAGCCCTGAAAAAAACTACTGTCATCCATAAAGGCTTTCTTTAACTTGTATTAATTATTTCTTTACAAAAAATTATAATTCTATACATTTTTGTTATCACTTTACAATTTTTATTAAGTTAGAATTCCTATTATAACAAAAATATCAAATATTTCCTTCACGAAGATTTCTTGAAAGAATTGTGAAAAAATATATTTATCATAAACTGTATCATGAAAAGTCTCGTGAGAAAGTCTCATGAGAGTCTCATTTAAACATTCTTTGACTTTTCTTCATTCACAGTTTTTTCTTTTCATAAGTAGTATTATATCAACCTTCATTCATTTTATTTTAATTTTTTTTGTCTTTCTTTTCAAGTTGTTTAAGTTTCTTATTTCATATCATGAACGAGAAGGGAAGGCATCAGTTACTCACTAACACTATCATGAAAATGAGATGTGTGTTGTAAAAGAAATGAAATATGAAAATAAAAAGAAACATACCACATTTGTTCTTTCATGAACGTTGATACAAGAAAGCCAAACACAAATAATCTTGTTCATGAAAATGAAAAAACAAAATTCACCAAATACGTACTCTGGGTATTACAACCATTACAACTAGTTCGACAAATGAACTATTTTGTAAAATTGTGGTGCAGTGTTATTAAAACTTACATCCTTTTCTTGTGTCGTACATTCTTTACAATAATAGGCATCAGACACACCCGGTCCACCGCATATTACACATCTTCCCTGATACGAGCCATAATTGCATTCATCGCATATACGCACTAAAGTACAGGGTCTTACATACGAATCGCATATAACACATTTGCCATCACATTTTTCACACAAGCGGCCAATAGCTAAAATAAATATTTTAAACGTAGTTCTGAATTTGTAATTAAGTACAATCACTTACCAACTCCCGGTTGTTTGCGACAGAATATCAAATCTGGATGATGTTTAGCCATATTTTATTGATGTTATATTAAAAATCGGCAAAATTTTGCAAAATGTGTTTACGTCCGACACAGGGACGTCCGAAGAAACAGTAAAAATTCATATTTCTGACACTCAGAGGAATTTGATAGCTTGCATCCATAAAACCAATACTGCCAATTTTTTGGCCCAAAAACCGCTAAATTTGTCACTAAAGCGCTAGAAATTTTTGCGAAAAGCTCCATCAAACTCCATATAAAAAACACAAAAAATGTCTTTTATATGGAGTTTACTCTATATGGAGTTTGCTCTATCTCTAGCAGTTTTATTTTCTAGCAGATGTTCCTTAAATGCACATTTACACGAGAGATAAAATTGAAAGAGATAGTGCAAAAAACACCTCTAAATAGCTTAAATCCTTCACAATAGAGCTAATTAGAGGTGTTTTTTTCTCTATCTCTAGAAGTTTTCTCTCTCGTGTAAATGTGCCTTTATAAAATAAAAAATAGTTGATTTTCACAAACTAAATTACAATTTAAATTAAATTTCTAGTGAAACTTTTCCACCTGAAAAACAACTCACAGCCAGAACTCGAAAAAAGATAATTCTTTTTTGAATAAACTCCCATTAAAATTGTTAAGTTTATGAATCGGCGAATAATTCATTATCACTTTAAAGCAATGAGTTGATACTGAATAAAGTAAGGATGTGATTTATCCAAATTTCAATTGATTAAATTTTGAATTCATTGTTAAATAATTTGAATCGCGAACTGTAAATCAAGGCATCCATCTTTTGTTCAATTGATTCTTGAAAATTGGATCAATTCGCTTGATTATATGAAAAGAATCAACAAAAATCAAATTTATTCTCTGAATAAGATATTGATTGAATAAAGTAGGAAATAATTCAATCAATAAATCAGTTTCGCAAAGCGTTTCGTTCAAAATTGATTGATTGAAAAATTGAATTAAGGAATATATTTTTAAATAACTGCTCAATTAGTAGTAAAAAGTGCTAAATTAATAGGAAAACGCCAAGTTATTTTCAGTGTATAAAACCAGTATTTGTGTAATACTTAAAAACAAAGTTCTTATTAGTGTTGTCAGAAACTTTCGTTCCAAATATGCTAAATCAAGAAAAAAATATGCTAAATTGTGCTAAATCGTGAAAAAGAAAAATATGCCTAACGCGGCCTGTCTAGCATGCTGTACAACATGTACAGCATTTGATAGTGTAGTTCCTTATTTGATGGAAATTACAAAAACAAATACACGCAACCATCAAGCCAAGCAGAAGAGGGCGACCAGCGCACACATGGCGAAGGCAAATTGATAGCGAGACGAAGAAAATGAATAAAAGCTGGAGTGAAGTAAAAAATATTGCGATGGACAGATCTGAATGGAAGTAGTTTGTTAAGGCCCTATGCTCCTTATAGGAACGATGGGAATATATATATATAATCAAGCCAAGCTGTAAAGCATGCTTGATCGTCTATAGGCCCCTAAACAAAAAATTACAAAAAAAATTTAAATATTAATTATGGTAGAAATGTGCCAAATTATACAAAAAATATGCTAAAAATCTGCTGCATAATAAATTTTGCAATCTTTACTCTACTAGTCAAAATTTTTTGTTCCCTACTCAATGTTCCTTAATATATGGGCTACTTTAGATAAATTTTTTTGCTATTTTTTTAACGTATGCACGTTTAATCATTTAAAAAAGTAGTGTAACCATTGTTGAAAAATAATAAAAACTGAATCTTGCGTGGACAAAAATATGCTAAAAATCTGCTTTTGTCAAATGGATATGCTAAAAAGCATTTAGCATATTTTTCTAAAAATATTGATATTAAAGCGGAGAATACACAATACACATTGAGTAGGGAACAAAAAATATCAAAAAATTTTGTAAACACGAAATGCACGATGCCAGCACGCACACACACACAAACTCACACACACATTCACAAAAAAATTGGCATTTTTCACTAATGTTCCCTCGTGTATTCTCCGCTTAATAACTAAATAAAAGAATTATGCAATTATGTAACTCCGTCTGCTAAATCTAGAAGAAAAAATGCTAAAATGGCAACACTGGTTCTTATGATATTTACACGTGTTTTTGACGGCTCTTTAGCGATTGTTTACAAAAGTGATTTGTGTATATTTCAGTACATCTTTTAATTTTTTATAAATTGTATATATATTAATAATAAAATGGCAACTTTGGAGGAACAACCTAAAATTAAACTAGGTGATTACATAGTTATACAACGCCAAAAATACACCAAATTGCAAAAGCTTGGGAATTTCGAAACTACTTCAATGTTGGGTAAAGATCAATTAGAATTGCGAAATCTACTGGATCAGCCATATGGTGCAACTTTTAAAATGTGTCCTAAAGAAGACTTGGGTAAATCTCACAGGGGAAGGCAAAAGCTGAATACTTTGGAAATATGTAATGAATTGGAAATGCGTAATATACGTGAGGTATTGGGGATCTCTTCCAGTGGTGATGATAATCGTAATATTAAGGATGATGGTGACTCGCAAGCCCTAAAACCGGAAGATATAGATAAACTAAGAGCTGAATGTTCAGAAAGTACAAAAATCATAGAAAAGATAGTGGAAAATTCAAAAACCTTTCATTCAAAAACCGAGTATTCCCAAGAAAAGTATTTGAAGAAAAAGGAAAAGAAATATTTTGAATATGTACAAATAAGACAACCCACCATACGCTTAATAACAGAAATCTACTATAGACAAGATGCTGAAAAGGTAATGGGTATACGTATGGATACTTTGTCACAATTGATATCCTATTCGGGTATTTCTGCCTTTGGCAATCATTTATTGTATGAAAGTGGTTCGAATGGTTTGCTGCCAGCCGCTTTTCTTAATTCTATGGGTTCTAATACAGAAGCAAAATTGGTGCATATGCACCCTGGTAATGTACCACAAAAACAGGCTATATTAGCATTAAATTTACCCGAAGAACAATTGCAGAGATGTATTTCAGTTAATTTATACTCGGTATTAAGGGAATTTTATCAAGGTTCGAATGAATCAAAACTTGAAGATGAAGTTACCGAGCCCTGTAACAAAAAACAAAAGTTGGATGAGCAAGAAAAAGGTAAATATTTTAAAAAGCAACCAATAAAAAAATAATTGTAAATATTTTGTTTCCTAGTCGCCACGGAAACTATCAAGGAAATCCCAGATGAAGAATCTAGTACTACAGAGGAAACGATCCCAAAGCCTTCTCTACAAAAGTGGCAATTGGAAAATAAACGTGCCTCTTCTTTAATGCATGAAAAATTTGATTCTTTAGTTATAGCCTCTAAAGAGCATCCTGCTAATTTGGTTAAGGATCTTTTGCCTTTAGTTAAACCTTCTAGACCCGTTGTTATCTTTAGTCTGTGTAAAGAAGTTTTAATGGAATTGTACGTCGATTTGAAAACAAGTTCTAAAGTCACAAATTTACATTTAACTTCAAATTGGTTGCGCATGTATCAAATTTTACCCAATCGCACACATCCCGAAGTCAATATGCAAGCTAATAGCGGTTATTTATTGACGGGATATACTTTAGGTTAAAATTAATAAACAATTCCCCTGATCAGGTAAGGCTTTGGCGGTTTTTAGTAAAAAAAAATGGTCGTCAAAATGACTACAATATAAAAATGCATAAAAACGTCTACGCCTACGCCTGACGTAATTAGGGGAAATAAAAGTAATGTTAAATAATAAATATAACTGAGATACTCCCCCTGATTATGTAAGGCGTTGGCGTATTTTGTAAAAACGCCTCCATACAAATCGAATTTTTCAAAATCGAAATTAACAAATAGTGAGATTTTCCTGGTGAATCTAATACAATTTTGATAAAATATAAGTCTTACTTGACTGTTAAATATTGCACAAATATTTGTCATAACGACTTTACTGTAAAAACGTCTACGCCTTACATAATCAGGGGGATTGTTATCCTTAAAATACCGATACCGAAGTAAATTGCGTTACCCTTACCGATAATCGCATCGGGTACCAACCATGCTGGAAAAGTAAAAGACCTATAAAATTTTCATAAGGTTCCCAAAAGATGCTTCCCATTTTTCCATCCCTTTGTAAAATTAGCCTTTTATCCATTCAAAATTCGCCAAACGTTAAAAAAAATTTTTTTTGACAAACCAAAGAGACAAATAATAGGCGTGTTCGAGTACTTACTACAAGTTACTATTTTTACTGCAGCTGGAAAAATGCAATACAAAAAGTAAACAAAACTTTCCAATTGTAGTAAAAGTAGGTATACTTTAGTATAGTAAGAATTTCGAGTAAACGAACACACTGAATATTTAAATTATAGAAAAAAGAAATGCTCCTGATTGAATTTAAAATAATTTTAAAAAACAATTCTAAGTTTATAAAGTACTAATTTGTTACACTCACAAAAAAAAATGTTAGTAAGCTCAATAACAAAACACATCTGAACACAAACCAAATGAAATAGAAAAATTATTACACAATAAATCATTGTCATCACAAGTTTCAATGAAAATAAGCGTGGTCAATTCAAAAATCAATTTAATTAACGAAATATTACTCAACAACAATTTGCACGTAATTTTGAGTACGGGAACGCATTTGGGTTAGCTTGGGTAACTGCAGTAAAGTACGGGAACAGACATATTGATATTCTGTACATTTTTATATTATTTTTCTTTGAAAGTAAGTACATTTATATAAAAAAATGACGTTAAAAAAATTTCCTTTTCAAAAATGCTTTTTTTTACTTGATTTTTAACAAATTTAGTCTCTTTTTTTGCATAATTTTGGCGATAGTTCTGGATTTGTAATCAAATTCTGTCACAAAATTATGTATCATACTTATACGTTGGCCATCATTTTATTCTTTAAAATCTATGGTGAAAATAAAAAACCCAATTCGCACCTATGTACCTTTATGTATGCTGCATGGTAGTGTACCGCTTTGGGGTAAGGTTGTTTTATATATAATTTTGAATATACATTGCAATACAATAAACGCATCAGGAGTTCGTTTAATATGAAGAAACTTATTTCAGCGAATTTTTCAATATTTTACAGCATTTAAAAAAGTTAAAACTGTGAAAATGTGAAAAAATCTAAAGATAGTAAAATCCCTTAAACGATCATCTAAAAACCACGATCTTTGAATTAGCTCTATAAAATAAATTTCAAAATCAGTGAAATTAGCTTTATAAAGCCATGTTTAAAACTTTTAAACTATGCTCTACAAAACCATGATTGTGATTATTTGTTGAACCTGACTCTATATAAATAAAATCATTAAAAGGAAGTTTTATAAAACAAGGTATAGCCTTATAACTATTAAAAATCTTTAAATTTAAATCTTTTAACTAGACTATGAAACTATGATTAAAATCATTAAACTATATAATTAAGTCAACTTAGAATATTTTGATTATACTAGGTTCTCCATGCAAACTAACGATTCACTTTTTGAAAGTGCATATTTTACAATAGGGGTTTTCATATAAACTCGTATTCTACTCGTAAACGGTATGTATGTATGTAATGGTATGTTTATGAGGTTAATGTCAAACTTTATATATAAAAAATATGATTTGTATTTATACAAGGTTAACAAGGCATTTACGAGTTTATGTGAAAACCCCTAATAAAAATTTTATTTTTTTACACAAAATCAATCGTGAAAATTGAAAAAAAAATTTATGTATAATTTACAAAAGAAAAAACTTAAAAAGCTTCAACTTCTTTAAGTTTGAACCAATGACCACATTCACAACGTTTTGGACAGTCCTTTTCTAGCCACATATAATTGACAAAACGATTGTCATTACCTTAAACGTGTAAAAATTTAAACTTATCAAAAGTATTGTCTAATTAAACTCTGAAATAACTTACATATACAACCCACTATGCGACCATTAAAGGCCGAAGGTATTAGCGTGGGGTTTTCTTTAGTACCAGCGCCCCTTTTTAAAACTGCCATATGATAAGGATCACATTTACCCTCCATGAAAGCTTGAATTTCTTTCTTTTGTTTGCCGGTACAAAGTTCAAAAGGATCCGGCATTTCTAGTAGAAGAAAAAACCCAGAAGTTTTAAAAAGTACCTTAATTATAATTTGCATTGTTTACCATTTTGCTTATCGATTTGTGTCCTGGAAATCCATCTTTTAACTAATGTAGTTTTATTAAACAAGCGGCGAATAGCTGAAGACATTTTTTTGGGGATTTTTTAGATTATTTTTTGATGATATTAAAATTTTGAAAGAAACAACAAATTGTTTTGAAAGGCAAAGAATATTTGATAATGAACAAATTTTTTAACCCAGTCAACATTTATTTTATAAACGACTTTAAAATTCTACAAAATATAGTGCTTATGCATAATAATTTGAAGACGCTTATAAAATGAATTTTGTATAAAAAATTTGTTTTATAAATCACTTATAAATTTTAAAAGTGATTATGCATATGACCCTATATCGTTACATAGAATCAACAAAGCCGTAAGTTACATTTAAAAAATTTTGCAGAAGCAAAAAACTTTTCAAAATTGCTTTCGCTTACACTTGGGGCTGTTTAGAATTTTGTTAGTAAAATCGTCGTGTAAAATTTTGTGGTAAAAGTTGTAAGAAATGCAAGTAAACGAACACTGATTATTATGCCATATTACTATATCAGTACATATTTTAAAAAAAGTTTGACTTTATTTCTGATAAAACTGACCCTTTAGTTAACTAAAGTTCAAAACATATATTTCCATTAATAAAAAAATTAACAAATTATGCAGTAATAAAATTCTTCAGTGGTTTTATTTTCAATATTATTTATTTTTTAGAAAAATTATTTTTTGAATCACAGGCTAGCCAAAGATACTTTGAAAGGGTTTAACACGAGACATTTCACGAGATCTTTAAATTTTAATTCCCCTTAAATCAACATAACAATTAACGTTTCTTTTCAGTATTTTAAATAATTCTTATTTATTTTATAGTTTTAAATATGCTTTTATCAATTAAAACTTAATATTAATACACACTTGTATACTTTTTAACCTCTACTTCCTTTTTTGGTATTAAGTATGAAGACATGATGTTTTTTGTTTGGTTTGAAGTGGTTTTCTTATTATTTTATCAACATTTAGGCTTAAACTTAAACAAGCGTGTTGTATAGTGTGGTATTAAGGTATGGCTATCCATATTTTTAATGGTTTAAATGTACTTTTCAACTAGAAAAGAAAAAAGTAACCTGTTTATCTTAAGATATAATCTATTCAAGATGGCTTTGTTTTTCGGTAAAATAATTCACTTCGTCTGATTTTTTGTTTGGTTGTTTATTTTTGTTTAAGGTTACTTTTTACTTAAATGTCTTTGAAAACAGAACGAAACTTTAGATTGTGTACAAGAGATATTGATTTAGACAGGAGCCTTTTCAACCAATTTGAACCAATGACCGCATTCACAACGTTTGGATTGACCTTTTTGTAGCCACATCCATTGTACATAGGTTTGATCTTCTTCGCCTGGTTATAAAGGAAAAATTTAAGGTGATATTAAGATATTGTTATACTAGATTTCATTGTAAACTTACAGATACAACCAACAATACGGGCTTCGAAGGCAGATGGTATCAGGTTGGGATTTTCCTTGGTACCAGCACCACGTTTGAACACTTTCATGTCGAAGGGATTATCATTACCGGCTTGTTTGGCCAATAATTCACGCTTTTCAATACCAGTGGCGTGTTCCAAGGGATCGTTCATCACTAAAATTTAAACAAAAAAAGGGACGTTAAAAACTAAACAAAAGATAAGTCCTCAATATTTATTTTATTAGTTAAAATAATCATCATAAATAAATCTTTTTTGCTCATTTTGTTTACCAAGTATTCAAGTTCTAGTCAGGGGTATGGCATCACCAAAAAAATAAGTTAAAACGACATCGTTATCACTAGGTGGCACTTTGTTCAAAAAAATTACACTCTTTTTTTTTATTTAAATGTAAATAATAACAAACAAAAAAAGCAGAAAAACAAACGGATATCTCAAATTTTATTATTTAAATATATTTCGCCCTTTATTCTTATTTTGCGCAGTTTTCATCAATTTTTGAGTTTTTAAATATAGGCTCAGCTGATACTAAATTTCAGCGCTCACCGGTAGTAGGCGTATTTAAGTATCCATATTTATCTTTACCGAAGAACACAGTCCGGTTAAAATTGAACCTAAAGTTAAATATAAAATTTATGTGGTAAACAACAACAAATGTGTCAGTTGAAGTCCAAGTTACTTGCTAACAGGACATTATGTTAATGGGCGTAAATTTGATTAATTTTTAATAGAAACTCATCGTACGTAACTGGAGCCGGGTAACACAATATGTGCGTTCCGTACGTTACCGCGGGTACCCGCTGGAACCCAAAACAACTCAACAACAATTTACACGCAATTTTGAGTACGGGAACGCCTTTGGGCTAGTTTGTGTAACTTCGGTAAAGTACGGGAACAGACATAATATCATGTTAAAATTTAACCTAAAGTTAAATTCGAAATTTATATGGGAAACAACAAATGCGACAGTTAATGTCTCAGTTAATTGCTACACGACAGGTTTCGAAAGTTCAAGTTTTACTCAATGCTGAAGGAATTCTTATATTAAGGATAGGTTCGAACTGGATTAATTCAACTAAATTCAGGTTTATATCCATGAAATTTTAAAACTTCTCATTTTTCCAAACTACATATATTACAAGTTACTAACTTTATTAACGTTTCTATAATCATTTCATGTTTAGGAAGATTGACTGATTGGGCCAAAGCCTCCGATCCTAGTATTGGGGCTGCCAACACACCTCTAGGCCGGTGAGCCGTTAGACGGCATAAATACAGCTGAGCTTCAGCGACTAGTTGTTTTCAGTTGTCACCTACTTCCTGAGACGCATCGGTGTTAGCATGCCATTCAGGTTACTCAAAACTGTACGCCTTCTCACATTGGCTGTATTCAGACGGTTGCCTGAAATACATTACCAGGGAACACTTGGTCAGAGACCGGAAGTCGTGAGTTGCTTGAGAATTTCAGACAAAGGAGTCGCTTCTTGCTACCCCCAAGTGGATAGCAGACAGAGAGCTTTCAACCTTTGTGAAAAACCCCGTTCCCCGCCCTATGTTCTTCGTGAACTTTTTATTTAAGTGTTATGTGTAATCTCTTTTTTTACTACGTAATTTAAATAAATAAAGGACATATATATATATAACTTTATTAGCTATTGAAACAATAAATTGTAATTTATGACCAATTATTTTTTCTGAATTAACCCCAAATCATATGAGGGAACATTTTTACAAACATCAGTGACGCTATTTGGCGATTAAACTAGAGAAGTCACACAAAGATTACATAAACATAAAACACAAAACTGCATAAAAAATTGCACTAAATATATGTAAAATCCCTTACTTCCTTCATCGCGAATTCTTTGGACCTTAAAAAAAATGTTGTATGAAGCCCTTTACGTAAACCAAGAAAAAAATTTTCAGATTTTTCCACCCTCTCTAGGTATTCGCTTCTTTTTTTGTATTGTCTCTTCGAAGAACGAAAATGTTACATAAACCCAGATAAATGTCCACTTTAGAAACAATCAATTTTTTATTTTTCATTCATCTTTTTGGCTAAGAAAATTTGGAAAATTCGTATTAATGTCTTTAAAGGCATACATTACGTAACATTTAACTTGTTTTCCAAGGTAATGAAAAAAGAACTGTCAGTAGGAGCCTCGTTTTTCATTTTGAAGTGCGATAATCAACCTTTTTACAGTGGGAATTGTTTGGAACTTACTCTTGCAGAATCGAACTGGAGTGTATGTGACATTTTGACGTGCAGCGGCACGCAAAGCCATGCGTCCACAAATTGAAGCCATTTTTCCTAATTTATTTTGTGGGTTTCCTCCAAAATTTTTTAATAAAACTAAAATTTCGTAATTTCCACACAATGCGGCGATGAAAAAATCACTCGTTCGTTTGATGGGCAGCGAAGTATTGGGACAGAGTTGTCAATTTTTGTAGGAGCAATGTTGCCAACTTTTTTCTATGAAAACCCGCTAGATCTGACACGAAAAGCACTAAAAAATCCCTTAATTAAATATTTACAATTCAACTATAATATTAATTGCTGCCAATGAATTGGTAATTGAATTAAAAAAATTAAATATAGCAGATATCAACTACTTTTAATTTTAAAAAACATCAAAACGTAAGCTTTACCCATTCGATTTCAAATAATTAGAAAAAAAAAGAAAATCCCAGAAAAGATCGGGGCTTTCCTTAATTTAACGTTATTGCTTAATAGAGGACAATTTTGAATTTCATTTAAAAAAAAGTTAAAAATCAAATATTTAATACTTGCCAATAAATTGATGAGTCTGTATTTATAACGTTATTGCTTAATAGAGGACAATTTTGAATTTCATTTAAAAAAAAAGTTAAAAATCAAATATTAAATACTTGCCAATAAATTGATGAGTCTGTATTTTGTTCTTCCGTTGTATTTTAGGTTAATTTTTTATTTTACAAGATAAAAGATTGATGAATTTTTACTTAAAATTTTAAATAGGCTGAAGTAAAACCACATATTTTTGTAATCGAAAAAAAAAAATATTTTATTAAAATATACTTTTATAAACAAAAAGAATTGACTGTAAAAAGCAGTAGTTTTTACCGATTTATTCAATGAAAATGACTGTTAAAACAAAGGTATATGTAGTTAAAAAGGCGACGAAGTTATTTACCTTTAAAATAACTAAAACTTTTGTTATTTTTAACTGTTGAAAAATAACTAACAAATGCATTAAAAATAACTACCAATGTCATAAAATTAAATGATAAATTTTTACTACAAAAATTTCAAAACAACTGAATAAATCGGTAAAAACTACTGTTTTTTTACAGTCAATTCTTTTTGTTTATAAAAGTATATTTTAATAAAAAAATATTTTTTTTTTCGATTTCAAAAATATGTGGTATTACTTCAGCCTATTTAAAATTTGAAATAAAAATTCCAAACCGTTCTCCAGTTATTATGTTTTTATGCATTGGAGATACAAGTTTCTGATTTTTATTTGCAAACTAAACAAGAATTTTTAAAATTCAAAGAAATTCAACGAAATTTTTTATTTTTTAAATAACTAACAAAAACTACTGTTTACTGTGAAAATACTGTTTTGGTAGTTGTTTATTATGATATTAAAAATAACTGATTTAAACAACTGTTACGAAATTACAGTACTTTTCGTTAGTTGTTTTTTTAAATAACCGTCATAAAAGTTGTTTTGCTTTTTTCTATAGAAAAACAACTGTTATTACTGTTAAAAACAACAACTACTGATTACTACATAAACAACTGTCATGTAGTAACTGTCAAACTTTTTTGAGTGTAGATAACAAAAACAACTGTTTACTATAAAGATTTGTTTTGGTAGTTGTTTATTATGATATTAAAAGCAACTGTTATGATTCTACAGTACTTTTCTTTAGTTGTCTTTTTAAATAACTGGGCAAGGAATTCTATGCAAATACTTTTCTCGATAGTCCAAAACAAATATAGACTAACCCCTAAATTCATAAACGCTTTGTAAAATTATAGGAGGTTTATTGAACAAATTTTGTATGAAAATGACGTTTTGTAAACCTGCTATAACTTTACAAAGCATTTATGAATTGAGGGGTTAATATTTAACCGAATCATTAAATTTAGAACAAAATGGCATCGATTTGTAGTTACATATTTTTGCATATTTTGTCAAAAATGCATGTTTTTGCATATTTTGACTTCAAATGCCTTTTTAATTTATTCAGTTAAATTGTATTTTATTCAGTTAAATTTTTTTTCATTATTTTTAAAAATAAACTTTCTTAAAAACCTTATTACCCTATGGAAAAGCTTGGAGTTATATGTCTATTTGCAAAATAACTAACTTACATATATTTGTAGGCACATATTTTTGATTTTTAAGTGCACGAAATTCCTTGCCCTAGTTATAACAGTTGTTTTGCATTTTTCATACAAAAACAACTGTAATTACAGTTAAAAGCATCAACTACTGATTATTACACAAACAACTGTCATGTAGTAAGTTTCAAACTTTTTTGAGTTTGATTTCAGATTTTGTCCTATTTCACTCTTGGTGCCCTATTTACCGACTTAAGCACCGTAAGTTGTTTGAGTTTCACGTGAAAAAACTGTTATAGTCCATATAAAAAAATAATTTTTCACGACAATGAGTTTCACGTGAAAATTGTGTAGACTTTGTTTTCACTCAAATTTAATATACAAGACAATTATTTTTCTTGTGAAAAGGTGACATTTTATGGTTATTGTGATTGTGTCTTTGCTATAAAATTAAAAAATTGTTAATTTTTATAATTTAAATTGCAGTTCGAAGCCTTTAAAGTTCGAGTGAAATTTTTCCACACGAAAAACAACTTGCGGTGCTTTATAGTTGTTTAATATGTTTTATTTTAACAATAAATAAAGTTTGAGCTAAATTATGAGTGTGTTCGCTTACTCGAAGGTCTTACTACTTTTACTACAATTGGAAAGTTTGGTTTACTTTTTGTATTGAATTTTTTAAGCTGTAGTAAAAGTAATAACTTGTAGCAAGTAAACGAACAATCTTTATATTTTTACATAGCTGTCAAATTTAAATTTTTTATTTTCAGTTTCCGTTAACTATAGGATATCACAACGTCCCGTTAGGTACTATCTGGGATTTTAAGTGACACATTTGTTGTTGTTTCTCATATAAAATTTGAATGTTGCTTAAATTTTAACTGAACATTGTGTTATCGGGCCTTAGCCTCATTTGCACAATGTTCCGTTAGCTACTAACTGGGACTACTGTTGTTTCCCATTCAAACATTTCAATTTAACTATTGGATAAATTTTAATCGGACCTTTGTTGATATTTACGCTGGGTCTCATACTGCATGGTTAACTTTAACTTGGCTACTGAACAAAAGCAAATTTTAAAAAAATTATATAGAAAACAACAAAAAATGTTTGGGTTAACTAATAGCTAACCCAAACATTTATACAGGGTTTTATACAGGGTTAACTTTAACTTAACTTATAAACAAAAGAAATGTCAAAAAATATATAAGGTAGAGGGGGGATTCTTCGCTAGTGGGGCACATACACCAATCCCATTTTTCTCCGATGTTAAGCGAGATAAAAAATTAAAAAAAATATATTTTGTGCATTTTTCAGGGTTAACTTTAACTTAACTTGTAAACAAAAGAAATGTCAAAAAATGTATAGGGTAGAGGGGGGATTCTTCGCTAGTGAGGCACATACACTAATCCCATTTTTTCCGATGTTAAGCGAGATAAAAAATTTAAAAAATATATTTTGTGCATTTTTTATTTACATTTCATTGATACCCACTTTGATAAATTAAGCTCGTCGCAGACAGACGTGTTTTTGTGTTTTTTGGGGTTCCAAAAAATAATAGGATGCAACTAAATTTTGCAATATCTTCCTCAAATCGTCTGATACAAAAATAATTTGTATGTTATACTTACAACCCTAACATTTCCAATAATAATAATTGAATTTTAATAGATGCTTAAAAAGTGGGAAAAAAATTTAATTTTATATTAGTGGTTGGCTCTGGGGCACATTCACCAAATGCCCCCTGAAGTTGGTGCAGCACTGCCTTAAATGCTCTATGAAGACTTTTTTATATACAAAAATATGTTTAGGCGGCTAAATTTGTTCTAAACTAAATACAAATTGATAAAAGTGTTTAAAATTTCTTTGAAAATTGTTTTAAAAATTTTCCTAATTTCAAAGAAACTTGTAAACCTGAATTAACTTAGGATTAGTTTTGCCAATTCGCATCCACACTTAATAGTAAATTTGGACAATCGTATTAATTTTTAAATTTACTTATATTAATATTGTTGACTTTTGCTGTTTTGAAGAGTCATTTTATTATAGTTTTATTAACTTTTTTAAAATATAGTGGAGATTTATTAAAGGAATTCACAGTGTTTGTTTAACGGTATTTTAAGGGTAACGCTATTTCATTTATTTCGGTATCGGTATTTTAGGGATAACGGTATTTGAGTTATTTCGGTAACGGTTTTTTAAAGGTAACGATATTTGTGTTATTTTGGTAACGGAATTTTAAGGTTAACGGAATTTCAGTTACATCGGTAACGGTATTTTAAGGGTAACGGTAGTCAGTTATTTCGATGCATCCCGTAATTTTTTTTTACAAAAAACAAACGAGATAAAAAAAACAGAACCAATTTATCAACTTAATGTACAAAAAATACTCAATAACCATGTGAAATTACCAAAAGCAGAAAATTAAAAATAACGGTAACGGTATTTTAGGGATAACAATATTTCATTTGTTTCAGTAACGGTATTTAAAGGGTATTGTTATTTCATTTATTTCGGTATCAGTATTTTAAGGGTAACGATATTTCAGTTATTTCGGTAACGGTATTTTAAAGATAACGGTATTCTGGGTATTTCGGTAACGGTATTTTAGGGATAACGGTAGTCAGTTGAAAGGGTTTTGAATCGATAACGGTATTTCAGCGGTATTGCCTGCCAACCCTGCTTAAAATAAAATTTGTTGATTTTAACACTTTTTTTGTTAAATTTAACAAATCTAAATTCAAATAAAGAAATTGTAAAACTACAGTTTTATCTGTAATTATACTGAGTAGTAGAATTTATTCAAATTTAGGGTCTCCGGACCCTCCCCTAGCCTAGTCCATATCATGTGAGGGCATATAAGGACATACAAATGGAGCAATCAATTTGTCCGTTTTGCTCTATCTCGCTTAATTTTCGAGATATAGGCCGTTTTATGAAGTGGAAAATTTTTATTAAAAAAATCCGAGGGTCTAAGACACCGCCAAGGTCCATTTTTGGATAGAGATAACCCCTTTCGCTGGGGTATTGCACGGTTAGCGTAGTCGAAATTTTCGGATACCTTGGGGCGCCATCTACCGGGTAATAACAGTAACATGAAAACATTATATTTTAACAATAAATTTTGTAAAATTTAACGAATGGGTTCATAGAAAATTGATTTTAAATAATTTTGAAAATTAACACTCAAAATTAGTTAAAGTACTGAGGATTTTTAGTATTGTGGTAAATGAAGATAACTAAAATCTTTGCTTAAATCAGTGATTCAACTAAAAATTTGTTAAAAATTAGTCAAACCGACTAGAAACCGATTTGACAGATTTTTCTACTGACGTATTATTTTAAGTGTAAAATAGCATGATTTTTGAAGTTTAACCCATAGAAAGTTGTCAAATTTACGATAAATGCTAATTTACTACTTAAAATAGCATGAACTGTGAATGAAAATTACATTCATTTGTAGAAGAAATGTAAATGTTAAATACATTCGTAAGTTATTAAAAAAACAAACAACATAACATACTGAAAATTTGTAACATTCTTTTTCATTTTTGTGTGTTAACTAATTTGTGGTTCATTTTATTAACAGTCAAAAACAAAAGAAAATGTAATTTGAATTTAATGAAATGTTAGTAGTCCTGTTTTTAAGTGAAATTTCATTTGTTTTAAATTACATTTGCAGCGGTCTTTACGAACATAAACAAACATATTTCAATCATAAAAATATTGAGCGTATTCACAGTCTAAAGGCTAAACCACATAAACGCAGTGTCGACCGCAGTGCGACGTTTTGTCGATAAAGCAGTTTTTTGTATCTTCGCTATTTGTCACTGCCGAGAAATTAGAAAAGTTTATAACTAAACAAGAGCTGTTTTTAAACAAAGTGCAATAAGAAATTTTTAAAAATATTAAATCGTTTTCGCAAAATTCAAGAACAAAGTTTGACAGCACTGCCACTGTCCACTGGCACTTTCACTATGTGGTTTGGGCTTAACCCCCCGTTTCCACATGCAAGTAAATGGTTGCAAGTTGAGAATACGTATTATCAGCGAACATTTCGAAAATTACCGAAAAAAGATGAAAATTTTACATGTGTCCACACTACTTGCTGCAATTTCATTTTTAAAACGTCATCGAAGGCATAGGTTGTCACTAAATAGGACTCCAGTATAGCCAAGTATTCAATATTCTAACAAAGCTGGGAAAAATTTTGTTCTTAACATTTTTTTTTTCAAAAACTTATAAAATTGATATTTTAAATTACCATTAAGATATGTCATTGTGTTATTTTTACTTTTTTTTACAAATAAATACAAAATTAGTTGCATTACAACTTTTACTTTACCAAATACTAGTAAATTAATAGATAACATTACTAGGCAACACTGTTTTCTTTATTCTGTCATTTCACTTGCCGCAAGTATCAAAAATCCACTGTCTTCAAAATTTACTTGCAAGTTGAGCCGCAAGTCGTATTAGTGAAAAAGTGTGAGTGAATTGTGTTTTTCGAACTTGCACTTGCATGTGGAAACGAGGGGTAAGTGCTAACGTGCTATCGTTGAAAAATAGCATTGATTTTGAAGTTTAACCCATAGAAAATTTTCAAATTTAGTACTTAATATAGTATGAACTGTGAATTCCATAAATGATTTTGCTGCATAAATATTACAAATTTTTTTTGGTGAAGTTGAGTCTAGTTCTTTTGGCGAATTGGGGCAGTTATTTTGAAAATTCTTACAAAAATAATAGAAAACTTGCAAATAATTAGAAAAAAAAAATCATACAAATTAAATTTAAGATATATAGATAATCAAGTTAAAAGTAATTTTTGAAAAAAAAAATATTGGTTAAGAAATTACAGTGCTTTGAAAAAAAGTGGCGAAGGATCCTCCCTGTACCCTACAAAACAAATTTTTGGGTTAACTATTAGTTAACTCTTAAACCTTCAGTATGAGACTAACCGTAAACCGTCAGTATGTTAGTGTACAGATTTTTTGAGGATTTGTTGCAAAGGGAGGGTTGTTTACAAAAGTGTTGCCAGGTCTGTTTTTAAAGCGAATTTTGGTTGCTTAGGAACTTATAAAACCGGCACAACAAAAGGCTTGTTTTATTCCAATACGTGTTATGAAATCCCATTCCAATTTTGACGTTGTGCATGTTAAGTGTTAACTTTTTAAAAGTTTTCAACGTCGATAATGTACGTGTAACTGTCGCGTTCATGGTAACTGTGAGCAACAAAACAAGGCAAAAAGTAAATTACAATAACTACATTTTTCATCCTCGGAAAAACATAAAACTACTAAATAATTAGTTTGGAGAAGAAAATGTCCTCAAAAAATATAATTTGTTTTGATATATCAAAAAATGAACGTTTTCAAATCTCAGACAATTATAAAATGTTGCATCGTAAATTAAAATCGCAATGGAATATTGAGCAGTAAGTTTTAGAAATAGGTCCTTAAAAGTCTTCCCGTACGATATAATATTCAATATTTAATTTTTTTTCCAGAAATGATATGGAATTAAAACCGGAAAAATTAACAAAAATAAAAATATTTGTGTTAGCCGGGCCCCAAGATCGCTTTACCGAAGAAGAATTTGAGGCATTGAAAAACTATGTTGATAATGGTGGCTCAATATGGGTATTGTTGGGAGAAGGTGGAGAAAATGAATTTAATACTAATGTTAACTTCTTTTTGGAACAATATGGAATTTATGTTAATAATGGTAAATTTATTAAGGATTTATAGGTTTCCTTATTTTTTATATTATATAACTTGTTTGCTTTAGATACCGTTATTAGACCTCATTATTATAAAAATTTCCACCCCAAAGAATGTTGTATTGGCGGTGGTGTGGTCTGTGAATCTATGTGGCGTCATTTATTGAAACAACATGTTGATATTGTGGATTATGATTTTAGTGATGAAAAATATAAATTACATTATCAATATCCCTATGGTGCTACATTAAATGTTTCAGATCCGGCCAATGTTTTACTTACCACTGGCCCAGTGGTATATCCTTTCAACAGACCCTTAATGGGTTATTATTGTAATGAAAAACAGGGTAAAATTTTGGCTCTCGGTTCTGGTTATATGTTTCATGATAAATATTTAACCAGTGATAAAACAAATGATGCCATATTGGAGTATATATTAAAATTATTAGGTGGCAATGACATACAGTTTAATCATTTGGATTTTAATGATGTAGAGGTAAATATTTTACATTTAAAACTATTGAATGGATACTATTTTCCAAAAAAAATATTATTATTATTATCATTTTTTAAATAAAAAAAAGAAATTAATTGAATAGTTAAAAATTACGATTATCTTAACTGAATATGTTGGATTTCGATTAATTATTTAATTGAATCAACCTATTTACTTAATAACAACTTGATCTTAAATAAATGTTTCTCTGAATGCACTGTCGCAGTTATATTTAACTGCAATTGTATTTAAAATAACTGCCATTTCAGTTAATAATAAATGCACTTGCAATGTTCACTTTTTTAACTGCAATTGCAGTTAATTTTACCTATATAATTCTCTTAGTGTATTTTATAATTTTTCGATCTTATTTTTTCAGCTTAATGATAATAAAACCTTTACCGACATTGGTTTTATAGCCGATTTACCTAAGGCCTGTCTTGTAGATTCGATTGGCTCAGAAATACCAGCCGATTTTAAACAAATGTTTGATATGACTTTATGTGCTTTGAGTAATCGTCTACTAAAAGATGTTATTAATACCTATCAACAGTTGAATGTTAAATATGAGTCGCTAAGGATCATAAAACCTCAGTTTGAAATTCCCTTACCAGGGTTGCAGTTAGCGGTAAGTTACTGTAGAAATAATTACATTCGTTCAGGCAGCATTCATTGAGGAACATTTGGATAAAATTCTAAAAACTTAAAAAACAACTAACAATGAAGTAAAAATAACTGACAAATTTTGTATACCAAAATTTTGAAACAACTACTTAGTTTTTAATTGCAAGCTAAGCAAAAACTAGTTATGTACAAAACCGAGGTAGTTATTGCGCAGTCTAAATTTAAGAAAAAAATCGTTCTTAGTTCTTACTATAAAACTGGCTCTAAAATTGACATTTCTTCTGAAAAACAACAAATAAATTTAAAAAATCAAATTTGACAATTCAATAATTTTTTTTTTAATTCTTGATCATCAGTTCAAAAAAAAATATCATTAAGGTTCTAAATTAAACACAAAAGTTTTAAAAAATTGTAAAAATTTTTTAAGGCACATCTACACGAGAGAGAAAACTTCTAGAGATAGAGCAAAAAACACCTCTAATTAGCTTTATTGTGAATGATTTAAGCTATTTAGAGGGGTTTTTTGCTCTATCTCTAGCAATTTTCTATCTCGTGTAGATGCGCCTTTAGAGAACTTTTATAAATCGAAATATAAGTCCGGTTTTATAGTCTGAACTTAGATCGATTTGTTTCTTATGCGTTAAGAATTATTTAAAAACAAAATCGATCTTAGTTCTAATTATAAAACTCGCCCATTATGTTTATGTTATGTTTCGGCAAAAAATAAAAAAGAAATTAATTTTTTTTAATTAATTAAAAAAGAAAAAAACTTAAATTAATTTTGGGAGGGGCTCGGCCCCGGGAGGCCCGTGAGGGTAACAAACGGGAGTACATAGTAACATGTAAGTGTGGGTACTCAAATTAAAGGAAATTGTTTCACGATTCCAAAAATGTTATCTTTTTTTATATCCATAAAATGTAGCCCTAACTAGAGAAATTTTTTGACCAATAGGGGGGGGGGAGGGGGGCGGGTCGAAAAAAGTAAAATATTAATATGAACGAAAATGGTACTCATATGAAAGGAAATTTTCTCACGATTTCAAAAATGAGTTTTTTTTTTACTAATCCGTTGGACGTGAATCGAATAAGAGACATTTTTTTAAATTTTAGACCTTCGAAAAATAAAAAAAGTCTAAAATCACATTATTTTGGTTTTGGTAAAACCCTGTAAATGTCCATTTTTTGTTGTTTAGTTTGAAAATTTGGAACACAAAAGACAGTTGGAAGTATAAATGACAAAGAGAGTCAACTTTTTATTGATGAGAAATGCAATTTCGGAACTCATATAGTTGAATTGCGCCGCAGGGATTTTTTTTTTTGTAAAAATCGCGCGATTTTTCCAAAAAAAATTTTTTTTTTTTATGTAAATGTCTAAACTATTAATGCGTTTATCGATTATTGAAAAAAAAAAAAAATTTTGAAGTCGTGGGGGACATTTTCTATCATTTGAGAACCATTTTACCATAAAAAAATTCATAATTTTCAGTCCCCCCTCTTAGGGGACTAAAATGGCTCTAGTTAGGCTACGTTTTATGGATTAAAAAATAAATAACATTTTTGAAATCATGAGAGAAGTTCCTTTAATTTGAGTACCCACACTTACATGTTACTATGTTCCCCCGTTTTTTGCCCCTCACGGGCCTCCCGGGGCCGAGCACCACCCAAATTAAACTGCAGTTTAGCCAAAATTTCTACGAAAAAATCATTCGAAACAGTCGTTTTACTTATTCTTCATTCTTTATTTAATCAAATTTTTCAAAAGTAATCTTATTTGTAGAAGTTTGTTCATATTCGACCAATTTTTCCATACAAATTTCTAATTGAATTCGATTTTAGTTTTTTTGTTTTTTCTTTACATTTCAATAATAAATTTGCCGTTGTCAGTTAAAATTAATTAATTTCGTGTTAAACTGTAACTATGACCAATTATTGTGAAAATAGTGACGGAAATTTTTAAAGAATAGATAGGATACACTCAAAAATTTTGTCGGTAGAATTTACTGAAAATTACAGTTAAAACAAAGATATATGCAGTTAACAAGGCAACAAACAAAGGTATTTACCTTTAAAATGACGAAAAATGTTGTTATTTTTAACTGCTGAAAATCAAATAACAAATGAATTAAAAATAACTAACTATGTCGTAAAATTAACTGACAAAATTTTACTATAAAAATTTGAAAACTACTGACAAAATGGGTAAAAACTACTGTTTTTTACAGTTAATTCTTTTGGTATAATAAAAGTATATTCTAATAAAAAAAAACATTTTTTTCTTTCGATTACAAATATTCGTGTAATTTCTTCAGCCTATTTAAAATTCAAAGTAAAAATTCCAAACGTTTCTCCAGTTATTAAGCTTTTATGCATTGGCGATACAATACAAGTTTCTGATTATTATTTGCAAACTAGGAATATATCAATAATGACAAATATAAACTAAACAAGAATTTTTAAAATTCAACGAAATTCAAAGAATTTTTTTATATTTTATTATTATTATTATTCAGTCTATGGAACATAAAAAATCCTTACAGACTATGATATAAATATAAAAAAAAGTATTCATCATATTAATTTTAAGATATAGTTTTTGCAAGGAATTGCAATGGCCGCACTCTTACACCAGTCGGCCATAAAGAGGGATAAAAAAGCTTCTGACATGATTCAGCAGAGATTCCAATTTTAAACTAAATTCTGCTTAGCGTATTTAAATCAGTATCCTTTTTAACTAATTTAAAACATACCAAATTATTTTTTTTAGGCCCGTTAACTTATCTCAATTTATACCCTGGTTAAGACCTCTACTACCCTTAACCACTGGTAAACATATTTTTTGAATAACTTATCTAAATTTTAACCAAGCATTTCTTCTAACCAATGCTAAAATTTAACCATAGACATTTCTGTGGTTAAGAAACTTAACCAAGGCTAGTTTAGAACAATTCACCCTACATAAGATATTTTAATACATTAGACTTGTAATGATGAAGAATCGATTATGACACATGTAAGTATTTTCGATGTGCATTTCCCCCACTTTACCAAAACTTATAAAAATTGCATCAGTACTTAAAATCGTGCACAAATTTTTGCTATTTAAGATTTAGGTTTCTGTGATAGCTTACAGAAATTGGCCTCATATAAGGAAATAGTAAAAATTTATTTTTTTATTGGTTCAGGGAGCCAAAATCTGTCTTGAATAATAAATTAAAAACAAAAATGGTTACCAATATTACAACAATTTGACACGAATTATACACCTCTACAAAATGAAAAGTCGCTGTTGGTAGAAGCATGATACATACTTTTAGTATTTTACTTGCTGATTCCAAATCTCTATTCCGAATTCTCTATCACCTCTCAATTTTGAGAAAATCGTGATTAAAAACGCGAAAAATAGCTTTCTACGAATTTAAAATACTATACAAAACGCATTCAAATAGCTTAAGACTTTTTGTTACGATGGTAGTAAAGAATGAATTTTGCTCTATAAAATATATAGGACAACATTTTCTTAATTTGTGTACCGTTATAGGAAAAAATTCTTTTGAAAACCACTCTCAGAAAAACAATTGTTCCATCAATTTTGGGTAACTTACATTTAAGAATTTGGAATTAGCGTATCAAATTAAAAATGAATCATGTATCAAAGCTCAAGACTACTGAATGAAGTACAAGACTACTGAATTTAATTCTTAAATATAAAAAAGCACATAGAAATCACTCCCGAATATATGAAATGTGAACTAATCATGTTTTAATATATTTTAAAAGTATGTGAGGAACCTGGACAACACACAGTTTTGACTCGCAATTACAAAAGATACAAAATCATGCACAGCGATTATTTTTCTACTCACTTTGATGTGCTGATCACATAAATTGCCTTAATTTAATAATCTATCACAAAATTTCCACTGTTTTTTTAAATTTTATCCGCGAATCATTCCGCGGTTGTCTCGATTAGCACGAAATACCTATTAATAGTTCCAATAATCCACTTTTATTTTATAGACTTACCAAATGGATTTAATTAAATCACCTCTCGTAGTATGCAAAAAGACACAGTCATTTTATAGCATTTAGCGACCGCGAATCTTAAAAAAACGACGTGGTCAAGTGTATTATTTTTTTTACGACCAGAAACATACAAAAAACCGCGAGAAAAACTTTTAATTTTCCCGTATTGAAAAAAAATTTTTTTGTTATTAATTTTTGTTTTTGTTTTTATTCTGACATTTCATATTAAGGTTAACTACCCAGAGTTAAAATATTGATAAGTTATTATGGTTAAATTTTCATAGGGATAAATATTTAGTATTGGTTACACGCAGAAAAAAACAGGGGGAATAATATCTAAGTGCTATGTAATTATACAACTACATAATTTTCAAGTTAGTTTTACAAAGTTCTTGTAAAGTATGCACATTTTTTTGTAAAATATATACAACCCTTGCAAAATATATACATGTGTAGTGGAAAATATCCGAAAAAATGCATATATTTTGCTAGAAAATTGTAAAACTTACTTCGAACTTATGTAGTTGTATAATTACATAGCACTTAGATAAAGTTCCACCTGTTTTTTTTCTGTGTGTAGTTACCCATGGTTACGTTAAAGTTAACTTCTCGAGAAAAGTTAATGGGCCTTAATGTTGGAATGTTTTTCAATATATTCCAAAACTTGTCCAGCCGTTACTGTAGACTTAAACGAGGATACATGAACCCACTTTTGATTTGCAATAACGTCTAAATCACTGCTACAATTGTCTCCGATAACAACACGTTTACACTTCCCTTTAGATTTTGAAGTAATCCAACTAGAATCGCCTGATGGGATACTTTTTTCTGCTTGAGAGTTAATATTAGCATTACCATAAATTTTTTTTTAAATAACTAAAAAAATCAACTGTTTACTGTAAAATTACTGTTTTGGTAGTTGTTTACTATGATATTATAAATAACTGCTTTAAACAACTATTATGAAATTACCGTACTTTTCTTTAGTTGTTATCTTAAATAACCTTCATAATAGTTGTTTTGCATTTTTCCACCGAAAAACTACTGTAATTACTGTTAAAAACAACAACTACTGATTACTAAACAAACAACTGTCATGTAGTAACTGTCAAATTTTTTTGAGTGTTGTGTTGGAAATACCTCTAAGTCCGGCTGCAGACCAGCCACACCAAATCTGAAGTCGGATTCTCTGTGTAAATGTTTTTTGCATAGCGGGCCTAAGTGTTTCCTACTCTGTAGTAGTATGTCGTAAGCAGCCTTCGCTAAGTAAAGGTTACTGAATAGCCGCCCTTCGGCCGGGTCTAGGAATTTTCTACCCTTATGTATCCACAGTCGGCTTCGCTGAGTAAAAGTTTTCCGCGTAGCCGGTCTTCGGCCGGGACCAAAAAATTTCGGACATAATACCCAAACGCGAAATGGCAATAATGTCCGTGGTGGCAATATCCACGCCCGTTTTTGAAATACCCACCATTACGTTTTTGATTTTAAAAAGTTTCATTTTGACATTGAAAAAAAAAATTTCATTGCTACATATTTTATCGAATGCGAAATATGTAGTCTATTAACATCAAAATAATATAATTCAAATTTTTCTTTACAGACATTCCCTCCCGTATTTAGTGAGCCAGCTGCCCCTCCCCTGGAATTATACGACTTGGATGACATTTTCAGTCCGCCCCGTTCTCAACTGGCCAATATGACGGGGCAATGTTTACAATCATTACAGTCAAAAGATTATCGTAAACCTCCGAATCTTAAAGAACTAGAAAATTATATTAAAGAATGTGCTCGCATAACAGCCATTATAAATGAGCAACATGATATGCCTGCACGCGAAATTTTAAATATTGTAGCCCAACAAATTATAAGCTATCGTCCCTATGAATAATTTAAAATTTTGTACTTGTTTGTCAGATCTTTTAATGTATAAATTCATTAATCCATATTATAAATTGTCATATTCTATGAACTAATTTACAGGCTTTGTTCCTTACAGTTTCTATAGTGAATTAATATTTTTGAGAATTCATTAGTTTTGTAATAGATTAAAAGAAAACGTTTGCTATTTTTGAAGTCCTAATCTCATAGTAAATTTAAATGTAGTATGTATTTCCATACAAATTTTAAATCAAAAACCAAAAGTTTTTAAAAACTCTAATACTACATTTATACCTAAAAAAAACGACCCGTTTTTTGGCTCTTATAGTTTTAAACTTGTCAAAACGCATTAAAAAAAAAAAACAAGCAAAAACTAGTTTTGTACAAAAACTAGGTGGTTTTTGCTCAAGTATAATTTAAATCGAGATCATTCAAGTTTAATTGTTAAAATACAAATTGTAGTTCAGAAAGTAAAATAAATTTTGAGAAAATACAAATTGTGGAAAAATAATTTATATTATTGTTGTTAGGAAACGAAACTTAATGTTCAAAAATACAAATTAATTTTGATAAATCTTTATTAATACTGAAAGTATATGATTTGATATTGAGAAATATAAAAAGGAAATTGATAATGGGAAATGATATTGAGAAAAAAAAAACAAATTCATATTCAGAATTAAAAACTCAAATTTAGGTTATATAAATTGAAAACACTGTGCAATATTTTGAAATAAAAATTAAAAATAGGAATTTTAAAATTGATATTGAAAAAAGAAAATCGGTATTAACATATTGAATATAATTTTTCGATTCTTAAAAGATTTTGTCATGTAGTGTAATCTTTATCTACACCATTTTCAGTTTTATTTCAAAAATTCCAAATATATTTCAAAATTGTCTAAAAATGTTTTAAAATTATCCAAAAATGTTTTAAAATTGTCCAAAAATGTTTTAAAATTGTCCAAATATATTTTAAAATAATCAAAAGATGTTTCAAAATTGTCTAAAATGTTTCAAAGTTATTCAAAAATGTTTTAAAATTGTCCAAAAATGTTTTAAAATTGTCCAAAAATCATTCAAAATTGTCCAAAAATGGGTGAGTTCCTAAACGTCAAAACACATTGCAGTGTTTGCGGTTTTACTACTGTTTCGATACAAAGCAAACAAGTGTGTTGCTTACTTTGTAATAAAAACATGTCAACAAACCATCAACAACATTTGTGATGCACAGTTTGCTTTTCATATGCGCATCAATTGCGTTTACGAATGCATGACTTTGTTCAGTTGCTTTGCAAATGACGTTTTGGAACTCAGCCAATGTTTTAGAATTGTCAAAAAATCTTTCAAAATTGTCCAAATATTGTTTAAAATTGTATAAAACCTTTGATATTTGTCCAATTGCATTTCAAAATTGTCCAAAATGCATTTTAAAATTTTCAAAATGTATTTCAAAATTAAACAAATATATTTTAAAATATTACAAATATATTTTAAAATATTTAATTTGTATTTAAGAAAATTCCATTTTGTATTTTAAAATTGTCCAAGTGTATTTAAAAATTATTCATTTGTATTTAAAAATTTTAAATCTGTATTTCAAAATTGTCCAAATGCATTTCAAATAATTCCATTTGTATTTCAAAATTCTCCAAATGTAATTGAGAAAATTCCAAATGTATTTTAAAAAACACTATTCTGGAATACAAATATATTTTTTTTAAATACATTTGGAATTTTTTCAAATACATTTGGAGAATTTTGAAATACAAATGGAATTATTTGAAATGCATTTGGACAATTTTGAAATACAGATCTAATATTTTTAAATACAAATGAATAATTTTGAAATACATTTGGACAATTTTAAAACACAAATGGAATTTTCTTAAATACAAATAAAATATTTTAACATATATTTGTAATATTTTAAAATATATTTGTATAATTTTGAAATAGATTTTGAAATTTATAAAATACATTTTGGACAATTTTGAAATGCAATTGGACAAATATTAAATGTTTTTAGAGCCAATTTTAATTTTACCAATCATTTGGCAAAATTTTTTTTTCAGTAGTGAATTTATTCTTTCTCAGCTCTATCGTTTGTACTTAAGTAGATATATATGAAGGTGTTCTTTTTTTTATTTTTATGTTTGTTTGTAAAATGTTTTGTAAGAATATAAAAAAATAAAGTTTTAAATTTCCTCAAAAAAATATAACTGAACCTAATTTTTCTAATTTGCTTTGCTTCGCACATTCTTTTAAGTCGTCAGTTTGGTGACTTGGCAGTTTAAACACATTACCGTTATTGTTTTGAAGTTTAAATTCTTTTCCTTGTTTTAAAATTTATTATGGCGTTTTGTGTTTGGGATTGTGATATTTTTTTGCAATTTAATTTTTGTTATTGCTTTGATTTTGTAAATCAATATGGTTTTATGTTAACATGGTGTAGATTCAAATTATTAAGATTCAAATTTATAAATTTTAAATCATTAAATTAAATTAAAAAAAATTTGAGCCAAGCTTAAAAAAAGTGCAAATCCAAGAATATCAATCTTAAACTTAACTGAAAATTGCAACAAAAAAATACAATTACTTTTAACCAAAGATGGCAACCGAAACGAACATTGGTTAAGGGTTATTTCGGTTATGGTTTTGAAAAATACGGTATGTCAATCGGTTAGGGTTTGCAATTTGAATCAGTAATATAGCGGTAACGGTACCCATTCTTGATTTTGACCCATCAAATAAATTAATGATATTCTGACAGTGCTACGAAATAAACCCCAAAAACATTATGTCCCTTTAGAAAAACGTGTAAGTCCACACAATGTAATCGATTTCGTGTACTTCACATTGTGTGTATTTACGACATGGGCTACTTGTGTATAACAATTGTATATGAAACTTAAAATATTTGAAATTTTTCAAAAATTTTGTCTAACTTACATGCCACTATACTTGTGTGTACTTTCGAAGTATATTGGCTTGTGGGCCATTACAATACGGCCATACCCTGGGTAAAGTAAGCCAGCTTGTGTGTAGGGTTTGAAAGTACTCGGAGATACTTGTGTGTACTTACTAGAATCCCCGAGTGCTTTCAAACTCTACATACTAGCTGGCTTACTTTACCCAGGGTATGGCCGCATTATAAATAAATTTATAAAAAAATGACTAAAATTAAATTACCAATAAAAACGTTAGGAAAAAATATAGATAAGAGAAACTGGGAAGCATAATCGTAAATGATCAGATTTACAATGCAAGGTATTTAAATTGTTATGAAATTTTATTTTTTTTTAGATTTTTTTTTAATCTTAACTAATGCCTCATTCTTACTGAACACAAAACTAGTAATTTTCAAATTTATTGAGTTTTCGATTGTCAAATCCCATACAAATTTTAAATCGAAAACTTAAAAAAAACGAAAACTTCTAGTTTTGGGTTCAGTATGAATGAGGCTTATAGTATATTTGGACTGGGCAAAAACTAGTAGTTTTTGGCCATTTTTAGGTTTTGAGCCGAAAACTAGAAAATTAATTTAGTTTTTCCATACAAACTGAAAACCAGGTTCTACCTGGTTTTTGCCAAAAACCAAGTAAAAATATCTGAAACGTGCATTTTTGATACACCCGGTATCAATTATAACTAATTTTCGATACACCCTGTTACAACGAATATAGAAGTAAAGCAAGTGTCAAAAAAATATTTTTAAAATTTTTTAAGAATATTTCTTCTTTAGTTTGAAATTGTGTATTTTTATTAATGGTTAGATGTATTAATAATTTTTTTTACATTAATTTAAAAATAAAAAAAAAATAAAGAGAAGTGTGTAATAAAAAAGTGATGTGACAAAGAAAAATTAAATAACTGGTATAAATGACTTGGCTTTTGTAATTTAATTTTGTACAAAAACCAGGTGGTTTTTGCGCAGTCTAAATTCAGTATTAAACAAGAAATTTGAAAAATTTAACTCTTAAAAAAATCTTTTTTTACTCCTATAAAACCGAGCTATTAAAATAGGTACACTCATAGAAATAAATCTGAAAAAATAGCAGAAAAAGTAAATAAAAATTAGTTAAAAATTATGCTGCCGAAAAAACTGTTAAATTAGCCGATTTTTTTTGCTACATACTAGTAAAATAAGAACAGCAAAAAAAAACTGTTAAATTTACAGAATTTTAGTTATATTTCAGTTAACTTTTAGTTAACTGAAAATCTGCAGAAAATTTTGCTAAATATTTGTAGACGGGTCTTTTAATTTGAATGCAACAAAACGCCACAAAAAACAATATACATAAATTGGAACTACTACACATTTTAACTGCTGCAGCAGTTTTCGTTTCTAATTGTTTACAACAACTATCGATAAAGGATAGTAACTACTATCGTGTTACTACATAAATAATTTACATGTAGCAACTGCAAATTTTTTCATTCGTATCATTTGGAAAATAGTTTTAGTATTTAAATCAATTCCCATTTAAAATCTTTTAAAGTTAATAAACAGAATTGAATAACTCAACCCTAAATTTAAGAAATTTAAAACTTGTGAGAAATGCTTAATAAATACAAAAACAATTTAATAAATCTATCAAAACACAAAATTTCTTTTATTAACAAAAGAGTTTCACACAATTTATCAAAAAATATTTATTATAAAATGAGTGTACCTTAGAAATTTGAGCTTGAAATATCTAAAATACTCCAGAGAAAATAAAACTAATAAATTAAATTTATTTTCCACAAAACCAAAATCAAAATAAGAAAACACTTGATATATCCGTAAAATTTTAATGAGTTTTAAGCGCCTGTTTTATATTTTATTTCTTCGGAAAGGGGATGTATTTATTTAGTTTACAATATTATTTTAAAATTTTAAGTGGTTGTCTTGTGTTCCTGATATATTTTGTATTTAGGGATCTCCCTCTATAAATGCGACTACTAACATGATAATAATGTGTTGACAATTTGTAAAACATAAATTACATGTACATATATTTCGGAAATGTTTTAATTTTATCTTTATTTTGGGGGATTTAATTTCTTATAATTAGGGAATCATATGAGTATTTAGTTTAATGATGTTGTTTACCTTAAACAATTGTGTGAAATAGTTTGTTGTTAAAAGTCACAACTAATTTTAAGGGACACAATTTTTTTTAAATAAGGATATAAAATGTTTAAAAAACAAATGTTCTCATAAAATTTTTGTTTAAAAAATATTAAATACTCTCTGAGGAAACATTACAAATTTAAACAATTTTAAAAAGTTTAATAAAAATTACTATAATAATAAAAACTAAAAATTTCATAAAAAACTATGTAGCTTGAAACAGATTTCTACTTTATACTGAAATTAAAAAAAGAAAATTCTAAGAGGTGATTAAATTATATAAATTATTTCCTTAGCATATTTTGACAGGAATTAGTTTAAAACGCCCAATCCAGTTACTTACAGTGCCAGTTCTGTCTAACTTTGTTCTTGAATTTCAGCAACTATTCAATAATTTTTTGAATTTCTCATTGAATTTCGTTTGAAGTCAGGTTTTGTTTATTTAGAAAATTTTCAAACTTCTCGCCAGTAGCCAATAAAGAAAATAAAAAACCTGCTTAATCGACAAAACGTCAGACTGCAGTAAAAAAAATGCATACACTGCTTTTATATGTTTTAGGCTTAAATCAACGTAAGTTGTTTTTCACGTGAAAAAATTTCACTGGACCTTTAAATGCTTTAAATTGCAATTTAAGTTATAAAAATTAACAATTTTTTAGTTCTATAACAAAGCCACAATCACAATAAACACAAAATGCCTATTTTTCAACCACCCACCCACCCCAATTCTTCTATTGGGATTATGACCGAAAAATTTTTAGGACATAAGCCAAAAACCTGATATAGGTATAATATTCAGGCACCTGGGGTTTGAACTGATACCTTTATTTTCGTAATTTTTACGGTCTTCATCATACGGACAGAGTATTTGCTCAATAACTACTCCTGCCAGAAGATTGTGCGCGCCAAAAGCTCGCCATAATTACCAACGTAAGTCATCACGTACGAATGGCGAAGCCAAGAAAATTTGTGAACTTATAAATCGCTGGCGAATGCAATTTCAACCACTCTCAAAACAATCAAATGATATGAAAAATTAAAAATTTTTCTCAAGTCCCCTTTTTCGTAAAAATTTTTCTTTGGTAAAATCTATTTAAAATGACAGTTAAAACAAAGGTGCAGTTCACTGGGCAACAAAGATATTTGCTTTTAAAAATAAGTAAAAATTTAGTTATTTTTAACTATTGAAAATAACCAACAAATGCATTAACAATAACTAACAATGTCGTCAAAACAACCAGTAAACAAAAAATTTAAAAACAACTGATAAAATTGGTAAAAGCTATTGTTTTTTTAGTTAATTTTTTTATTTAAAAAAAATACATTTTAATAAGAAAATCAATTTTTTATTACAATTAAAAATTTAAAAAAAAAATCATAATTACTTCATCTTGCTTAGGCAAAATTCTAAACAGTCCTCCAGTTATTACGTTGGAGATACAATAAAATTTTCAGATCTTTATTTGTAAACTGAGAATATATTAATAATGAGAAATATAAACTAAACAAGAATTTTCCAAAATTCAACGAAGTAGATAGAATAAAATGAATAAATTGTCTTATATTTCATAATTAACTTGAAAGCCCATTTAAGATAACTTATATGTCTGAATAATATATACAAAAGGTCGATATATTTAACTTATAGAAAAAGATTTGTTTTATTTTTTAAATATCTGACAAAAAAAATGTTTATTGCAACAATACTGTTTTGGTAGTACTTTTCGTTAGTTGTGTTTTTCAATTAACTGCCATAAAAGTTGTTTTGTATTTTTTTCATAGAAAAATAACTGCAATTGTAGTTAAAACCAATAACAACTGATTACAACACAAACAAATGTGACGCAGTAACTGTCAAACTTTTTTCTGTGCAACATTACAAAATAAAGAAACATCAGATAAAAATCATATCCATCAAGGATATTTGATGGAGGAGACAAATATAAGAGACACATATTATATATTTTTTTTTGGCCCAATCTCACGTTTAGGGGTTACCTTGGGTTATTCTCATGCAATAACACGATAGTTAGCAATTGTCAAAATTATTTCACCTCAAGTGAAGACATTTAATTTCAATGTTATTGCGATGTCATGATATCGTTGACATGCAAGCGGCTCTTGTCATGATATCTGCAATCTAATGTCACTTTTAGTTTTCATTTTAAATTATTCAAAGTTTGCCATATTATCCAAACAAAGCCTGTCCATAAAAAAAGGCAGAAACTAAATCTAGTCTGATTTGCAAATTAATAATGTGTATATAACTTTGAAAAAATGTTTATTCTCTTTCTTAACCTCAAACCTACTTAATTGTAATTAATAAAAATGCATATTAATTACAATATTAATTGCATTTTGTCTATATGACGCGTTTGAGAAAACAACACTTTAGTCAAATTAATTGTATTTACAAACTTCTTTCAGAAAGTTCTAGGAGTACCTAAATACAATTAATGTTTCTTAATATCACAAAATTTTAATTAAAAATTAGACAACAATAAAAATTACTTTTACCTTAAATGTATCTCAATATTTTCATATAAAGTAGATAAATATATTAAAAAAAAAAACGTAGATAAATACATTTTACTATGGATGAAAAAATTCATACACACACTTAGAAAAACAAATTCGTGTTGACAACCAAATTTGTTGCCAAATGGTAACCGAATTTTATGATTCTAAGAACAGAAAATTAGTAATTTGACTGTGACTACAGACTTTTAGTTGTCCAACTAAACTTTGGTAGTCATGAATAATTTGGTAATTACAACCGAATCACTCGATTGGCAACAAATTTGGTGGCCACTACGAATCTGTTTTCTGGGTGTACCATAGTTATTGAAAATATTAGCCAAGTGAAAGATATTTTGTAACCGGATACTCAAAGGAAGTTACCTTGAATGCATTTTTTCTTCTATTTTATACATATACTACATATTTTCCTACATACACTTCACTACTTTACAATACATACACAAACTACTACTGTGCGTGTACACAACATTTTTGAAATTTTTTGTTGACAGTTGTAGGTTTTCTTTTGATTTCATTCATAAACATCGACACACAAAAACAACTTATGAAAATATTTATAGTCTGCATTTTTATTGCTCTTAGTTCCTGATGAAAATGTAAATACTGCAAATAATGACCACTGACTTTTGAAAAGAGGACATAATTTTAATACAGCTGTTCCTGTGTGTAAACAATTTTGAGTTTAAAAAGTGTTTGCAAAGTTGAATATTTACAAAGCGGTTTTACTTTCATTTATTTTTGGGTGATCACTCATATTTACAGCAAATATTTACAATAATCTTATATTGAAATTTTGTGAAAAGCACCTAAAATCTAAAAAAATCTAGTTTTAATTATAAAATCAGTTTCGTGTAAAAAAACCAAATAAATTTTTAATTTTATTCAAATTAATGGCGCTTTCATTTTCCCTATAAATCATTTAATAATTTCATTACGATAAATGTTTATTTGATTTTTATTATTACAAACAAATAACAAACATTTTTCTTCTGGAGTCTGTCTCAAACCTTTGTACTTTCCTTCATAAGTCTATAAATAAACCATATTTTTTGTTTTAAGTACATCTTCTTACTTTTTATTTTTTCTGCCCAGCAGGTGTTCCTTGTGACACATTAATACAGTAAAGAATGACAGACCCCTTTATGGTGGTCGAATTTATAGCTGTCATACGAATGAAGGTGTTTTTTTGTTTTTGTTTTGGTTTATGGTTTTTTATTTGTTTGAATTTTATTTTGGAATATAAAACTATTATTTTGTTTTTAGAATGTTTTTATTAACTATAATTTTTTTTATAGCAAATATAAGGAAATTGATTTAAAATTAATTAGTTGACAGTTAATAAAAAAACATATGACAAAAAAGTATTTATTGTTAATAAAAAAACTTGGATTTAAAGCCAAAATTGTATAGTTGTTTAATAAAAATGTGTTAATTTTTTTAAATGATTTATTAATTGTCTAATTGTTTTTGACAATTATGTGTTTTTAATTGTCTAATGAAATAAGCTGTTTTAAACCTGCTTATTGATGTATGTAAATATGGATTTATTATAAATTTTCAAACATTAAAATAAATTTACATTTTCTGTATGAAAACCCGATTTATTATGGATTTATAAAGAAGCAGTAGTAGAAAATATTTTGTCAGTCATGTCTAATTTATTTTTTCCTGCATTTTACATGACATTTTTTATAGTTTGAGAGTAACTCCGAAATCGCTAAATATGGAAAAATTTTGATAATATACAATTTTAATGCCGAAGTTAAGCAACATTTTATGTGTTCGGACACCCAAAGTTTTGTCAAATCGGCAAAAGTTTGGGTACCAAACCATCAAGTTCACAACTAAACTTTGGTTATTTCCTTGAATTTGACACTCAAAATCGAATTTAATTTCTGCTACAAACATTTCTGACTAATTATTTTAAAGCACAATGATTTAAAACAATGAATACAGACTAACTGCCGCTTTTTGTCAAAATAGTTCGGTGATTATTTAATTATAGCAAAGTGCTTTACCCAGTTTTCACCAAGCATGGATTCCGTGTGAACTTGGTAGAAGGTTGGTAGATTTCGCCGTAAGCACTTTTTGCAATTTTATTGATTAGTCGTGCCATTAGTGGTGCTATAAATAATTCAATTTAAAACTTTGATGCTTTGTACGTACTTAAAGTGTTACTATTTTTTCAAAGATTTAAATTTTATATTTTGATAAAACAAATTTCTGTGAAAAATTAGAAAAACTTTTAATTATTACTTTTAAGATTTTTTTTTTAAAAATTTGGTATTTTTAGATATTATTTAAAAATTGTTATTTGGCAACTCTAATTGCTCAGACTTGTATGCTTCTAGTTGAGATACCGTTTTTTAATACTAAAAATAAAAACAAATTAATTTTCTGCCTACTTAAAATTTTACAAATGCGGGAACCCCTTGATTTGATCAGTCAATTTATTTTTTAAAGTACGTTTTTCATACGTCTTTAATGCAATCAGCATACCACTTTTATTACGCCGATCTTTCTTATATTCTTAAATATTTTTTGAAAAAAGTGCTTAAAAAAATTTTTTTACAATGAGTCCTATTTTTGTTCGGTTTTAAGATCAAATATGGCAAATTCCAAATAGAATTTAAAATTTGTTTTACAACAAATAGAGAATAACTTATGAAAAATTTTTCCTAGAACCAATGGTTGACAATTAATGCATTTTCAAGTGATACCAATTTAACGACCACGCCTATTATGAAGCTTATATTTGGTTGTAAAAATTAAATCTGAATATATACAATTTAGGAAAAATCTTGACATCATTCCAAAATCGGAATATTTTCTACAATTTTTATTTTAATTAATTATCAGTTTCCGCTAAATTTTTTTTTTAAACAATTAAGTTCTGTTAAAACACCATTATCACACTTAATAAATTTATTAAAAACCCTCATAAATTTGTTAAAAAAAATTAACCATGTAAGCCATAAATTTAAAGAAAACCCCCTACTAAGCTGAATAATGTCTCCAAAAAAAAAACGTTAAAAAACCACTAACAATAAAACATTCGCCTTCCAACAGAAAATATAAAAATATGAAAGAAAGATTCACCTGTTCTTTAACGAAATTCCGGGAAAACCCGTGATAAAATACTAAACAATGTTTACATAATTTCATTAAAATTACACGGTGTCCCCACAAAACAAACAACCGTATAATAGACATACAAACACTTAAATTTAGTTTTTCTCTCTTTTTTTTTGGGAAAAAAGGTTAATTTAAAATGTTGTCCAACGAATTTATACAATGTTATGGTGCAACATAAAGGCCCTTAAGCGTGGCTATGTTTCACGTAGTAAAAAAAAAGAAAAGTGTCACCCATCAAGAAAGAAAAGGTGACAAAAACAAACTGTCAAACACACAGCTTGTATATTTAAGACCTTGGAACAATTTAGATTCTTTCTTCTCTTTCTGTAGACAAGAAAAATATTCATTCTTTTTTTTACTTCAATACTAAGAACTCATGCAACAAAGAGTTAAATACCTTTAACATAAAATTATAATCACCTGAATAAAAGAAAAGTGAGAAACCCCTACACAAAAAAGAAGAATGTAACAATCAATTAACAAGCTTAAGATTTATATTTAGATTGAATTTATAAGACAAACACACAACAATAATAAAAAAAGCAATCATAAAATGACAAAACAACAAGATTTCAAAGATTAACATCATACGAGCATACTAAATATGAAGGTATTAAAGTTAAGAAAACACTATTGAATCTATTGGGTTGGGAAAACATCTATTTCGTATTTTCTTAAGTTTTTGACAGCTGCTGTTCCAGGTTTTCTATACCAATTAACACAGTTTTTCTAGATCAATACTGCTGGCTGAAATATTTGCAGGAAAATTGTTCGAAACCTATCATATTAATTATCAAATAGTTGTGACAATCATATTCTTAACTTTTTTTTTATCATAATATGATCTTTAAATTGTGAATTTATTATTCATTAAATTAATTTTAGTAATCTCTTATGTGTAAATAAAATTGAATTATGGAAACATGTGCTCGCAGCATATAGAAAATATAGTTGAAATTAAAATTTAACAATACATCCCAAATTTAATTTTGAACATAATTTACATTCCTAAAGAACATAATATTCTTCTAATGATCCTAATATTTTCCCAATGATCATAATATAATGGTCCCGTGGAAAATCTTGTGATCATTTAGTATCATGATCATTAGGAATATATTATGATCATTTCGTGCCAAATCAAAAAAAAACCTAAATATATATATTTTCAATTTTACTTACGTACAAAACTTAAATCCGTCGCACTCCTGATTGTAGGCGCTCTTCAACAATATTTTTTCTACGTGAGTACATAGATAGTGATAAAAAAATCACTTTTTTATCACCATCTACTTAATTTATAACACTAGGCACCTTTATGGAAATACAGAATAATTTTTTGTCAAGGTCGCTTGACAATCGACATTTTGCCTAGAATCCCTTGGTAGACTGGGTTCTTTCTTCCATCCGAGCTGAGCGATGACGGTCATAAAACATATACTGACCATCTTATGGTTGGCGATACTATACCAATGCTTGCTACAGATATACTCGTAAAATGATTTTGATTATAATTAACATGATCGCTCTCAATTCATATTATAATATGATTTTAATTGGAAGAGAGAATATCATTATCCAGATAATATCTGAAAGTAGACGAGAAAATAATATGGTAACCATAAAAAGATAATTTTTAATTATAAAATGATCATAACATAGGAGACCATATCACTAGTAAAGTATGATTTATACAATAATAATTTGATTACAACGACCAACTGTAGCAGTAGGGAACATGGTTTTGTAGATGTGAGCATATTGCAACCATATTAATTTGTTATTTCTTTCGCGCATTCTCACGTTAAAAGGTTAGAAATTCAATTAAAATGTGGGGTTTAATATCAAACTTCCGTTTTGATGTTTTTGAACAAAGTGTCGAACTACCCAGCAAAATCTTTCATTACCAAATAAGTGGTTATATAATAGAAATTCATAGCTCCGCACAACTTAGTTTTTGACGTCTAAACTCATTATTTTTGTTTGGCGTGGTCGTTTTTATAAGTAGTCACGCTTACCCGCTCGCTTACGAAAAAATGAGAAATAAGTAGTTATGACATTTTAAATAATTAGTGGTTACACACATGCTTACAAAAAGTTTAATTATAAGTGGTTATCCGATTGCTTACTTGATTCTTAAAAATAAGGAGTTAAGCAAATACTATTAGCTTAAGAAAATACATTCAGAAAATTTTAAGTTTTTTCTAGTGTGTAATTTTAGGACTCGTCATAAAAATTTAAACATAAAACATATTTACATATAATAAATAAAAATGTATAAAATTTAACTGTGTAAAAAGTACTTATTTAAAATATTACAAGTAAGTCATTATTTTATATTTAGAAACAATGAATACAATAGGCCGTTATTAGGAAGTCATTATTTTATATTATAAAATAATGCAAAAGGTAATGATATATCATTTTTGGTAATGCAGATAGTAATGCGGTGTCATTACCAATATTTTGCTGGGTAATGAAGAAAAGAAATTGATACCGATTTTGGAATACGCTTAACTTAAAAAGAACTTCGGGGAAGTCAACTAAAATACAAATAAGCAGGAATATCAAAAAATGAGACATACTTTGCATTTAAATACAATAACACAGCAAAAAGAGGGTTTTAACTACTTACCAGCCTATTTACTCGCTTAATTACTTTTGTTCGCGATATCCCAAAATTAATGGGTATTTATTACCTTCTCACTGCCAAAAAATACAAAGTAATGGATAGTAATAATTCTCTCAATTACAAAAACCACAAAATAATGATTACGCATTTCTTTTGAGATATCGCGGACAGAAGTAATTAAGCGAGTAAATAGGCTGGTAAATATTTGAACCCCTTGTTTTTCTAGGAAGCTTTAATACTTAGCAAATCTTGTACTTCAAATTTGGAATTTTCATCGATGAATTTGACATTATCTTGGCATAGGAAGTAAGTTATTCGTATAATGATTCAAAACGACTTCCGAAGAAGAACATTTGTGTATGCTTTCTTATTATGAAAATTGAAAATTGAATGTTGAATTTATCGATGAAATTGCAAAATAAAAAGCCAAAAAATTAAATATATCTGGCTATATGTGGTTTTGAAGCCTTAAATTTACCCTTTGATTTTTTTTATTTTCCTTGGAAGAAATTAAGCAAGTCCCCGAAGCCGGATCAGCATTTATGCTAAAACTGTACATTACCTTTTTAGCTCTTTGCGCGGGGGACTTTCTAAGGTTTGCACAATTCCTTAAAAGCAAAATTCCTAACCTGATATAATCTACGTTCTTAAAGGTATGGAAAAGCATAGTTTACCATCAACTTGCTAATTATCTGGAGATCAATACACTTCTGAATGGTCGACGAAGGGCTTTCTTTGCCATTCTACATTAAAGCTGAAATTCAAATTTCATAAATGGGGCACTTTTTGTCAATGGAAGACCGCCTGTTGTCCAAATTGAGCGTGGCGCATAAAGTTGTGTCATGAAATAAAATGTTGGTGAGTGTCTCTATGTAATTTAAAAACCTGATTGGCGCAATATGGAGTTATTGATTGTGGAGCCACAAGTTCAGATTCTACTTTCAGAGAAGCTTAAAATATGTTAAGGAGTGACGGAAACGGCTTGAAAATTCTTACTCAGAGGTTTTTGTGGTCTCTGAATTCGAATCTGACATAGGAATTTTAAAACTCAAAATAATGAATCAAATAGACAAACGATTTTGAAATGTTTCGAAATTTACATAGTTTCAATTTGTGGGCTCGTGGACGAATCTGTCATTAGATTTTCAAAATTCTAAATGATGGATCCAATACGGCGGACGAAATTTTTTTCTGAAAGTTCTGGTGGTTGACGACCACTAATCTGATATCAGATTTTAAAATCTTAAAATGGTGGATCCTATAAGGCTGATGATTTTTTTAAAAAGCGTTTGGATTTGCATAAAATACGAACACGAATCTGATATCAGATTTTAAAAACTAGAATTTATGTTAAATATTTTTCGAAAGGTTTTAGGGACTGCCGAATATGATTCTAATACCAGATTATAAAAATCTTATACTGCGGATCCGATATAGCGGATAATTTTTTTTTAAAAAGATCGAATTCTTATAAATTTTTTTTCGGAAAGTTTTGCACTTACTGACTCGATTTTGCGATGTCCATCCATCCGGTAAAACGAACGATTCTTGAATCAAGCTGCAGGTGGGACTTCTGAAGGTAATTGAACGAAACAAAGGACGAACAGCATTGAAAATCGTTAAAATCGGTCCATGTTTTGAACTAGTCACCATAGAAAGTAAAGCAGACTCGAGATCTAATTGAGAGACTGAGTTTTGGACACCCGACCTGGCTCATAAGCCACAAGTTTTAAGATAAAAAATGAAAGCTATAAAAATGCCCGAGCGCTATTTTGGAATATCTCGGAATATCTTACCAACAATCATAGAATCTCAAGAGTATGCATACATCTCTACCTCTGTTAACTGGCTCTGTCCGACATTTGAAGAAGTTTTAATAGGGGGTGATATGTTTAGTTTTATGGTTAAGTTTAAGTAAATATTTAAAGTTGTATGATAAAATATAGAAAATATGAAAAATTACAACAAAAAATCTGAACTCCTAAGTTGCAATTGAACTTCTTGAAATGTCAGATAGAGTAAGTGAGAGAGAATTTAACAGTAGGTGAGCGACTTGCATAGAACCTGATCCTACTTTATACACAGCATATACTTCACAGCCAAGTCCACACTGATAGAATTATTGTTCATACTATTAATGAATCGATTTCATTAATCTGAATTCATTGATTTAATGAAAAATTTTCATTGAATTAATGAAAAATTCATTCATTTAATGAATTTTTTCATTATATATTTTCAACTAACCCGTAAGATATGCTATAATTTTTATAAGGGTTTTGAATTTGCTAATTACTAAAATAGATATATGTTCCAGTAATGAACGCTAGGGTTGCAAAATGAAATTATTTAAATATAAAGGTCCAAGTAATGACATCATTTTGTTTTGGCTATTTAGATCAATCGGTAACGCGATAATGTTTACATTCTGGTGATTGCGGGTTCAAGTCGAGTTCAGGGAGATGTCAAAAACATTATAAAAACAAAAAAGAAATATATGCATGTACAAATAAAAATTAATAAATTAAAAATAAACAATAATAAAAAAAACGCAAAAAAAATATATTTTTTTCAATTAGTTTTCATTTAATGAATACGTTTCATTGATTTAATGAACGCGTTCTTTGGGGACTTTTCAATGAAAAAAATCATTGGATTAATGAACAAATTCATTAATATTATGCACAAAATTCTATCAGTGCATTCCGATGTTGGATAAATCGGGATTTGAACTTTTTAAACGTGCTGAAAATCGGGCAATTGGCAACAAAAATATCTAAATTGACGTTTAACAGAAAATTTCATAAATAGTTTGATTTAAAGAATTACTCCTAAGCTACTGTCGTACGAAAATATATTTTCCCTTATCCAATAATTTAAATAATTTTTAATTTTAAGTACAAGTTTGATTTATTTAATTTTATTTTTATTATAGAAAACCTTAAGGTGGTATGTAAATATTTAAAATAAAATGTGTTTCTTGACATGTCATTTGGTGTTGACTTGCTGTATGCTTTCTTGTCATAGCTGGTGATCTTAAATGTTGATTCTTCTTTATCAGCATCATCATGATTTTCTGCTATTCTATCAAAATGGAGAGTGTATCATTTATGTAGATCGTTACATTGATGATGATTCAATGATTCTTTTTAAACATCGTTTATGCCTTTTCAAAATCTTGATAGTTATTGACGACTGGGACTTTTTTATAGCTAAAACTACAATTCAAGTCAGAATGTCGTTGAATTTTGAGATGATGTTGTTTTGATGGTGTTTATTTAGTTTGACATTTACAGCTTTTTAAATTGTTAAAAAATTAAAACAAAACTATACAAAATACGTGGATGTACGCTATATAAACAAACAACAGGCTATAAAATAAATGATTTTCAAATAAAATTGTAGGATATTAAAATTAAATAAAAATGTTAATAAAAATAATTTTTTTTTAATTAAAAACAAGTTATGAGAATTTAGGAATTGCTTTTAGAAAAGATTATAAATTTTTCTTTAAAGAAAAATATTTTTACTGAGTTTGTCAAGAGAATATTTTTGTGCCAATAATGTATTTTATAACCCGATGATTTTGAAATGATTCAAAATTTTGGAGGAAATTAATAGCTGAGACAGCTAAAGAAAGGTTCTAATAATTTGGAAATGTTTATTTTTCGGATTTAAAATATTTTAATATACAAAACTTTAACAAAACTTGGAAGTTTAAGGGCCAGTTTTATAGTTAGAGCTAATAATGATTTTTGTTTTAAATATTTCCTAGTTGTGACATATTCAAATAAAATGTCTTAGGTACTTAAGAAATATGTAAGCAAAAAATTATTCTTAGTTTTGACTATAAAACTGGACCTTATGGCGATTTTTGTCTAAAATTTTTGTTCCAAATTATTGGAACTTTTCTTTAGTCAGCTTTTCCCTCTAAAAATCTGAATCATTGCAAAATCATCGGTTTATACAACATAAATTAATAATAAATATTAATTTCCACTGATCTTTTTTCAAAAATTTATTTAAAAAAAATTTTATAACATTAAACAAGTAAGAAACAATAATCAAGATAAGACAAATCTTTAGGTAAAAATATTTATTTTTTCTTAAAAAAATACTCGTAATTTGTTAAGCGGAACCAAAAATTTGTCACCAAATGAAAAACATGTTTAACGCCAGTCCGAACATAACTACACACCATTAAAATCAACCAAAGCAACCTCCACCAAACTTCCCAAGCAAAAACACAAGGAGAAACCCCTCAAGGAGTATGTAGAAGAAGCTTCGTAAAAAAGAAGCCAAATTGCATAAAAGCTTAACAACAAGATAAACCTACAGATTTTGAACTGCTGGTGTTAAAAAAGTTAAAATGAAAAAAAAGTGTATGAATGGTTTAACAACGATTATCACGACGAAATGCTAACTAAAGTGCGAAGACAACACTGTAAGACATCATGTCAAGAAAACATGGACGTAGGAAGTAAACATACAGAAAACGGGTAATGGGGTAGTAACTGCAAAAACAGACTGTTAACACTTAGGTATATGCATTGTATTTACATTTAAAATAACTAAAAATATAGTTATTTTAACTGATAAAAACAACTAATAAATGTAGTAAACATAATTGACGATTTCGTTAATATAACAGAAAAATAAAATTGAAACAACTAATAAAATCTAATCTGACAATATCATATTAGAATTTGGACTTGAGGTAGAAGAATATTCTAACTAAATATATGAAAATATAGAAAGTCCGAAAAAACAATTTTTGTATTTTTAATGCAAAAATTAGGATGATTGTAGAAAAAATTTCGTTATAAAAATTTTAAAACAACTGACAGCATTGGTAAAAACTACTGTTTTTTTATAGTTTTTTCCGGTACTATAAAAGTCTATTTTAATAAAAAAATATGAAAAATCTTTTTTTTTCTTTCGATTACAAAAAAACTGTATAATTGCTTCATCCTACTTAAGATATAAAGTCAAAATTCCAAACGCTACTTCAGTTATTACGTTTCTATGCAATAACAAATATAGACAAGAATTTTCAGAAACTTAACAATATTTTTTTAAATAACTAACAAAAATAACAGTTTACTGCAAAAATACTACTTTGGTACTTGTTTATTTTAATATTAAAAATAATGCTTTAAACAACTGTTACGAATTACAGTATACTTCGTTAGTTATTTTTTTAAGTAACTGTTATAATAGTTGTTTTGTATTTTTTCATAGAAAACAGCTATAATTACAGTAAAAAACAAAAACTACTGATTAGTACCAAACTATCTGCCAACTATTTTTAGTGCAGTAATATTAAAAAATAAAATTAATTTTAGTTTTTTTTACCAGTTTTCAAAACTCAACTAACAAGGAAGGTATCTCAAAAGCTACTCTTCGATTTTAATGAAATTCGGTTATGTGATAGAGGAGAATAAAATAAAGGTTCTTTCACAATGGTAGAGTGGCTCTACTCTGCAACACAGATTAAAATGTTAACTATTCACAATGCAGAGTAGAGTTACTTCAAAAAATATTTGACACTTAAATACTTAGGTACATTTCGTTTCGCGAATTTTTAGGCTTAATTATCACTGTTTAAATTTTAAAATAATTTTTTATTTTATTAAAAAATTTCAAACACAAATATTTTGTGTTGCAGTTCAATTCAATAATCTTACTGCCCTTCAATTCAATATTTTTTACAGTACTTTTTTTTTGCATAAAAAGCATTTTTCATCATTTTTATTTTCACAAAAATTTAAAAAATTTAAAAATAATTAAAATTCATAAAATGCATATTAATTGCAATTGCCTATGTAACATAAAAACAACACTGTACTGAAATACATTCAGAAATTTGCCTTGCGGCAACCCGTTTCCAGTATACACGCAAGCTGTATACATACGAAAGTTTGGCAACATTTGCGAAAAAGAAGATAAGGAGAAGATTGGACAATACACCAAAATCTAAAAATAGAATGTTTGTATGTGTTTGTGTTGATAACTTCTGGGTAAAAACAATAACAGGTAGCTGAATAGGAAAGATAACTATCGAATCCTACAGCCGACGGGTTGTTGAAAAATTATCATATAGGGAAAACTGACAATAAAATATAACCAATAATATAATTTAATGATGAAGGCTGTCCATTAGACCGTACCTCAAAAAAAAAAGTTCGCCGTACACCGTCCAATCTAAATTATTTTTGCACGGAGATTTCTAAAAAATTTTTTTTTTTTGCCGAACGCAGGGGTCGTCATTTTACATATTTCGTTATATCTTTGGCATTTACAGCCGGATCTTAAAGTATATTATATATTATTTTTGTAATTATTTTTACTACATTGTAGTAGTTTTTTAATAGTTAAAAAACAACTATAATGTACTCAAACAACTTTCGTTACTAATTCACAAAACAAAAGTAAAAAGTGATAAAAAAAGACTATTGAGCAAGTACATGCGAATCTAGATATAAATTTTTAAATATTTTTTCAAATACTTTCGAATCTACTTCGTATAATTGAAAGTTTGAAGGCAATTTCTTTTCATAAGAGTGTCTAGTTAATACGAAATTAGAGAGTGACAAAACTAAATAACAACAACATATTATATTTTTGAAGAAAAACTTAAGAAAAGAAAAACTTCAAAATCCTTCAAAATTCTTGAGCACCTACCGACATAATTGCACTCAAATAAAAGGTGTGTTTATTACGGTTTATTAATAATTTTGAAAGAAACAGAATGATTTTATGGTACACATTTTAAAACTTTCATAAAATCTAAAAAATGGGGTATCGAACCCAAAATTTAAAACAGCGATTTCTCAAAAGCCATCCACTGAACAGTTGTTTTTACCAGATCCGGAATCAGTGTACAATAGTTGATAAGAAAATATGCATTGCAGAAAAAGGTTTTTCAAAAATTTTAAATTTGTTAGTATGTAGTATGTATATAGTGCTATTGGTCAAATATATAGAAGTATTAGTGATTCTAAATTAAAGCCATTTTGTCTCTATGTGTTCAAGTTAAAAAAATAAAAATGACTTGGAATTAATATTAAGCACTTTTTGCTCTATCTGCGAAGAAAGAAACTTTGGATAAAAAAAATATCCCTAATAGAGAATTTGCAAGAAATTTTCGTTACGACTCTGTCGTTTACATTTGCATTTGTTTGTTTGTTATTGCTTTCTTTTTCTCTGTTTATTATGTATTTAAATTGGTGTACCTACTCTGTAGTTTGTGTGGAGGGCTGTTTGTTTTAGTACTGGAGTAGATGAGTAGTATAGAGAAGGAGATAAGGATCTTGTACGACAAGTTGTATTATGGGCTGTGTGTGCATGTTCATTTAACTTGAATGCTGGCTATTGTATCATCATTTTAACTGTTGACTCTTCTCCATAAGTCTTCGGTGTAGTATATGATGGACTCAGAAAACGGCTGGCTAGCTAGCTAGCTGGCTAAAACTGACTGGTTAGGGGGTATACTTCTTCTTTTTTACTGCAACTACTTTGTCTACTTGTATGTAAAGTATTTAGCCAGTTAGTCAGTCATTCAGCCAGCCATTTAGCCAACCAGCCAAGTTAAAGACAGAAAGTGTCGTTGGTGTATGAGAGAGTGTGTTTTTGCTTTAAACAGACTGTTTAAATTTTCATATTTATGGCACTGCGTTAAATTGTTGACTTGTTAAATGGGTGTTCCTTTATGTTGGAATTTATTTATATAAAAAAAAAAACACTAACAATACTAAAAATCAACAATAAGACAAATAAAGAATCTTTATTTTGTTGGAGGACAAAAAACAACAATACCTTTGTCAAGAGAGATCATAAAAAAGAAGCTGTAAACGTTTAAGCTGTTAATCTTTAATGACAAACCATTGTCAAATAAGACATAAATTGATTTTAAATACACGATTTGAGAGAAAAAAAAATGTAAGAATAAAAAAAATGTTTCAATTTACACAGGATTTTCAACAACCAAGTTTTTGTTGTGCTCAAGAAGGATTGTTTGGTACAGTATTGGAGTCGTTTGAATTAAAACAATAAAGCCTTTAGTTATATTTATCTAATAAAAATTAATATTAGGGGTTTTCATATAAACTCGTATTCTACTCGTAAAAGGTGTAAACCTGGTATGTTTATGAGCTTAATGTCAAAAGCCATACATAAAAAATATGGTTTGTATTTATACAAGGTTTACAAGGAATTTACGAGTTTATATGAAAACCCCTATTATGTTATAGTTATATTATATTTGTGGCCCTTTGTTCCTAATGGAACCATATATTATCAGGGCAGCGATTTTCATGCAAATGCATGTTTGCAGTCATTAATTCAAAAATGATTTTGACCAAATACATTTCCGAATCAAAGAATTTGCAACAAAATGGCATCGATTTGTTGTTGCATATTTTATTATAAATGCATATTTTGCTTTTAAGTGCATATTTTTCATTTAATTGCATATTTTCTTCATAAGTGGTTATTATATTTTACTTTTTTAAAGTATATATATTTTAATTAGAAATTTATTAATTTAGTTCGAGGCCAATTTTCTTATTATGAATCAACATAATAAGTACTTTTTTCAAAAACTGCTATTTTTCTTCACCAGGATACTCTCCTGACAAATACTTATTAAAATTAAATTGTTGTCTGCTATATCAACAAAATGGGAATGGAGCAAACAATAAAATATGTTTTCGAAGTCTTCTGCAAAGCATAGCCAACAATAGAAATATTATGAAAGTTTTTTGTTTTTGTATTTCATAACATCGGTATAAATAAATACAAATTTTATTTTTACCCTTCTTCTTCGTTAATACAAGAAGAGGAAAAAACATTTTTTTCTCCGTACTATGAGTGTTGTGAAAATGTGAAAAAACAATTTTTATTTTTTAAATCAAAATTAAAAGCCTATATATATTTTAAGTTTATCTTAACTTTATTTGCCCATATTCCATGATAATCGTTTTAAACATTTGTAACTACACTCAAAAAAAAAGTCAGTAAAGTCAGCAAAAAATGTTGCTGTGTCAGCAAATTTTTAGTCAGGAGCGTGCTTGCAAAAAAGTTGGTAATTTCAGCATAAGTGTTTGCTGAAAATTAGCGAGCTGATTTTTACCACAAAAATAGTAATCTCAGCCAAAGTTTTGCTAATACTTAGTCGATTGCAAATGAAAAAAATCCTTGCTAAAATCACTAAACTTTTTGCTGAATATTAGTAGACTGAAAAAATTCTAAAAATTTGTAGAGATATTTTACTTTAGTTAATTTATTTGCTGAAAATTTAAATATAGAAATTGTGTAGAGTTGTTTTTTAATTATCATTTCCGTTGTCTGTACTACATCCAGACAAGCTGCGACATCTACATCTTGTCTATATGGTTGTCGTCCACGCTATAATTGCGGTTATCAGCACAATTTTTGTAGCAAAATAAACTTGTAAAACATTAGTTCAAAATTAGTTTAGTGCTAAAAAATATAACTTAAACTTTTGCTGAAATTCCGTAAACTTGATATACAAGACGTTTTACTAATTTTTCTACCAACTTATTTTTTTGAGTGTATTTAAACTAAATCATTAACACAAACAGCATTTTCTTATCTACTCGCAGAAAAATGTCTGTTAATCGGATCATCAGAACTATTTTTATATACTATAGTACTTGGTGGCGTATGATTAACATTTTTTTTAATGTTGCTCATACGTATGAGCACATTTACATGCAAGGTCTTAAGGAGGACAAGACTAACGAACCAAAATTGGTTTGCAGCGGCTCAATATCAAATCTTAGAGGAAACGGAAAAATGTCATATTATAAATGCCAAAAATATCGAAAATGTTTTTGAGCATCGTATAGTCAAAAGATGAAAGTTTTTTAATAGAAAAAGTCTGATAAAGAAGTACTAAGTGAGAAAGGGTTCCTTATATTTTATTCGATTTTAATAAAATTATCCAATTCATTATATGGGAGTATTTTAATGTAAAACATAGATCTAAAATATGGTTAAAAGCTTTTCATCTGGTCAGCTTAACATATTTTCTGCTTTAAATCTTTGATGGCGTCGTAAATCACATGCTGAAATTTCGGCAGCTTGCGCTCGTTAACGCATTTTTAACAAGCATGGATTCCGTGTTAAATTTTCGACAAAACTTTGTAGAAGAATACCCCGGCTTAGCAGTAAGCTTTTTTTGCAATTTTTATAGCTTAGCCGCGCACTTTAGTGGTGGTATAACTATTTCGATTTGAAACTTTGACGCTTTTTACGCACTTAAAGTGTTAATATTTTTTCAAAAAATAAATTTTTATATGTTGGTAATACAAATTTTGTAAAAAATTACAAAAAATTTGAATTATTTCCTTCGCATTAGTTTTAAGAATTTATTAAAAAATTTGGTATTTTTGGGCATTTTTTAAAAACTGTTATTTGGCAACTCTTATTGCTCAGATTTTTACGATTCTAGTTAAGAGAAAATAGTCCATTTTAGTAAATAGTATAGTAAATTTGAAATCATTTGTTTGTAGTGTAATAAAATTCGAGTGCATATAAAAATATAAAAATATACAATCTGTATGTATGATGTTGTTACAATATGTTCGTAATGCATGTTTAACTGCATGCCAAAAATTACTAAAACAACAACAACTACAAGAACAACATGAACATAGTTAAAGGGTCTACAAAGTGTCGAAACAAACACCAAACAACAACAGAAAAAAACGTCATGTAACAACACAACAACGTTGTAGGTCCTGCTTACAAGGAAGGTATCCCCGAGTCACACACCGATTGCGATAAACTTTGGATATGTGAAAGAGAAGGTAGAAGGGTAAAAACAGGTAACGAAAATGCCATGATTTTGGTATTTTTGTTTAAAGGTGTTTGAGAGACCAATCTTAAAATGTATGAAATGGTTTAAATAATTCAGAAACAAAAAAGTTTTGAACATTTTTGTATTTCATTTTTTTACCTTCTGAATTTTTGATTGGGTTGCAAAAAATGTATACATATGTATGTGTTAATTTTCTCCTATCTCTCACATATGCAAATTTCATCAAAATAAGTGGGTCCCCCAAGGATACCACCATCCTTATTCATTGTTTTTTACTTCTTTTCATAATACATACAACGGACATGATGATGGGGTCTACAATATAGAGCCAGCCAGTCTTATACAAGAAAATACACAAACCTAAACAAATGCAATAACAGCAGCTAAAGAAGATTTGTCACCTGGTTGACAATAAGCAACTTCAACTTCAATGTAGGATAGAGATAAAGAAAAATAAAGGCTTGAAAGGGAACTTTACAGGAAAGCGGACAGAAGTGGAAAGGTATTTATTTTGTATTTAATGGATTCAAAATTTTATAGAATTAACGAAAACTTTAATAGAATAAAATTTTTCGAAAAATTAATTCAACTTATGTTCGCCTAAAAATTTTTAAATTTAAAAATAAAAATAGGTTTTTCGACCATTAATTCTACAATGAAAAATTTATTTATTTTTGTTCGAGGCCAATTATTTTTTTGTTATGAAAAAACATAATAAGTACTTTTTATAAAACTCTGCCATTTTTCTCCATCAGGATATTCTCCTAACAAATACTTCACACAGTTTTTGCTTTCAAAATATTCCACACCTTCAGTTATGAAAAGACGATCTTTTCCAGATTCCGATAATCAGTTCTCCTTAGAAATCCCCGAAATTATCGTCTTTTCATTCCTAAAGCTGTAGAATATTTGAAAATTAAAAAAAAATCGAAAAAAAACTTTGAACATTTTAGATTTGTTTGTGATTTTTTGGTCTACTAATTATTTAGCAAATTTTTTGGCTGATTTAATTATAATTTGTAATTTGTTGATTTCTATTAACAATTTTAAAATTTAAGTCAAATACACTATAACTAATATTTTGTATATTTAAAATATTTATTTATGCTGCTCTTATTTTACTAAAATTTTGCATAAATAATCTGCTAATTTTAGCAGTTTTTTTGCAAGGTCATATCTAACTAATTTTTAGTAGGTTTTTCTTTTTTTAAACTAATATTTAGTAGCTTTAACTAAAATTTGAACAAGCTTTTTTCTATTAGTGTACAGAAATACATTCAGCACAAGAAAAAAGTTAGTCGGGCGTGCGGATTAAATTCCGAAAAGGGAATTTCAATTAACGGGGCACTGAATATTGTGAAATATACACTAATAGAAAAAAGTCTGTAAAAACTTTAGTTAAAACAAAAAAAAAAAATTAGCAGACAATTTTTGCTAAATTTTAGTAGACAGGAACAACAAAAATAAATACTAGTTATTTTTGAGATAAATTCTAGTTAACAGAAAATAAAAATTAACCTGCTAAAATCAGTAAAAAAATTAGCTAAATAATTGACGGGCCAAAATATCACAAAAAATATTTAAAATTAAAAATAACAAAGTTTTTAACACATAACAGTTTGTTTTTGCTATTTTTAGTCTACCAATATTTTGCAAAATTTTCTGCAGATTTTACAGTATAATTTGTCATTTTGAATTAATTAAAAGCTAACTAAAATATAACTAAAATTCTGTAAATTTAAAAGTTTTATTTTTGCTGTTCTTATATTAGGTATTTCTGCAAGGTCATATCTAGCTAATTTTTGTAGGGGTTTTTGCTCTTCTTATAGGTTTTCTTCGAAAAATAATTAATATTTTAAACCTCTGACTTCAGCTAAAGTTGTTGGAGTTGTTTGTTTTATTTGCTTAAGGAATGTTTGTTAAAAACGCAAGTGTGCCATCATGAGTTTAAGATAAAAATTGAAATTAATTCTTTTCACTTAAGAACACGATTGGAGATCATTAAATTGTGTCGTCGTTTTCAAAAATTAAAAAAAAAGATTATAAAAAACAACAGCATTCTGCAAAAAAATTAAAAATAAAAATAAATATTTTATTTTAGAAAAAAACATTAGTTTTAAAAAATTTAATACTTTTTTTTAGAGATTTTATTATTTTAACACATCACACAAATCTTAGATTTCAAATGTTGTTCAGCAAAAAAAGTGAGACATTTTTTTGTATATTGTTTTTTTTTTGTGTAAAAAAAGTTGTTTTGTTCGTATGGTTGTAATTGTCATTGTCTAAACCAGATAAAAAACCGCAAGATCAGCAAGCGTATCAAACGTTACACGAAAATATATGAAAAAATCTTAATAAAAACATATTCAAACGTAACTGCAAAAATTTTTTATATAGAAATCTATATTATTTTATCTCTATACTACAGAAAATAAAAAAAACCTGACGTAAATGACACCTTTAATGTGGAAAAAAGTTAAAATAATAAAAATAAAATAGAAAAATGTACAATATTCAAATGAAAAGAACATTTTTTTTTTCTTACTGAATGACATTTTTATAGCTTCATTTTACATTTGAACAAAAATGAGATAAAGTACGTGTAAAAAATGCAAGGTAATTTAAATAAAAATTTTAAGAAAAATTAAAAATATTATGCAGAATAATGATATAAAGTAAATTAATCTTCTTAAAATTTTGATTTTCAACTTATTAACCCTATAATGTTATACTAAAAAATATAATGATAAAAGAGTAAAATATGATTGGTATAGAATAAAATCACTTTTATTTGTACCCCCAGAATATGAGGAAGTTTATTTAAGAAAACGCCAGTATTATAAATTCGTCTAACCAACTAAAATGTTTAGTGCATGGAATATGTTCCTCTGACAAGAAAATATTAAAATTTCGAAGCTGATAGTCCAAATTGAATAAGTCACTAAAATGTTTCCTATATTGTACCCGCATTTTCCACTTATGATTTTTCTCCTACTATAATTAAATATTAAGTACTACTAATTATACTCAATAATTATAAACAAGATAACGGAAAAGTTAAATTTTATCAGTGCTCAAAAATTGCCACTTCTTAGGTGTCATTTTTATATTTGAAATAAGTACACCAAACGACCTCTTGATCAAAAGTCTTCTGTTGTCATTTCTTTAAATTAAAAAAAAAAAAATGATCAAAAGTAGTTAGTTTATGACCATCGGTATTTTCAGTATATTAACAATATTATAAAAAAAATATACTTTAAACTCCCAGTTATACATACAAACCTCTTATTTTAACAGGTTATTGACTTTATCCAATTTTTTTTAATATAAATAAAAACAAATTCTACCACAATTCAATACAATATTTCATAAAAAAAGAAACAAAACCCAAAAATAAAACTTCAACAAACTATTATATTCTAAACGCCAACATTTGTTTGGGTGGTCAAGTGTCAAAAAGACATTCATTCCAACAAACATATGTCGTTCTCAAACTACACACTGGAAGGCACTGTCAACTAAACGCAGACAGTAGGGTTTATGTCCCGGGAATTCCCGGGACGGGATTCCCGTGAATCCCGCCCTTTTTTCAATCCCGCAATCCCGGGAATTTAGTGCGGGATTTCCCGGGATTTTTTTTCTTTTACAGAAGTTTTAGCTAGTAAATTAAAAATTTGGAAGCTTTATTTCAATTAAAAACATTGATTGCTTTAAAAGTAATTTAAATAAAAAAATATTTAAAATTAAAAAATGCGATTTAAAATTTAATAATATAATATATAATATAAAAAAGTATTATTTAGGACGAATTTTTTGGGTTTTGTTAAACCGAAAACAAATTGTATTAGACATTATCAAGTTTAAATACCAACAAAAATACTCGTACCTCGGAAATTTTATATTTTTTATTGATGGTCTTTGTTCAAATAAATGAATATACATACACAACTTTTCAACACCAGTATTTCAGCTCCAAATACCTCCAAAAAAAACTCGGCATTAAAATTAAAAAACAAATTATAATATTTTCGTATTTTCAATTGTTGTAAGTGTTTTGAGTTTTTATTACCTACTTCAAATAATTTCATTTAAATTTCAATGGCTATTCCTTTATTTCAGTTGTATTTTTAAAATTTTATGTTTTTGTTAGATTAAATATTGTTGACCTTTGGTGTTTTTATATTTTTAGTATTGTTTGGCTTTAGGTCATAAATTAAAAAAAAATAAAAATCCAAATATTTTGTATTTTATTTTTCAATATTTTATTTTTTAATTTTCTTCCGATATTTCGATTTGCATCGCAAATCATCCTCTGGGATATTAAAAAAATACAATATATTAAAAAATATATTTTTAAACGGGACTGAGTTGAAAACTTCGCGCTGCACTTAAAGCTTACTATTATTTTTAAAATACTGCATCAGATGCCTTATTTTGGATTTTATATATGTTAATTTAAAAAAAAAAAAAAATGCAACAATGAAAATAAATTCTTTTTTTTAACTAGCTGTGCCATAAAAAATTTCTATTCAAAAAATACCAATTAAAGTTATAAAACTATTTAATAATATTTTAGTGTATATTTTTATAAAAAGATTTAGACGATTTGCCTAAAAATTTGTGTGAAAAATACTCACTTTTAAACTTTTTAATAAAAATAGACGAATACTTCTGAAAATCTGCATAGAAACAAAATATCTAGAAATAGAAATTTTTGGATTCCATATTTAATAAAAAAATCGATCTTAGTTCTTATTCTAAAGCTGGTCCGATACAAATTTGCACCCATTAACAATTCCATTATATCCTGAAAGAATTTATGATTTAATTTGTTTAACCGTTTAAACAGCAAATTAATATTTAATTAATGTATTTCTAAGAGTTGTTTTAAAATAAAGACGGCCTTCCACACAAATATATTACCTGCATATTAGTTTGCTATTTAAACTGTTAAACGAATTGATCTCGAAAAAGTGGAAGATATGGATATTTTATATTAAGCCCTTATCTCAATATTAAGTAGATTTTCTCATGACTGTAACCAAAAGATGAACTTTGTCGTAAGTTTTTTTTAATAGGTATGGAATTTTTCAAGTTAACATACGTCGGATATATTCATTTTCTAACGAGCGGGAATTCCCGGGATCCCGGGAAATTCAGAAAAAAATCCCGCTGTCCCGGGAAATGAAAAAGTCCGGGAAAAGAAAAACCCTAGCAGACAGACATTGATTATGTCTATCAATTTAACACAAAAAAAAAGCTACACCATTTTTTTGTTTGGTCTATATAAATATACAAGCCGTCTTTTGAATAAGAGACAAATCGAAATGTTTCATATTTTAACATATAAATTTTATAAAAACAAAATTGTCTGATGTTATATTACCATTGTTGCTGCTGTAGGCAAATTATTATAAAGATATAGGGTGTGATGTAACTTTTTGTAAATTTTTTTTTGAACTACGACTAAATTTCTCTATATAACATAGAAAAGTTTTACTGGACAATTTCAAGGAAAATGTATTCAAAGCTTTCCAATTGCAGTAAAAATAGCAAAACTTTCGAGTAAACGAACACACTGTGTGCAAACAAGATTATAAGGAGTTGCTTTTTTGGGGAAAACCCTGTAAATCAGGAAACTGTGGTCCGATCAAAAACTGCTTGTTTTTGACTTGCTATTAAAGAATAGTTAGATTATTTTCTACTTAAACAACTTTTGGTCTTTTGCCTCAAATTTCAATAAAATTTCTGTTGAAGATTCGAGTTTCGATTCTTAGCTTTTTGATAACCTTCTCTGTAACACCTAGTATATGTTAAACTCATATTGGCTAAAAAAATACAATATATTGAAATTAAAAACCACATTAGGAGTAAATTATTTTATTATCCATCACTATAGCAAGTCAAGATACTAAAAATTAAAATCATACATATTACATTCGTAAAACAAATATACTCATATGAATATTTTACAAGTTATAGAAACCATAATGAATTGATTTTTTGGGAAAATTGGACATTCGACCACGAACTTATATGTATATCGGCACATTAGGGAGTTACTTATCTTAAAGGGAAATCCACAATTATGTATTTACCTCTTTAAAACCGTAAATTCTTAAACTTAACTTTTATACGAGGGGTACTATTTATATTTCGGGAATAGCAAATAATAACAAACATTTTCAAATAAAAATGGCTTTATTGTTTTTCAAAATTGTTAATCGGATCATTGTTAATATTGATCATCAAGGGGAATGATGATCAATATAATTTTGCATTCGTTCAAACCATTTGTCATAGCAGTTTTTCCATTCCTCTTGAGACACCTCCAAAACATGGTTTTTGAACGCTTCAACTGCTTCTTCGGAGAGCCATCAATTCGATGTTTTGACTGCTCAAAAATTCACCTGTTTGACGAGATGTGTGAAAGCACGCATTGTCATGATGGAGTATCATTCATCTTTGGGGGTTAGTTTTATGAATTTCTCCGAAGACTTCCGGCAAACAAATGGTCGTGTACCATTCAGAATTGACCGTCCGACGTTGCTGAAGTGGAACAGTCTCCACATGACCCATTCGGCCGAAGAAATAGGCGACCATTTGCTTCGCTGTGCTTCTTCCACGAACAACTTTTGTTGTATTCCGCTCGTCTTGGAATACCCACACGGTCGATTGCTGTTTTGTTTCCGGCTCATACGCATATATACATGATTCGTTACCTGTCACGATTTTATACACGTCTTTTGAAGTAGTGCTGGTAAATTCGGTTACTTTTCAATACTCGATACTACTCGATATTTTTTATTTGGATACTCGATACTACTCGATACTTTTAACGGTTTTTAAATTTAAAATTTTTTAGTAAAATTCTTCGAAAATGTTTATGGTAATTAAATATTTAAATTTATAAACATATTTTTAAACTTTTTCATCAACTATTCACTGCGTTTTTCATAGTTTTTTTAACATACAATTTTAAATATTTTACTTCTGATTTTTTTCTTTTAGCAGAGTTGTAGTTTTGTGACAAATATTTTAGCAGATTCATATTTTTGTGGTAAATATTTTAGCGGAGTCACATTTTTATATATTTTCTCTGTCCAAAATGCAACTCTGGAAATATCGAATAGTAGTTTTGAGTATCGAGTACCCAAAAAAAAAGACAAATACTCGATACCCACTACTCATATTTTTACCAGCACTATTTTGAAGCACCACGGTCGTACTTTTTAATCATTCCCTTACACAAATTGACGCGAGCCTTTTTTTGAGCGATTGATAAATTATGGGGTATCCAACGAGAGCAAATTTTTTTTACAGCTAAGTGTTCAGGCAAAATCGAATGTATTGGAGTGGAACTAATGTGTAAGGATACCGCTATCTCACGATATGTCACATGACGATCTTGCATTATCAGTTCACGTGCTGCATCGATGTTTTGTGGCACAACAACCGATTTTGGACGATCTTCACGGAATTCGTCGGCGTCCGAACTACGACCTCGATTGAATTGACTATACCAGCGATATACTGTCGTTTTTGATGCTGCTTTATCGCCATACAAAGAACAGAGTTCATCGACACATTCTTGTTGAGATAATTCACGTCGAAAGTTGTGAAAAAGAATCCAACGAAATCCTTCTCTTGAAATTTCCATTTTTTGGCCAAATTGAATTTCTTAACTCACTGTAAACAAAACAAATAGCACTTGCACATTAAAACATTGCATTATGGTGTTGCCAGATTTTAGCTATTGACATTAGTATTGCCAGTTCCCGAAATATAAATAGTACCCGTGGTAAGAAATTTTAAAGATTTTTTACTAATTTTTACAAAATATTAGCAGAATTTTTTTCGAATTCAGAAAATCTTCTTTGGGAGCGTGTAAAAAATTTCCAAAACTACAATAGAAATTTTATATGTTTTTACTGTGTTTTGGAAATATATTAGGGGTTTTCATATAAACTCGTATTCTACTCAAACTCCATACATAAAAATATTGTTTGTATGAAAACCCATACTGTTTTAACTCATCGAGTTTATTAAAAATCTACCTTTTATTGGAATTTTATTTTAAAATTTTGACCATACTGATAATGAGTTCAACATCTTTCACAATTAAATTTCACAAAACATAAATTGAAATTCAACACTTATATTTGAAATTTAGAAAACATGAATTAAAATTTAGAAAATATCTATTAAAATTTAGATTTTCCATTTGAAGCTAAGACAATATCATTTTAGGAAATATCATTTGAAATTCCGAAAACATCGATGGAAATTCAGAAAATTCAACCGAAATTCAGAAATCGTCAATTAAAATTCAGAAAATTTCAACTGAAATTCAGGAATCATGAATTGAAATTCATGTTATATTTTCTGAACTTTAATTGATATTTCCTGAATTTCAATTGATGATTTCTGAATTTCTATTGATATGCTTCGAATTAAAATTGCTGTTATCTGAATATCAATTTATATTTTCTGAAATAAACTTGATGTTTTTCTGAATTTCAAATGATATTTTCTGAATTTCAGTTTATATTTTTTGAATTTCAACTCATACATATATTCTTAATTTTAAATGACATTTTTGAACTTTAAATGATATTTTCTGAATACCAAATGGAACATCTGAATTTAAATTGATATTTTCTGAATTTCAAATGAAAATTATGAATTTAAATTGATATTTCCTGAATTTCAATTGGAAATTCAGAATTTTAATTAATATATTCTGAATTTTAAACTATACACCAGGGATGGAAAACTCGATTTTTTCATATCCCAAATTTTCAAATTAAATGCCACCCTAATATTCATTTATGTTCATGTCTGTTTCTATGGTTAACAAAACTGGAATAGTGTTCATATGAAATTTGTCTCATTTTGTTGTTAATATAGCCTAAGGTTACCATAAATTATTTTTTTTTTGTTATAATTTGGTAAATTTATATTTTGTCTTTAAAAAATCAATTTGACTCGTGTATCAAGTGTGGTTATTACGATTAATCTTAACATCTGTATAGAAAGACTAGACTCTATTCAGTAAAACCTTTTACCTGTTGGCCAGTTCATGTGAGATAAATATTGGTGTTTAATTCAATAACAATTTATATTTAAATTTATAATATTTTGAGTTAATTTCTAAAGCTTTTGTTTGTTGTAGTTTTTTTTTCATTTTATACTCATCTAGGCGCCATTTCAATACTTGAAAAATCTATTTGGATGATTTCTTAAAGACTTAAGTATAATTAAGTTATAAAAAATTTAATATCATGTCATATGATTTTATATTAAATTTTGTGATTTTATTTAGATTTTATTTCATAGTTGTTGGTTTAGTTTCATTCATAAAATGCAGATAAATAATAACAATTCATTCAACATTATTTTGGGATATGATGATAGTAGAGCAGCAAGCAGCAAGCAGCTAGCATTCATTCAATGATGTTGGATCTCAAATTCCATTTAGATTTTTCCAGTTAACTTTATTTTAAAGTTGGTATAAAATACTTTTCTAAGAATTTGTTTCATAAATAGTAAGTAGGAGTTAAAGTTTTATAATTTTATATCAAGGGTTATGGAAAAATATCTAGGCTTAAAATGTATTGTAATTCGTAGTTTAATTGATCATAAAACTATCGAAAAAGTGTCTTGTATAGATCGTGAATGCATTGATGCATCCTCCTTTTAATTACTTGACTCTTTCTTTTTCCATTACCGCCCATACATTGTTACTTTTCGGATTTCCATACAATTTAATGTTGCTGTTGTTTTTTCTTTTTTGTCAAGCAACATAAACATGTTACTTGATTTCACCAATACATAATAAATATAAGAGTATTTTCAGCATAAAATTTAAAAGGTCTAAGTACTTAAGGAGGCTGGCTGGTGGCATAAGTAGCTTAAAAAACGATGGTGGTCGTATAATAACTTTGTCTAATGATTCGGAAATCCGTCAGCAATAATAACAACAACAAAGAGACCAAATATCATAAAAAAATGACCATAAAACAACAATTCATAAAATCATAATAAGAAACTGGACTTATTGAACACTTAACATAAAAAGAATAATGAAAAGCTTTCATATTGAAACACAAGTTTTGTAATAAAATTTTTTTTTGTTATATTAGCTGTATTTGTGTGACTCTCTATCAGTGTTATCAAGAACGATTTTGACAGTTTTTTAACGTATTCCGGCTTTCTACTGTCAAAATTGTTCGAGATATTATTGATAGGAATGCCGCACAAACACAGTTAATGCTATAACCCATTAACACTGTACCCAAAACTACTAGTTGGTTTTTTAAGTTTTCGATTTAATATTTGTATGAAATTTGACATTCGGAAACTAAATAAATTCGCAAACTTTTAGTTTTGTGTTCAGTATAAATGACCCAACGAAAAAAGAGATGCCGAAGCAGTAGAAAATGCACTACAATTGATGATCTAAACATAAACACTAATGATTTTAACATTGGTAGCATTCGGCAGAGAAACCTTAAACTGATACCGGTGACTTGTAGCGCTTTGTGATTACTTACTCTGCTGAACGATGTTTTCTTTGTTTTGTTTTTAAATACATTTTTTCTACATTTTCCTTTGATTTTTAAAATTTTTTGTTTTTGAATTATATTTGTATGTTTTTATTTGTCAATCATACAAAACAAAAAGTTTTTAAAAACAACAACAACAAATGTATCACTATTTGATCCAAAGTAGCAAACATTTTTTACGCTACCAAAATATGACAGCGCTACCTGAGCGCTCAGACTGAGCGGTTAGTTATCAGGTCGTTCAGCAGATAGTTGCACAACTGTTGTAGAACTGTTGACTGTCAAATTGTATCTGCCGAACGCACCCATTGAGTTGTTATAGGAGAGGAGTACTCCAACTTCAACATTTTTTCAGTACTTTTTGAACGAGTGCACCAATTAAAAGTTAAAAAAAATTCTTCACAAAAAAAATTTAATTTTTTTTTATTTTAAAAAAGTTTTTTTTATTGCCGCCACCGGGTATCGAACTTACGACCTTGCGATTGCTGGTCTAGCGCTCTACCGCTGAGCTATTCTTTGATATGAAAGTCGACTGTCATAAAAACACCACTTTGTTACTGCGAGATATTGTTCCTTATTCTCTTTAATAAAAATACTTTTTAAACAAGTATAAAAGGTGCACTCCAATACAATATTGTTTCAGTACTATTTTTACAGGTGCATAAAAAGCAATATCTCACCATTTTTTTTATATATACATATTTTTAAAAAATTAAAAACATATTGAATTTAAACAAATTAATTACTACACTTAAAAAAAAAATTAAAAAAAAGTATTGGTCCCGCCGGGAATCTTTTTTGGAAATGCCAAATATTACCAAAATCACTTTTTACGATCACTTTTAGAGCAATTACACTTTACGTGATTTTTTTGGATGTTGATCAGAAGTAATTCTAAAAGAGCTGTAAAAATATACCAACGGATTTTTTGGAAGCAATGTAGGAAGTTATTTTTTGAAGTTGTTCAGAATAACTTCTAAAAAAGCAGTAAAAATAGACTAACGGATACTTGAAGCAGTGAAAGAAGTAGTTTGTAAAGCATTACATCCAATTTTTTTTGCTGGGGAGGTATAAATTAAAACAAAATTTATAGTTTTAATGATTTCAAATAAAGTATAGATAAATCCTTAACTATACTTAAGGTTTTTCATGAACTTTAAATGGAACTTTGATGAAGCTTTAATATGAAAATAAGAGTGGATCGAGGTTAAAAAATGTTCGACTCCAAGTGGCATCACAGCGGAAAAGTTGTGGAAAAATATCACAAGCCAACAAATTTTTAACCCTGTGACCATTGTGTGTTCGACCTGTACTGTTTTCTAATCTGGTCTCAGAATTTTACGTTTAGTGCATTTAAAATACTACTTATATCAATGAATTTCAACGGACTCGAAACAATAAGAAATTGGAAAGGGCAAAACTGAATTTTGAAGGCAAAAACTAAGACTTTCAGATAACGAAACATATTTTGAGAATAAAGCTTAATACACTCAAATCTCGTTTTGTGCGATTGATTCGTTCAGCAAAAATCCACATAAAACGATACACCAGCTTCATATGAGAACTACTGATTGGTTCCTAAATTTAAAAAAGCGCACGAATTCAAATCAAAGCATTGAAAGTCATACAAAATCGCAAAAAAAGTCAACAAAAAATTTATTTAAATTACTTAAAAAAATAAAAATAACAATTTAGTAAAAATTAACAAATAAATTAGGAAAACAAACAAGCATATCCCAGCAAAATCTCAGTAATGAGTGCTCATTACTTACATCCAAATAATAAGCAGTATAATTAGGGTCTACTACAGATAATTCGGTATTAAAACTCATTATTTTTGTTCGACAAAGTCGTTTTTGTAAGTAGTTGTCCATATTCGCTGCAGGAAAAAACACGCAAAATTTGTGCACGCGCTTACCCGCTGCATTATAAAAATATATAAAATAAGTAGTTACCAAAATAACTAGTTATTCGGGTTCTTATAAGCAGTTAAAAAATAAGTGGTTACAAATTGTTAACAATAACTCATATACTTACTAGTGGTTAAAAAATAAGTAGTTACCAATTTCAAATTATTTTTGTAATAAAATAATTAGTCGCACGTAAGCTAGACTGCTTACAAACACGTCTTCGCCTAACAAAAATAACTACTGATAACTAAGTAGTAAAAAATTTTAGTTTCATTATATAACCACTTATTTGTTAATGAAAGATTTTGGTGGGATAATATTAAATCAGTATAAAAAAGAAAAAAATATTAAAAATTTAAATTTCATTCACTTTTTTTTATAAGATTTCATGTATTAGAATAACATTCAACCTGTTGATTGGTGGGCGCTGTGGTGTAATGTTTAGCGAGCTGGACAGTTACACACGAGGTTGCGGGTTCGATCCCCAGCGACTGCAACATCAATTTGAAAAAATAATATGTATGATTTTTCTATCCCTCATACATATCATAGCGAACTTATGTAAAACACTACGTGGAACATTTTTGCGGAACATTTTAACCATATAAGTCTTCAACTTACTGGGCTATTTTGTCCTTTTTTAAAAAGGGCTCAAAATAGTCCTTTTAATTGCAGAGTAAGAGGATTAAAATGTTCCGCAAAAATATTTGTCATGAAATTCTACTATAAGCCTCTGAAGAGATCAAAGTTGAAAATTTAACTTCAGTGCCAGAAATAGGTCAAAACTTAAAACGTGTTTAAGGGTTAATCTCGTACTTATTCAGAATTGCCGTTCAAATGTCCAACAAATCTGTATTTTTGGGGGAAACTATGTGAGTTTTCCATTTTTGGTATAGGATGTGTTCAGCGAATTTATGTAAAACACTACGAGGAACCTCTGGTCTCCTCTACCAGAATCCATTGTCAGAACACCTAAATTTTTTTTCATGTTATACTGTGTAATTTAAGCATAAAATTTATCATTTCATCTTAAGTTTTCCTTAAATCTAGCAAGTTTTCTGTTTGCAGATACACGCTGTTAATACAGGGTGTTTTTAAGCCCGAAAGAACTTTAAATTTTAAAAAATAACAAAAATAAAATTTAATTTTAATGCAAAATATTTTTTTATTCAAAAGAATAACACATGGCATTAACATTTGAAAATTATTTCGGGCATATAGCCACCGCGGCTATTCTTGACGAAGCGCATTCTGAATGTCCAATTTTGGGCCACTTTTTCGAGCATTGCTGGCCGTATGTCACAAAAAAAAAGAACAATGTTGGCCTCCAAGGCGTCAATTGGTACTGCTAACTTATCTAAACATAAACTGAGTTTAATTCTTAGCCATAGTTGTGAATGTCAAATTTATATGGAAATATCTCTTGTTTAGGTTTAACCTTGGTTATGTTAGAAATAAGTTAGGTACTCGCCCTTAGTTCGCTCCAACTATAAACCAACGGTTATCCAGCTGTTCATTTATGTTTTTGGCTATCAAATATTATGTCTCGTTAGTTTAGTGGGTAGACTCTTGTCTGTTAATCTGACGGCCTAGGTTCATATCACGACACGACGAAAAAAAGTACACATGTATTTTTTAAATTATGTTTTGGAACATCTATTTCTAGACAACCTAGTTTTTGGTTTTGCAAGCGTTATCCCAACCTTGTTTCATCAGTGTTTATCCGGCCGCGGCCTTACTTTTTGTCTAATGATCATTTTGGTATTATGTAAGTACCTTACAGCACTTTCCAGTTTGTCTTTTTGTTGGGTATGTGCAAATTTTTGGTACCTTTTGAAAATTTAGTTATTTTTTATCGAAATTACAAAAATGAAATACGTAAATTAGTTCCAGCATGATTTGGGCAATTAAAAATCTTATTTGGTTCATCTCCATTCATTAAATAGAATTGTTTTAACATTTGTGTGTATTTTTTCTCTAATTGAATTTATTTTCATTGTTTTTGTTTTTATTTTCCCCCAAACGTAAATTTATTGTTGGTGAACTTTTGAATTTTTTCTCACTATTAGTAAAATCTCTAGAGACAACAACGTTTCAATTACTAATTGAGTGTTAATGTATTGCGCAGAATCTCTAACTACATCCAAAGGCATATCCTGCATAAACCAATGGTATGTGGTTGTTAAGTGTGGGTGGTTTATATGGTAACAGCCTGTTTCTTCTTCGTTTAGTATGTGTTACTATGTTTGCTAAGGAAAACTTTTGTGTTTTATTTTGTATTCTTTCAAAATGGCTGTTTAAATATTTACCCTGGATCAACTATAGAACAAAAAAAAAAACACATTATTTATTTAAGGGCAGATTTCTATGGATATTTAACGTAAATAAATATTTATAGGAAATTTATAAAAGTTAAATTTAATTAAATTAGGTTAGTATGAATAAATTTCTTAAAATTATTATGAAAATAAAAAAAATTTTTGCACATTTTTAAAACAATATTATATTGACGCCACCTTTCCCTTTATTTGGTTTCAAAAACTTATCGCGTCTGTTATAGTATGGCCTGCTGTTATATGATGATAAGTTTTTTGTTGGTTCAACTTGTCTCTAATTTTTTTCTTCTGTCTACTGTCTCCATGGTCATCGTTGTCGTCGTTGTTGTCGTCTTCTTCCCGTTTTTTTTGGAATCTTGTTCTTCTGCTACGGTTATCTTGTATACTTGATTTAATCCTTAATTTTAAGTTTAAAATTGCTGATATACTCGTATTTGTAAAAGAGACCTTATGTTCAATATTTTTTGTTGTTTTAGTATTTTATAAGAAATTAATACAAATGATTGCACCCACCCTAAAGTTTTTTTGTTTTTACTTATAGTGTTTATGGTTCTTCTTCAAAATTTATTGAAATTCTCTATATTTGTTGTTGTGCTTTTAGATTTTAAAGTTTTAAAGACCAGCAGTTTTGAAACTGTCTACAGTCTGTGATTAACTAGGTGAAATTAATTGTTGGCGACATTTGCTTGTTGTGGCGCCCAATCAAGTGTTTAAGAATTTAATGAGCCATGTATCATAGAAAGCCAGGAGAAGGTATTGATTTTTTGTTAACATTTTTTTTTTGGCAATATTTGTTTTAAAATATTTCGTAGAAAGGGTTTTTTATTAACCCATTAAGTGACTTAATATTTATAATGAATATTTTTGCTTAAAATTAAGACATGCTCAAAATTTAAACAACTCAACGAATTGATTTAAAAAAACTGTAAGACATGCTTGCTTTTTTTGAGCTCTTCTTTAAGAATAAAAAGGATTTCCTAATGAATGTTGGAAAGAAATTCTTTACTTTAACTATAACCCAGATTATTGCAGTTCTGAAAAAGCATCATGAAGAGGGAACTGGAACTCGCCATATTATAATCGATTAGAAGTTAACGTGCGAAAGTTCATCAGAACACCATCTTTTTCACGCAATATCTAGAAGTGGTATACCAGGAAAACTTGACTATCGTTTTTCTGCTTATGGAAGGGACCGATGTGGAAAAGTTCTGGGAAGATTTTCGTTATTGTAGTCTGGAACTCACCATACCCGTTAGACACACAAGTAAAAGCTTCGATAACCGGTATTAAGAATATTTTTCTCTTCTCGAAGATGGCCATAAGTTTAAAATTTCCTTCAGATAAATACTGATAATTTTTGTGGTCGCTGATAAGAGCTACGAATTCATAGTATAATGCCAGTGAAGAATATGATCGGATGTTTTATTCTTTTGTTATTAAAATCCCAGCATAAACTTTAAGACTTTGTTTAAGCATCTGCCTTCCTAAAGATAGCCTAAAATAACTCGCCATTCACTGCTAAAATAGCCGGTTCATGACTGGAGCGGGATAAAGACTAAAGAGAAACTTATTGTGGTTATTGTTGTAACGGATTTAAAAAGAGAATTTGTAGTTAATAATTATCATTTAAAGCCGGAGTGGCAATCCTCGCTCGGATATATTAAAAAATTAGAGTACATCCGAATCGTTCCGGCACATAGTCCGATTGCCGTGGGAACCGGGTTATACCGCCCTCACTCGGTCGTCAGAGCCTCGTCAGCGTTAACAGGGAACACCATGTCCAAGGTGCACTGTGGGTGAGGTTGTCATTTGGAAATGATTTCCCTTTATTGTGGTCGTTATGGTCGCTGACAGAAAGGCATACACCTGCATTTACGGGTCTTCTTTGCAATTATTCAGCTAATATATCCGAGATGACAATATTGGCATAGAAAGAGATCCATTATTCATCAGTTGCTTTGTGATCTCTCAACAGAATTTTTTACAGCCAAATTGAGTTGACTGTGACAACTGAATTCGGTTGGCGAAACCGAATTACGAGGTTCTGACTAGCGGGTTAATATCGTTGGAAAAAATTCGGATGTCACAAAGGTATTCTTATGAGAGTGTAGACAGTTTTGCAGCTTTAAAGATCTTGAAATTAATATGATAAAATCTTAGTGTGTGATAAAATTCATCGGAATTAGGTTTTAGATTTGACCTACATGAGTCTTAAAATATAGGAGTAAAAAAAAACAAGGAAGACGAAGGTGGAATCACGGAAAATAAAAAGATATAATAACGCATCATGTGTCGTTTCTTTGTGAACTGTTTTGCCTCCAATGAATTCAATAAGATAAGATCTGTGTGAGTTAGAAATAATATTAAAGCCCTTGAGCAATTCCATCGGTATGCCGTCAGACTGACATGATTCTCAGAGTCAAAGGAAACCTTCCTCATTTCCCAGAGAAACACAGATAATAAATAATTGAGGAGTTAATATTTTATAATTAATTTGTTGCTTTTAAAATGTTCGAAACCGATACCTTTAGATTTAAACATTTCAGAAATTTTATCCAAGCCCTTGGCCAAATCCATTCGAATCTGGTTAAACTGACAAGGATTTCATTACACAATGGAGTAAAAAGAACAAGGAAAATGGAAATGGGAACATGCGAAGATGAGCCTTCCGATTCTCCTGGTGGAAATGTATTTAATAAACATAACCGGGTGGTAATTATGGCCAGTTATAAATCATCCATTAGTTTTTTTGCTTTAAATCCTTAAAATCCAATATGATAAGTGTGGTCAAATCCATCGGAAGTAGATTTGACTGATATGATCAAAACATAAAGGAATCAAAAGAAACAAGGAATATAGATAACGAAAATGTATAATAATCCATCATTTATTTTTTTTTTAAGTGAAGCAACACTCAGGAAATTCTTCCTATTAATTAACGTGTTGCTTCCTTTGGAAAGGGGATAGAGAAGAAGTGAAAGGTGGTGAAAGATGAAGGGCTTCAAATATGGCAACACTGTAATTGCGCAAGATGTTAAATTTTTTAGAACAGTTGTTGCGCGCCATCTGATGTTAAGTTGGCGAACTTTGTTGAAGCTTTTTAGTTCATAGCCCTGTTATATTATTTTACTTCGGTGGGGTTAAGTGCTATGGGAACACCGAAGGAGGACGCTGCGATATGTATAAGGGATAGAAAAAACTCATACATATTACTATTTTTCATAAATTGATGTTGCCTTGGTTGGGGCTCGAACCCGCACCTCACGTGTAACAGTCCAACGCGCTAACCATTACACCACAGCGCCGATTCGTTTCTTCTGTTTTGTCTCTTTGGAGACCTTGAAATCCAATAAGATAAGATCTTTATGTGTTAGAAATTGCTTCTAAGCCCTTGATATTTGGTCAGACTGACATAGATGCCAAGACACAGTGGAGTTAAAGATAACGGGGAAGATTGAGATGAAAACAGAGTTGAGGGTCTAGTTGCATAAGGTGCACGAAAGTGTCTTTGTTTCGTTTTTTCTTCGTAAATATTTGGGCTGCTTTGAAGATTTTGAGATCCGTTATGATAAGATTTTAATGTGGATGAACTGATATCCACGTTTCTTTAGTTTAATTTTTTAATAGAACCGAGGTGCTGGTGCTGGTTCTGAGGAACTGATATCTATGTCTTTTTAGTAGATTTTTTTAATGGAATCGGGAAGATAACAGATAGAGAGAAGAACAAGGTGGACATTTTAGTATACGATAGATCAAACCCTATTCATTATAACAATCCAGAACGAACTCAAATGCTTCTTCAGACAATCCTCACTGGTCAATGCGCAATTATCAAGAAATTACTGTAGCAGCCACACAGACATCTGAGGAGAAGATATTTTGAAAATCTCTTCCATTTGAAAGTGTACCCATGTCGGACCGTTTGGACTTTTTGAGGGAATCTGGATAGTTTAGGTTATTACAATGCAACACTCCCTTATGAAATTTTGTTTATATAATAGATAAATCAAAACTAACAGACCAGTAATTTTTAGGTTGCCATAACCTCCTAATTCGGTTGTCACACTCCAATTCTGCACAAGCAGGTAATTCTAGATCACTTTAATGACAGTTTTTCTGTGCTAACAAAAACAATCTATGAATGGGTGTTGTGGTTAAAATAATAAATTCTGAAAATCATAATATCACAAGTGGAAAACCTTTACCATATTTTCAACTTTCAGCTACCTTTGATGAAGTTTTTAAGCTGGATCTATGATTATCTATCATAGACAAAGAAACTAATTAAAATTTCTCAGCGAAAGTGGTTTTAGTTGAAACTAAAATGTCTCACGTTTATGTTTACGTTGTTCTTGTTACTTCAAGAAGACTAAAACGTAACTCTTTTGAAAGAGTTATTAAGGTCTAAGTCTCCTTCGATGAGAATAGTAGGTTTGAGGAAGCGACTTTAGAAGAAGTTTAGTTAATTCCGGTTAAAGTTTGTTAAAATATAATATAATATCAAATTTTACTCTAAAGGTACATGAAAAATGATGAATTACTATACGCTGCACAGTGAATCGAGCCCAAAGCCTTTTTCTATGGCATCGATTCACTTCGAGAAAAGAAGAAATATAATGATACAAAATATATGTAAATGCAAAGAAGAAAGGAAAAAAGCCAACTTTAAAGATTGAAATAGGTACTCCAGCACTTTCAATCCAGTTTTATATGTAGATGTAATGAATATGATTGAAGAAGTCAGGAATATGAAGTTGTAAGGATAATAATCGCGGAAGGAATGACAGTGATACTTTTAATGAATTATTTTTGTTTTAAAACTATTTTAGTTAAATTTTTATGTGTATAGTTTATTATATTCTCCACGTTAATTATGCATTAAAAATTCACTATTAACAGTTTTCCCAATCCCAACTGGCATACACCAATTTACCAGGCATAGAGCAATTAAACAGGGGTCGAGCGCCGAGAATTTTCTTTATTCTGGCCCCCACTAATTGTAATATCAGCTCCTAATGGGTTAATTTATTATTGATAAACAAAAAACCAGTTACTTTGTTTTTTAATTCTTAGAAGGGTTTTAACAAAAATTTCGTAGAAGGATTTCTAAGAGTTCTGAGGGATTATTGATATTGATTCCTATTTAAGGACAATGCATTATAATTTAATTAAAAGTATAAACTTAGGCAAATTTTTTTATGAAATTTGATTTTAATACAAAAACTCTACATGACTTTAAACGCTATAAAAAAGAACAACAATACATAAAATGAGCAAATAAATCCCGCCCCAACATATAACATTTCTTTAAACAATAAACTCGACAATAAATTTTAAACTGAAACTATACGATAGGTAAATTTAACAAAATACACAACAATTGTAAAACTCAGCATGAAAAAACTACAAAAAATATTTAAAAAAAAAATCAAATTGCAAAAAAAGAAAAATGAGTGGAATACACTTTGACTCTCTATGGAACTAAAAAAAGTTCCCTTTAAAAAAGTACTCTTTTACTCATTTGAAAACATAAATAAACAGAGTTGCTTTAGAAAAAAGGCAAAGCGACACTAACACTATTTTAAAAACAAATCATGTACGTATAGTGAGCAACTCTTGCTTAGGTAGAATGACATTCGGAAGAGGATGAAATCTACCAACAAAAATGAATAGAACAGGCAGCTGTCAATGAGGCCCACCACCACCACTACTGCTACAACAAAAAATTAAATGAAGACTACTAACTCGTTTGTTTTGGGCCGATAAATGTGTATATGAAGAATAGCTAAAGCTTAAACAAATTACACGCGATTTTATGCGAATCAGTTGAAAAGTTACGGTTAATAAGTAATCGTTAAAAAATGATAATCAAACAAAATGTTTTAATAAATTAGCGGATAAATTTAAAAAAGCAATTATAATTAAAATTTGGAACAAAAATAATATTAAAGTGCTATTTAAATTTACCTATTAAGGATAATAAATTACAAAGTTTTACAATTTTAATAGATATTAAAAAAAAAAAAAATATTAAAATGTGTAAACGCCGTCGGCTAAAATTTTTAAATTAAATCATAACGGTTGTTTCACACAAAATGTCTTATTATCTAAATGGTCTTAATTGTCATTAATTGCTGCTGCTTAATGACAGTTTCAAATTTAAATATTTGCAATTAATGTAAATTAGAATACCAGACGAATCGCGTTTAAATTAAAAATAAAAAAACTTTAACATGCAAATTTTATTGTAGTAATAAATTAAGTATTAATTACCAAACACTCAAAATACAAATTATTATCATTACACACACAAATTCTAAAACAATTTAGTAACAACAGCTGTCAGCACAAGTGTCAAATTTACCGTTATACATATATTATAATCTAAACAAAAAAATGTTTAAACGATATCTACTACAAAACATAAAAAAATGAACTAGAATTTTTGTATTAAAAAAAAAATAAAAAATTATCTCAATATAAATAAATGTCAACATATATAAAATTACAAATAATAATATTTTCAAAAATTTAAACAATCTTAAAAAATATATTAAAATAAAATATAAATATTTAAATAAACAAATTATATTATAAAAATGTATAATTAATATTTGAATTAAAAAATGCCTTTAATGTATTTTAGTATTATATCCATTATTAAGCAAAGAGTTTAATTTTTCTTTTCATAATTTGTAAAAGTTTAACAAGTTCTTTGTTAAATATTTAATTTTATTTTTCCTGTCCTGCAACACGGTTAAATATTATACTTCATAATATACTATGTTGTATAATGTACCGTGTTATCAAAATTATTCAACACTGGATTATTACAAGGTGAGTATTGAATAATATTAAGACAACAAATTTTTTTATACTAATTTTATAAGATTATATATTAAGTTGCGTTTACATCTGTTTTCAAATCCCGAGATTTCAATGGAAATCTTGAGCCGAAATCTTGACCGTCTACATTTGCACTTTATGACAGTAGCGAAGTACAATTTACACTATTTTATGTAAAGATCTAACGCTAAATATGCTAATGTACAACCCTAATATCAGAAAATTAAAGCTCATAAAGAAATCAAACCCAGCAGAATTTTTTTTTATTTTTTAGGTTGCCGAACGTAGGGGTCACTTTTTTAATTTTTTTTCATTGGATTTTTCCTTTATAGCAAAACACAGGTCTCTTTGAGGCAAAAAAAATCGATATATCGCACTTTAAAATCCGACTTTAAATGCCGAAGCTATAACGAAAAATTCAAAAAAAACGACCACTACGTTCGGCAAAAAAAAATTTTTTTTTGGAATTTCCTTGCCATTTTTTTGCCTGTAAGGTGGTAGGGTCTACTATACATTGATCTTTCTAAAAAAAACAAATTCGGAAACTATTTGGTGTTCTCCAGATTTTGGCCGAATAAGTAATTGCAAAAACCAAAACTTTTCAACATTTTTTTATTGAAAATATATAAAAATACTATAAAAATTTTTTTTCCTTTACAACCCTAAAAGTATTAAGTAAACTTCGCATTATAAATATGAGACTTTATCTCTTTGCTTCATCTCTTAAATTCAAGCGCATTAATGATTCTTGTACAATGACTTTTGATATTCTTTTTAAATCCTTACAACATCTGAATTGAAATCCTTTACACAAAATATGTGTTATATAATATTTTGGCAAGATACGACCGCCCACAAAGATTAGAAAAGAGCTACATTAATACGTTTATCATATAAATAAAATCTAACCTCAATATTTTCAGTTAAAACCAAAGGTAAGAAATTTTCAGGTAACTAGAATTAAACAACTTTTTTTTCGGTGAAAGTGGCTACTGTTTAATTTAAAAGTACCCAAAAGAAAAGTGATTATGTCTGACACTGTTTCTGTGAACTAGAGTAATTAAAAATTATTAAATATTAGTGAACTGGTGTAGAAAAAATCAAAAATTTAAGAAGTAGAAAAAAAATTTAAGAATTTTAAAGATTGACCTTTGATTTTAAGGAAAAAGAGCATCTTTGTAGAGCAACCAATTATTATGCACAATCTTTTGTATTTATATAAACCTGATAATAAATATTTAAACTCAAACAGAAGCCAAAATAAAAACCTTAAACATTTTGAAAAATGTTTTTTTTTTTTTTTTGTTAAAATAGTTTTAAAGTAGAATTTTGACAGATGGACAGACATTTTTGATCCTTTTTCTTTTGCTTTGTACATATTTTGCTTTTGTGGTTTTAATTCGTTTGAATTTTTATTTTGTTGTTCGAAAATCTTGTTCTAGAGAATCTTTTTGTTAAGAAATATTTAGTGGGTCAGGTTTTTTTGTGTTGAAATGTATTGTCAAACAGATATAATAAAATTGAAAAAACAACAAACCTTGTTGATTTCCTAATGACAACTATACGCTCAATATGTATAACAAGGAGTCTCTTTTCATATGAATTATCAACAATAAAAAATCTTCAAAAAATTACTTTTCGATGACAGTTTACTGTCAATTTGTCAAGTATTAAACAAAAAAAAATGCTTAATGATTTTTAAGAATGAAAAATATTTAAGGATTATTAACAGGAAGTTTAAGATGTGCCTACTCGTAGTTAAAATAAATCATTTTTGAAATATTGAAATACAAAAATTATTAATTCTTAAATTATTTAAAAAAAACTTATAGATATTTAAAAGCTTGTTTTTTTTATTTTTTGTAAAAACTAATTGCGTTCAAATTTATTTTTATATAAAAGGAAAATTTTAAAAATAATTATAATTCTAAAATCACTTCGATTTTGAGAGTTTCAAATGCTGCCATAAATGGTAGCTCATTAAAGAAACTGTCAAGAAGTGCACTTTAAATGGTATAATACCAGGATTGGCAGGCAATACTGCTAAAATACCGTTGTCGATTCAAAACCCTTTCAACTGACTTCCGTTACCATTACCGAAATAACCGAAATACCGTTATCCTTAAAATACCGTTACTAAAATAACTTAAATGAAATATCGATACCCTTAAAATACTGTTACCGAAATAAATGAAATACCGTTAGCCCTAAAATACCGTTACCGTTATTTTTAATTTTCTGCTTATGGTAATTGCACGTGGTTATTGAGTATTTTTCGTACTTTAAGTTGGGAAATTGGTTCTGTATTTAATCTCGTTTGTTTTTTGCAAAAAAAAAAAAATTGCGGAATGCATCGAAAGAACTGACTACCGTTATCCTTAAAATACCATTACCGAAATGATCAAAAAACGTTAACCTTAAAATACCGCTACCGAAATAACTAAAAAACCTCTATCCTTAAAATACTGCTACCGAAATAAATGAAATAGCGTTACCCTTAAAATACCGTTACCGAAATAATCTAAAATAGCGTTACCCTTACCGATAACCGCGTCGTTTCGATTACCATCCATGTATAATACATATAATGGCAGTTTTTGCTTTAATTTCGCGTTGCCATCTATACAAGCTCTCGATAACATTTGTAACGAGGTTTAAATTAATCATAGCTGACTAGACGTGGCTTTAACTGGGATTTGCTCATTTAATCTATCATCTATCATCTCTCATATACGCAATGGCGTTACCAGATTTATTTTTAAATATCTAACTTCAAACACATTAATCAAACGAATTTTGCATTTATTATTTTTATCCCAAAACTACTATTTTTCATAGCATACATACTTCCAACTGTTCAAATACAGGTGCTTTTTCTAATCTTGTCAGCTCCACCTCTTCTTTACTCTTTCCTTTTCTTATATTGTTTATTTTGGTGTTGAAATTGTTTGTTTTTATTTTATATTCCTGTGAAAACCATTTAAAAGCCTTAACGCTCAGCTTTTATTCCTTTATGCCATACATACCGTAAAAATGAAATTCCATTTGTTTGTTAAGTACATTCGTTATGTGTACAAATGTTCCAAACAAACCAACTGTCATCTCTCAGGGCAACCCCCATTTTTATTAAAAGAAAAAGTGATGATATTGTATTGGGATGGCATGGTACTATGGCAGTCTGTCTGTCTTCCTTCTATTTGTAAATTCTGTTCACTATGCATCAAATGCCGCTTTATGGATGATATGCTCTGTTTGTCATTATTGTAGTAAGTACATTTTCTGGTAATATGATCTCTTTTCAAGAACGCAAAATAATTTTAATTTGTTTTTGTTTTATTTATGGAGCAATTTTAAAAAGTACTACTGCAAAAACAAAATATATGATTTGCTCTTAGAGTTTGTGGTACAAAATTTAGAGATAATGATGTTGCTAGAGCAAAGGAAAATACAAATTATAATAAAATGTTTTTGATTTGGAATTATAAATTGATTTAGGATATTTGGATTTTAATTCAAGATGCTATCTTATATTGCATTTAAATCTACACCCAAATACCGAGATGTCAACTAAAATTGAGATTTCAGTGAAAATCTCATGTGAAATCCCGAGATTCCCCATACAAAAGAACTTCCGTAAATTTGCGAGATTTCTAAGAAATGTCATGAAAATCTCACAAATGTGGAGACTTTTATAGAATACAACACTGCGTTTCGCTCAATTTGTATAGTTTTTGCATGAAAAAGTGGCAACGATGCTCAACAGCAGACTAAAAAAATAACACAAAGTAATGAAATGAAAAATTATTATAAATATACTAAATATAAGTTTAGACCCAATGGAAATGTACTAATGATTATAAGAAGTGTTGCGTGGTTCTAATTTTTGCTTCCCGCGAATCATAACTATGAAGAAAGCATTGGGAAGTGTATGTCTTCCTTTAACCAAAATATTGCAAAATCTGGCTTCTAGCTTGTCGTCCTTTCAAAAAAAAAAGAAATTTACTAACTATTTAGCGTTAGATCTTTACATAAAATAATCTAAATTGTACTCCGCCAATGAATAAAATGGTTTTTAGAAATATTTTTAAATTAAAGGTTATTTTTTTTATTGTACATTGTTTCCAAAAAAAAAAATGCAGTTGTCAAATCGAAATCTCGCTACTGTCGTAAAGTGCAAATGTAAACGGTTAAGATTTCGGTTAGAGATTTCGGTTAGAGAACTTTAGAACTAAGAAAAGTGAAAGAACTAAGAATTTCTACACACAAAAAAATCATTGCCAAGCTTTTCAACTGAATAAGATATTTCGCAAACATTATACTAAAACTAGTAACACTATGCCGCGATTTTAGTTTTTTATACTTAATTTTTTAATTATTTGTGCAAAATAAAAAAAATATTAATTGCAATTAATTGCAAATACCGGGAAAGGATTTTTTTTTGTTAGTACCAATGCTTTTGAGTTGCAATATAGTGTTGCCAACTTAGATTTTGATATTACTTAAAATGATTTTGATATTTTGGTATTTAATTTCAGAATCCTGAAAAATTAGTTAGGTATAAACTGTCATAGATTACCGTAAATTTCAGCATAGTGTTGCCAACTTTGATTTATTTAATTAATCCTTTATTTAAATTTATGCCATTTAATATTATCGATTTATAACTTATATTTTGTTGTTCATAAATCATTGTTATTGTTAATAAAAATTAGTTCTAGTACTTACTAGTTAACTATTTAATTTGTGCGAATTCTTTTGAAATTGTTTATTGCATTTTTAAGGTTTCATTTGCCTTAACTTTATTGTAGTAAATTTTTATTATTTTTCTTTTTGTCACTCTCTCACTTCTCCACCACCACATGGTTTCCTGTCACATTATATACACTTTAATGGATTTCAAAGTAGAAAAAGTTAAAACAACAAGAATTTATTTTTTTTACACTTTTATGTTTAGATTCTTTCAAGTTTAAGACTTTTTTCTTTCTTTTAAGTAATTTGCCCTTTGAAAGATTAAAAACTATTTATATTTGTTTGAACGAGTGATTTGTAATTATGTATAAAACAAAAAAATATTTAGCTTTACACTCAAAATGTAAAGCCAGCGGAAATAACCGTAATATCGGTAAAAACAACTATAAAAAATATTAGAAGAAACAACCAAAATAACATCAGTTAGCATAACTTCAATATTTCTCTACTTAAAACAAAATCACTTGAAGGTAATCATTAACATTTAATAAGGAACTTATGGTAGTTGAATTTAGCAAATATTTTAGTAAAACTCCAGTTGTATTAAAAAATTTGACTCTATACTCATAGAAATAAATCTGTAAAAATAGCAGAAAAGTTTTAAAAATTAGTTAAAAATGATGCTGCAGAAAAAACTGCTAAAATTATCCGATTTTTTTTACTAAATACTTGTAAAATGAGAACAGCAAAATTAAAACTGTTAAATTTACAGAATTTTAGTTATATTAAGGCTAACTTTTAGTTAATTGAAAATAGCGAATTGTACTGTAAAATCTGCAGAAAATTTTGTTAAATATTTGTAGACTAAAAATAGCAGAAATAAACTGTTAAATCTACAAAATTTTTGCTATTTTTAAGCTAAATTTAGTTGAATGCAAAAAGCAGTCTATTCTGCTAAAATCACCAGAAATATTTGCTAAAAAATTTTAAACTGCTGTTTTCAAAAGGCTCGATTTTTATTTGCATAAAAAAAAAATTGAAAATAAACTTCGAAAATTTTAAATTTTTTGTTGATTTTTTAGGCTACTAATTATTTAGCAAAATTTTTTGCTGATTTTAGCAGGTTAATGTGCTATTTTCCATTTACAAAAATTTAGTTCAAATATAACTAAAATTCTGTATATTTGACAGTTTTATTTTTGCTGTTCCTACATTACTAATATATAGCAAAAATAATCTGCTAATTTAGCAGTTTTTTTCTGCAGCATCATTTTTAACTAAGTTTTAGTAGTTTTAACTGAATTTTTACGGATTGTTCTGAGAGTGCTCAAATCTTAATTTATATTCTGAAAATGAACAAATTTTTTATTTTATCAGAAAAACACAATTACAATAAACACAAAATCTCACTTTTTCAATGAAAATAATTTTTTTTTTCAAAATGTTTTCAGTTTAGCTTCCAATATTATGGAACTATTTCATTGGGGAATTTGTATTATCTATGTGAAGTCTAGTTTTTAATTAAATTTTAAATAAAAAAAACTTGACCAATATCTTTAAAGTTATTATTTATACAAAGGCCAAAAGAAAATCATACTTTAGGAAAAACTGACAGGATAGCGTTATCCTTTATTACATCTTTAAGAATAACAATTAAATTTATATATCAAAATATTTTTTTTCGTGCAGACCGACTCAAAACTTTTAATATTATATTATTTTTTTTTCTCGAAATGACAAAAACGCGAATACCTCGCAAAGAGTCAACAATTTTATAAAATTTGTTACATGTTTTTAAAGTATATAAAAGTGTAATTCTAAATTTATGGGGAATCTTAAAGCACATAAACTTAAGGGATAATAAAATTGATTTGATTTTTTTTTTTTAATTTATATGTAAATCTCTACATAAGTGGTTAAAAAAGCCTGCAACTTTTAGGGACATCTAAACGTGATCCAATGTCGCTAAAATGTGGTACAGATGTTGTCGTATTCTCTACACCACGATCCGGCCTTGAAAAGTAAAAATCGGACTACGTCCCTTTTCCCCATACGATTTTAGAGAACCCTAGGGATCCTTCACCACTTTTTTTTCAAAGCACTGTCATTTCTTGACCCTTAATTATTTTTCAAAAATTACTTTCGAATCGAAGATCTACATATCTTGGCTTTAATTTCTATGATTTTTATTCTAATTATTTGCATATTCTCTATTACTTTAGATGATCAAGCATGCTGTACAGCTTGGCTTGATGGTCCCATGTATTTGTTTTTGTAATTTACATCAAACAAGGCATTACACGATCAAATGCTGTACATGTTGTACAACATGCTTGACCGTTTATAGGCCGCAATAGCGCATTTTAGGCAGGGATGCACCAACTCTTTGTAGTTCCAGGGGCCATCTGGTGATTGTGCCCCAGAGATAGGCACTAACATAAAATTAATATTTTTTCCCACTTTTTAAGCATTTATTAAAAATAAATTATTATTATTTGAAAGCTTAGGATCATAGGTCTAATATAATGAAAAATAATTTTTTTATCACACGATAAAATGTAGTTGCTTTCAAATATATTTTTTTACCCCAAAAAATACAAAAACACGTCTGTCTGCGACCACATGTGATGTAAATTCGTCAAAGTGGATGTCAAGGAAAGGTAATTGAAAAATGCACAAATTATCTCCCTTAACATCGAAGAAAAATGGGATTAGTTTATGTGCCCAACTGGCGAATGATCCCCCTCTACCCTACTTAGCAACATTTTTTTTCTGATTTTAGCAGATTAACTTGTTATTTGTTATGCTCCTTTTATGTTACTTAAATTTAGCAAAAACAATCTGCTAATTTCAGCGATTTTTTCTGTAAAAATAACAGGAAAAGCTACTCAACATTATTTCAAAAACTACTGATATCATCAGAATTGGTTTGCTAACTATTAGTAAGATAAAAACAGCAAGGAAATATCTGATGAATGTACAAAATTTTAGTTATATTTTAGCTAGCTGCATATGTCAAAATAGTTTAGATATCAGCGAAAATTTTAGTGGAAAAACAGCGGAAAACTATCACACGATATATATAAAATTTTACTTATCTTTCAGTTAAATATACTATAGAAATATTTGCTAAAATTTAGCAGACTATTGATTTCACAAGGGTAGATTTTTATTCGCATTAAACAAAACTAAAAAAACTTTGAAAATGTAATATTCTTTTGATATTTTTAGTCTGCTATTAAATAAATAAATTAAATAAATTGTTATTTTCAATTATTTAAATATAACTCAAATATAACTAAAATTGTATACTTAATAGTTTTATTTTTTACTTTTCTTCAATTACTAATATTTAGTAAAAAAAAATCTGCTCTTTTCAGTAGTTTTTTTCTGTTTTTAACGACTTTTTAGTAGCTTTAGCAAACAAGTAAGTGTACTGCGTATACTTGAGTTTATCTAATTATCATTTTAATTTATTTTATTTTCCATTCTATATAAAATTCTACATAAAATTAATTAGTATTTTAACTTCAACCGCTCCTCTTTAAAAAACAAAACAAAACAATTTATAATTTAAATGTTTGGTTTTATATATTTGTAAATATCTTATTCTAAAAATCTACAAAGACCACATAGGGTGTTAACAATAGAGTTGAATTTGGATGGAATATAAATAAAGCCCACATAATAATGCCATAATTATGTAAACAAAAAACCCACACAATTCTTTAAGGTTCTACAGGAGGAGAACTGACAACTGACTGAATGGTAAATGAAACACCAAGAGCTACACCACAGGCTAAATATTAAAAAAAAAAAATTAGCAATCACAATTAAGTGACAAAATGAAATAAACCAAAAACCAACTGAGCTGGAGAAAAAAAAGCACAATCATGATACCCGCAGTTTTTTCTCAAATGGGATGTAAAATATACTTATACTTATTATATAACAAAGGATTCAACGAAAACTAGCACCACAATCATGCACATAGAGCTTAATACATACACACAAAGACGCCATTTTTTGTGTTTGTTTGAAATTTATACACACACAAAGGATCCTTAATAATGGGGAAAAATATATAGAAACAGTCCTAAAACAAAATTAATTGTGTGATTTTTTCATGGACCAGTGATGCTGCTATTGCCAGCAAAATTAGAATGAATATACCTTTTTTTTTTGTTCTAACCAAAATACAATGAAAAAAGTAAAGATCCTTTTTACTGTTCATTTTAAATAATTGTTGGAAGTCTTGTAACATATAGCTACCGTTTGCCATTTTTTTGTCGACAGAATTAAACAACAGAAAGATTTTGTTCATTTTAGTTTTGATATAAGATTTTTTCGTGTTGAATTTAAATACCCAGTAGAAAATTAGAAATTTTAGGAAATACAATTAATATTGATAAAAATATTAATATTTAAAAAACTAAAAATATGATACACTATCTTTAATGCTGTTTAAAGAAACTGAAAGGTTCCACAAAGTGCATAGTATTTCTCGATTCTAATCAAATGATCTTGTCACATCAAAGACAGGAACATTTATGTTTAACATATAAGTCTACTTTATTTTAAATTTAGCGTTCTTAAAATCCGCTATTGCTATGAAACTTAAATTTCTTTCTTTGTCCTATGCGACGGTTACAAACACTTAACTTAAATTTCTTTCCCCATTTTTACGCAATTGGCAGCTCAACTCTATATTCTATTTTAGCTGCAATCAGCCAGATTTCGGTATATCTGCAAAGCTAATTGCTCTTTGTGAGAAAGAGGTTTTAGTCAGGGCGTCAAGCTTTCATGTGTCCTATTAAATGTCTAACTAGATAAAATTATTAAAAATGGTTTGGTGGTGGCGTTCCACGCGGCACAATCTATAGTAAAAGTGTCATATTTTTGGAGTATGCTGACGATATAGATATTATCGGGTGAACTGTGGAAGCAGCAAAAATGTGCCTCTAGTTTAGATTTTTTTACTCGTTAGAGATTTTTTTTACTATCGGCCACAGACCTACAATAGGTTATAATAATCGCCATATAAAACAAAAAAATCTTTCCCCGAACACTTCAAGCCTATTCGCCTGGGCGCCAATATCAATATTACACTAGCGTCGCACTGTGGGCGAGGATCTCCATATTGTGGCAAAAAGTTCAATTCAGATAGATCGAAAATTTAGTTATATTTTTACCCCTCAATTCATAAATGCTTTGTAAAGTTATATCAGGTTTACAAAACGGCATTTTCATACAAAATTTGTTCAATAAACCTCCTATAATTTTACAAAGCGTTTATAAATTTAGGGGTTAGAATATAGAAATGTTGGATATTATGTGCATTAAATATTACATCATTCTGTCCAACTGTATTTTGTTGATACATAAGAGTTAAAAGTCAAAATTTAAATTTTTCTTGATATATTTCAATTTGAACAATGTGTAGTTAAATATAAAAGTTCCAAGAATTTTTCTTTTTGCAAACTAATAAGTTATAGCCAATTCACAAATAAAATATTAAGCTTTCTAAATTTTTCTTCGAGTACTAGAATTGAATATTTTGTTGAAAACCCTGCTTTTCCAAAAAAAAGTTTCAAGAGTTATTAAAAATTGTTTAATGTGAGCTTGTTCCCAATATTAATTCTACCTAAGTTCTACCAAGCTAAAGTAGCTTTCATAAACTTACCTGATTTGGACCTATAACTGAAAAACTACCTTCAGATCTCGCTGTTTTTAGCATACCAGAATTTTAATAAAAACTGTAAAAATGGGACTAAAAATTATCTTAAATGAAGGTTCTGTTAGCTGATAATTAAAAAATTTCTTTATCACACGATTTGTTCAGTATGTTCAGTATATATGTAGATACTTAACTAAATCGGCTAGAATTAAAATTGAATCCACCAGTTAAAATATTAAATTTTTGATTCATTACCGCCATCTTGGATCCACCATTTTGAATTCAAATTTTTTCATTTCCTCCGGTAGAAATTTTAAGTAAATCCTTGTCGCCATATTGGATCCGCCATACTGAATTTGAAAATTTTAATTTCAGATTATAATCAGCGGTCCTTAAACCTATATAATTGATTATTTTAAGTCCAATATATTAAAAACTAAAAATTCATGACCGCCATCTTGGATCCGCCATTTTGAGTTTTTGAATTTTTTATTTCAGATTCGTGATCAGCAACTCCCAAGCCCCCTTTTTAGTCTCATATACTCAGTATTCTAGTTTTGGCCAAAATTCGTTGATGCTGGCACACAGTGCGTCGTCATATGTCGACACAATTTCGAGAACCGATATTTTAATATAACAGTGCAGTAAAAAGCAAAAGAAATAATAAAATATTGTCTATAACCATAAATAAAAAATTTTAGATTATCATTACAGAGTTGCCACATATTGATTTCAAAATTTCAATATCGGATTTTTTTAAAAGGCTTAAAATCACCAAACAAAAATTAAGAAAAAAAAACACAACACACAACTGAAGGAGCTTTAGTCATAGGAACAACTATAACATATAGAAAAATAATAGCTTTGTTAAAAACATGTGATTTTTCGTTGTATCGTAATATGAAATAAATAAAAATTTTTGAGTTTACTTCTCTTATGCCCGATTACTAGCTACTAACTGGGACTTTAAATGCAACATTTGCTGTTGTTTCTCATATAAAAAATTAATTTAACTATTGGCAAATTTTAACTGGACATTCAATAATCGGGCGTTAATGTTTTTCACTTGGAGTTAAGATAAATACAAAAATTTAAATCTACCCCATAAAGACAATCTGATGACAGTGCTTGGTAGCACTTGAAAATGCATTAATTGTCAACCATTGGCTCTAGGAAAGTTTTTTTCATAAGTTTTTTCTCTATTTGTTGTAAAATAAATTGTGAATTCTATTTGGAATTTGTCATATTTGATCTTAAAAACGAACAACAATAACATTCATTATAAAAAAAATCTAAAAAATGCGTATTAATATTTAAAAAAAAATTTTGATTATTTAAGTAGAAATTAAGAGAACAAACTAAAAATATAAAAAAAACTGGTTCCACTGAAGAATGTCAGCGGGTTAACGTTTCGACTTTGGTTGCAAATATTTCCGCTAGAGGACGTGAGCGGGGGTAGGTAAGATCGCAAGGGTTCTGATAGGAGCAAAACCAAGAGACTTTTTAAACTCAGCAAGGGTAAACTTGCTGTAAAGTAAGTACATCCAATCCTTAATCTATTAAATTAAACATACAAAGCTTTGCTTCAAGTTTTCTTTAGGCAACTTCACTGTTGGGCGCCATTTTTTTTGTAAAAAAATATGATAAAGTACTTTCTAAGAACATTGTCTCTTATTTGACAGATGTTATTTTACTTGTAGTAAAGTGTATTCGAATAAGACCAAAGTAGAGTCGGAATCTACTATGATATATGAAATTACATCTTAAGGATGAGGACAAATCAGAAACAATGTTACTTACAAATTTCTAGTATATTCTAAACAGGTCAGCAACGACACTTGCCAAAGTTTCTAAAATTAGTTAATTAAAGCATGTGAATAATTAGGAACAAGGACTCTTTCTTGTTATAGTTAAAACATCATAGACCCATCATTAGTGAATTTCATCATAAAATTTAATAAACTAAAAATCACCTAAACGTTTAATGTCACGTCATTGTTATAAAGAATTTTCATACTTTAATTTCCCTACTGGGTATTTAGAAAAAAAAATATGCTTATAAATGTGCAAGCGTGTTTTTGTGAATGTGTATGTGTATATTTTGGATTGATCCTTTTTTTGTTCTGTTACGTTTCCCTTTTGTCAATGTATGTTGTTTGTTTGGCATATAGTCCTGGACTACCGTTGCCATTGCTGCTGCTCTCTTTATTATTTGCTAACGATGCTGTTCAGTTTTGGTTGATGGCTGTATGTTTATTGCCGAAATGATGATGAAGTTGATGATTATTACTGTTGTTAAAAACTTCTCTATGCTCGTTTAGAACACACATTTAGTGGTTTCATATTTCAATGAATTCTACTTTTTTTCTGTTGTTGTTTGTACGATAACTACGGCTGCTGCTGGAATATTGAACAAAAAAAAAAAAAATCAAACGAAAAGTATACCATCCAGATAAACCAACCAACCAACCATCAATCTATGGAATATATTTGCTAACTCTACTACTCTCTGTTAATGTTAGTCAAATTTACTTAAAGGTTTGTGTTTATAGACTGTCAACATTTTGTTAAGAAAGAAATTCTTTTTGTAGTATTTTCATAGGGAAAGTAAATGCATTTTTGTTTTAAATTTTTGAATTTCTAGCATCCGCCATAAATCATTTTTCATCTTTTGATCATTATTACAATCATCATTATTATATTTAAGGTATTCATATTTCCTTATAAAATATTAGCTTTATTACAATTATTTGTGGTTAATGTCTAACAATGCCTGGCATTGTGTGACTCACGATTTTTTGTTTAGATTTTAGTTTTTATAACACTTGTGGAAGCAAAAAAACTAAAGTATGGCGCCATTATTTTAATTCATAAAATGCAAATAATGTCTGTGGAAACAAGAAGCCATTTAATGTCAATTGCCATTATTTGCAAACATTTTTTTTTTAAAATAATAAATCACTTCCTTTTTGGGGGAGTTACAAGGCTATATTGATAAATTATATTAGCTGAATGAGAATTAAAATAAAAAGCTTTGTTGTTTTGAAAGAATAATAGTAGTATTAAAAAACTTTGTTGGAAGACTATTAGTAAAAAGCTTTTTATATATTTTAGAGTCGCGAAAACAATTTAAGGCAGATTCTATATCTTTAGATTGCAAATTGCCCAGTGTTCCTTACTCTACTAAGAAAAAATAAAAGAGAAGTAGATAATAGAATTTAAATTGAAGTCAAAACTTAGAAAGGTTCAAACTGGTGGATAATTTCTTTCTCTTATTAACGAGTTTAATTGAAAAAGTTTTAGTTTATGAACAGATTGTAGAAATACCATGTTTAATATCAAAACCCGCTATCTAAGTCCAAACACTGGGCAACAATAGAAAAAATTCTCGAGTGGTTTCCCCATTACTTAAAAATTATGCTCACAATGGGTCAGTGATATTGCCCGTTTTTATTATGTGACGGGCACAAGAATTGTCAGCTTTAACAGCAATCAGCTCTATTCAAACTTAGTAGTTTATTTTTCGATTATTCTGGTACTGACAACCGCATTTGTAGACAATCAAATTGTACGATTGTGGTAACCGAATTTTTCGATTGTGACAACAGAAAACCAATTGAGATAAGTGTGATTTCGTTGTGACATTCCAATTTTGGTTACTTAATAACATTGTCTTCGACGCATCCTGAAAGTGTTAGGGCCGGAAACAATTAGTAACGAGAAACTTTGGTTTCGAACCCAACAACCGCAGATCACAGAGTCTATAAAAATTCGCAAATATAGATGGCTAGGTCACACTCTTCGTAAAGCTCCTGATAACATCACAAGGAGAGCGCTTGAATTTAATCCCCAAGGCAGCCGAAGAAGGGGTCGTCCGAGTAACACCTGGAGACGTAACACTACCAATGAGATCCAAGACGCAGGATATAACTAGAGTCAGATCCAACGTATTGCCGAAAACGACAATGAATGGAAGAATCTTGTTGTGGCCCTATGTTCCTCCTAGGAATTTAAAGTATTATAACAGGTTTTTCAATAAGAGCGCTACAAAAGTTTTTTTAAATAAAACAAAAACGGTTTTGGATATCAATGAAATTCTTTATTCCTGTGAAAGTACGTTCGATGCCGTTATGTATGGAAATCGATCTCTTTTGCATGGCCACCACGGGCACGCTTGCAGAAGTCCAGACGCTGAACCCAATTTTCGACGGTTTTCAAGCATAAATCGGCCGATACTGCTGCAATTTCACGTTCTATATTCGTACGAAGTTCATCAATCGTCGCTGGCTTGTTGGTATAGACCATAGATTTGACGTAGCCCTACAGGAAATAGTCCAACGGCGTCAAATCGCACGACCGAGGCGGCCAATCGACTGGACCATTCCGTGAGATAACACGTTCTCCAAACTTGGTTTGCAATATTGTTGTGATTGATTGTGACATTCGCTGTGTGGCTTGTGGCGCCGTCCTGTTGGAACCACATGTCCTCCAAGTCCATATCATCCAATTGGGGCCAAAAATATTCGGTTATCATTGAACGGTAGCGATTCCCATTCACAGTAACGTGCCGGTCTTGATCATCACGGAAGAAGTACTGCCCAATGATGCCGCCGGCCCATAAACCGCACCAAACCGTAATTTTTTCGGGATGCAATGATGACTCATGGAGTACGTGTGGATTGCTGTCTGACCAATAACGCATATTTTGTTTATTGACGAAGCCATTCAGCCAGAAATGAGCCTCATCGCTGAAGATGATTTTTCATTGAAAATCCGAATCATTTTCAAGTTGTTGCTCAGCCCAATTCACGAACATACGACGCTTCTGGTGGTCAAGCGGCTTCAGTTCTTGCGTCAATTTGATCTTGTAAGGATTTAGGCCAAGATCTTTTCGCAAAATTCGCCACCACGACGTCACAGAGATGCCCAACGCTTGAGAACGACGTGTGAGAGACACATTTGGGCTTTCTTCAACTGAAGCCTCAGCGGCAGCAATATTCTTGACACTACGGGCACTTCTTTGTCTCACTGGCACGGTAACATTTTGTACTGTGCCTGTGGATTCAAATTTTTCCACTAGACGCTCAATTGTTGATCTGTTAGGACGATTATGACGACCATAAATTGGACGTAGCGCTCTTAACGTTGAGGCCACTGACTCCGAATTTCGGTAGTAAATTTTAATAATTTCGACTCATTGTTGGCTCGTATATCTTTCCATCATGAAATCACAAACCTTACTGAAGAGAAATGTCAAAAGAGCGGCAAGAAATATGGCGTCGTTTGCTGTCCCTGTCTTTCTACTTTTGTAGCGTTCGTGTTGAAAAACCCTTTATATACTATATATAAGGTTTGTTTTTTTCGAATTTTATACCTATATCTATAACAACTTGTAAAAAAACGACTATCCGTACTTACCTGATTTTCTTTTATTTTTTGTAAACAAACAAAATTTAAACATTTTGGGTCGCCTTTGTACAAAAGCTGTTTTCGTACAAAGACTTCGCCGGAACTCGAAATGGAGCAATAATCTTGTGTGTCCTGTTGTACCTTTACCAACTAACGCATAATTCATTTGTTAGCTTTTATTGTTTCAGATATTTTATGAAATAAAAAATTATAAAATTTAAAATATTTTTATGACAAATATTTTTGTTTACATTTGAAAGAGAAAAGCCAAGAATTTTTAAGACTTGGTAGCATTTTTATAACTACTTAAATTTTAAGAAGCTAAATTTATACCTACTTAAAAGTTTTATAAATGCTTAAATTTGTATGGAATATTTATACAAAATTCGAATAAAACAAACCTATAATAACAATTCGGTCAATATTGTCATGTAACATACTCTAAGAATGAGGCTACTTTAGGCATAAGTTCCACCAGCACAATTAAAATATTTCATCAACATTTATCCGTAAAAAAGATGTATTCTCGTTGGATTCCTCATAACCTAACAACAGCTTAAAAAGATGCTTGAATTGATGGGTGCAAACAATAGCGGTGCTTAAAAATACTTGTCTAGGATCGTTATAAGTGACAATTCATGGATCTATGCATTATGAGCCTGAAACTAAACAGCAGTCGACTGTATAGGTGTGTCACGATGACACAAAAACAAAAATGCTTTTGAAGCATTTCGAAAGAAATGGTCGCCTTTTTTTTGGAGAAACTGGTCAAGTACCAACAGTTCCATTTGAAGAATGTAGAATAGTTAATTCTGAATGGAACAGCACCATTTGTTTGCCAGAAGTGTTCGTTTCACCATGACAAAGCGAGTACACACACATCGGCTCAAACAAGTAACTTTTGAGCACTCAAAAGATAGAATTAATGGAACATCCACCGTACAGCCCTGAATGGAAAAAATGCTTTGAGAAGTGGTTCGAACGAATGCAAAAGTGTGTAGATCATAAGCAAGAATATTTTGAAAAACAATGAAGACATTTTCCATAAGAAATTTCTGTTAGGATCAAAATATCAATAGTTAACCTCGTACTTCTTCACCAGGTAAATGGTATTAAAATTATATGGGTTTCACAGTAAAATAACATCTCAGGAAACGAGGTGGTTGAGAAATTAGCCAGAGACTGTTTAATTACAATATATTAAAAAACGTGAAATATTTTAAGACTGTTTTAGGACTGAACTACGCAAATGAACTGTCAATACTAATCGATTAAAGATTAATATTATATAAGTCCCTCCCAAGAAATCGCGTTGGTTTGGTAATACAATTTAAGCTGAATACATTAAAGCTCAGATATGACCTTTCTATGGCGACTAGACAACATTAGGACCGATTTTAACCATTAACCATAGAGTTTGTCATATTGGTCATAGTCCCTATTGGGAGGTTATGACCACTAAATTTCGTTCATAACTCCCAAATCGGAAATGGGGATAATGTTCCAGGGGTTTATGACATGTCACCTTTACAAACATCAGCTCAACTTCATTATACCCCGTTCCACAACTGACTTTCAATGGTCATCGATATTCAAAATAGCTTAAAGTTGATCCATTTGATAAGAGTTGACCTACTCCTTGGGTTTGGAAGAAGTGGAATTGTTAGAAGTTTTACTAAGCAATCTCGATGTTAATACAAGATCGGGAAATCCCGATTCACCACTTTGATTTGTATGTTGCTTATAGGTCTCTACTAATGAATTTATGGACCATTCTTTATAAACTTTTGAGAAAATAGGGCTGTAGACTTTTTGCAATGTTTTAAGGACTATTTTAGCCTAGGAAGAATATAACGCTAACATATAACCGTATAAACAAAGCCCGGCAAGCTTTCGGCCAACTCAAGTCAGTGTGGAATTCTTCACATATATCAAGAAGGACGAAGCTAAGGATATTCAACTCCAATATAAAATCCACACTGTTGTATGGATGCGAGACGTGGAATGCAGCACCTCGCGACTTACATTCCATACAAGTTTTTGTGAATAAATGCTTAAGGAAGATTCTACACATATTCTGGCCTAGAAAAATTTCAAATTGCCGACTCTGGTCAGAAACTGGTCAACAACCTATCCAAATTGAAATCCGCAAACGCAAATGGAATTGGATTGGACATACATTACGTAAACAACCCAATGATATTGCTAAACAAGCTATAGAATGGAACCCGCAAGGTAGTCGACGTATAGGAAGACCAGCACACACCTGGAAACGGCAAATTGAAACCGAAATATCCAACTTACACCTTCGTTGGAATGAAATCAAACACCGTGCATCAGATCGAACGTATTGGGATAATCTTGTTGCGGCCCTATGCTCCTTGCAGTAGTAAAAGGAACAAATATATATATATATATTGAACCACCCGCGGAAGTTTAGTCCGACTTTATTATCCTTGTTTAATTTTCTTCAACATACGATTTTTGAAATAATCATACATCCATCCGAATGGGACTTTTTACTGCGTTCCTTCTTTTTTATTTGATGAGATTTTAAATTTTCCGCTAAAGTAGCTTATGTATTTTTAACAAAAGATTAGCTCAATAACAGATTATAATCAGAGATTAGGCTGTAAAAATGTCATCTAACATTAGCAAAATTGCCAAGAAAATGAGTTTAAAGAAGAATCTTTTGAAATGTTAATATAAAGAAAGGGAAGTAAGGTAATGAGTAACGGAAATAAAAATCACAACTAAAAAGTAAGATGAAATCATTAAAAAATTTATAATGGACTGAATTTTAATTAAACGTATTTTAAAAATGTTTAAAATTTGTTTTTAATCAACTGGTAATTTTTAAATTAACTCTTTAATAACCAAAACACTCTTTTTTAAAAAGAAGGAACAATTTTTGACTTATTTTTAAGACTCTTTCGCTCACAAGAGAACATTCGAGTCGTAATTTTTCCACTCATTTTATATTTTTCATACCCAAAACTGGTATTTATCTGATGATGGCGTATAAACATATTATTTTTTTTTGGCAGGTAAAATGTATTGTTTAATATAATACAATGACATCTACGAAGAATAGAGTGTTTGTGCATATAGTCAGTACAAAATTTTTAAAATTTTTGGGGTGGGTTTTATGTGTTAGCGAAAAAAACATTTTGGATTTTTGATGATATTGGATACGCCCATTTGATCTATTATAAAATAGACGAATTGTATTATTTTTCTTTTATAGTTTATATTTTATTACAAACTATTGAACAATAACGATTGAAAAAAAAATCATAATGTCTAGTTAATGAGGAAGTAGTAGATTAAATAATAGTTAAAGATGTAGAGAGATAATATGATGGGAAAATAAATTTTGTGTATTCGATAGAATTTTGCTTAAAGTCAGATGAATGGTTGTTACCCAGCAAAACCACACATTACCAGGTAATGTATAAAGTAATATGGGCTAATGCATTACTTTACACTTTACTTCACTGACGAATTTTACAGGCAAGGTGACGCATGGGGAGGAGGTGATAAAGTAAGCGGTTACGAGGATGTGTCTAAATACAAATTTTAATTAGGAAAAATTTATTTCGGTATAAAATAATTGCAATATGAAATATATAATTTTTTTTTAAATAAAAAAATTATATAATTTTTAATATATAATTTTTTTATTTAAATATAATTTTTTTTTAAATAAAAAAATTATATATTTTTTATTTAAAAAATTTTTTTTTTATTGATGCCCCCGGGTATCGTTGCGACCTCGAGAATTGTTAGTCTCTCTACCGCTTGGCTATTCTTTGATATGAAATTTGACTGGCAAAAACACCACTTTGTCATTACGAGATATTCTTTTTCAATGCTATTTTCACAAGTGTATCACTTTTGTTTTATATATTTTTAAAAAATAAGAAATGTTGAATTTAAACAAACTAATTGTAATTGTAAAAACAAAACAAAAATAAAAAATAATGTTTTTTTAAATATTGCTCCCGCCAGGAATCGAACCCGCGATCATCTGTTTGCAAATCGACTGTATCAAAATAACTTTTTAGGAACACTTATAGAGAAATAATGCTTTATAGGCAATAATTAAGTGATTTGTTGGATATTGATTAGAATTACTTCTAAAAAAGCTGTAAAAATATACTAATGGATACTTTGAAAGCAGTGAAAGAAGTGATTTTTTTTCAAGTTTCTCCGTATAACTTTTAAAAAAAGTAGTAAAAATATACTAACGGCTACTTTTGAAGCCATGAAAGAAGTGGTTTGTAAAGGATGAATCCCATTTTTTTATGCTGGGCATATCATTAGTAAAGTATGATTTATACAATAGTAACTTGATTGAAACTACGAGTATGGCAGTAAAGAAGATATTTTTTAGCCATAATCAAATTTTTTCCACTTAAAAATATTTTTTTTTCACAAATTAAATTTCATCGTAGGGAACATAGTTTTGTTAGCAATGATCTTTTTTTCAATTAAAGAATTAATTTTTTTTAATGGAGAGTATAAAAAAGCACTGAAGCCTAATTTGTTAATCAGCTTTTGCTTTTCTATTGAACTTGGCTTGAGTTTGAAATGTTTGTGAGATGTAACAATTGGTACAATATCCCTCTATAATTAAAAAATTTCAAATAAATAAAACTCAAAAAAAAAATGAAAAAAAAAAATAAAAGAATTAGATAAAAAAACAACCATCATTGTACATACCATGAACTTTGTACATAAAAAAGGATTAATTTTTATTAGTTTTGAAATTTGATACTACAATATATCATGACCAGGTGGCCTTGCCACATATTGGTATATAACAGAAATCAAACAAAACTGAAAACTTATATATAATATAATAAAATTCTAAATAAAGTAACTGAAATAATTCAATAAGAAACATTTGCTTTTCCTTAGAAAAATTGGCAGTAAAATTCTGCGGGTTAAATAAAACTAAAAAAACATATTAATTACAAATCAAGCAATGAACCAAAAATGAAAAGCAAACAAACTAGACTAGACATCACAACAATTATATGTAATTGATACCCGACATATCATAGCAATGACCCTGTATATAAAGTAAAAAAATATCGAATTTTTTCTGCAAAAAAATTAGAAAAATGGTACTTCAAAATTGTTAATTAACCATACCGTCCACCACTATACATTTGTTGAAATTTTTGAAAAGGGCAAACATAAAATTTAATGAAGTATAAAATCAATATTTGACATTGATTGTACTTTTCAAATTCCTAGTAAATTTGTATCAGCCAAACTATCTAGTTTTTTTTTATGTTATGTTTTGTCCGAATTTAAGAAAAATCTTTCAAAAATTAACAAAATAAATCGTTTTAATTTTTTTTAAACCTCAGTTTGTTTAAAAAATTATTTACAGAAAATATTTATTTAGTTATTTAAACAAAACCACCTTTTTTTTGTTAAACATCCTTTTAAATCCTTTTCACAATAATACTTGTCATATTGTTTAGAGTAATTATCTAGGATTATAAGACTGCCAAAATGCGAAAATTCAAAGTAAGGTTATTATGTTGTAATTGTAGGGCTTAAGTCTGTGACAAATGTCGCCAGGTTTTTAGATGCTCTAATTCCGAAGGCTTTATGTATTTAAAATAGGCTACTGGATAGTGTCTTGCAGGATTAGACATAATGTTTATAGTAAATATGGTATTAAGAGCAAGAAAGAAGAAAAGCAGATTTAAAAGATTTGTGTAAGCATGAAAGGCTAAAATGGAAGCAGGGAAATTCTTAATAGAAACGCTTAGAAGTAAACTAAAGTAAAAAATTCATTGTTTTAAAAAATTTCTGAGGGCAACAACTATAACATTTAGAAAAATAGTATCTTTGTAAGAAACATGTGATTTTCGTTGTAATTTGTAAAAATAACTATATAATGAAAAATGTTTGAGTTTATTTCTCATAACGTTTTTCACTTTGAAGTTCATGTAAATACAAAAACATAAATCTACATTATAACCTAGAGAGAACCCCATAAAGACAATCTGATGATAGTGTTTGGTAGTATTTGAAAATGCATTAATTTTCAACCATTGGTTCTAGGAAAGTTATTTTTCGTAAGTTTTTTTTTTCTATTTGTTGTAAAATAAATTGTGAGTTCTATTTGGTATTAAACCTAACAGAAATAACAATCATGACTAGTTTTATAGTCTGAACTAAGACCGAATTATTACTTAAATAAATTTTAAATTTTTCAAACAAAATTTTTAACATAAGAAATATTCAAGCCCTTGACATGTAGGCAGAAAAAAGACATTGTTCAATATGTTTCTCCGTGTATGTTTATAAACCATATATGGGCAATTTCAAAACTTTTCGAGACCGTTGAAACTAATTTTAGATGTATCTTATTTATTTTTTGAACTTAGTAAAATGATTGTTAGAGTTAGGTAGACCACACTTCAGAACTAGGGCATGCAAAGTTTATGGTTCTAAGAAATTCACCTACACTGAGAGAATTATCGGCATGATATTAATGAATTTTTGCATAAAATCAATGAAAATACACTGAAACTCGTCCATTGAAACTTTTCATTGTATTAATGTAATTTTTCATAAAATGTTGTACAAAATTTTATTTTATTTGCTAAAAGTTTAATATACTCAATGAAAAAGTTTCATTAAACCTAGATTCATAAAATACTTGAAGCTTTTTCATCAGATTTACGAAATTCTTCATTTACTTTGTGAAGAAAACTTCATTAGTTTAGTGAAAAATTTCATTAAAACTTGTCCAGCAAAATTCTCTCTGTGTATGGAATTGATGTCCATTTGAAAGTAGAGAAATGAAGAAATTGTCTTAAAACTTACAAAAGTTTTTTCATTCACAGTTTTTTTCCTTCGGATCCAAATCAACACAAAGTGGTGTCACATACATATCGCTGTTTAGTGAAAAGTTGTACAGTAGGTTGCTCCAAAGCTTGTATGGAGGCAAATAAATTTTGAGTTATTGAACGCTCTAACCCCTGGAAATATTTATTTGGGATAGTCGGATATCGGGAAGACGTGCCGCATTGGCACTGAAATTTGGAAAGGTGAAAATATGAATTTTTCTTTATTTTCTCAAAAACATTGATATTTGTAAAACCAACTTGAATTGAGAACATTAAAAAATCTTGATTTGGAGTAAATTGTCTTTGTAATAAATCAATAAAAACTTAAATCGCTTAAAACACAGCTGAATTATTACAATTTTCCCTGGCAACTGATGTGTCGCGGACCGCTTAATCATAAAATATGGGTTCAAATTTTAAAATTTATTGAAATAATCTATAGATTTGTTCTATAGATTCCAAGAAACTCCGATAATAAATATTTTTTATATTATTTATATTTGTTCCTTTTACTCCTTCAAGGAGCATATTGTGTTTTGCTAATTCGGTTAAAATTAATGCCAAAGAGGTCGAAATTTTTAAACACTGATTTCAAATCACCAATTTTGAATTTTCAATTTCATTTCTTTTTTAATCCTTAAAATTTTTTAATGCCTGATATTATTTTTCTAGGTCGAAAACTAATATTCTTAATTTAATTTCATAAAATTAAGCCTTAAGTGCTGTTGGGGCCTATTTGCTCCACTGAGAAAAATTTAGTATATTTTCATCATAGGGTCATATAGGCCCCAACAGCAATTAATGGTTAATTTCCTAAAACTAAGTTAAGAATATTACTTTTAGATCTTGAAAAATAATATCAGGCATTAAAAAATTTTAATGATTAAAAAAGATATGGAGCAAACTAAATTTTCTTAACCTCAAAAAGTATTTAATTTTCCGAGTAAACTTCCACCTTTTTTTGCTGGGAAAATATCATAATCCAACATAATAAAAAATTTGTTAACGCTCCAAGTAATTAAGTGTTATATACTTAAATCTTAATGTGTTAAAACTTGACCCCGATCTCCTTCATATTTATGTAGACAATGCATTAATACTATATAGGAGCTTAGAGATATGGGCTATGTTCTAAAATTTTGATAAGTATTCGCTGCTTTAACTCATTAAGGACACGTAGTAAATTTGCTGAATAGTTTTTAACCAAACTTTGCAGATTTATAGAATTACACAGAAAGAATTTACAAAATTCTAATTAAATTTTTAAACACCTTTCTCATACCAAATTTGTAAATACAAAAAAAAAACTTTTTAAAAAGGCACCTCAAAGAAATTTGTAAATTCAAAAAAAAATTTCTTTTTCTTTTTGTAACTTTGAATTTTTATTTTTAAACAATTTTTATATGAAAGATAACAATTTACAAACGAGTTACAAATATTTCAAACAAAAAAATTGTTGGGAATAAAATTTCAATTTAAAAGAAAATGTGATTGCTTTCACAAATTCCCATTGTTGGTGCCTACAGTTTTTTCTGTGTATGTTTTATAAGAAATAATAATTTTTTATAAACTTTTTCTGTTAAAGCGCCCTCTATTGGCGCCTAAAGTTGAAACTATGACTTTAATCGATTTTTAAACTTTTTAGAAAACTATGGAGGTTTGTGATCATTTTTCCAAATTCCCAAATAAAAACCCTGATATTAAATTTTTTATAAGCGTATTCTTAAACAACTATCCATTATTTATGTATTGAGTGAAAACGGAATAATTTCAGCATAAATTTCAGTCTTTATGTATTTGAAAAATTCATGTTCAGATCGGTCAGATTTACATAAATTATATGCAATTGACGAACCAATTTGTAGCACAAAAATAAAGATTGGAATTTTCACAGCAACATATCAATAAAAAACATAGAAGTTTCTTCTTTTTTCTATTTTTAAATAATTTTTGAAAAAGATAGGAAAAAACAGACAAAAAAGGCAAAAAAAAAAAAAACAAACTGACTCATTCATAGTCCGTTATAGAGAGGCTTTACTCTATACTACTAAGTGAAAAATATCTTCCTTGAAAAGTAATTTTGTAAGTTTTAATACATTTTAAACTGCAATCATACATTTTTTTTATTTTCCAACAAAATTTTCACAATGAACTATAAATAAAAAATTTCATTGCAAATATTTCCCTACAAAGAAAAAAAAAGTTTTTAAAAATCATGTGCAACCATAAAAAGGTATGTCATGTAATATGATATTTTTTAATTGTGAAAAGAAACCTTTGAAATTGGTGTACATAAAAGTAAAGGTAACTCTGTGCAGCACGTCCTTTGGCAGGATATTTACAATACATATAAAAAACTGCACCAAAAAAGTGCAATTTTTAAAAATACAAAAAAAACTATGTTTCCCAAGAAACAATTTTCTATTAAAAAAAGTAAGGTTTCTTAATAGAAAATTTAATAAGGGTAAAAAATTTAAGAACTTGTCATATATTAAACAAAGAAAAATGTCATAGGTCACTAAAAAGTTGTTCTTTTTTTGTAATAAATTGTGAAGAATTTCTCTTTAAGTTAATTAAAAGACTTTTGAGGAAAAAAAAAAAAAAAAAATGAAAAAGCAAATTTAAAACTTGATAAACGAAGTTTTTAAAATAAAGTTGCTTACCAAGTTTTACTTAGATAAACTTAAATGGTTTTAAATAGATTTTTTTCATTTTTCAAAACATTTTTTGGGTTTTTAATTATATTTCTTTAGCGAGTTACATTTTAAAATGAAAGGAAAACTTAACATCAAAAATTTTAAAATATGCCAGAGATTTATAACTGTAAATTTTTTTTAAAAAGCTTTTTAATTGTGAAATTTAATTTTTCCAAATTTTTTTTAAAAATTCCATTATATCAATGAAAATTTTCAATGGACGAGTACCCGTGAAACTTCATTATTTTCGTGCAAAAATTCATTAATATCATGCAGATAATTCTCTCAGTGTACTTAGTTAATGTTAATTCGTTTTTTTTAAATTTTCGTTTGGGTACATATGCATTTTTTGACAGTTTAAAGTTTAACTTGACAGTATAAATTTTAACTCTGTCAGTTAAAAATACAGAGAGGAAATTTTCCTGGACGAGTTTTAAGGGGCCTATAGAGGATCACATTGGAATTTTATTTTAGTGGGGGTTAAAATTTTCCCCATTTTTCAAATGTTTATTGTGAATCGGCATTGGAAACCAAGTGAATTTTAAATTTTAGGTATAGGATATGTTCCGCAAACTTATTTAAAACACTACGGGGAGCAGTTTTGTGGAATATTTTAACCCTCTAACTCTTCAATTAAAGGGACTTTTTTGGCTTCTCTTTAAAAAGGAACAAAAAAGATCCGTAAGTTGAAGACTTAGAGGATTAAACTGTTTCACAAAAATGTTCCTGGTAGTGTTTTAAATAAGTTCACTGAACACATTCTATACCTAAAGTGGAAGATTCACATGGTTTCGCCCTAAAATCCAGGTTTGTTGGACATTTGTGCGCCAATTCTTAATGAGTATGAGATTAACCCTTAAACACAGTTTAAATACTTATTCATAATTGGCGCTCAAATGCCCATCAAACTTGGATTTTAGGGGCAAACCATGAGAATCTTCCATTTTAGGTATAGGATGTGTTCGGTGAACTTATGTAAAACACTACGAGGAATATTTTTGTTGAACTTTTTAACGCTCTAACTCGTTCACTTACGGGTATTTTTGACCCTTTTTAAAGAGGGGCCATAAAGTCCCTTTAATTGAAGATTTAGGGGGTTAAAATGTTCCACCAAAATTTTCCTCGTAGTGTTTTACATAAGTTTGCTGAACACATCCTATATCTATGGTTTCCTATGCCATTCACAATAAACAGTTGCAAAAGGGAATAAATTTTAACCCCATAAAATAAAATTCCAATGTTATCTTTCAAAACGCCGACAAACGTTATTTTTTGGTCTCCTCTACCAGGATCCATTGTCAAAACACCGTAATTTTCTTTCGTGTTACTGTGTAATGGATCAAAGAAAACAATGAAATGTGGATTGTGTGAAGTTTTTTTATACACCTTGTTTCACAGTTTGGGTTCCGCGGATCCAAGTAGTCGAATTTTCAATAACTCTACATATTAAATCCGATTGAATTTGAGCGATGGCATTGGTTATGTTTACCTTAAGCACATCGGTCGATTGCGGCTTGCGACTTCAGGAAACCCCACAAGAAAAAGCCTAGCGGGTTAAAATCGCACGATCTTGGTGGCCAATTCATCACATCACCTCTGCGAGAGATAACCATACCCTCAAATAGTTCATGCGGAATATCCATCGTGGCTAGACTTGGGCATTATAGTTCATTTTGGTGACAGCTCTTTCTAGTTCAATTTTTTGTGCAGAACTAGTTCGCTCCTCTAGTTCAATCGCTCTCATTTTCAAAAAAGTACGGTCAAATGACGCCGCCGGCCCAAAATCTGCACGAAACAGCAACTTTTTGTGCACGCATTGCCATCCCGTATGGATTGGCGTCTGTCCATATATGACAATTTTGTTTGTTAACTTAGCCATTCATCCAAAAATGCACCTGGTCGCTAAAGATGATTTTTCGACCAAAATCGGAGCAACGATTGCACTCACACACAGTTTGTTTTATTCTATTACCACATCGATATGCCCAATTGAAAAACCCTTTAGTTCCTTTGAAAAGAACTGACAAACAACATGAAAAGCAGAAATAGGGCTAATTTTTGACTCCACTTTTAACCACCTAAATCTCCGAAATGGCCAATAGTCTCAGACACCCCAACAACATATTCGAGTTTTATCAATATCGGAGATTATCACTTAAGATACTTCCTAGTAAGTAGTAATTGGGAACGCTCGCCTGTTTTCGTAGCAGTTCAAAATTTAGTGATTTTCATAACTAAAATCACCAGTGTAAAACTCTTTCATTTGCTTATTTAAATGATTTTCAAAAGATTGACAGAACCCCCATGTGTGTATATGTGACAATACTCTAAAATGTCACTTTTACTTTTCAATAATTTTTTCTGCTGTTGTTATTATTTTTGCTTATATCAAATTTAAGCCGGAAATGTACCGTTACCATCAATGAAGTGCAGCAAACCAGACAATTTATGTAGTAGTAGTATTTTTAGGTTTTGTAAATATATTTACACAGATGAGCATATGTCAAATGTCTTAAATGACAAGTGTAGAGAATGAATGAAACATCTTAAGAAAATATACAAAGCAAAGAGAGCGCCAAATGTCAAAGAGTTGTCATGACCTTACCTTTATTGAGAACTGGATTTTAAAATAGATTTTAAAATAAAATTCAAAAGATATTGAAAGTGTTTCTTTTTCTTTAATTTAGCAGAAAAACAAAACTTTTATAATTTTACTCGAAACTGTCATAGTATTAATAATGAACAAATTGTGTTTTTTTATTTTAATTTTTCGGTAAATTTCAAGGAAATTTCTAACAAATTTTTGAAAAATGTGGAAGATATTGAAAAAGGGGAAGAATATTTTTAAAAAGTCTTTAAAATTTTAGTTTGTATAGAAACTAAAATGTGAAATAAATTATGACAAGTTCATACTGATACTTTTAAAATCATTTAAAATTGTTTTTTAATATTTGAAAATACTGTTTTTAGGTCTAGTTTTTTTTTTATTCAACTCATTAGTTTTTCAATACAAATTATATTTTGTGTGTTTTATTAGAAAATATTGTAATTTAAACACTTTGCCTGCCTGTCTGTTGAAATAAACAGATGACACATATAGTTTTGATGTGACAGTTGTCATTATTATAGAATTCTGAAAAAATGTATTTTTAACTTGAAACTAAGAACAATGTACTTTTATATAAAATATTGTTTTTAATATAGATTTTATAAAAAAAAAAATAAAGTTAAAGTGACAAGGTTAGAAATTTTGACAGCTAAAAAATATATGACATTTTCTCTTAGCTTATATCTACGTTAGGGTGGGCCGATTTGTAAGGACAAAAATTTGTCGACATTGTGCCACCGATTTTTCGATAGCGTTTGGTATGAGGAAAAAAAGTTCCACTACGACATATTAAAAAAATCATTTTCGAGGCGACAAAATCTCGTCTAACAACCCAAAAAAAAATTTTTTTTTCAAAAAAATGATATCTCCATCGTTTTGGGCGTATAATTTTACCTTGGGTAAGATATATTTAAAAAATTTTAAATCGGCGAATTTTTTTTAACATACCTACTAAAAAAAACCTTAAAAATTAACTCGTAAAAAAAGATCGATTTTTCGACAAAAACTCGTCCAAAACCTCAAGAAAAACATTTTTTTTTTAAAACTGCTATCACCATCGTTTTTAGCGTACAATTTCACCTTGGAAAGGTAATATTAAAAAAAAATTAAATCAGCCGATTTTTTTTTATTGCCCACTAAAAAAACCTTAAAAATAAAAGTTGGGAAAAAGTCAAAAAATTGTAAATTAGGCGCCTCGAAAATAATTTTTTTGATATGTCGTAGTGGAACTTTTTTTCCTCATGCAAAAAGCTATTGAAAAATCGATGGCACAATATCGATTGCTATATCGACCCACCCTAATCTACGTACTTAGTTAAAGAAAAAACCTTTTAAACTTTTTCCGCTGCTTCATGAAATTTATCCTATTCCATCAAACTTCAAAAACAATGTTTGTTCTATTTCTGATAAATTTAATTATTTGAAACCTTTCTCCCATAATAACAAAAGAAAAAATTTTACCTTAGTTTAACTTTACAAATTACCTAGGAAACTTTAAAAACAGTTACACGTGTTTAGCTTACATTATTTTAGCCCAATTTACCACCCACTATGTTAAACGTACGCAAGTTTTCTAAAACAACACAAGCTGTCAAATTGAGTATATGTCAAAAAATGTTTTATACGAAAATTGTTTATGATCTCTTAACAAAGAAGATTTCAAGTGGAAACACCAAAAAACAACAAACATACATATAAAAAACTTTCATCCCAAAAAATAAACACGTGTTTCTTTTCTAATCTCTCCCTGGGAAGAAAATTAAAGGAAGGGGTTGTTTTACATATTTTCCTTAATAAAGTGTGTAGTGTGGTTGTTATTGTAACCAGGTACTCTTTTAATTAAATTAGTGTTACAATGAAAAATATAAAAAAAATAATAATAAGTAACATTGTTATTTTTGGCTTAACGTTCAAAAAGTTGAAATTAAATAATTGCACTTGAGTGCACCCCCTTAATAAATACATCTAAGTTTCCATGGACAAAATGGGGGGAGTGCATTATTTGAAATTTTGTACCTCATTAATGTGTAACTAATCCCTATGGTTGTTATTTGTTAAACTTATCAATTCAACACCATCTGAGAATTTTGTGCAAAGTACTAAAGATTATTAATCATAAAAATAGGTGTAATTTGTGCTTAAAAAAGGAATTATTTTATATACAGCATCCCCCTCCTACTAGTGCATCACTCAAAAAATTATGTAGGCAATATCAATACTAAAAATGACAGTTTAAATAACTGCAATTCATGTGGAAAATAATTACAAGAGATTTTGTTTTAATTTAACTGCAAACAACAGTTTTGGTTGGTTAAGTATACTGAAAATGACGGTTAAAATAAAGGAATATGCAGTTAAAAAGGTGACAATAAGATTTAGTTAGAAATTAATTATTTCGTTTTCAACAAAACTTGTTTGTTCGAACTTTATTCACAAATTAATGAGAGCAGATATTATTCTAGTTCGATGTTTTTATTTTTTTATTTATTTAGATAAAAACCATGCGTATTAGTTTTTCAAAATTTTGTTTTTGAAAACAGGATAGACAGCTGTTTCGGAGGACGTCACTCCCCCTCATCAGTATCCGCGCAAGATCATAAAAGATTATGACTAAAGTTAGTTTGATTATTTATGTGCAAAACATCATAGTTTATACTGATCCCCACTTTAAATAAATGAGAATTCTGTATTCTCCGAAGTTTAAAAATATCCAAAACAAACAAAACAAAATTATATCAAACTAATACGATGTGTAAGTAGGCCAGCAATGCCAGCCAATACATACACTTTGTTTATGTCTTCTAATAAATTAGGGAGAGGTTTTTAACTAACACATTATTTTTAACTGTTAAAAAATCTACTGAGAAATAGAGTAAAAATAGTATGAAAATATAGTAAGAATCTGGTTTTTTTTTTAAAAATAACTGACAAATATAATAAGAAACATCTGACAAATACAGTTAAATTTTTTATAGGTATTTTGCATTCTCTTTTAACATTTTTTATTTGCTTTTCAACTTAAAATTTTTATATATTTTACATTTAGGAGATTCTACATAAAAAAATATTTTTACAAAAAAGGAGGCAATAAAAATCGTAAAAAAAACTGGAAAAATTAAAAAAAATTAAATATGAATAATTTTATTTCGATTTTGAGATCAATATTATATCACTTTCTTTAAATTTTTCACAAATTAAAGAAGTATGATGAAATTTTTACAAGTAAATTAAAGAGAATAAAAATTTAAAAAAATTCGATAAGGCCAGCACCGATCTTCAGTATTCTATGCCTTTATGGAAAAGATTTCGATTCAAATTATTTTTTTCAGGCTTGTGGAATTTGGTTAATCGAAAGCTTCGAATTAATTTGATATAAAAGAAACAAAAGTATTTTCCCCCTAGGCTAAAGTGCTCAAAATATGAGGCGTTTTCAATAGGAAAAAGTGGTCAGAAATGGACGAATTCTCTATTACAAGTTTTCTGTAAGAAAACTATGAGATTCGGAGAACTTTTTCTCAAAACAAAGCCTCATACTGTGATACAGTTTTGCTGTAAAAGACTTCAGATTCTGAGGACTTTTTCCTTTAGAAAAATTCTTTAATTCTGATGACTTTTTGCTATAGAAAATCCTGCCTTTCCTAAAGTAAAACGTCTTTACGAATTCTGAGGGTTTTGCCTATAAAAACTCCTGATTTCAAGAACGTTTCTTCCAGAAAAACCATAAATTTCTGAGGAAAACTCACAGAATATCCCTCACTTTCTAAGATTTTTTTGTTCTGGCAAAAAGCTCGCTAAATATGAGACATTTCCATAAAAGAAAGTTCTCAAAATATGAGTTCCTTTTTAGAAAAATTTTATGAATCTGATGATTTTTCTGTAGGAGAAAGAATACAGAATCGAGGGCTTTTTCTATGGAGGATATACCTTCTTCTATAGGAAAAAGTTCTCATAATAAGATGCTGTTTTTAGGAAGAAGCGCCCAGAATCTAAGACTTTTTGTACAGGAAAAAGTACCCAGAACCTGAGGATTTTTCAATGGAAAAGAGTGATCAGAATCTAATGTGTGACAACTAATAAATCTACTCAGAATCTGAGGCTTATATAAATAATATTATAACATTTATAGTTAACACAACATTTTAAAAATAATTTTATGCTTTTATTTTTGGCGGCATTACGTATTTTATTTGGTAAATTTACGCACAATAGTGGTAAAATTACACAGATTTTTTAACAAATTTTTAAGCATTTTTAATGTAAATTTACAAATTTTGTATATAATTAAATTATGCATCATGTGTGTATTTTTTGGATTTGAAATTGGAGTTGATTTGAAACAAGATTATGTTACTATCGGATGTGGCATATTTTGTTATATGTGACAGATATGGCGACAGATATGAACATATTTGATACGAGATATAACAAAATTTATGGCAAATTTTTTAAAACAACTATTTTAAATCTGTTTTTTTGAAAATAATTTTAAAAAGCCTTAAATTTCTTGAGGTTATGAAAGATACTAAAATCCGGCATTGGCTAAAATTATATTTCGTATTCTCGATACTGGAAAATATTAATTAGCTTTAAGGATGAATATTATTTTAATTTTCCTTGGAATTTTTTTTATTTAATTTGAATAAAATTTTTCTTTTTTGTCCTAAAACACCCCAAAATTTTTAAATTTAAATATTTTTTAAAATGCCAAAGGATTTACAATATATTCAAGTATTTAAAATGTTATTATTCCACAATTTTCTTGCTTTTTTATAATGAAATTTGTTTTCTAACCTCAATAATAATCAATCTCTTCCTTGCCTCAATAAATATTTCATAAAGTTTTTATTTATTTTGAATTTATATAAAAATATTTATTTACTTTAATTCTATTTATAAATAAAACAAAATCCACCTGACAAAATATTATTCTGCTTTGGTCTCCACATTTTTATAAACAATATTATTTAAACATATGTAAACAATGGTAATACGAAACTCTTATTATATTGACCAGTGCATATTGCGAGATAAAAGTCAAACAAAAATTTCAACAAAAAAAAACTTAAATCAACAATTTGTTGTTATACAAAAATAAAATCAATAATTGTTTTAAATTTAAACAAAGAATATTTTTACACACCTTTTTGCAAAAAGAAAAAAAAAAAATATGAAAAATTATGGCTTTTTTTGTTAAATGGTTATTTTGAAATTTAAAACCTTATTCAAACAAACACGCACACAATTTATTTAAATAAATTAAAAAAAATAAATATATATAAATTGAAGCAATACAAAAACTTCCAAATGAAGTTTACGTATAAAGTTTATAGAAAATATAATGCTGGAAAATATTTTTTCACATGACAATTTTATCAATGTGGTGTAAATTTTTTTAATTTAAATAAATAAATTTGTGTAATAATTTTCTAATATGTACTAATAAAATATATTCAATTTAAAATATTGTAATATATTTATAAACAAATTATAAAATTTAAAACAATTTATGAAGTTAAAAAATGAAGATATGTAAATATGTGAAAAAGACTCGCGTTGGGCGCCAAAATCTATAATAAAAATTTCAAAATGTATAGAATTTTAAATACATCAATTGTATGATTGAATCCCACGGTTTGCGCCAGAACAAATATTAAATATGTATTGCAGTTATTTAAATTTCAAAGAAAAATATAAAAAATTAATGGTTTTTATTTTCACTAAAACATTAATATTGGTTCCATCTAAAATAAAATCATGTCCTAAGTTAAAACTTCTAACTTTCCCTTATACTGTGTTTCTAAAACATCTGTTATTATCCTTCATTCTAAAAAAAAACAAACCTTGTAATAAGTGTTAATTTATACTCTTGAGACTCATAAATTCGAAACAACAAAAAAATCTGTAAAACAAGTTTATAAAGCCACAATTCTATAATAGAGTGTTAATAAATAATTATAAGCTTTTAGGGGTGGTAAAATATACAATACAAAGATTTCTAACACCCTCTTTCCATAAACTTTTTTTTTTACAAAATTTCATACAAACCATCAACATTATAATCATACACTGTAAAGCATCCAAACCTTTTCTTCCAAAAGGGGGAGTGTTAACATTAAATAATATGATTTTTATTAATAAGCTTAGGAAACACAAGTTTTTTTTTTATTATATATATTTCTATCCAGATTTTTATCTTTAAACTTATGTTCTAAGTCAAGTACAAAAAGTACTTGTTTTCAAAATTAATACTGACAATAATAAGTGTGTTGAGTTGCAACATTATCTGGTGTAAGATTACTTGATTATATGTCCTGGGACTATGCATGATTTGTTTCTTTTTTTTTACAAAGTCTTTTGGGGGAATATGGTTAAGTCATATGATTATGTTAATTTCAATTACGTTGATGGCCATAAAAGTTAGTTTTAATAAATTGAATATGTCAGTTTTATTGGGAAAACAAAGAGAACAGAATTTAAAAAGTTCTGTGAAAAATAAAGTGCTCTTAAAGCACTGTTTTGGAATGCTTTGCCATTGTTACAAATGTAAAAATATTTAAAACACTGACAAAGCTCTTGTTTTCCAACCACAGTAAAAAAGTCAGATCCAAACAACTGGTTAGAGAACACCTTATACTGTATTAGCATATTTTCAAAATTCAGGTCTTATAACCGGTTCTTTTTGTATGGATATTGACCTATGAGAAATAGGCTCTTTTCCTCCAAACTACAATATGAGGCTTTAGCACCATTTATATAACTGGTTCTGGTACAGTGGGACCTTACAATTTGACTTCCAGGAATCAGTTCTAGATGTTCCAATTCCCCTCTGTCTCCGTTCTGTTCTATTCCATTTCGTTCCCATTGGCTAGTGTTTCAATATGAATCGTTCCCCATTCCATTCCAAGTCCACTCATATAGGGTTTCAATGCCTCTACTTCCCTGTTCCATTCCGTTTCCAGACTTTAGTGTTTCAATTCTACTCGATCCTATTCCATTTCGTTCCCCATTTTATTCCTAATAGCAGTCTATCCTGCTAAAATCAGCAAAAATATTTGCTAAAAACTAGTGAACTGCTAATTTCAGAAGGATCGATTATTATTTGCATTAATCCTTTCAAGCATTTATTGTATGTATACAACAACACTTTTTGAGAGTACATTTCTTATTTCAGTGAAGTATCCCGTTAGGGATCTGAAGTTCCTCCTATAGAGGGACAAAAATCGACCCGATCCCCCACCAGACGAAAAAATAAATATTTTCGCCTGTCTCTGGTCAGGAGAAGTTTCCCAATACTTAGAAAACTCCGTCTCCCTACACAGCCTGAGTCTTTCCCTAACATACCTCGTGGGTACTCCCCAGAATGGTTGCGTGGCGATGAAGGGTCTATGTGCTCCGCAATTGGCTAATCAGTCAGCCCTTTCCTTACCCTCGTGCCCCTCGTGATCTGAAATCCATTCTAATGTAAGGGAGTTGCTCCTTCCAAGTTTATTAAGAGTCCACATGGATTCCAATACCAGTCTAGATGATACCTCAGGCTCCTAGAGGCTTTAGTACAGCCTGGCTGTCAGACAGAACGTAGATGCGGGATCTAACCGTGCCCTCCGTAGGCACTCTCTCGCATAGACAGAAATGGCGTAAATATACGGCGGAAAAATGGAGGGGTATTTACCCATGGGTAGAGCACGTTGGAACCCGAGTCCGAAAACACCTGCACCTGCACCCGTGTCCATATTCGCCTATTCCGAACCGTCAGTGCACCATACCTGACCCCCTTCCTCGGGCTTCGAGGATCGGTTGGCCCACATGCCCCTGTCAAATGGCATAATATCAAAATGCCTGACGAAAATATATCGTCTATCCCAGCGATCATCATGTGCCCCTTTAGGGCATCACTCTTCATGTCCTCGGAGGGAGCCCATACTGGCAGCTTCCATTACGGAGATATGGAATGGCAATACATACCATGACCCCAATGGCATCCGTTGGGTACGTTCTACCCATCCCTGAGATGCCAGTACACGCAAGCCGATAAACCTTCTTAAGAGTATCCTTTGCCGTTGATTGCTCAACCTTTGGCTTAACAATAGTATTGAATCACCAGTAGACCATATGTGGCCTACCATATGTGCCCTTGGACACAGAGTCAAGATGATCATTCCAGGTAAGGGATTTATCAAGAGTTACCCCCAGGTATATGCCAGAGAAGACTATTAAACTTCGTTTTTCTCGTGGATGGTATCAGGATCGTTTTCGTCGGGTTGATAGTCAACCGCTTTTCGCGGTACCGTGAATGAGTAAAGTTCAGAGCCTGCAGCATACGACCAGAGATGGTCCGGTCATCCCGTCTGACAACTGAGATGACTAGATGATAGGAGTAGCCATAGGTCCTGAAGCCCAAGTCGTTCAGTATCTCGAGCAAATTATCAATGACCAGTATCCATAGTAATGGCGACAAAACACCGCCCTGAGGACATCCACTGGTCGCATTCATGATTCTACAAGTAGTCACCAAGTCAAATATGATCATCCTAGAGCTGAGCATCTCCATGATCCAACCGATAATCATTGGAGAGATGCCCTTTCTCACCATGAATCGCGCGTTGTCATTCTATTAGCGTAGATATAACCACGGATCCCTGAAAAAAAATCTTTTTAGCATAATTTTTTCAAAATTTTGTCTCAGAAAAGTTAAGAAATTTTCAATTTAAATTAATTAAAAGATTTGTCAGGAAATTTTTAAACAATTCTCACCCTTGAACTCTCTTAACCTTTAGATACCAAAAAGCGTTAAGCATCATTGATTTTATGGCCAAAGTAAAAAAAAATCCTATATTAAAATTTACTCCCTAAATACAACTGTCAATAAATTTAGTAAATTTCACATGTCACACATTTTAAAATCTCTAATTGTATATATATTTTTAAGGACAAAAACTGCAGAATTTTTCTCAATATATCAAAAATGAAAAGATTTGTCTAGAAAGTTGAAACAATAGTCGGCCTTTGAACTTTTTTAACCTTAAGATCACATGATGGCCAGGGTTCAGTGATTTTATTGGGTATTATTTAAAAACTACAAAATTAACCCTTTAAGTACACAACTATCAATAAATTGAGGAAATTTAAAAAATACCTTATTTATGGGGATAAAAATTTCAAATTTGTTTCCTAGATTTCAAATTAATTAAAGGATTTGTCAAGAAATTTTAAAAAATAGTTACCCTTTGAACTTTCTTAGCCTTAAGATAAAAAGATCTTCAGGGTTCAGCGATTTTTTGAGTTACATTTAGGTGGTGTTTCTAGATGACGTTTTTCGGCATCTGAACGAAAATACTATAACAAAATACATGTAGGTAATACAAAAAAAAAAATACATGCAGCCAGTCATTTGTCTCACGACGTATGTCTTGTAGAAACCCGCCGTTAACCATGGCAATAAATGTAGTATATTTTAAGAGCCGAAACTTAAAAAAATCGTAATTTTTTTCAGTTTCTGTTATTAGAAACTAACATTTGAAAAGAAAACTTTAACTCTATGATGAACTTCTGGAACTTATAACACTGCGCAACAGTATTTTCTGACTTGGATAATCTCTATGTATGATGAATGTATAAGCTTAGTATAGTAAAACTTCCGAAAAGACGCGTTAATACCAAATATATTGGACCAATACCCACTTTTTATTTATGATTATGTATTTCAGTATATTGCACCATTAAGTGAAATTCCCTTGCTAGAATTTGATCAACTTTGATCAATTTCCCAAGGGTATTCACAGCTTTTGCGTGGTACTACATATAGCAAAAAAAAAAATTGGCAAAATGAGGCACCCTATTGGGTACCAAATACGCAGTATATTTACAACTCGAATTTTTATATTGCGCCATCGTTTGTAACATACGTACATAACTATTATTAAATCGCAGATAACAAATAAATTAAAATAGCTTCGACCAATTCTATATGGTTATCAAAGGACAGTTGTACTCGTACTTACCAAACGAAATGGTGGAGCCAAGTTTTGTGGAAATTATTTTCACAATTCCATTAATTTCAAATGGCGTCCAACGTGGGACAAATCAGAATGTTTTTACGCTTTGCTCTACCTTTCTGTTCTAATGCTTATTTTCTAAAAAATGGAAATTCTATAGAATGTCCTCTTCCATTTTTTCGCTAATCCTTGGAAAGTGATATTTCCATGTTGCAATCAAAATTGCTGGCCCTATTGATACATCTCTTTTTTGTGTAGTTATAACTACACAAATTCAAAAAAATATTTATTTAAATTCAGTTGAATTGAACACAATTTTACAGATTTATTTACTGTTTTTATTTTGAGTTTATGGCCCCTGATTCAGTAAGGCATATCGTACTATCAAATAGAGTATTTTAAACACCACGATTATTATCAATTAATCGTCTAAATAAATGCTGTCAAATTCTATATTTCATCCACTATCAATTCTAACTAATTTGGCCACCCAAAAATCTATTTGTACATTTGTATTTTATCAATGACGCATTCAATGATCAGCATACTTCAACGATCACTTTGAAATAAAAATAAAACTTTTGTACATACAACAATCCATTATGTACATGATCAAAATAATACACAACCCAATAACAATAATGGTTTGTTTTTATAGTATACTCTGGCCTCCCCTCCCTCCCCCACTTCCCACTTGCAATATCTAAACTCTTTGTAAACTTAAAAGTAAAGAATTTAAAAAGCGTAAAATTTAATTAACACTCGGGAGGTCCATGACGATCAAACTGATCGTAAATCTTATAAAAAAAAATCCAAAAGAGGAAAAACAAATGAGACAAAACAGCGATAGAGCTGATACAGCTGATATCGTCGTCGTTATTGTAGCCATAGTGTTGTATGTTGTTGAGTATGTTGCGCACGATCAGCACGTACAAAATTATAAATGCAACATGGCGCAAGATCGCCACGAACTTCAGGAAATTATTTTCCAAACAGAAAGAAAAATGCTTAAGAAATAATAAAAACAACTAACCAACCAGCCAACTGGTCATTGACGGTGCAATTCTTGAAACAAAAACAAAAAAGTAGGAATGATGATGTCGATGAGGGTGTTTGATGATAATGGTGGGGTGTAATATGAGTAAAATTATGCAAATGCAACAAAATTGTGGATGGCCAAAGATTTGTTATTATATTTTGTTGGTGTATGTGTTTAAGTGTGTTTTGCATGCAACACTAAATAGGGGATTTGTCGGTGGTGATGTAATGTGTATGAATACCGATTATTTTTACTTTTGTTTTCCAAAATGTGTTAATAAACAAGTAATAAAATAATAAATAAAATTAAGATAAGCTACACCACAATTTAATTATGGCCATAGTTTGGGAAATGCATCAAATTCCGCGAAGCGAAATTTAATAAATTATGCAATAAATGTATTAAAAAATGTATAAAAATAAGTGTTATAAGTGTGTTTGGCGGCCCTATGCGCCTTGTAGGAATAAACTAAAGAAAAATATATATGTGCTATAAAAAGTGGGTCTGAATCAAATATTTTTGGTAATAAAAAATTAGCAAAAAGCCATTTAACCCCATACTACATAGTATGGGGTGACGTTTAATTTCTAAAATTTTCAATAACAAAAATGCCCATATGATTTTTCCCACCGAAGAAGTCTCTAGTTCTTGAAAGTTTTTCCTATGAAAAGGTCGAGAATGTGACACATTTTCTATAGAAAAGTGAAAGTTCTCAAAATCTGAGAAATTCACGAGTTCTTTATGGGCTTTAGAAATAAACCTTCAGGAAATACCACAGATTTTGAGAAGTTTTTTATAGTAAAATTCTGATATTTTGAGAAATTTCTTTAAGGAAGAAGTCTTAGATTGTGATGACTTTCTTTTTCCAGAAGAAAGCCTTCAGATTCTGACAAATTTTTCAAAAAAGCCTCAGATGACCTCAATACTCTTTCCTATAGAACAACTCTAAGAATCTGAAAATGTTTCTCTACAATTTCTCTGAATACTTTTTCCTATAATAAAACCTCTTGATTCTGAGGACTCTTCCTCTAACAAAAACTCAAGATTTCGAGAACATAATCCTGTAGAAAATCCCTTAAATTCTAATGACTTCTTCCGACAGAATATCCCTCGATTTCCAAGGGATTTTTTCTGTAGGAAAATGTTCGCTCAATGTGAAAAACTTCAAATTCTGGGTTTTATATAGGAAAAATCCTTTTTCTATAGGAAAATAAAACAGAATTTAAGACTTTTCCTATGGAAATAGATTCTTCTACATGAAAAAGTCATCATTGTATAATTTTTTTAGGAAAAAGTGCCCAGAATCGAAGGCTTTCCCGGAAAAAGTATTCAGAATCTGAAGCTTTTTCAATAAGAAAATTTTCTCAGAATCTAATTTGTGTCGGGAGAGAAATCTCCTCAGATTTACTATTAATAATATATTTTAAAAATAATTGTATTCTTTTATTTTTGAGCGGCATTACATATATTATTTAGTAATTTTACACACAAAAATAGTAAAATTACACATTTTTAAAATAAATTTCTACCCATTTTCAATTTAAATTTAGTGTGTAATTAACTTATACATCATGTGTGTAAATTTCTTCATTTGCGAAATGGCAGTAAATTTAGCATATTTATTGTAGGAGTGTTAATTTCTACTATAAGTTGGTTAATTTTAAACAAAAATAAATTATTGTGTATGTGGATGTTGGGGACAAAGGACAGATTATAAATTACACACTTAATCGGGACATTTCGACAATCTCTGACAATCTCTCGAAAACTCCGTATGTATGACAGCCGTCCAATATGTATGACAGCCACCGCAAAAAAAAAAAATTTCACAGAAGAAAACAAAATCTAAAAATAATTATTTTTTATATTTTGTTTTTTTAATTCTCTGAAAATACAACAAATTAAACAAAGACTATAAACTTTCTAGCAAAACAGCTGATACGTTGTTACGGAAAAGACTAACTAACGTTACGGAACGCAGAGACTAATGTAACCTTAAAGGGCGGATTATGGGACCGTAAACGTATATGTGATGTAACTGTACCGTGCCGTAGCTAAAAAGTACACTTATAGATTATCGTAAACGACATTACTATTTAGCATCTATTTCATGTGGTTTTATATTTTATTCTAAATTTTTCCATTTATTTTTAATTTTTATTCCTAATCAGTCAGCTGTTTCGATGCCGGATAGAAAATTCTGATTTCAGCAGAATGATCCGGCAAGTTCGTTTACATTTACGTGTTAGTAACCATTCGTATACATTTCTTCTTGTGGTATCGAAACAGCTGATTCGTTACAAATACGTTTACGGTTGGTAACTCAGCCTTAAGCCCCACTTTCTTTGAAGAGTACTAAAGATCAAACCATCCATGGAAAATTATACTTTCTTGTAATGTCTCCTTTTGAAAAAGGGCTTCCCCCTGGATTTATATAAAAGGTAATTCTTTTAAAGAATTTTATTAAAGAATTTTTAAAAAACGTTATTTCCCCTATCCTCCTACAAAAGTATCGAGTTTTCTTAAGTAATCGAATATCACAACACTATTCTGTCTTTATAAGATAGACGATGTGGTGTGGTGGTGGTAAACGGGATGATGGTGTTTTATAAAATATTTTTCTTAAGCCATCATGTTGTTCTGGTTGTTTTTTTTGTTTTCTTGTCTGCTTGCTGCTGTTATTTTTATATTTGTTTGACGCTTAAAGATCGCTGTGGTAGATATAATTGACGACATGTTGTCTCACGATCGTGCTAAAACGATTTAAAGCTTCGCTCGCAAACACTATAAAGAAAATTTAATGCTGGCTAAAAATCTAAGTGATCAGTTTCAAGCGGAAAATTATCTTTGACTGTTGACTCTAGCTGTTTAGTATGTCAGAGATTTGTTTCTGGGTGAGTGTCCGTCTGTCGGTCCGTCCCCTTGTGTTATGGTAAAGATACGATTATAAGTAACGAGAGCTTTAATAAGGATTTGACAGTCAGTAATTAAATGCCTTTTGATTTTGTAATAAAAAAATTAAGAAAATAAATTATTAGACAAGATATAAAAAACGATGATATAAAGAGGGGGGAAAGAAAATTTAGACAATATTATTAATTAACTGAATAAATTAGTTATTCAACATGGTTTCTTTTTTATAAATGTTTATAGTTAATTTTTCATATCTACTGTTTAAAGTGGTGTCCTACATTTTTGTTTTCGTAAAACTTTTATTAATGAATTTGTTGTGCAAAACATTTATTCATTTTAAGTTTTTAGAAATTGCATTGTATGAATATCATTGTGAATATCAGCATTTCAGAATTTTGTTTTGTACTGTTGTATTTTTTTTGTAGATTGTTTTCAATTAATGTCGAATGTGCAATTTCCTATAATTGACACATCATACGGAAACTATTTTAGTTTTGTAGAGTGGACTTTAATTTGAATATATTTTAAATTAGTCATTTAATTTCAAAATTTAGGTCATTTAATAACACATTAAATTCATGGACTTAATTAATGTATGATTAAAGAAAATTTTTGTAAAACATCATATTTCATTTAAAGAATTTAAAGCATACTGTGGAACAATATCGCTGTTTTAAATGCAGGAAGCGCTTGATATATTTATATTTTGGCTCGGTTACTTGATGGCTCGATGCTTTTAACTCTGACCATCCTATATATCTACTATCCTTGGTTAAGGATGAGAAGGCTGAAAGATGTTTTTAAATAAATTTTAATTTTTTTTTTGTCATTTTTCTTTTTATTAATTGAAAAATATGTAACGACTATCAAGAAAAAAGAATGGGAAAAATATTTCTTCTGCAATAAATAAAGGGGTAGAAAAACTGTTTGTAACATTTCCCCTAAAATTCCTAAGAAGAATTTGAAAGATTTTAAGGTTAAAAAAGTCAAAAGGTTACAATGAATTCATAATGTTCTTGCAAATCTTTTAATTAGTTAACAAAAGACAGTTTTAATGATAGTTTCCTTAGAAAATTAAATATTTGAAATGGGTCACTATTGAAGGATTTAAATTAATGTTACTTTTTCACCAAGATAATTCGTAAATATTTCTTTACCACCAAAATAAAAGGGTTTAAAATTGCAAAATTTTCCCTTAAGTATTGGATCGAATATGTTTAATATTGATCCAAAAACTCAATAAACCATAACGATTTTGTGATCACAAGGTTAAGAAAGTTTAAAGGTTGCAATTAATGCAAGATATTCTTGACAAATCTTTTTAAGTATTAATTAGAAGAGGAATATTTTAGAAATATTTTTGATTCCAAAGAAAGGGTAATTTTTTTTTCAAAAAACTATAATATTTTTATAGCAGCAATTAAAAGGTTGAATTTAATAAATGACGTGAAAAATCTATGTATCTAAACGCTCTTTTAATCTTAATGACGAAAAAGTTAAAAGGATACAATAAATCTTGAATTATCTTGGCATTTTACTACAATAAATTAATTAAAAATAACAAGTTTCAGGCTGTTTTCACATCACAAATTTTTAATTTTTTATTGGAAATCAAAGTGTTGGGTTAAAAATTATGAGAAAATAATTTCTTTTTCTCAATGAATATTAAGAAAAAACATCAATCTTTTTGAAACAACAAATAAAATCTAATATGCCAATATCATATTAGAATTTGGACTTGAGGTAGAACAATATTCTAACTAAATATATATATGAATATATATAAAGTCTGAAAAAGCAATTTTTGTATTTTTTAATACAAAAAATAAAATAATTGAAAAAAAAGAAATGGTTGCTAAATATTCGTAAAATATTTCAGGGATGCCACCGAAACTCTAAAATGTTTTGTGTTGTATCCGGCAAACATCCGTGAAAAATCAAAATTACACCAAAAAATCACTGATAAACCGTTATGTAAATAACACAATCGGTATGTAAATAACGGTACCCGTATTAAATTAATTTAATATCAATATAATATCAGCATAATAACGGAGTCACTGAAAAAGGTCTGTGTAAATCGAGGGATATGTTTACTTCTTAAATCGTTCTTATCGCTCTACCCTTTTCTTAAACAGTAGCTCTTCTATAAATAATCTTGACAAATATTGCAACATTTAAAAATAAACAAACTTAAAATTATGTTTTGCTAACTTTGCGTCTTATTAATTTTTGTTTTTTTTTCAATACTCACACCATTCATTCCAAAACAACCACGTTAAAAAACTCTTTTATCCTAACAAAATAAACCGCTACTGTTTCGTTCAACTCCTTTGCAAAAAGATTTTGAAATGCAGAGAAATCCACAATGTTTATTATTGTAAGTGACCACCAAGTTAGTTCTTAGGAATTGGAATGAAATCTTATTTGTACAAATAATAATGTTTGTAGTGGCCAAAAGAATTTCAATTTTAATTACTATAAGATGTACTATATGATGTTTGTATAATAATTTGCCGGCATTGAACATAAATAAATTATGAAAAAGATTGTTTAATTTTGAAAATAAGAATAAAAAAAAACGGCACAAGTTTTCAAAACATGTAAAAATTTGTGTTTGTAATAAGAGATTGAGTTTTGTGGAAGAATAATAAAAATATATTTATGGAATATTGAATTGAAATAATAAATAAGGTAAAATTAAGAAAAAAATTAATAAATTATAAAAGTCTTAAGCTGGCCATACACTTGCAATATTATTGTACAACTTCCCGTTTTAGTTCTTTAATCTACTACCACACATGATAATAGAATAAAGAATTGAAGCGAGAAGTTGTACAATAATATTGCCAGTGTACGGCCGGCTTTAGAACTTAGTAATGATAAAATATATTCTAACAGCGTATTTACATTGTACACGTAATATTTTTATTAGATTATGACACTACTTTACATAAAAGATCCGTAAAATAGTTTCCTGAACTAGTTCCATTAAATCGGTTCTAGTGCAGACAGTTGCAGAATTGGTGTGGTTAATAACCGATTTTAAAATATTTTTTTTTTAATATTTTGTATTGAATTGATATAGGATTTACGAAATGAAACAACAAATGTATAATAAGAAATACAATTTGTAAAGAAATCTTGATGCACACCTTGCGCGAACGGAAAATCGTTAAAAATTATTAAAAATCGTTAGAAAAACAGAAAAAACGCTGGAAACAGAGAAAAACTTAGGAAATTGACAAAATTCTCGACAATTAATGACTTAATGTCATTTTATATTTGAAATTTTTAATTTTTTTTACAGTTTATCATTGACTTCCCGGTTATGCAAGTATGGTTGTACTTTTTGCAATTACATCAATTGCAATTCAGAAAACATAATTAGAAAAAAATGCTAGCACATAAAATATTAATTGAAATTTGGAAGAAATCATTTGAAATTCAGAATATATCAATTGAAAATCCGAAAGGGTCAACTGAACATAAGAAAATATCAGTTGAAATTCAGAAAATGCCTAATAAAATTTCTATACAATTTTGGGCTTATCAATTGATGTTTTATTAATTTTAATTGATATTTTCTAAAATTCAGTTGATATATTCTAAATTTCAGTTTATATTTTATGAATTACAAATAATACACCATTTGAATTGCAATGGGTGTATTAATATTTTATGTGTTAACATTATTTTACTTTCAAGTAATGATTTCTGAATTTAAATTGATATTTTCTTAATTTTAATTGATGATTTCTGAATTTCAACTGATGATTTCTGAATTTTAAATGATGTATACTCTTCCTCTAAAAAACTCCAGAACTTTTTCTTACAAAAAAACCTTGAATTGTGAGTTGGTTGTTTGGATGGTTTAAGTGGCAGCTCACGACCCCGTAAGCATCAAGTAGAATCAAAAGCAACTACGTTTCGAAAAAACCACACTACCCGTAAGGAACTAATATCTGGAGAACTAGATCCAACCCTTAGAATTAAGATACCGGATAAGATTTCCTAATCTTACCCCCGACAGGGCAATCACAGAGGAGATGGCTCCTCTTCACCTGGAATGCTACAGCTGAGGCATCTTATATCACGCGCCAGTCCGAGTCTGTTGCCTTGCCTACTCAACAGCCAGTGCCAGGTAAGCACGGCCGTCAGCCTTGACAGGTCCCTCCCGCCCCTGCCGAGGAGAGATTTAGTGCGCCCCAGATTATAGTCAGGCCACGTAAGTCTCGCGGTCCTGCAAATGTTCAGTCCGGTTCATATACTCTTTGCCTTTTGGAGGTACACACAGAGAAAAAATAGGCCATTTTCCAACTGAAATTCGTTTGCATCTGCTAAGATAGGTTGGTGCAACTGAATATTGGTTATCGGAACAAAATTCGGTTTATACAACTGAATTTTAATTGCAATACCCAAAATATTTAGGAATCACATTCCAATATGGTTTCACCAACCGAATTTGTTGGTTGTAGCAACCAAAATAGGCTTTGCAATTCGGTTGGCAACTTTTTTCCTGTGTGTAGTGTCCGAAGATGCCACCCTTAATGGTCCACAGTGGTGTAGCGACTGGCATCGCTATGGAGACTATAAAGGCAGAACCTGCCCTTGCCAATCCGTCTGCTCGCTCATTACCGTGAAAGTAACTATGGCCACCTTAATCGGGGACTGACGAGTTAATATAGACAATTCTTCCCTGCACTGCCTGATGAGTATAGAGGAAATAATGCAATAGCTCAAAGATCCTAGCGCCGCCTGGCTATCAACGAAGATACCCACGAATCCCTGAGCCCCGACTGCACACAAGAGCCTACAGGCTTCCGTGATAGCCATAATCTCTGCCTGAAAGACACTAGCATGATCAGATAGCCTGAAGGAGCTCCGAATGTCCAATTAACCACAGAAGACACCAGAGCCCACCTTACAACTCATCTTTGAGCCGTCAATGTATACTCTGATGTCGAATTCCGTCGTTGGATCCCTCCTGTCCCATACTTTTCTAGGAGGGGAAACTGACCCGAAAGGGCCTACAGAAGTCGATCCTAGGAGGAGAGTAGTCCGACTTAGTCTAAGCTGCGGGGGTAGCTGATCAAGAAGAACCCGTAGCGGGGAGCCTCGCCGCACTGCTAGCAGAAGCTTCCATTACATATAAATCTATAGGAATGAAATGAAGCATCGCATTGAGAGCCTCAGAGGGATAAGTCCTTATCGCACCCGTAGCCCCAATACAAGCCGAGCGCTACACCCTATACAATCGGTCGGTAACTACGTTCTTGGTAGTCGCCGTCCACCACACAATAGAGCCATAAATAAGTACGATTGACGTGTATATCCACAACACCATTTTCGAACTCAAATTCCATCTCGAACCAAACATCATCCTTTAGGCGTAGAAAGCAACCGTTGCCTTTCTAATTCTGTGCTCGGTGTTGAGTTTCCAAGACAATTTCGAGTCCAGTATAATTCCAAGATACTAAGCATGTTCAGAGAGGGTGAGTTCGCTGCCCTGAAGCCGTGTAAGTCTGAAGCTCCATTTGGCCCTTATGGTGAAAAGCAGCAGTTCCGTTTTACACGGATTCACCCCCAGGCCACAGCTTGTGGCCCAGTTACTGAGAATCTCCAGGGCGCTGGTCATGATATTACTTATCACATCCAAAAAACATCCCTGACTCTAATATCACCACATCGTCCGCATAAGCATAATATCACGTTAACAACCTGATCATCCAACTTAACAAGAACGGAGTTAATAACCAGAAGCTATAACAGGGGTGAGATCACCCCTTCTTGTGAAGTTCCTCTCTTCCTTGCTTTGACTTCTCGATATTACCCAGACGAGCGTTGAGAATTCGGGAGTCCAATATGGTTACCAACCAATCGCTGACCTAAGTCTCCACGCCCAGATCCAAAAGGGCGCTCTGTATCTCATCCGTTCTGACATTGTTGAAAGCACCTTCTATGTCCAAGAAAGCAGCCAAGGTATATTTTCTGAATTCTAAGGATCTCTCCACTACGCTTATAACCTCATGAATCGCGTTTCCGTTGAGCGGCCCTTGAGATATGCATGCTGACTACCAAAGAGTTGTGGCGATCTCTCTAGTTGTAGTCTAATAGGCGTATCGATGAGTCCTTCCAGTGTCTTAAACAGGAACTATGAGAAACTGATCGGCCTGAATTGTGAGTACTTATTTCCACAGAAAATCAAAAAGTCCCCAGAATCTGATAAATTTTCAAAAAAGCCCTCAAAATTTTAGTGTTTTTCTGTAGGAAAAATCTCACGAAACTGATGTTTTTTCTATAGAAATAGAACATAGAATCTAAGGCTTTTCCTAAGAAAATTTTTTTTCTATAGGAAAAAGTTCTCATAATATGATACTCTTTAGGAGCAAGTATCCAGAATTTAAGGCTTTTTCAATACAGAATCTGAGGCTTAGAATCTATTGTGTTTCGAGAGAAAATTCTTCTCAGGATATGAAACTCGTATTAGGGTCAAATATGATTATAATATTTTTAAAATAATTTTATTCTTTTATTTTTGGGTGGCAAAGTTGTAATATTGCAAACTGGTTTTGAAATTTTGTTTACGCGTTTTCAATGCAAACTTACATATTTTTTATGTAATTAACTTACACATGATATGAGTAATTTTTTTCGTTTACGCACTGGGAGTAAATTTACTATATTTATGGTAAGAGTCCAGTCTTCTACTATAAGTTGGGTAAATTTAAACAAAAATTAATTAGAGTGCAATTTGTTTGTCACAGCTCAAAAGACTACCGAAAAAATGTGAAAGAAACCAATCCATTTTTAATGGATTTAAAATATTCTCGTTTTGATACTAGCAAAAATTAAATTTTTAATAAAAAAACGAAATTAAGAAAAAAAAAAATTGTCAAAAACCCTACTATTTTAATTAAAAGTTTAAATGAGTTAGGTTTAAACTCATTGATTTTTATCAAAAATTCATGAATAACATGATTATTCTTTCAGTGTATGCTCCAAACAAATAAAATTTTAACTAGAGTATTTAAAATATCTTCAAACAATTAGTTTATATACAACAATTTATAACTTTAAATTAAACTTCTAAAATAATTAATTTTGCCACTTGGCAAACTTTAAGAAATAAAATGAAATATTCCAAACAAGTATCTCTAAGATATACAAATTTTATAATACCGTGGTATTAAAAGAAGGCGGAGTTTCAACAACAATACGACAAGCTAAACAAAAAACAACCCGTCTCTGTTCAGTACACCATATTCTAAGGAATACAATATTTTGAGTATGATTTTCCACAAAACCAGATTGAAAAAAAACTCACTCAAAATGTATTTAAAAAACTCATAAATTGTATCTATAGCAACACAAATTGTATCTGATGGATACGTGGTAGTTGTGGAACAAATTTACTCAAAAACTCTCACAATATCCAGATATCAAAAATGCGTTTTTTATTTTGTTTACATGACTTTGGCTGTATGAGTTTTTTTTAAGGAATTTAGTTTTCTCGAGATTCTCAAACCGTAAACAAACTTTATAAATTTCGGGAAAACAATAGAACAAAATATTAGTTTTTTTGTAAAAAAAAATCGTACAAAAAAACAAAAAAAAAAAATTAAAATATTTTTGCAACCAAGAATTTTTAAAATTTAATATCCATTAAAAGAATTTATTATACAGATAATTCTAATAAGAAAAAAAGTAAAAATTTACCGACGGATTTTGTTTATTTTAAAAAAATTTTGAGTGTACTAAGAATTTTTGAGAACCTCTAGTAAGTTTCTTACAGTAATTTAAATAGTTTTAAAACGAGTTTGAAAATAAAATTTTGAAAAAACTTAAAAATTTGCAATATTAGTGTTTTTGAAAGAAAAATATGGTGACTATAATGCCATACAGTTATTCAGCTCCCCGATGTGGATTAATTGATAAAATGATTGAACCCAAGGTACATTTAAAAAAATATTAATGATAAAAAAATATGCTAACGTATTAAATTAATTTGTATGAACAATATTAAATTCAAAGGAATTCAACAAAAGTAGTTAAAATCGACCATGAGATACTCCTAACCACAGAACGATTTGGCCACGGGAAGCGGACGAAATTTCGGCAAGGGACCTAATAGTTATTATATAGGGGACAAATTAAATATAGTTAAAAATGTGAGTGTAATTGCCAAAAGAGTTCATTAAAGCAAATACCGGGAAGGTGGGTTTATATAGGGACTAAATTCAAATATGGTGCGATTTGCCTTAAATTTGGTGGCACGATTTATGTCTCTACATAACATTCACAATCCAAATAAAAACCACCAAATTAAAAAAAAAAAATTGGAAGTCATACTTTACAACCTTGCAAATACCCCTGAAAAGATTGGTTTTTACATTAATTTCTGCATTGACTGTCTGGAGGAGATAAGGGCGATCTCCGCCAATCTAGTGTACTCACTGATTGTCCAAGAGTGCAAGAACTCTTTAGGTAGACTCAGTATCAATAGTAGAGTAGATATTAATTGGGTTAGTGGCCACCGGGGCGTAGATGGTCCAAAGAGCTTTGGACATTCGTGTACCACTTCGGTTCTTAAAACTGGCTTTAGACTCCACTATGATGAGAAAGGCTGATATGGTTTGGGGAAATACCAAGAAATGCAGATTGTCCAAAATTATATTGAGATCGTATCATCCTAAGACGACGGGACTTTTGCTATCCTTAACCAGAAGGGAGTGTAGACTTCTGGTGAGGGTACTGACAGGTCACTGCTGGAGTGCGGTTTTTGCCAAGAGAGAGGAATGGCTTGTATGTAATAATTGTATGTTTTGTGGGGCACCGGGGTATAGGGAGATGATGGAGCATATCATGTGCCACAGTTTGGCTCTTGCGCGCTCCAGTGCAAGTTGCTTGGCAGATTATCTATTCCGAGATCTGGAAGAAATCTCTGGGATCGGCATCTTAAGACTTCTGGCTTTTGCTAAGAAAGTATGTTGTATTTTGGGTGCCATCACTTCTGTTTGACGCTAGGCACTTAACGGTTTATGCGAGGTCTATGACCAATCAGTTCAACCTAACTTAACATAAACATACTTTACAAACTACTTCTTCTGTTGCTTCCAAAGTATCCATTAGTATACATTTACTGCGTTTTTAGTAGTAATTCTGAACAACTTCAAAAAATCACTTCTTTTATTGCTTTCAAAGTATCCGTTGGTATATTTTTACAGCTTTTTTATAAATAATTCTGAGCAACATCCTAGAAATCACTCCATTATTTATTTAAAAGTGATCCTAAGAAGTGATTTCGATACAGTTTATTTTCAAACAGGTTCGCGGATTCGAATTCTGATTTGACTTCAAATCGACGCCATTTTATTATAAATTTGTTAATTCGCAAAGATATTTGTACTTACATAAAAATCCGAGCCCTAGTTATAAATATTTATGCAGGAAATATATTTGGATTCAAATTTTGATTATTTTATTATTTTGAGCTTTTGAGTTTCAGCGATAGAAACCTAAAACGGACCTGTAGATTTAAAATATTAAAAATTGGTTTAAAAATTTTCAATGTAATTTATCGCGCAATGGAAATTGTCGAATTACGAATACCCGGGGTGTATTGTGAAAAGTTTCAGTTCTAACGGATAAACGCTTTTGATTTTGATGTTTAAAAATTTAGCTCAGAATTCTTAACAGAATTTTCTATAGTAGATTTCACAATTTCTCTACGTTTATTAAAAAACAAAAAACGTGCGTACTCGAAAATTGGGCAAATGATAGCAGTAATGAGAGAGTAATATTATTCTTCTTCTTCTTGCACAAAGAAGCCCAGAATTTTTTTTGGGTAAACTGTTCAACTAGAACTAGAAAGAGTTCTCACTAAAACGAACTATGACGCCCAAGTCTATTGGCTTTTTTGGGCTTGAAATATGGCTTTTCGCATTCACGTACTATTGTACATTTTTGCATTTCGTGAGAGTATTTTTTGTCAACGACGAACTTTATCCAAAAAGTACGCAAACACAGCTATTTTCGGAAAGGATTTTTTTTACATATTCTTGTTGTTAAAAAATTGTAATTTTAGATTTTGGAATAAAATGAAGGATCTTTAAATGACTTTCGATTATTCAAAATTGTTTAGACTCCTCTCAAAAGTTTTGTAAAAATCAGTTCTCTCAAATTTGTTTTATCGGGATAAGCATTAATTGGATTAAAGGACCTAAATGTGCTAAAATTCCTAAACTTATTGAACAAATTGAGGGCTTAACATGCCGAAGGTTATTGGTTCGAATCTCGGTCATATTTAAGTTAAATTTAGTTGTTTTACGATTACTATATATGGCAAAAAAAAATTACTTCTTCTCTATTTCTTATTTTTCTTAATGACCTCTTGTAGAAACTTTCAACCCTATCGACCAAGTTTCTGGATATTGGAGGCAGATTACGAATGACAAAGAGATTAATCACAACTGGGTCGACAACGAAAGGGACAATTGGTTTTTTATAAATTTTTTATGGGAAGCAAAATGTTGACATGACGTTATGCGATTTGTCGTCGTAAAGGCACATCTACACGGGATAGAAATCTCGTAGAGTTTGCGCTAAAATTGTCATCTCTATTATTATTGGCACTAATTTTTATCGTAAATGCACCATCTCTGGTTGTCAAGTTTTTGTTTTTATTAAAATTGTTGTATTTCAAAGAATAATTTTTTCTTCAAATACCAAAAGGTGCATTTAATAAAATTAAATGTTCAATAATCTTACAAGACATTTTGAAAATGGTTGCTAATTAAAGAAATTGTATATGACAGCAATTGCCATTTTTCTCGAGATTACATTTCGTAGGCCCATGCAGAGCTGTATTTTCATAAACTCTCGCGAGTTTTCTATCCCGTGTATATGTGCCTTAATAAAATCTATTTTATTTTCGCGACGACACATTAACACATACTGAAGTTATTTGTCAAGTTGTTGCCATATTTTTACTTTAGTGTTGCCTATCAAAAAAGAATTCCAAAAATTGCAACTTTGTTTACAAAGAACATATATTCCCGAGTAAAAAAAATTGATCTCGCGCAATATCTAATTATATCCAATTTGATATTGTTTAAGATCTGCTGTAATATCTAGCTGATCCAATTAGATCTCAAAATTGGGTGTATCCAATCATATCGTATTAGATCCCATTGTATATATGGGGATAAACTAAGATCAAGTTATATCTCAAAATTGGGAGGTCCAGTGATATCTTTGGGGATAAACCTAGATCTATTTTGATCCGAAAATTGGCGGATCCAGCTATATATTTGCGGATATTTTTAGATCTAATTTGATCCGAAAAATGGCGGATCCAATTAGATCCAGCTATATATTTGGGGATAAACTTAGATCTGATTTGATCTCAATTTTGGCAGATCAAATTAGATCCGGCAATATATTTGTGGATAAACGTATATCTAATTTGATCCGAAAAAGTGGCAGATCGAATTAGATCTAGCTATATATTTGGGGATAAACTTAGATCTAATTTGATCCGAAAAATGGCACACCGAATTAGATCCAGCAATATATTTGTGGATAAACTTAGATATAAATTGATCTGAAAAATGGCAGATCAAATTAGATCCAGCAATATATTTGGGGATAAACTTGGATCTAAATTTATCAGAAAAATGGCAGATCGAATTAGATCCAGCAATTTATTTCGGTATTAAAATGGCAGATCGAATTAGAAACAGCAATATATTTGGGGATTGACATCTAAAAGTATCCATAAAAATGACAGATAAAATTAGATGCCGGATTATATTTGGGTACTACGTAAGATCTCCATTTATTTGGGATTAAATAAGATCCCAGACATATATTGCCAACTGTTCAAAAAATAATAGACTGGCAGAGCACTGATTGTATAAAAATTACAATATTTTGTTAAAATATGGTTTAAACTCAGAAGGTAACGAGTTCAATATGCATTTCTTTTACAAAATGAATTTCTTTTTATAAAATTAAAATTTTTTTTCTATAAATTTTTTTATAAAATTATATATTTATTTTTTTATTAAATTGAAATCTTTGAATAAAATAATTTTATTAACATCTTTTTGACACTTACACCATTTCCAATTGTATTAATTGTTTTAAGATTTATCAATTGTATTTCAGAAATAATCAATTGTTTCAGTTTTATCAATTGTGTTTTAGAACCCATCAATTATTTTTCACATTTATGAATTGTATTTCAGAACTAGTCAATTGAAGTTCAGTTTTATCAATTGTGTTTCAGAAATTATTAATTGTATTTCCGAAATTCACAACTGTATTTCAGAAATTATCAAACTGTATTTCAGAAATTATCAATCGTATTTCCGAAATTATGAAATGTATTTGAGAAATTTTTCTCTATTAGCTATGAAATTCTGAAATAGATTTCATTATTTCTGGACACAACTAAATAAATAAATAATTAAATTTGCGTAATATTGTAGTTTCTGAAGTGCAAATAATATTTTGTGATATACAATTAAAATTTTCTAAAATACATTTAATAATTTCTGGAATACCTTTTTTCGATGCTTATAAGTTAGATCGAAATGCTTTTATCATTCATTTAATTTGTAGCTATCACACATCTATAACAAGTCTCGTTAGATTAGAGTGTAGAGGTCTTGGCTGACAATCTGGTGGACTGGGTTAAATTTCATGTTTTTAAAAGCAAATATTAAAAAAGTTTTCTCAATTTTTTGAAAAATGTTTTTTGAAATCTATTTTTTTGCCAGCATTGTGCCGATTATATTTTTCTGTCTGGGATGTTAAACTTAAACCTATTGTATATTAACATTAATTAACACTATATTTTTATTTTTAGGAAATACATTTTTATTTTATTATAAGTTAACATTAAATTAAATTTTAGATAATGGCACCAATTTGTAGTTGTAATTATTATATATTAAATCGTATATTCATAAACAGTCTATATAGTTAGACGAGGTTTATGGAACTATTTAACTTTATAAAGTGTTTATAAATTATAACTTAAATGTACATATATATATGTTAAATGTACGTGAACAAATTGTTGATATGGACCCACAAATTGTATCTCAACTGATATTGGAATTATTGTACCATTACCATACATCAATATATATTGAATGATATACATATATTACAATATATGACACTGTATTATAAATATTGTTAATGAAGTAACATATCTGATAATATTTTTTATAGCGCCATACAGTTTTACATTATTCAAATTAAACCATATATGGAATTGTATTCAAAATGTTGATGTGGTACCAAATTTGACCATATATTGTTTAAATTGTGCCATATATGACAATATATTGTATAAATGATACCATATATGTCTATATATTAGTATTGTTTAAATGACACCATATATCAATATATATGGGACTATATATGGTAGCATATATTATCATATGTGGAACTGTATTAAAAATATTGTTCATGAGGTACCATATATGGGCATATATTGTTTAAATTGCACCATATATGATAATATATGGTTTAAATGGTACCATATATGATAATATATGGTTTGAATGGCACCATATATGATAATATATGGTTTCAATGGCACCATATATGATAATATATAGCTTAAATAACACCATATATAAATATATATCGCACTATATATAGTACCATATATTATCATATCTGGAACTGAATTAAAGATTTGGTTTATGAGGTACCATATATGACCATATATTGTTTAAATGGCACCATATATGATAATATATAGTTTAACTGGCACCATATATAGTTATATATTGTTTAAATGATACCATATATAATTATATATTCCTAAAATGCCGCAATATATATTAAGATATAGCTCTATATATAACTATATATGCAATAAGATCAGCCATGCTATGCAATATATAATCATATATACCATATCTAATATTATAAAGGTCGATATCTAATTAGATGAAATTATATATGGCATAATATTAAGAAAAATTTTGGAAAAAGACGTCATATATAATTATATATGGATATACATAACGGCATGTCTAATTATATATTGTAATATATGCCACATATGATTATATATAATTCTTTTTACTCGGGTTTTCAAAAAAAAAAAAAAGTTAAAACTAAAAATACGAAATTTACCACCGAAAGCAAACTTATATACAGTGAAATAAAAAAAATGAATCGAAAGATTTTGACCTTTCTAATGATGTATCACAAGTTGCAAGTTTTCTAAGAAAACTTAAAATTTTTATCAAAAAACTCCATAAAACAAAATTTTTCATAAAAGAAAAAAATCTTAAAAACTGAATATATAGAAAACCCGTAAAAATGTTTAGATATAATTACATCTTTCTATATTTAAATAGATATGAATGAATCTAATTAGATCCGGTGATCAGATCTAGTCACATATGATACATATGTGATACATTTTACCGCCAGATCTGAACCATTTTCATGGACAGATATGAGCAGATCTGGCCACATTTTATACTAGATCTTATCCATTTGAGCTGGTACCAAAAGAAAAATGTACAAATTATGTTTGGTGAATAACTCGGTAAGAAGATCAAATCATACACTCATAAAAAAAGTTAGTACTAAAATTTGTTAAACGCGTTCTGATTCAAGTGAACTAATTTTTATGTTACGAGCATTTAAAATTTAGGATTGCACTAATAGCTTTTGTAATTTCAATTTAGCATCACAATTGATTTCATCCGTATTTGAACTAACTTTGCGTGCTAATTTTATGTTTCTTAATTTTACAATATTTGCAGCTGATTTAAACCACGATTATTTTCAAGTAATTATATTTTTGTTCCTCAGCTATCAATATCACATAGAGATGCGGCTGTATTTTCATATATTTTTTTGTGTAATTATAAAATGGCTTATATCTCGAAAACTAAGCTAGAAATAGTAAAATGGGCAAAAATTCGTTACTCCCAATAATAATATTGCCTGCTTCGGGTCAGATCCGGACAGTCGAAAAGACTTGGATTTTAAGTGATATTTTAACAGAAATTTGTGATTACATCAAGTATCAATTTGGGAAAATAATATAGCGTCCTCCTTCGGTGTTCCTATAACACTTAACCCCACGTTAATAATTAAGAAAAATTTCCTGAGTATTGCTATGTAAAATTTAGCTTATCTAAATAAATTTAGTAGACCGTGATTCTTAACTGGACTGAAAATTCTCACCCAGAAAACAAATTCAATTCTGATAACCGCATTTGTAGCCAATCGCATGGTTCGGTTATGGAAGCCGAATTTTTCAGTTGTGGCAACAGAAATCCAATTTAGACAGGACTAATTTGAATGTGGCAACGGAATTTCAGTTGTATCAAGAATAATTCGCTAGCCGCAACCGAAAAATTCATTTGATGCAACTGAACCATTCAATTGGCAACAAATGGTGCTGTCAGCACCGAATATCTTTTCTGGGTGCTGCAAGCGCAAATATAGCTAATGTTTTCAGTTTTCTTAGCAGAATTTTGAACTATTTTTACTGACTTTTTTTATGAGGGTAGTATAAGTTCTTTAATTTTAGTTTAAAGTCAAATTCAAAGTGCATCTGATTATATATTGTGCACAGTTTTTACATAGATCTGATCAGATCTAATTAGAAAGCAAATTTATACCCAATTTTGAGATCTAATTAGATTTATCGGATCTACTGAAATCTGGTTGGATCTGATCTTTTTGATACGGCAACCCAAACTTTCGGTTGCAGTAATCGAACGGTTCGATTGCACCAAATTCGTTTTTAAAACATATCTTTTTCTGGATGTAGTAGAGAACATTCGATTATGATCGATTGTCCAGAGAGATTTCTTCATCGAACTAGCCATCTATGGAATAGATTCCTTACAGAAGGTTTCTTGGTTCACATACTTTACTTTCTATGTAAAGACCGCTGAAAATGTATTTAAAAACAAAAAAATTTTCACTTTAAGATGGTGTTTCTAGATGATGTTTTGCATCACACAAACGAAAATACAAATACATGCAATACAAAAACAAAATACATGTAGTCACTCATTCGTGTGACAACAAACGTGTACTGGAAAAGTTGCGTATGCGTCCAGTAACCAGTAAAAAATAAAAATTTTGAAAATCGGTTCACGTCAAGGTCCCCGCAAAGCGGTTGAAATTTTGAAATTTCGGAAAGTTTAAAAAAAATCCTTAAATTTTGTTAAAAAATATTTGTTGTTGTGATATATTATTTCTAATAAATTAGAGTTCGCTGAATCCAAAATAATAAAAATTTTTTAATCGGCCGAAGGGGTTCTGAAATATTGCTACTTGAATTTTGCTGAAAAACACGTTTTTTCATTTTTCAGTCGAGCCTTCAAAAAGTTAGTCTAAAAATGTTCTTAATTTTTTTCATTTTTAAATCTACTATCTATATAAAATTGTCTTTCATTTGAGGGTAAAAAAGTTTAAAAATGTTGAAGGGTATTCCAAGGACGCTGCGACAAATTTTGTAAAAATTTTCATAGTCAAAAGTGATTTTCATAGTCAAAAGTGATATTTACTAAAAACTAATGTATTAAGTTATAAACAATTACATTTTTTTATATATACTTTTGTGGCACAGTGTATAAAATATTTTTCAAAACTTTTACAAAGAAACTATTAAGTGATTAATTTTATTCTAAAATATTCTCTTACTACAAAAAAAAAATATAAAGTAGAATTCTTTTCGAATATTGTGTGGACAAAAAAGGGTATACTTTTCGAACATTGTGTTACAAAATTCTAAATCCAAGCACGCAATTTAATTTTGTATAATATTTACTGAACATTAATGTATTAAGTTATATTTAATTACTTTTGTGGCACAGTGTATAAAATATTTTTCAAAACTTTTACAAAAAAACTTTTAGGTATTTAATTTTATGCCAAAATATTCTTTTAATACAACAAAAAATATAAAGTAGGATACTTTTCGAACATTGTGTGGACATAAAAGAGGATACTTTTCGAGCATTGTGTCCCAGATCTCGAGATCCGATCACGCTATTTTATATTTATTATCAAAATACCCAAAATTATTAAAAAATATGGACCAGTCATAAAAATGTTATTTTATGTTAATCCAAAACAATAAATGGGTAAAATCCAAGGTTGGTTACCGAAACGAATAACGGTAAGGATAACGGTAACGGTATCGAATTTCATTTGTTTCGGTAACGGTAAAGGTAACGGTATTTAAGATTGATTCGGTAACGGTATACCGTTATCGAAACAGCAATACCGGTACGTACCGGTATTAAAAATTACGTTAAAAACATATAAAAACAAGTAAAAACATAGCATATTCTTGCTTTTAAGTCTTAAAAATACAGATTTTAACCTATAAATTCAATGCTGATAGTTTTAGTAATTAAAATTATTTTCTATAAATTTTGTTGCAAAAATAACTCAAGATTATAAAATAAAAAAGTTAAAATACCGGTAACTGCCCATAAAAATAACGGTATCGGTAACGATAACGGTATTGGTAAATTTTTTTAGAGGTATCGGTAACGGTAACGGTATTCAATTTGAAACGGTATTTTAGCGATAACGGTATTTTAACGATAACGGTAACCAACCTTGGTAAAATCTCTGATCACTTAATAAAAAAACAGTGATCACAAAAAAAAAATTACTTTTAAGTGTGAACATTTTTACAACTTTTGTCGCAGCGTCCTTGGAATACCCTTCAACATTTTTAAACTTTTTTACCATCAAATGAAAGACAATTTTATATAGATAGTAGATTTAAAAATGAAAAAAATTAAAAACATTTTTAGACTAACTTTTTGAAGGCCCGACTGAAAAATGAAAAATCGTGTTTTTCAGCAAAATTCAAGTAGCAATATTTCAGAACCCCTTCGGCCGATTAAAAAATTTTTATTTTTTTTGGATTCAGCAAACTATAATTTATTAGAAATAATATATCAGAACAACAAATATTTTTTAACAAAATTTAAGGATTTTTTTTAAACTTTCCGAAATTTCGAAATTTCAACCGCTTTGCGGGGACCTTGAACGTGAACCGATTTTCAAAATTTTTATTTTTTAATGGTTACTGGACGCATACGCAACTTTTCCGCACCCCCCGTTTTTGAAATTCGCAATTCGGCAAAGTTCGGCCCACTTTAATGTACGGTCATATACCCTCAAATTTCGGATCCGAAGATATATGGAAATATATGAGATAATGTATGGTCATACATTGAACTATGCACTGACGTATATGATCATGTATGCCTATGCATTATCATATACTAGTCAATGTATGATCATGTACCTTCACACATATTTCGATTTTTACATGGGTTGTATACATTTTTTTTGGTTTATTTTTTAAAAACCAAAATGACTCAATAAAATTAATGTTACAAATTCGCATCAGTATTTTATATTATTTGCTTTTTTTTGACTTACGAATGTAAATAGTCAAAATTAATAATTATTTTCACTTGAAAAAACAAAACTAAAATAATACTTATACAACTAACAAATTCAGACTGCAAAAGTTCACTGAGTGTACTTAAAATGCACAGAAATTCAAATCAAATATCCCCTCTTCCACATCCCCAAAGCCTATTTTCCCAATACAACATAAAATATCACATTACTAATTACTCCCCGTTTTATATTATACCTATAATATACTGTGTAGAGGAGAGATTACTACATCACTATGTTTGGAAAAATATAACGGTCCCAATGTAAAAATCGATATATATATTTATATGATTATACATGGTCTTGGATATGATCATATATGGGCATACTTGATCATATACAGTGCCGGTCAAAAATAATGATCAATTAAAGTTTTTCTAATTTTATCCCCGTTGCTTTTATTTTTAAAGATCAAAATAATTCTTAAATTGTCCCCGAAGTACTGGAAGATGGTCCAAAAAATTGTAGAAAATTTTGGTGTAGCGTTTGTTTTTTAACTTTGCAACCCGTTCTAAGTAGGCGTGGCTTTTAATGAAAAATCATCTATATCGACCTTTCATCAAATTATATAGTAAAATTTAGCGAATACTGATCGGATCTGCACAATCTGAATATTGTTGAAAATCCTACAAAATTTCCTTAAATCTTGCATTATTCTTATACACAAATGGGGGCCAGATTTAAAATGACAGCGGTTTAAATATGAGTAAATTTTCTTTGTTTTTAGCGATTTTAAAATAAAGTTAACAACACTGACCGCAGCTTTACGTCTATGCATAGTTCAACACATGACTATACCTGATCTCATATATGACCATATGTTGTAACATTGGATCTGAAATTCGAGGGTATATGTCCATATATGGTGGTGATATACAGTGGGGAGCATTATTGAGTACATGTCAGCACTTGAGGAAACTTACAAGTGCAGGCATAAAAATATCGGACAAGGGGACTAAAGTATACTTTTCTGAAAGCAAAAGGTTCGCTTAATCTAAATTTGGCCACTGAAATGACCTTCCATATCAGACTTTCGGGCTATATAAATGGGAAAAACTTAACTTTTCTTCAAAATTTCAATAAACGATATATCCATAAAAAAATATGTTATCAAAAGAATTCAAAAAGCATTTTAAAGAGAAAGAGTAGTATATTCAGATGCCGTTACGAATCTTGTTAAAAATATTTTTCAAGAAAATATACGATTCGAAATATTTTGAAGAAAAGTTAAGTCTTTCCTATTTATATAGCTCGAAAGTCTGATAAGGAAGGTCATTTCCGAGGCCAGATTTAGATTAAGCGAACCTTTTGCTTTCAGAAAAGTATACTTTAGTCCCCTTGACTGATATTTTATGACTGCACTTGTAAGTTTCCTCAAGTACTGACATGTACTCAATAATGCTCCCCACTGTATGATCATTTATGCTCGTATATGGTTCATATATGCTCATATATGATCATATACGACTATGCACGACCATATAACCTCAGAAGGAAAAAAATTGCGGAAGTGAAATTGCGAAATCAAATCAATTCCGAAAAATACCTATGACATGCCTGTATAACATTAAATTTGTTGAGGTCTTTTTCATAATTTTAATCAAATCAATTTTAAATATGATTGCAGAATAAAATTCTGAATAAAACCCCTTTGACATACTTTATAATAAATATCACTGGTGATATAGTTTTATTTTCATTAAAATTTTTCATAAGCATTACTTCTTAAATACTTAAATTAGCTTTTAATTTTTTTTCTGACCACTCCGGTACCTACTTGTTCATATTTTTCAACACTCTTTCTCTTTTTCAGTATCTCAGATCATTTTATTAAAAAAATATTAATCACTTATAATGAATGTCACTGATTTAACACTGATGATAAGCTCTGTGCAATATTATTATCAAACAAATCTTCTTATGTTTTTGTTTTCTTTGGCTCTCACCAAACCAACACCCGAATTTATAACTTTTTGCCACTTCATAAGTCATTTTTATATGAAACCACATTAAAACACTATAAATTTTAACAAATCCAAATAAAAAATATTAAAAAAGAAAAATATAAAAGAAAGCCTTCTATAACATTTTAATGATAATTAATGATATACAAATTCTAAAAAAAATTATAGAATTATGATTAATAAAAGAACAAAATCTTATAATAATTAAGAAAATATAAACAACAAATAAAACGAAAATAAATTTTATTAATTAAATATAACTATATTTATGTTTTTAATCTGTTTAACAAAATCTTCTTTAGTGAACATAATAACCAACATTGTATGTTCAGTAACGAACGACTTCAAAAAGCCAGAAGAATTTCAAAAGATAAAGATCAACAAATTTTCTTAATATGCTTTCTCAGTTAAGAAAGGCTCTTTAAGGGTTAAACAGGTATTTTTTGTTGGTTGTTATTTTGTTTGTTATTAGTATGAACTGTGCAGGTTTGTTTCTTTTTTAATGTTTTGTTTGGCGACTTGTGCCATAAATTAGTTGACAGTTTTTTTAATTCTTCTTATTGTTGAATGTGAGTCTTTAACAAAAAACTCTACATTCTTAAATAGGGAAGGATACCAAAGAGCTGTCCGAAAATCTAAGGACAACGACAATTTAAATCTAATGTAAAATCGAACTCTTATAATACTTAAACAAACAAATCCTTGAAATTAGAGACTTTATAATAAATTCTCAGTGTTTTTAAGTACCAATTTCGTTTCAATCGTAGTTTCGTTAATAGTTCATATTAGGTTTCAATCGTAGTTGCTTTTATAGTTAAATTTTTTTCATAATAGTTACTGTTATATACATTTATGGTTAAAATTTTACTTTAATTGTATTTTATTTTATAGTTCATATTTACGTGTCTATTCCTACCAACAACTCTAGATGTGCTTGTATTATCAAGAAGTCTTTAGCTTCAGGAAACGCTAAATTAATCGGATAAGACACGGGACACGACACGCGACATCGGACATTTAAACTCTGCTCCCGATTGATTGTGGCGACATATTTGTACGAAAAAATATATGAAATATTAAAATATAAGAAAAAATATAAAAGTAAGAAAATTTAAAATAAAAAAATATGAAATTAATAAAAGAGACCAAATACTTAAAATAAATTTAAAAAAGTTAAAAAAAAAATTATTTTAAAGAAAAATAAAGCTTTGCAATTTTTTTCATTATATTTTTTATTTTAAATATTTTTTTCTTCATAATTACTATAATTTTTGTTTTCACTTTTGAATTAATTTCACTAAAATCCCGGTCTCTTTCGTCTGTAGCAATTTTTCATTTTGGATGCACACGCAAAGCTGTTTTGTCTGATGTCATGTCCGACGATAACTGTAACTCCTTAATTTAGATACACCTTGGAATTGTTTTTAAAGTTAAGGCCTATTATCGATACTGAGATGTGCACGTGAGCAGAATTTTACGTGATTCACGTGAATCGTGAGTGAGTGGGCGTGTGTCGCATTTTAGCGAAATTCCGAATTAATAAAAACTTCCCTTAGTTTTTTTGCAGATTTAACATATTTGGGTTTTAAATATATACAAAGAAATAGTGAAAATAAAAATTCGGAACAGTATAAAATTCACAATTCAACTTAATTTTTTGCGTTTGATTTTTTCCGGCAAGATTGTATTTCGTGAATTTGATCGATTAACACGTAATCACCGATGACTGTGAGTAAAATCTTAATTTATTTATGTGAACATGAGTAAGCGTGATTAGGAAACAAATATGCATGAGTGATTGTGCGTGATTTGAATTTTTCTCATGTGAGAGAGTATAAGTCAAAATTCAATCACATTCCCATTTCTATCCAATCACAATATTGACAAATAAAATATGAACTCTCTATTTTATTTGTTAGCTTGTGCAGAAAATTTTGGATTTCAGTCTTGAAAACAAGACTATATCAAAGCATTTGATTGCCATTTACAATACTTCACAACTGTGAACAGACACTAAAGGGCTGCACAAAACCTTTTAAATGACGTTCAAGACAACATGATAACCTATCACACATTCCACCAACTAGTCTTGAAACAGAGTTGCCTTTGCGATTTCTATGTATTAGTAACATCTCACCGTGGGAAGTCACTAATACGTCATTCAAAAAGTTTTATGCAGCCCTTTAATAGGCACTTTAGTTTCAATTGCAATTATTCCTTTAGCCAACATTTTTTTCAATTATATGGATTTTCTTGTTTAATTTTAGATTTAATTATATTAGTTTTATACAGATATCTAATCGAGATCTTAAATTTTGCGCTTTTACAATTTGAGAACCATAAATTTTCTCCTAAAAGCGAATTTGAGGTTTTTATGACTTTCACAATCTTTGACCCAATAGTACTCAGAAAAAATAATTAACCTAAAATATCGTATAAAATATATGATAAACATAAAAACTCTTTTTAATCAAATATTTAATTGAATCAATTAATATTTTAATTGTTTCAATTATTAGTATACAATTTTTAGTAATTAATAGTATCATTTGAGTGATAGGTGCAAAATCAGTTAAAATTTTAATTAATATAATCAATTTCGTAATTAAAACTTGTTTTTAGTTTTTTCTTTGTAGTTATGAGTAAAAAAATTGTCTACGAAAAATCCATTCTTATGCCTCATTTCATTATTTAGTTTCTGATTACGATTTTTATTTTCGTAATCAGAAAGTAAATAATAGCTATGCTGCAAAAAATTTGCCACCTATAAGGAAGGTATCCCAACGGGGTCTCATCGATCTTAATGAGGTTCGGATATGTGATAAAAAAAAATAATGTAATGTACACTAGAGCGTACGACCTTTCAGGCAAAAAAAAGTGCGCCGTACACCCTACAATATGAAGTATTTTTGCAAGGTTTCAAAAAAATTTTTTTTGTTTTTTTTTGCCGAACGTTCTAGTAGTTACCCACCAGATCTCAGTTGCTACAACCCTAATGTCAGAAAATTAAAGCTCGCAAAAAATCATTAAACTTTTGCTAAGGAATTTTTTCGATAAACCCAGTATAAATTTTTTTTATATATTGATTGCCGCCTTTTTAATTTTTTTTTCATTGGATTTTTCCTTTATAGCAACACACTGGTCTCCGCGAGGCAAAAAAAAATGAGGCATTAGAATCCGATTTTAAATGCCGAAGCTATAACGAAAAATTGAAAAAGGCAAAAAAAAAAATTTTTTTTTTAAATTGGCTTGCAAAAATACTTCATAATGGAGGGTGTACGGCGAACGATTTTTTGAGGTACGGTCTAATGTACACGTATTTTTTTTAACTGCCAAATGTCATTTTTAGGATTTAAACACTGGGGTCGAAAATAGCTCAATTTTTCTAATTTAGTAGGTTTGCGAAGAATAATAAACATTTTTTTCAAAAGTTATAAACACATTAAATTTGCAAATCAGACTTGATCCAGTTTCTGCCTTTTTCTATGGAAAAAGGTTTGATTTTCCATTAAATTGTATTATTGTTTATATTTTTATTGTCAGATTGTCTCTATATGATAATTTTTTCAACAACCCGTCGGCTGTAGGAATCGAACCCATGCACTCTTACATTACAAACGTAACTATACTAGAGTTCGACAGATTAGCCACGTACGGCCTTGCATATAGTGCAGCTAATTCATAGTTTCTTTCCTACTCAGCTTACTGTTATTGTTTTTTACTTTCAGAAGTGATCAAACAGACACATACAAATATTTTACTTTAGATTTTTTGTTTATCTTCTTAACTCCTACATGTAACCTTTTCGCAAATGTTGCCACACTTACGTTTAGTTTTTACGTTCAAGTGCAGGCAATTTGTGTATATTGGAGACGGACTGCCAATATGGCATTTTTTATTTTCTAAGTAAAGTGTTGTTTTTTCAAACGCGTCATATAGACCAACTGCAATTAATATTGTAATAATTAATATGTATTTTTATCAATTCTAATTTAGTAGGTTTAAGGTTAAGAAGAAGAATAAACATTTTTTCAAAAGTTATAAACGTTTATAAATTTTTTAAATTTATTTCTTATAATTTTAAATAAAAGTAGACAAATTTAGTATTAAATTAAAGCGGTTTTGCGCCACATCTACTGGTAAACAAACAATGTCCGAATATGTCCATAATAATGCCGATATAATTTAATTAAAGGGCGTGTCTTAGCTTTATTCGTTATCGTTCAGCTTTAGGGCTACTTTTCCCATAGTGCCTTTTTCATCAATACTTCAAGTACTGCAAATAAGTGGCAACCCTGGGCCTATGATATGGGCAATATGGATCGACATTTTTACTTTCCAATTACTTTAACGCTGTGTACAAGTAAATCTAAATTTCGTAAATTTTAGGCAAGTTTTATTAGAAAATAAAGTTAGTTTTTGTCGGTCCATGCAAAGAGACGTTAAGGCATTTGTGATGCTTGAAACCATCTTCCCTATAAGATTTCTCACAGCTTGAATCATTTACGCTGGGTTTCATACTTAAGAGTTAACTATAACTTAACTATATAATAAAGAAAAATGTGAAAAAATTATACATAAAACAACAACAAATGTTTCGGTTAACTTATAGTTAACTGAAAAACCTTTGTTATAATACCCTTTGTTAAAATGTTTACACTCTTAAATTATACAAATTTTGTAAGAAAATGATTTCAATATTATCTGAAATGTTTTTAAATTTTAAATAATTCGTTTGTCTTTTTTCGCATACTTCCCTTCTTAGCCACTTGAATTCTTAACAAAAAAATCCAGCATACATACGCCACTTAACAAATCATGATCTTCATCATGGCTTCACCGTGATTTTTGTTCTTTTGTTATTAATTTTAATTGCTGTTGAGATAAGCAAGAAATTTTTAAATATTAAAAATTTATTTTAATAATTGTTAACAATTACTTTTAATAAAAAATATTGCTCAATTTGTGAAAAATATTTTCCCATGAAAATTTGCAAATTTGGTAAATTTTTCATTGCAAAAAATTAAATTTATTGTTGAGGTTTGTAAAAAAAAATTGTTTACAATTTTTTTAATATAAATTGTGTTAATAAACTGACACGAAGGCGACACCTTATTGTATTTTTTTTTTTTTACTAAAAAGTCTTTTCCCGGAAAGCTGACTTAATTGATTTTTTTTAATAAATACGTTTTTGTAAAAATAATAAATAAACCGTAGCGCCGTTAATAAATGAAACATATCTTTTTATGCTTTAACGGCTATTTTATAAGTTTTTAGGCTGAGATTATATATTTGCTTTAAAAACTGAGTTATAGAAATTGGTTTCTTTTGCTAATTACGACTTCTTAAGAGTGTAAGGCTCATTAATCTTACTTTAATTAAATTTTAAGCAATTACATTTTCTTACATACATACTTCCTAAAAACAGCCAGTTTATATACGTGGTTAAAAAGCTATAAAAATCTAAAGTGTTAAAATTAAAAACAAATAAACCATTAAATAAAGTGACCAGGCTGCCGCTAAATCCTTAGGATTTAGATTTAAGAGAATAACATATAATGGCAGCATTCTTGTGGATTTTAATTTCATTCACAATAGTTTTGGGTAAAAAAAGCTGGTTCACTTACATTATAATTCGATTTGATGCTTAGCCTAATTAAAAGTTGTTTAAATGTATATCGTCTAAACGTACTATTAAAATCAAAACTGTTCTTTATATTTAACATCTGTGGCTTTTCCCTCTTTAAACCTGGCTTAAGTTTTTTTTCTTCTGTTCATATTGTTTTAAAAAGAAATTGTTTTTTCTTAACGTTAAATTCTGTCAAGTTTTCTGGTCTTTTAGTTGTGTGTTTTTTTATGCCTCAACATGCAATCCTAACCATAGTGTAGTTGGTTCTTTTTTAACGTTTGCTCCTTCATGGTTATGCTAAATAATTTATAGAGTATTGAAATATGTCACTGAAATATGTTAAAATTTTCGTTAAATACCTTTTGCAAACAAAAAACAAAAAATATAAAGCAAAGAAATGTGGGGAGTCCGCTTAAAGCACGCACGCATAAAATGTCATGTTTTTAGTCACGCAAAAATACTTCTGGTATTTAATGTCTTGAAATGTAAATGGCTAAATAAATTATAATTTTGTTAAAAATTATTTATAAATTTTAAATAACTAAATAGCAAAATTTACCTTTAATATAATTTCAGGTTAAACGTCCCAAAACAGAGCACACGGATACAAATGATAGAAATCGGTAAGTAGAATAATGATTCAAATATTTATTGTGACTCCCAATGCAAAACATCCGATATAAATATATATAATTTCATACATAGCAAAAAGACCTTACTATTTCTAAATCGGTGATGCATAATCACACAACTTATAAAAGAATGAATTATAGTAGTACACTATAAAAATATTCTTGTATACACAACACCTTACAAAAAACTTCTCAGAAGTGGAATTGCAGCTATCAACTATTTACTTTGTGCATCATGGCTTGTAAAATTCATAAGTGATTATGCTCAACTCGAAGACGATCAACTTCCATCATTTGCTAGTAAGTCTTTGAACATTTTTGAAGTTGTTCGTTTCCCAGCAAAAAGAGAGATGCCGAAATAGTAGAAAAAGCACTACAATTGATGATCTAGATGTACTTATTTTTAAACATAAACACTAATGATTTTAACATTGAGTTTTCAGAGGAGAGGAGTACTCCCACTTCAACACTTTTTCAGTACTTTTTGAACGAGTGCAAAGGAAGCTCTTTTTCACCAATTAAAAGTAAAAAAAATATATTTTTTTTTATTTTACAAAAGTTTGTTATTAACGCCACCGGGTATCGAACTTGCGACCTCATGATTGCTAGTCTAGCTCTCTACCGCTGAGCTATTCTTTGATATGAAAGTTGACTGGCATAAAACACCACTTTGTTACTGAATTAATTTTAGTACTTTTAACTAAAATTTTTACAAACCGCTGGAGCCTGTCGTAACCGTTGGAGCTAGGATTAGAAGTTGAAATTTACTTCTTCGGCGTATACATTGGCAAGGACGGGATTTAGCGAAATTCCTACGGAGAGGGGCAAAAACGGGAAAAGTGTCCCCCTTGACGGGCTGCCCAAATTCATTTGGCTAGATATCGGAAATTTTAAAAATTTCTTCCCTAAACTAATAGAAAAAAGTATGTAAAAATTTGGTTAAAACTAAAAACAAATTAACCTGTTAAAATCAGCAAAAAAATTTTATAAATAATTAGTAGCCTAAACAACTACGAAAAAATTAAAAATTTTCGAAGTTTTTTTCGAATTTTTTTATATGCAAATAAAAATCGAGCCTTTTGAAAACAGCCGTTAATTTGTTATTTTGCAAATATTTTTGTTAATTTGGCTAGAAACTTAAATTAAATTTATTCCCTTGATTTAATTTACTGATAAGGTACTTTTTCGAATTTTTGACAGGAATATTATAAAAATTGGGTTTCGCTAATTCACTCAAGAAATTTTTTTTGGGATTTTCTATAAGAACGTGGTATAAACAGGGTTTAAAGGGAAAATGGCCCCATTAATCACCCAGCTCACACCGTTTTAGTTTGATACTTTAAATTTTGCAATGTAAATTCAGCCTTTAGCGTAGAAATCCACTGAGGCAGGATAATTGCAAAATTTTATGGGGACGGCAAAAAAGGGGGAAAACTCCTTCAGTGACTTGTAGAAACCCTCTAAGACATAAATCTGAAGCTTGATCTGCAGAAAGGTTATACAAATTTATTAAAAGAAAGAACCTAATATAATAAAATATATTTCGATATTTAAAACTACCGGTAAAGAAGTATCGGACTCTTAAGCTATTAATCTATTGCTAAAGTGGTAGAAGAAAACGAAGCAATTAACTTTCCAACTGAATTTTTAAATTCACTTATTGCATTTAAATAAATTGTAGCCCCACCGATTTATTTAGCTCGACTTTGAATTCTATGTTATTCTATTTTATACACAAATCAAGAAACCTTCAAAATTTTTTGTCAAAACTGTTTTTAAATTCGAATTCACTTATTTAAAACATATTGGTTTCCTTTATATATTAATCAAAGAAAAAAGAAAATCATTAAAAAACAATAAAAAATTAAAAAAATCCTGAAGTCATCAATAATTTTTACCAAATAGCAATAAAATTCACAAAAAAAAAACACACACATTCAATATTCATTATATTGAAAACAAAAAATGTAACGTTTTCTTTGTATAACCATTCAAAAAGATATTAAAAATCTATAAAAATTTTTCCAATCAAGCAAAAACACATTGAATCGTAAAGTCAAGTGGCGGTTCAAACACACATTCCATACCCAGACCCTTAAACATGTGCGCATGCGCAGTATTTAAAATTCTTATTTAAACAGATTTATGTTTTTTTGATTTTGTCAAGTGTTAGTTTAAGTTGTTGTTATAATTTGTAATGATTTTTTTTTTTTTATATGAAAAGATTTCTAAAAAACGTCGTTATTTAAAAAATAATTATTTCTTGGTTTTAAGTGTTTTGCGACAAATTTTGTTTGATTTGGGAGAAAGAGCATGTTTTTGAAAGGATTTTTCTCGTTTTAGAAAATCCTTAACATGTGTAAAACAAATGTGGATGAAAAAAAAACTATTTTAGGAAGTTGTACAAATTTTGAGGAATATTAAGAGCGGAATTTTAATTTAAAAATGTTTTCCATGTAAAATAATGTTTAAATTTTAAAACAATTTTCTATAGAAAATTTGAGTGATTCTAAATCGTATTTTCTACAAAAATCTTTTAGATTCTAAACCTTTGTCACTGTTGTACACCCATCTAAGATTTGGAGATATTTTTTGTACAGAAAAATGATTGTTTTCATAAAATTTTGTGGTTCATAGATTTTCCTTATAATAAATTAATCAGCTAATAAGAAAACATTTCCCAGTAAAAAAAAAAAAACCAAGAACTTTCCATTTCGGGCCCTATTTTTGTCACATTCCTATTGGAAATTCTAAGAAGTATATTTTCAGTAAACTATCACATTCCCCAAGGAACATAATTTTCAAATTTCAGACTCCATAAGGGTTTGGGCCGGCCGTTAAAGGGAGACTTTACTTCGTTTTTTTTATGTACGTTTTTATATGAGTGTTAAGTTTTTTGGGCAAAACTGCAGTTTATGGTATTTCGTCAAAAAAAAAAAAAAAAAACAAAATATGACCCCCTCTGGTATTAAAAAAAAAACGAAACTAATTTTGGGAAGGGATGGGGCCCGCGGGGAACATAGTAACATGTTAGTGTGGGTACTCAAATTAAAGAATTTTTTTTGTTATATCCATAAAACCTAGTCCTAACTATGCCATTTTTCGACCAATATAGTAAAAGTATATAGAAAAGTAAAAAATTAATATGAACGAAAATGGTACTCAAATGAAAGGAATTTTTTTCACGATTTCAAAAATGAGGTTTTTTTATAATCCATTGAGTGTGAATCGAATTAGAAGCAGTTTGTTAAATTTTAGACTTTCGAAAAATAAAAAAAATCTAAAATCACGTTATTTTAGTTTTAGTCGTTTTTTGTTGGTTATTTTGAGAATTTGGAAGTGGAAATCATAAAAAGAATCAACTTTTAAATGATGAAAAATGCAATTTCAGAACTGACATAGTTTAAATGCGCCGCAGGGATTTTTTTTTGTAAAAATGTCTAAATTTTATAGATTATTGAAAAAAAAAAAAGAAATAATTTTTGAATTCGTGGGAACATTTTCTATTATCTGAGTACCATTTTGCCATACAAGAAAATTTAATTAGGGCAATGTTTTATGGATAAAAAAATAACATTTTTGGAGTCGTGAGACAGTTTCCTTTAATTTGAGTACCCACACTTATATGTTACTATGGTCCCTCGTTTTTTACTCCCCACGAGCCTCCCGGATCCGAGTCCCTCCCAAAATTCATTTCGCTTTTTTGCTTTTTTAATTATAGATGGGATCACATTTTTTATTTATTTTTTTGACGAAACCCCATAAACTGTAGTTTAGCAATTTTTTGGCTTTTGCAATGTGGCAACCCTAATATTTAATAATAAATGTAAACTAAATTTTAAAATTCAAAACTAAAATTTTTGAGTAATTAACAAAAAAATATCGCCAGTGGTACAAAAAATCAAGCACTGGCATACCACTGGGTAACCACGGTGTTGAAAATAAATGACTGGGAGAACACTTATTTGGGAAGCTTTGCCAGCGTTTGCAAAAAGCGTTTTTCCAATATTTGTTTTACAAAAATTTCGGTGGTTTATAAAAAAAAAACACTGGCAAAGAATGGTCTAAGAGTGATATACCAAGGTTTGCAACCAGTGGTTATCCAGTGCTACATAGCCAATGCTACCAGTGGTACAAAAACCAATTCACTGTTAGAGCAATGATTTTATAAAAATGCTGACGCTTCGTTAAAAAAGATTTGTAGTCAGGAGGTTCCAAGTTCAAATCCGGTTGCAAACAAAAAATTTTTATTGGATTTTTCTTAATTTAAAATTTTTTTTGTTCTATAGAATCAATTTTTTTGTTTGTGGAAAAGCTCTTTTAAGGCCAACATTTTTTTTGTTCTCCCAATGCCGGCATATTAGTTCCAAAAAACTGTTTGCCAGTGCTAGCTTTTTTGCACAGCCAGTAGTTGTCCAGCGATTATCACTCATTTATGTGTTTAGCTATCAAATATTATATGTCTCGTTAGCTCAGTGGGTAGAGCAATCGTCTGCCAATCTGACGGACTGGGTTCAAATCACGGCAGGACCAAAAAAACTACACTGGTTCCGGAACCAGTTCCATGGAATCTGTTGCAGTGGAACCAGTTGTAGAATGGATGTGGTTAGCTACCGATTGTAAAAAATTTTCCTGGGAATATATATTGGGTTTAAAAAGGAACTATATATTAAAAATAGTTTAATATCTAATTTAAACTGCCAACAATTAGTTTGAAACAAATTTTAAACACCAAAAATATTTCTTAGTGTCAAATATCACAACATTTATCAAAGTTGTTTTCTATTACTTGTAACATCTTCAAAAGTTGACCATATTTAAAAAAAAATTTCATATTTTATTTCAAGAAAACATTTTTTTTGTTCATAAAAATCATAATTTCATGAAACATTCATTGAGAAACACATGCTAAAATTCCTTTGAATTTATTTCGTTCGAAAAGGGCATATGGTAGACTTAGAGGTGGCAGGTTGTTTTTTTTTGTTTTCTTTTTTTTCAAGACTGCATATAAGTAATATAAAAGTGTCATACTTAAGACTATTTAACACTCAAAACTCCTTCAAAAAATATGTCAAAGAACAGAGCACGTACACATTAAAATAAGGTTCGAAAATTCCTTTTGGAAATATTTAAATCTTATATACAAAAGATATTAATAATGAGGGTTAAAGATGCACCTTCCAAATACTTAAGAGAGATTAAAAAAAAAAAGTATACGAAATAAAAGGTCTTTAGGTGATAAGAATGAATAATGCAATATTTTGAAAATATAATATAATACTCGTATTTTGAAAAAAAATTTTTTGAAATAATTTAAAAATGCTAAGAACAAATTAAAAAAAAATTTTTTAAATGTTAGTTTTCTAAGCACAAAAAAAACATTTTTTATTTTAATTTTCTGTAGTTCTGCCAGATTTTTTTTTACCATAACTTTAATAAAAAAAAAAACTATTAAGGAATTTAGGTATTAAAAATAAACTGCTAAGAAATTTTGTTTGTATATTTTTCAACAATTTTTTATGTAGTAGTAAATGTTTTGTATCTAAAATTTAACGCCCCTCCAAAAATTTTAATCCCTTAAAATTTGACACCTTTATTATTGGAGTTTTTGTTTTGAGAAACAAAATCTCTAAATAGACGAAAATATTTCAAATTGTTTTTATTTCTTTTATTGCCACGTGTTTCTTCACAAACCTGGAGACTGGTTTTTAAAGCAAAATAATAGTTCAAAGGTTTTTAAAGACGTAAAACAAAATTGTGGAACATTACGAATATGTAAAACATTTCTGTGAACTTTTGAAAAAACAACTTAAATGGGCTTAAGTTATTTTGTCAAAATTATTTTTAAAGGAAGTTTTTTTTTTGGCTAGAATGAACCTTTTTCCATAAAATTTTTAAGAGATTATAAAAATTAATATAATATTAATTCCAGCAACAATGTTTTCTTGAAAAATGTCTTAAAAAATATTTTTTTAAAGTTCGTAGATGTGTCGAAAGTCCCTAAATATAAATATATGAAGTCGTGATTGTGGAAACATTTTATATAATAACCCTAAATATTAACCAAATATCCAGGACTTGGATGTTTAAAGGTAGTTTTTTTTTGCCAGAGGTCCCTGACCGATCAATACTTCGGGAAGGAATTTTAAGATATTTATTATCGCCAACTTATTGTCTAGGAAATAAATCCTGTATGAAAGAAAAGAGAAACATATTAGGGTGACCATTCGTTTTTGACTTGACACCAGTTCTCTGTTCTCTGGATTATAAATTTCTATCACTAAATTATCATTTTGAAATTAAACCTGAGGATTTTGCAATATTTTTTATTGACAGGTTATCGTCTGGAGGAAAGAAAAAAGACAAATTTTTAGGGTGAAAATATTTTTTTTGACTTGAACTTACAACAAAATAAAAGAAAAAATTAACTCCAATGATAGCTAGAGATCAGATGTTGTTGGTTTTATGTATTTTTAATTCTATTTCTTATATATTTTGACTTTTTTTTAGCATATTTGCTAAATAAAATTTATAGAATTTCTAAAATCTATACATTTTCTATAATCTAAAGATAATGGGGTTTAAAAAAAATTCATTATGGTAGCAATTTTGGAAAATTGATATCTGCTAATATTGCATATAGAAAAACTTTGGCAGAACTTTTTGCTATAAGTGTCTTAAAATATTTTAAGCTTTGTGAACTTTTTTCTAGAGTACTTTTAAATATAAGATTTAAATATAATTCTAAGGACTTTTAAATAAAAGAATCCTCCGAGTCTAATCAATTTTTCGTTTGAAGTTATATTAAAAATTTTCTGTAAAAATCCTCAAACTGTACTCAAATTATGATTTTTGTTTTGAAATTATTAAATCGGCACAATCAATACAAATTTTGAAAAATCAGTAGATACACGGTTTTTTCATCGACTGTTTAAAAATCAGCACATGTACTGATCAAATCTGTAGAAATAGTCACTCTATACATATTGCCAAAATATCACCTGGAAAATAAGATGATAGTATCTTCCTACTATCATACAAAAGACAAAAACTCGTTCTAGAACTAATTCTTCTTCACTTATTTCTTCCATATACTTAAGTATCGGTTATAGTGAACCCAGTTGCAGAATTTTATGTGATTGGTAACCGATTGTAAAAAAATTTCCTGTATAAGTACGACTTTTTTTGAGAATGTTATTTAAGGAACTTTAAATAAAAATTTCTAACTTAAGTAATATTTAATACAAAAATCGTTCTTAGTGCTGAGTATAAAACTGGGCCTAAGAATATTTTTAAGGGCTTTCTTAATATTTAACTTTCACTTTTTTTTTTGGTTTACTTTCAGGCTCTGTTCTCAAACGGCTGCTCAAACATCATCATCATCATCAATAATAACACATCAAACCTCATCTCACCTACCACACTTACAAGGTCCTTTAGTGGGCTCTCACTCAGCATTAACCTCTTCAGCGATAACGGCAAGCCAATGTAGTCCTCTATCACTACCACCTCAAACACAACCTTTGCAACCTACCATTACCTCATTGGCTTCACTTTCGAACTATCACTCTCTACAAACTTCACCACATCATCAACATCATCACCAACAGCAGCAGCAGCAGTCGCAACACCATACTCATCACCATCAGCAGCAGCAGCAGCAGCAACAACAACAACAGCATTCACAACAAACACCAATACATCAATCAAATGCAAATAGCTGTAGTTTAAACTCATCATCGAACTCTTCTTCCTCAGCTTCTGCTACGAATAATATACCCTCTCTTTCTAATACACAAACCTCACAATTTGCTCATACTGCTGGCAGTAGTAGTTTTTCAACATATCAACATCAATCCTCCACTTCTGCTTCTTCTTCATCAAACACCGTAAATGATAATTCTACCACACTATCTGCTTCATCTTCTACATCTTCGGCGGCTGCAACAACGAATGCTTTAACATCAAGTGGTATGTCCCATTGGTTGGCAGCGAACGACCAGTCTACTACACAATTGCCTACGGTAAAGTCAGAAAATCGTTCGCCTGGTTTAACACAATCTTCAACGCAACAACATTTACAATCAACGTCTGATGTCGGGGAGCATTCCTCATTTGATCGTTCTTCGAATTTAACAAATCATTTAGATTCTTCTTCTACGAACAACGGTAATCGAAATTCCAATTTATACAACTGTTCTTCGGGTGTCAATTCTTCAACGGGCTTGAGTGGCTTAGACTCTCCTAGTAATTCTTTAAGTTCTTCTTCTATGGCTGCGGTTAATTCCTCGGCTGCAGCTGCTGCCGCTGCTGCGGCATATGATACCAAACATGATTATTATAATTACTATAATAGTATGCAACAATATACACCGCCATTTTATTCGACCTACGGAACCCCATTTACTACCGCTTCTGCTAGAGCACCTACCAAAATAGAGCCTACTTCACCGTATCTTACTTCTTCTTATGCCACCTCCAACAATAATGCCTCTCAGTTATATCCCACGGCTTATGGCTACAATAATTTTGCCCAATTTGGTACGGCCTCGGCAGCGGCAGCTCAACAGGATTATAGTTCTTATTACAATGATCAATATGGCAATTATTACAATCCTGCTAACTATTCACCCTATGCTGTTAGTTCTCCTAGTTCCAGTGCCAGTCATGGTTTTCATGTAGCTGCTTCAAATCTTTCCGAAAGTCCTACAGATACTCATTCTACCACTCCTATATTGCATAACACCCATTCGCCGCATTCACCTTTGGCGATATCCCCCAATAATAACATGAATTCTATAGGCAATACTGGTTCAAGCAACACCTCGGCTTCATTACCAAAAACTACACCCACCGGTAAAACGGGAAGATCGAGGGGACGACGCCATCAACAACCTAGTCCTACACGCAGTACCACCTCCGAAACACCTACCGGCGATGCAGTTAAACCACCAGAAAGAGTTTTTATCTGGGATTTAGATGAAACTATTATAATATTCCATACATTGCTTTCGGGGTCTTTTGCCAGCCGTTATACCAAAGATCATAGTGCTTTAATGACTATAGCATTTCGTATGGAAGAAATGGTTTTCAATTTAGCAGATACTCACTTTTTCTTTAATGAAATTGAAGAATGCGATCAAGTCCACATAGATGATGTATCATCCGATGATAATGGTCAAGATTTAAGTACATATAATTTTGCCACAGATGGTTTTCATACGGGTGCTCCTCCGGGAGCTCCACCAAATTTATGTGTGCCTACGGGTGTCCGAGGAGGTGTGGATTGGATGCGCAAGTTGGCGTTTAGATATCGTAAAATCAAGGAGATTTATAATACCTATAGGGGAAAGTAAGTACAAAATTTAAACTATCCCTTTAGAAAAACGTGTAAGTCCACACAATGTAATCGATTTCGTGTACTTCACATTGTGAGTATTTACGATATGGGATACTTGTGTATAACAATTGTATATGAAAATTAAAATATTTGAAATTTTCCAAAAATGTTGTCTAACTTACATGCCACTATACTTGTGTGGACTTACGAAGTATATTGAGTTGTGAAAAAAATTATTAATTAATTTTCATCATATTGACAACGTCAGACCAAAATAAAATTTAATAAACACAAGCGAGAATTTTAAGTCCATATTTGTGGCTTTCCATAATTGCAATGACAAGATAAGATAAAGATTTCAAAATATTTCACAGGATTTTCTGATTAATTGTATTTAGGAAAATATCACTTATAGCGAATTTATACTATGATCGAAATCGAGTTAAAAGTAGATTTCGATAGACTTCTACGGAAATCCAATAAAAATTTGGACTTTTAAACAGATTTCCCATACGAAATAAAATCGGAATGAAATCCAATTTTTCTCCCATATTTGCAGAAAAGTAGGGAAGTTTGCAGAAAAAGTGGCAACATTTAGCAGCTGTTTATGTCATAAAAAATATTTAGCATAAAGTTTAGTGATTTTAGTAAAGGATTTTTTTAATTTGCAATCGACTAAACTTTTTCTGAGATTACTATTTTTGATAAAAATCAGCTCGATGATTAACAGCAAACCGCTTTTGCTGAAATTTCCAACTTTTTTTCAAGCACGCTCCTGACTTAAAATTTGCTGACACAACAACATTTTTTGCTGACTTTACTGACATTTTTTTTGAGTGTACAAAAACAACTGTTATGTAGTAAATATCAAACATTTTTGAGTGTTGTTTTGTAGTTTTTCGAAATCGGAAATAGAAGCATTGCTCAAGGAAGGGTAACAAAAGAACTTTTTGGATAAAGTAATCTGAAAAGCTACAACTTTCTTACAGCCACTGATGTCAACAAATTAAAAAAAATATCTAGATTACAAAAATCGGAGAATGGTACTTAAAACCACTGATCTCAGGCAATTCTTTTCAAAAATATTTTGAATATGTTTTTGGGAAGAGTTAAAAACTTTTAAATACTGAAAAAGTTTACGATTAATCTGTAAATTATGAATCCCGATTTACATTGAATTTATATTTTATATAGTATTTAAAATACTCAATAGAGAGAGAGAGAGCGTTGTACGACGAAAAACTAAACACCCCTATTTTATAGAAATATGAAAGTTTTTAGAAAGTTTTTAAAAAAATCTTTAAAGAGGTCCTTCTTTTATAATAAAAGAATATCAATTTGTGAATTCTATGATAGTTTTCGATACAAAATTATATTACGGCTGATAAAAAATCGCTAGAATTGTGGCTCATAACTACAAGACAATTTGTTCCGTTCAAGCAGCTGTCCTTATAGCTAAGACTTTTTTTCTTATAAGACCTTTTTCTGCTAAGACTTTTTTTCTGTTTCATTTAACTTCTAAAATACTTCCGAAAAGTAATTATTTACACGCAGGGGAAAATGTATAGTAGTTGAACATTCTTGGATAAATTAATTTATCAATATATGACTCTAGTGATGATAAATATGATTCTCACTAATCATATTATGATCTCTGATCGCGATTTTATCATCATTTAGGATCATATTATGATCATTGTAATAATAACATTATGCTCTTTTCCCTGAATTTTATTATTTACATCCTCCTCGTTAGATAAATATAATTTGGTGAAAAATCATAATGAGTGTCGAATTAATATGAATAAAAATCTTCTTAATATAATAAATTTTCTTTTCTTTTTCACTTTCTAGTGTCGGTGGTCTACTGGGTCCCGTCAAACGTGACGCTTGGCTACAAATTAGACAAGACATCGAAATGGCTACCGATAATTGGGCTTCTTTGGCTACCAAATGTCTGAATATGATTGCTCAACGTGAAAATTGTGTTAATGTTCTGGTGACGTCTACCCAACTGGCTCCGGCTCTAGCTAAAGTATTACTTTTTGGTTTAGGAGGCATATTTAATATAGAAAATATTTACTCAGCCCATAAAATAGGTAAATATACTTGAACCAAAAAAAAAAAAAAACTAAGCATGCTGCAGCATGTCCGAAAAATAAAAATTTAGCTTATTCCCAATTTGTTTTCTCTTCAGGACAAGAAACGTGTTACGAACGTATTGTTACAAGATTTGGTCGTAAAAGTACTTATGTGGTAGTAGGAGATGGAGCAGAAGAAGAATCAGCGGCCAAGGCCATGAATTTTCCATTTTGGCGTATATCGTCTCATAGTGATATAAGGGCTTTATATACAGCCTTAGATATGGGTTTCTTATGAAAATCTTTAGCTCTCATTAAGATTTTTATGTAAATTAAAAAAAAAACAAATAAAAAAAAACAAAAACATTTAGTAATTAGACAAAACAAAAAACGCACTAACTTTCTGTTAACAAATTACAAAAAAAAAGAAGACTAAACAAATTCTATTAAAAAACAACAAAAAATGGTTTAACAAAAATATCTTACAAGTTTTTCTGTACAAAATTTATGTATTTTTTTTCATAAATTATTTTGTTTATAAATAATTTTTGTTAAAAAATTTATTTATTAAAAAATAAATTATCAGCATATAAGTTCAAAGAATAGAAATTTATAAATTTAAGCACAAAATAATTTAATTATTTTGTTTTATTGCACATATTTTATTATTTTCTTTTTATAAATATCTTTCATTTTAAATTGTAAAATTATTGTATATTTTTTCTTTAATGAATTAAAATTTTTTTCTAATAATAAGTTTGTTTAAAAAAGTTCATATAAGCACATTTATAAGTAGCACTATTAGTATTTTAATGGTTAGAGTTAAAAAACATTAATTATTAAAAAATATGAACAAATAAATTATGTAGTTAAAAATGTAGTATTGAAAAAAAATAAAAAAATAAAAAAAAACAAATAATTATTTAACTTTAAAAAATGGATTAAAAAATAAATTTAAATTAATTTAAAATCAAATAAAAATCGCACTATTATTACAAAAAATATCGAAGAAGTTTTATTTGGTAACGTTAAAAATAATGTCTAATTTACATATATATATACATGGGTCTTTTCTGACTCCAGGCCACTAAGGGTTAACGATTTTTTAAACAAATGTAAAGATAATTATAGTCTTACCAAATTCATGTGATACTTTTCGGAAAACTATGTAAACTTTGATGAAAACATTAAAATTTTGTTAAATTTTTGATAAAATGAGCAATTTTTGTAAAATGTCCTCGAAAGCAGTCGCTCCAAACACAAACTCAAATAATCATTTTTCCAATTTATTTTTTTTCTTTAATATCAACTATTATGTGGTACAAATAGCAATCGACATCTCCAAATTAAGCAGTTTAAAAAATCTTTAAAATTAATTAAAAAAAAACACGTTTTTGCATTTTTCTCAAATTCGTAGCTCATTTTGGATTCCAGGCTAAAGTGGGTTAATGATATCCGATAAAGTCAAAATTCCATATCTGAATCATATACATTAAATGAATAAATGAAATAAAAAATAATTTTTTCAAAATTTAGAATTTTTCAAATTTTTAATACACTTTTTTTTCAAACTTTCGGCACAAGTTAACATTTTCCAAAAAAAATTGATTTCTTCTATTTGGGACCATTTCCAATAAAACTGGGGAGTGTAACGAACGAAAATCGGCAAATAATTTGATAATTTTAAGGGACATTTTGATTAGTTTTTCTTTTCCCGGACTTTTTCATTTCCCGGGACAGCGGGAATTATTTTTAAATTTCCCGGCATCACGGGAATTCCCGCTCTTAAGAAAATAATTGAATCTGACTTAACTTATGCTTAAAAAATTCGACTTCTATTAAAAATCCGTCTGACAGAGTTCCAATTTATGGTTGCACCCATGAGAAAATCTAATATATTCTGAAAGAAGGGTTAAATATTGTATTCAAGTACTCCCAAAAATAGGAAGTTTGCCTTATTTCTAGACATTTTCGTTCTATGCAGATATCCAGAAATATTCGTCTGGAAATATTTTTATAAAAAAACACTATTTTTTTGGCAAAACCGGCTGATTCTTTTTACAAAAATAGAATCAACAAAATTACTCAACAGTTTTTTAACTTTAATTGGTATTTATGTATACCCTACACCACTACGTGGAGAGGGTATTATAAGTTTGTGCTGATGTTTGTAACACCAAAAAATATTGGTCCTAGACCCACGTTATAGTATACCGATCGGCTCAGAATTTTTTTTATTTCGATTTAGCGATGTCCGTCTTTCCGTCCGTCCGTCCGTCTGTCTGTCCATGCATTTTTGTGCGCACTCTACAGGTTGCAAATATTAATATATTTTTTAATATTAATATATACACCGATTCACGTCGACCCAAGGACGACGCCTATTGATGTTTTTTGAAATCGGTCCATGTTTAGACCTAGTGCCCACATAAAATTTTCTTTTTTACACGCTGCAGATCGCAAATACAAAGATATTTCAATGAAATTTGGTACATAGACCTATGTCGGCTCAAGAACGGAGCCTATTGATTTTGATTAAAACGGTTCGTGTTTAGACATAGTGCCCATATAAGGGTACCCCCCAAAATTGCCCTTTTTACACGCTGCAGGTCGGAAATACGAAGATATTTCAATCAAATTTGGTACACAGACCTATGTCGGCCCAAGGACGAAGCCTATTGGTTTTGGTTAAAATCGGTCCATGTTTAGACCTAGTGCTCATATAAGGGTCCCCCCAAAATTGGCTTGGTTACACGCTGCAGGTCGCAAATACGAAGATGTTTCAATGAAATTTGGTTCGCTGACTTACATGTTCCCAAGGAAAAATCCTATTGGATCTAGATAGGATTGGTCCATATTTGGACCTATCGCCCACAAAGCTATATTTTCGATTTTCTCTTCTTTTATGATTTTATAGAAAATTTTGACACAAGTCCGTTTTAACCCATTCAAATTTCGGATCTAAACATTAGTTGGCTTTAAGTCAGACTGGTGTAGGGTATTATATAGTCGGCATGCCCGACTTTAACCTTTTTACTCGTTTTTGAATAAGTGTTTTTATGCCTATTGCTATAAAAAGAAAAAAAAACTAAACTTTAATAGTTCCATTTCATAATATAAAAAAGCATTCAATGAGTTATTTTAAAAATAAATAAAATTTTATAAATGCAATTTAAGTAAAGGAATACACGTAAAAAAATAAGTTAGTAGAAAAATTAGTAAAACATCTTGTATATCAAGTGCACTAGTTTTCAGCAATTTTTTTTGCTGAAATTCCGTTTTCAGCAAAAGTTTTCGTTATATTTTTTTTAGTACTAAACTAATTTGGAACTAATGTTTTACTAATTTATTTTCCTACAAAAATTGTGCTGATAACCGGATTTTTAGCGTGGACGACAACCAGATAGACAAGATGTATTACAGACAACGGAAATGATAATTAAAAAAAAACTACACAATTTCTATATTTAAATTTTCAGCAAATATATTAACTAAAGTAAAATTTCTCATTTTTTTCAGTCTACGAAAAGTTTTATTGATTTTAGCAAGGATTTTTTTCATTTGCAATCGACTATGTGTTATCAAAACTTTTGCTGAGATTACTATTTTTTTGGTAAAAATCAGCTCGCAGATTTTCAGCAAACACATTTTGCTGAAATGACCAACTTTTTGTAAGCACGCTCCTGCTAAAAATTTGCTTGCACAGCAACATTTTTTGCTGACTTTACAGACTTTTTTTTTTGAGTGCATATAGGAATGAAACTGATATGAACTAAAACTTTCTGGCAACACTAGTAATATGGGCCAATTAGTACATTTTTACAATATTGTATAAAAAGTACCATGTATTATGCTTGATATCTTCTGTTTGATTGCTTGATACCAGCTTGATACAAGCAAGCAAAAAGTGCTGATTTATTAAAAAGTACCGTTTAAAAAGAAATGTTGCCAGAAAGGCAGTGTTGCCAGAAAAGTTGTAGCTGAAATCCCTATTTCGCAAGTTGAAATCTACTAAAAAATCCTAGCTACAAATTTTAATTTGTCAATTTTGTCACCAATTTACTTTAATGTAAACAAAAACTAATTTAAAAAAGGTAACAAAGTCCCCATAGTTTTTAAATCAGAAAAATATTCTGATAAGAGGAAAATACTATTCAACACTACACCCAAAAAAACAGTCAGTAAAGTCAGCAAAAAATATTGCTGTGCCAGCAAATTTTTAGTCAGGAGCGTGCTTGCAAAAAAGTTGGTAATTTCAGCAAAAGGTTTGCTGAAAATCATCAGCAAAAGGTTTGCTGATAATCAGCGAGCTGATTTATACCAAAAAAATAGTAATCTTCAGCAAAAGTTTTGCTAACACATAGTCAAAGGCAAATGAAAAAAATCCTTGCTAAAATCACTAAACTTTTTGCTGAATATTAGTAGACTGAAAAAAAACTCAAAAAACTTGCAGCGAATTTTTACTTTAGTTAATTTATTTGCTGAGAATTTAAATATAGAAATTATGTAGAGTTGTTTTTCTTTTTAATCATTTCCGTTGTGTATCTACATCCAGACAAGCTGCGACATCTACATTTGTCTATCTGGTTGTCGTCCACGCTATAATTGCGTTATCAGCTCAATTTTTGTAGCAAAATAAATTAGTAAAACATTAGTTCAAAATTAGTTTAATGCTTGTAAACTTGATATACAAGACGTTTTAGTAATTTTTCTACTAACTTATTTTATTGAGTGTACTTTTCCACCAATAAATTTACGCGATGATTTGGATATTGTTTGTTTGAGCAGAGACGTATTTTTTCTTTCTGCGATATTGGTCCTACATTACTTAATAGAAAAAAGTCCGTAAAAAATTTAGTTGAAACTACTAAAAATTAGTTAAAAATGATGCTGCAGAAAAAAACTGCTAATTTAGCAGATTATTTTTGCTATATATTAGTAAGATAGGAACAGCAAAAATAAAACTGTTAAATATACAGAATTTTAGTTATAACTGAGCTAATTTTCTGTTAATGGAAAATAGCAAATTAACTTGCTAAAATCAGCAAAAAATTTTGCTAAATAATTAGTAGCCTAAAAAATCACAAAAAATTAAAAATTTTCTAAGTTTTTTTTTTCGATTTTTTTTTTTAAATGCAACTAAAAATCGAGCATTTTGAAAACAGCAGTTTAAAATTTTTTAGCAAATATTTCTGCTGATTTTAGCAGAATAGACTGCTATTTGCATTCAACTAAATTTAGCTTAAAAATAACAAAATTTTTGTAGATATAACAGTTTATTTTAGCTATTTTCAGTCTACTAATATTTAGCAAAATTTTCTGTAGATTTTCTATTAACTAAAAGTTAACTTAAATAGTACTGAAATTCTGTAAATTTAACAGTTTTACATTTGCTATTCTTATTTTATTATTTTATTTAGTAGAAAAATCTGCTAATTTTAGCAGTTTTTTCTGCAGCATCATTTGTAACTAATTTTTAGTAACTTTTTCTGCTATTTTTACAGATTTATTTCTACGAGTGTACGAGTACTTCGGCTCTTCTCGAATTTATGTTAAAGCTCTTTTTCGATACTTTTTAAGAACAGCTTGGAAATCGTGTGCAAAAACTTAGAAATTATGAATTGAAAACATTCTTTTTTGAAGAAAAAGTATTTTTATCAACTTCTTATATCGAGTGCTGAAAGTTTCTGATATGCTGAATTTTTTTTGTATTGTATAGAAAATTAAAAACTACAATTATACTCGTATTCGTAAATTTCGTTTATTTTAATAAACATAACTTCCTAGTCAGAAAAATACAAACGGGAAAGCGGTGGCAAAGCACTTTAACAGGTGGTACACGTACTGGCAAAAAGTGCTTTCCCATTCCCAAAATGATAACATCATTAGACAAAAGGACCGGCTGTTCAAAAAGCGCCAGAAAAGCACTGGAGGAACAAAATTTTTAAACGTTGGCAAAACGCTGGCAAAACCAATAAATAGGTGGTCTGGAAATATATTTTCCAAAATAAAATTTAAAAAAAGTTCATATGTATTTTTTTGGTCCTGCCGTGATTTGAACCCAGGCCGTCAGATTGGTAGACGATTGCTCTACCCACTGAGCTAACGAGACATATAATATTTGATGGCTAAACACATAAATGAGTGATAATAGCTGGACAACTACTGGCTGTGCCAAAATGCTAGTACTGGCAAACAATTTTTTGTAACTAGTATGCCAGTGTTGGTAGGGCAAAAGAAAAGTGGGTCCTGAAGGAGCTTTCCCACAAACAAAAAAAATTGGTTTTATAAAACAAAAAAAAAATTTTAATTAAAAAAAATCCAAAAAAAATTTTTTGCTTGCAACCGGATTTGAACTCGGAACCTTCTGACTACAAACATTTTTTAACAAAGCGTCAGCATTTTTATAAAATCATTGGTCTACCAGTGAATTGATTTTTGTACGCCTGGTAGCATTTGCTAGGAAGCACTGGATAACCACTGGTTGCAAACCTTGGCATATCACTCTAAGCCAATTCTTTGCCGGTGGTTTTTTTTATAAGCCACCGAAATTTTTGTAAAACAAATACTGGAAAAACGCTTTTTGCAAACGCTGGCAAAGTGTCCCAAATGAGTGTTCTGCCAGTCATTTATTTCTAATACCGTGGTTACCCAGTGGTATGCCAGTGCTTGATTTTTTGTACCACTGGCGATTTCTGACTGGGTTATTTTAAATATTCTCCTATTCTCATATAAGTCATGTCAAAATATATGTATGTTTAAAATACCGCTGTTAAAGGGTCAAACTTATAACATAGATCTTAAAGACAAAGCCCGAAAGAACCTTATTGAAAATCTACAATAAATTCTAGAAATATCTTTATACAATACAAAACACAAGATACTTATACACAGCTTATAAGCCAAGATAATATCATATACTCGCAATATGACAAGAGCGCTTTTCAACAGACTACACGTACAAGAAATTATAACAACTTTAACAGAAAAACAAAATGTTATTTGAATGTTTCTAAATTACTTACAACTTCATAAAGGATGTGTGGAGTTAAAATTTGTTGAGCCACAGTGATTCTCAAGTTATAACAATGAATAATTATGGTGAATAAAAAATGATGCATTGTTATGATGTTATAGTTCTCATACAATTTGTAATATTCTATACATTAGAGCGGCATTTTTTTGTATTAAAAAAAATGTTTTTCTTCCAATTTCCAAGATCTCAAAAACAGTCAGTGCGATTGCAAAAATTTTAAAAAATTCATATTTACTTAGCATACCAAAATTAACTAAAAACAAGTTTTTGATTTCCCAGGAAAGCGGGAAATTTTCTTAGGAATTCCGCTAGAAAAGTAAGTTATACAATTTTTCGTGTATTTGTTATAAAGGATAGATGATAAAGGAATCTATTAAATTGAACGACTTTTTCAAAATGTTTATGTTTGTAAATTAAAATGGAAAGTGTTAAAATTTTAATAGTTTTAACTTCATGAACACACTATTATTTATAAACTAGTTTGTTTTCACAAAATTGAAAAAATATCTTATTGGAAGAGTCTTTATCTTTGTAAATATCAGAGCTTCGAAAGACTTAATTCAATTTAAGCTTAAATCCCGAAAAATTAAATTCAGATTTTAAAAATGTTCATGTACCATTCCCTTAAACCATTCGTAAAGAATTCATTCATAAGCTTCATTCCCAAAGCTTTAATAAGGATTGAATGAATTCTCAACTTGAATCATTCAAATCGCATGTTCATTCAACATTTTACTATTTGAATGAAGAAATTTTATTACCATTCACTTAGTGCAGTGTAGTTTGAAACTAACATATAATCAAAACCAAAGAATACAAGCAGTAACAACCCTACGGGAAATTTTAAGAAACATGTCACAAGGGGTCAATTTCCACCTCCTATGACAACGCCATGTAAAAGTGACCAGTCTATTTCATATAAAGGGGCCAGTTCGGTGACAGTTTGTTAAAATTTCCCGTAGGGAAAGCATACGATACTGTTTATTTTGTTAGATGAATTTTAAACGTTTTGCATTTGTATTAGGCTAAGTTTTCAGCAATTACATCCAAATTTAAATTTTTCATATGACTAAGTGAATGAAAACAAATAATTTTTCATTCAACTTTTTATTAAATGAATTCAGGTAAATTGGGTTTCATTCAGTAAGAATGCAATCAAAATACAATGAATTCATAAAATTTAAAGCTATTGGGAATTAAGCTATCGAATTAATTCCATAAGAATACTATTAGGGAATGAAATTTGACCCAAATTTCATGAATTTTTAAAAAGTGAATGAAAGAATTAAGCCTTTTAAACCTTTGGTAAATATGCTGTTTTGAAGTCAATTTCATATAATTTTCAAACTTCTAATAAATAATCACGTTTCTAATCTATACATTACTCAAACCTCCTCACTTTGTTGTTGTTATTGTCTAGTAGGGTGTCCCGATAAAAAGAAATTTAAGTAATATCATTTAAATGGTGGATATACATAACTAAGCTGAATATCAAAAACGAGTAAAAAGGTTAAAGTCGGGCATGCCGACTATACAATACCCTACACCAGTCTGGGTAAAAGCCAACTAATGTTTGGATCCGAAATTCGAATGGGTTAAAATGGGGCTCGTGTCAAAATTATCTATAATGTGAGTCAGCGCACCAAATTTCATTAAAATATCTTAATATTTGCGACCTGCAGTTTGTAACCAAGCCAATTTTGGGGGGACCGTTATATTCATTTAAACATGGACCGATGTTCACCAAAATCAATAGGCTTCGTCCTTGGGCCAACATAGGTCTATGTACCAAATTTCATCAAAATATCTTAATATTTGCGACCTGCAGCGTATAAACAATATAATTTTGGTAGGACCCTTATATGGGCACTAGGTCTAAACATGGACCGATGTTCACCAAAACCAAACTTGTTCGTCCTTGGGCCAACATAGGTCTGCGTACCAAATTTCATCAAAATATCTTAATATTTGAGACCTGTAGAGTGCGCACAAGATTGCATGGACAGACAGACAGACAGACAGACGGACGGACGGACGGACAGACGGACATCGTTAAATCAAAATAAAAAAAATTCTGAACCGATCGGTATACTATAAGGTGGGTCTACGACCAATATTTTTTGGTGTTACAAACATCAGCACAAACTTATAATACCCTGACCACATAGTGGTGTAGGGTATAATAAGTCGCAAATATAAGGTCCTTATATTTGCAAGCTGACCTTTATATTATTGCGTATTTAATTAGGTAAATTTACGCCCAAAAAATGGTAAAAGTACACATCACTTCTGAAAACTTGTTACTCATTTTCGATGTAAATTTACAAATTTTTTGTGTAATTAATTTACGCATCATGTGCGTAAATTCGTTTCATTTATGCACTCGGACTAATTTTAACATACTTGTAGTAGGAGAACAGTGAGTTGTGTAAATTTAAACAAAAATTAATTACTCATAGTATGTATAGGCTAAATTTACTCCATCAAAATATTTTAATCGTACGTTTTTATAAGCTGGCAACTGTTGATACCAATTAAAAAAAAAAATTCAAAATTAGTTTTTTTTTTAACAAAATTCACTAATATCGAACTCTTTAATAGCTAACTAGGAACTAAAGATCCCCTCCGAAAATATTTTGCTTAACATATTTTTCCCATATTTAGCTCGTTTGAGTGGTATTACACTTCAATAAATTTCCAAGTAAGCAATTTATCGGGACACCCTATTGCACATTCGAGTTCACATCATCTATATAGTGGTATAATAATACTAACATGAAATGTATTTAACTTGATACGCATCTTAATTAGTCGCCATTTGGTTATGTGGTTGTTGTTTGTGCTTGTTCTTGGAGTGAGCTTACTTACAGTCAAAACATTCGCACATTATAAAACGCCTTTTTGGTAAATCCCCCTTATTATTATTGTAAATCCAACGAAAAAAATATAGTTTTCATTTACAAAAGGTTTACTATGAAGTAAGGTTAACCTGGCTCAAACAAATAATGCAAGCAGACAAAAAATGTTTGGAAGTTAACAACGAATGTAGGGTATGCTACGAACGTTTGGTATTTTCCCAATTTTTTTTTCTGATTTTCTCTTGATTCTTTAACTTAAAAATCAAGTTTACTTAAACTAATAATTTGAAAACCTTAAAACACGTTTATAAAATTAATTTTGTATGAAAAATTTGTTTTATAAGCCATTTATAAATTTTTAAAAGTGATTATGCATATGACCCTAAGTAATTAAAAGTTATTGTTTTTTTTTATTACTATATATTTTACTATGACCAAAACATTCCACCGAAAACATTTTTTTTTCGATTGTTGCAACTCTTAAAGCGGATAATGAATGGTTATGGGTCAAAAAAAAATTTCAGAATTTTTAAAAAATTTTAATATAAACTGATTATTAAAAAAACCAGTTTATACAGTAAAACATAATTATTTAAATTTTTTCGTTTGTGCTTTGTTTCTAAAAACTAGAAAAATTAAACATGGCACAAATTCTTAGTTTAAGCGACACTTTGAAGACCTTAACCTCAATAGCTCGAGAAATAGACAATGTAGGGGTATGAAACTAAATCTGTTGAATAGGACTTCAAAATAAGTAGGTTTGAGGTTAAGAAGAAGAATAAACATTTTTTTCAAAGTTATAGACACATTATTAATTTGCAAATCAGACTAGATATAGTTTCTGGACAGGCTTCATCAGTGATTTTCCATTAAATTATATTATTGTTTATGTTTTATTGTCAGATTGTCTCTATATGATAATTTACTCTCAGAAGTGATCAAACAGACATACAAACAGTCTACTTTAAATTTTTTTGTTTATCTTCTTATCTCCTCTTTGTCACTTTTTTCACAAATGTTGCCACACTGCCGTATGGTTTTTACATACAAGTGCAGGCTATTTGTGTATATCGGCGACGGACTGCCAGCAGGGCATTTTAATTTTTCTAGTAAAGTATTGTTTTTTCAAACGCGTCATATAGACCAAATGGAATTAATGTTGTAATTAATATGCATTTTTATTAATTTTAATTAAGTAGGTTTGAGGTTAAGAAGAAGAATACCTTTCATTGGAGATCCACTTCCATTATCATGAAATTTTCATAAATTTGATTAAATTTCAAATGAAATGGAAGACAACAAAAATAGTTTTTAATATTTTTCCTAAAGTGACAAGTTAAGATTGGAATGAGATGAAAGGTTGTTAAGGGATCTATCTAGAAAATATTATTTTACCCTCATACATGACCTACTCGTATTTCTGAAGTTATTGAGGTTTGAATTTGTAATATCGCAGCAAAAAAAATTGGAAGTCATGCTTTACAAACCAAAAATCAAAAATATCCGTTAATGTATTTTTACTAATTTCTTAGAAGTAATTCTGAAAAACATTCAAAAATCACTTAATTATTACTTCTAAAGCATTATTGCTCAAAAAGTGATCCAAAAAAGTGAGTTTGATTCAGTTTATTTTCAAACAGATGATCGCAGGTTAGATTCCTAGCGGATCCAATATTTTTTGTTACTATTTTGCTATATATTTATATTCCGTTTTAAGAGTTGCAAAAATCTAAAGAAGTCTTTTTGGTGAAACCAAGAAGGCTAAGACTAAAAGTCCCAATCGCTATTGGATCGCATATTGTACCGGACATCGGACGAAACAATTGCGTCAATAACGGGAATTTTCGCAAAAAAAATTTTTTGAATGTGAACAAAGAGGCGAAAAAATCTCTAAATTTTCAGAAAAAATATGAAAAATAATGATAATATCAGAAATTAAAAAAGTGTAATAATTTGGGAAATACAGTGGTGGAAAATATAATAGGAAGGATTAAAATTTTTTATAATTTAATTCGCGTTGCCTTTATTTTTAAAGATCAAGACGAGGAGATGCTTCTGAAAATTGAGCAGAATTTTAACGTAATGTCTGATTTTTTATTTTGTCATTTGTTTTAAGTAGGCGTGGCTTTTAATGAAAAATTACCGATATCGACCTTTTATCAAATTACATAGTACCGATCGGCTCTGTACAAATTGTATATTTTTGTAAAAAACTATAAAATTTCCCTAAGTCTTGCGTTATTGCCTAAGTCTTGCCTTCCACATGACCAAATTTTTATTTGCTTTTAGCGATTTTAAAATAAAGTTAACAATACTGAAATAAATTTTTGCTTATTTTTTATTTTCGATATTTTCATATTTTTTATCATCTTTTTTCTTAATTCTAATAATTTCTTTGTAAATTTTTATTGTAATTTTTAGTTTCTGCCAATTTACTTTCACTTTTTCCTCATTTTTCGATCGATTCTCTGACAACGCCATAATGTTCTGTCCGATGTCCTGTTCGATGTGCGATCCGAAAGCGATTGCATCTCCTACTCGTATACTCGTATTAAATTAAAAGCAAAAAAATATGTTTTGTGTTTGTATGAGTTATCGCAAATTATGGCTACTTTTGATCTATATTCCAACTTTTTCATATAATTTGATATATTTTTATAAAAAACGGATTTTTGGACCAAAACTTAGTTGGGTTACCCATATATTTTTTTGATTTCCAAAATAAATTGGTGATTACAAATTTTTTCTATTTTTGCTTAATCGAAAAAGAGTTTAATGTTGTGGCTATTTAAGGGTATATTATGTAAATATTATTTTTACACAAATATAGGCGATCTTATATAATTGTTGTTTTTTTTCAGGCTTCCATATTTTTAAAATTATTAATCTCTCCTGAGCATAATATATTTTAATTGTAAGTAGGGTACTTGCCACAGGTAATTATATAGTGGGCGTTTATTGTATGAGTGTATGTTGTTGTATGTATAGGCTTTTACTCATATGCTCATGTAATATGCAATATAAATAGGGCGAGGTTGAGATATGAACATGTTCAGTTCCATATATGCACTTGTTAAGGTTGTATTTTTATTGTTGCATTGTTGTTTTCAGTTTATGTTCACAGGAAAAAGAGCTTAATCTTAACAAAATTGACTTTATGGCGGCTTTTAATATGTTTATAGTCTTAATATATTTTTTTTTACCGTATACAATTTCTATATATAATGGTCATAAATCACACTTTTTTTATACACGTGGTTGGGGGTTTGTGGTTGTTGTTGTTATCGCATTTTCTTTCTTTATTCCATTATGAAGTATAGAATTTTTGTGTGATTATTTTATTATAAATCCTATTAATGTTCTTTAAAGAGAGTTAATTGCAGTTTTAATATTTAATTTATGTTTGCTGAGGGAACTTACCATCGACTACTAAAACATAAAAAACAGAAGCTTATGAAGAGTAAATTAAACGACAGTTAAGTTAAATTATGAGTAAATTAAATTGATAGAAATAAATGGAGTGAAAAATATACGTAGCTACATGAAAAAATGAAAGTGATTTTTAAGAGTTCCGATTGGGCTAATTTTTTGCAGCATTCCAGAGTTTTAGTAAAAACTAAAAAATAGGACTACAAATTACCTTAAATGAAGGTTCTGGTTTTCTCACACAGATTAACCCCCTAAAGTCGAGGTTTGTGGGACATTTGAGCTCCATTTCTGTATAAGTACGAAATTAACCCTTAAACACATTTGAAGTTGTGACTTATTTCTGGCATTGAAGTTAAATTTTCAACTTTGATGTCTTCATAGTCTTATAGTAGAATTTCATGACAAATATTTTTGCGGAACATTTTAATCCTCTAGCTCTTCAACTTACGGGTATTTTTTGACACTTTTTAAAAAGGAGCTATAAAATACCCTATAATTGTAGAGCTAGAGGGTTAAATGTTCCACAAAAATGTCTCTCGTAATATTTTACATACATTCGCTGACCACATCCTATACCTAAAATAGAAGATTCACATGGTTTCCTATGCCGATTCATAATAAACATTTGAAAAAGGGGGGAATTTTAACCCTCTAAAAAAATAGGGCCAGACGTAGACTTTTAATACGCCAATACATACTGATAGAATTTTGTACATAGTATTAATGAATTTGTTCATTAATACAATGAATTTTTTCATTGAAAAGTCCCAAAAGAATGGTTTTATTGGATTAATGAAAAATGTTTCATTAAATCAATTTTAATGAATGGATTCATTGATCTAATGAAAGTTTCATAGAATATATGAATTTTTTTTCATTAATTTTAAGATAAACATTTTGAAAGTTTCATGTGTTTAATGAATTAAATTCATTACTTTTATGAAATAATTTCATTAATATTTTTCATTTTAGCATAGACTTAATGAAATTATTTCAATAAGACATGAAATTATTCGTATAATGATTTGTTCATATTTTTAATGAAGCGTTTTATAGATTTCGCAACAATTCCACGTAAGTGAAAAATAATTTTTTTTTATATTGAGTTTGACAGCTTTTTTCGCAAAAGTATGAACAAAATACCGGGCTTAAGGGTTAAAAGCAAAAGTAAGATGCAATTATGTGTAAACAAATCATACCATTATGTAAGCACTTTTTTGATATTCAAAGGCTTATCACAAAAAACTCGCTTTAAAATAAAAAAATAAAAAAACTGGAATCGGCTCGTAATGTCCCAGCAAAAAACCTGCTTCGCTGGATGCAGGTTTGTAAGGGAATAAATAAAATTAATCCCTTACAAAGCTGCTTACGGAAGGCATGATTTTTCCATACAAAGGGCCCGCTTGGAAGCATGTTGTTTTGTGAGAAAAAGCGCATTATTCGCTGCTGAAAAATTGCAGTAAATTCATGTTTTTCGTAAATGCATTTAACCGCAAATAAATTCATACACTTTTTTTGGAAAAAGTGCTTTTTTCTGCTGAAAAGATGCAGTAAATTCATGATTTTCATTGAGCGCGACTTCTTATAAAAATATGTGCATTCATTTGCCGACTTCAAAATGCAGACTGACTCATGTTTATGTGGCGTCTATACAATAAACTCTACTAAAGAAGGGTAAAACACGATTGAGATGACTCAGATTTCGTGCGCATTAATCTTTGGATAACTTACATTTTATTTTACTCCCTTACAACCTGCTTCGTCGTAAGGGAATAGCGTAGCACTATAATTTTTTAAATAACTTGCTTACGATTTGCTTCGTTTAAGGCAGTTTTGCAGGGTATACTATCAAATTTAAAATTTTTTGTGTATTGTATACGCATAAAGTGGCGCAACTCTGTAAAGCAGCATTTGTAGCCCGTTTTTAAGCGCTTCGTATTTTTACTGCTTCCAAAATACCAACATTTTTTTGCTGGGGTGTTAGTAAATATGTTATATTAAACCCATTTCAATTACCTTTCCAATGATGCTCATATTGTCATATTGATCCGATAATAAATAGCGGAGATACGGGCAAGTCCATGTTTTAACTTTGACCCGAAATAGGGGTCTCGGACAAAAAATTTTTTTTCCTATTTAGCCCAAAAAGTACTATCTGGGGGAAAAATCGTAGCTGTGCCCCTAAAATCAACTTGTTCCCGATATAACTCCCGAGATGAGGGTCTCTTTGTTTAGCCCAAAAATAACACATATGTTTATAGGGAAAACCAAAAAGAGGTAAAATTGTACCTGAAACCATTTTTTTAAGTAAAATTTTTTCTTTATGAAATTTTCATTAATTTAATGAATTTTTTTTTTGAAATTATGAAAAATTTTAAAAAAATCTAATGAAAAAATTCATAACAACAATGAATTTTCATTCAGTTAATGAATTTTTTCATTAAATCAATGAATCCATTTTAATGAAATCGATTCATTAATGCTATGAACGAAAATTCTATCAGTGCACGTATATTTTTCTTTGGTCTCCTCTGCCAGAATCAGTTGTCAGAACCTTATTTTGTTTTGTACAGTGTAATTTATTTTCCATTCCGAGTACATAAAAATTTTAAATTTATGGCCGCCATATTGGATCCGCCATGTTAAAATTTGATTTCAGATTTGTAATCTGCTACTCAAAAACTTCTCTTGGTGTAAATTTTAAGTAAATCAGACGACATAAGAAATTTAATAAATTTAAAAATTTTAATTTCAGATTTTTAATCAGCGAACCCTAGACCTATATAATTGATTATTTTAAGTCCAATATATTAAAAATTGAAAACTGATGGTCGCCATCTTGGATCCACCATTTTGAATTAAAATTTTTTTTATTTCAGAATCGTGATCTTATACTTTTTACTCAATATTCTAGTTTTGCCCAAAATTCGATGGCCCACTGTACAGACGGATAAAGAAAATTCGCGCCGGAAATCGATTAAAATTTTGATTAACTTTTAAAAGCCAAAAAGTTCCTTTTTTATTTATTAATATATATATTCCTCTAACTCCCACTGGAGCATAGGGCGCTATTATGAAAATTTTATCAAAATCGAATAACCTTGTCCTATCCCATCAAAAAAGAGATGCCGAAGCAGTAGAAAAACACTACAATTGATGATCTAGATGTAGGTACTTCTTTTTTAATATAAACACTAATGATTTTAACATTGAGTAGTCATAGGAGAGGAGTACACCCACTTCAACATTTTTTCAGTACTTTTTGAACGAGTGCAAAGGAAGCTCTTTTTCACCACTTAATAGTTAAAAAAAATTAATCGGAAAAAAATAATAATTTTATTAGTTTATAAAAGTTTTTCTATTGCCGCCACCAGCTATCGAACTTGCAACCTCATGACTCTTACTCTAGCTAGTTGGTCTCTACCGCTGAGCTATTCTTTGATGTAAAAGTTGACTGCATAAAAACAATACTTTGTCATTGCCAGATATTGTGCTTTATTCTCTTCAATAAAAGTACTTTTTAAATAAGTGCAAAAGGTGCACTGCAATTCATTATTGTTTTTAGTACTAAATTCATAAGCGCCTTAAAAGCAATTTTTCATCATTTCTAATATAAATATTTTTAAAAATTTAAATATTGGATTTAAACAAATATTAAAAAGAAAATTAAAAAACATTGGTACCTCCAGGAATCGAAAATGCGATAATCTCTTTAGAAATACTATATAATACCACAAATAGGTACTTTTTAGGATCACTTTTATAGCAAATATGCTTTAGAAGCAATACTTAAGTGATTTTTTTTGATGTTGTTCAGAAGTAAATCTAAAAAAAGCTGTAAAAATATGATAACGGATACTTCGGAAGCAATGAAAGAAGTGATTATTTAAAGTTGTTCAGAATTACTTCTAAAAAAGCAATAAAAATATACCAACGGATACTTTTGAAGCTGTGAAAGAAGTAAAGCATTGCATCCAATTTTTTTTTTGCTGGGATAAGTTGAAAAGTAAAATTTTTAGATAATTTCGTTTTTTAAGGAAAATCTATCGAAATATTTTATTAGTTTTAACGGATTTACCACGATTAAAGCTCAAATAAGAGCTCTATTAAATCATATTAAAAGCGTAGAACAAGACTTATGTTTATTCAACCACGTCCAAAGTTTACATTACACCACAAGTAAAGCTTAAACTAATTTTTATATTAAATCATCGATTAAGCTTATACTAAAACCTACGTTAAACCACAATTAAAACATAAATAATTCTTATTTTATATAAAAACAAGACTTAAGCTTAAAATAAAGCGTATATTTAAAAATATTTTTAGGCCGGAAGTGTGTTTTTTTAATAAAGAATTACAAAAGGTTTATAAACTTTCCTAACCTTTAGTGACTTCAACTAACATTTATCACCAAACCCACAATTTATAGCCAAAAGCAAACTGTAAATAAAAATCAATATTACACAATACTTTCCAAACTAAAAACAAAAAATGGTATCAATAAATTTTTATATTGTTAACTCAAACAGTTGCAACAGCTTTATTTTACTATTTGTGAGGGTGTCTATTTGCTAGGTTTAAACAATAAAAAAAGAAACGTTTGAACATGAAAATTGAAAAAAATACTCTAAATTAACTACAAAATACTGACAACAAAAAATAAAAGTTTATTTTTTTTTTAGTAATACTATGTATGTTTGTATAGTTATTTACTAAGTCACCAATAACGCCTCTATGTCGCACACCTTCTGGTTATTTTAAAATTTATGACGTTGACTTGATTGAAAATTCACGGTTGCCTCTTAATGGCACTCTAGTGGCATGAATAGCAACTAAGTGGGACTAGAAAAGAGGAAGGAAAAAAAGTTCATAAAAATTATGGATAGAACAAAATGTTGTCTTTGCAATTGCAACATGATTAAGCAATAAATTATGACAAGATTTGTTTATATTTGTTTGGTACTGTTTTTATATATTGTTTTCGCTTTTTGTTAAGAGACTTTTAAGCAGAATGTACAAATAATAATGAATTTTTTTTTGCCTCCTAGACATCACATTAGAATGTCCCTTAATTTACAATTTGTCGATTTTCATTCATTACACCACATAGATATTACTACATTAATAGATTTGTCAAAACAACAGAGTAGTATTTTTGAACATGACAAAGAAGACTGTGGTACATTTTTCGTTATTGTTTTTATTTTTTCTTTAATATTTAAAATGTTGAATAACGCTCATAGACAACACTGAGGGAATTATCTGCATGATATCAATGAATTTTTGCATTAGATCTATGAATTGTCACTGGAATTCGTCCATTGAAACTTTTCATTAAATGAATGCAATTTTTCCTAAAAGTTAATGAAAAATTTCATATTAGTTATTAAAAATTTAAAAAGTTTCATTAAAAATATTTTCATTAAAACTATGAAGCTTTTTCATAGAGTTTACGAAATTTTTCATTCCTATTGTGAAGAACACTTCATTAGTTTAGTGAAAAAATTTCATCAAAACTCGTCCAAGGAATTCTCTCTGTGAAGAACAAGACATTCTAATTGAGTTGGTAATTTAACCTCACAAATATTTCTAGAAATTAATTCTTTTGTTAAAAATTGTATTGTATGCTTTCAACAAATTTTGAATTAGTAAAAAAAATCAACTAAATATTATTAGATTATAATTGCCTTAATTGAACCGGGGACAAAAAAGACCCATGAAGCTTAATTTAAATTGTGACTCCAGGTTTCTAAAATTGTTCGAAACATGTTTTCCATTGATTTTCCTAAAAGAAGTAATCCTAAAAATTTCCAAGTAACTGTTTGGATCTTTCCTAAAAGAAGTTATCCTATAAGTTTCCTAGTAACTGTTTGGGTCTTTTTTGGCCACAAGCTGAAACATTAAACCTATGTGGATCAGGTTACACAAAATAATAATTTTTTATCAAATGGAACATTTGTTTCGAGAATTTTAAAAATTTATATTAAGCTTCATGCGTTTTTTTTGTCGCCAGGCCAACAAGGGTAAAATATTTTTAAATTGAAAATAAAGACAATTATAGTATAGTAATTAGGGTGGATCGATTTAGCAATCGATATTGTGCCATCGATTTTTCGATAGCTTTTGGCATGAGAAAAAAAAGTTCTATTTCGACCAGGGACGTAACAGTTATAACTTTTATTCAAAAAAGTGATTGTTTTACAATTATTTCTTGTTTGAGTATTTTTAATTTTCTGTTTCTTTTCTCTGTTTGATTTTTATTTTTAATTCAAACAAAAACAATCCAAACACGATTTTTATTTTTTCAAAAATAATAAAAGTTATTTTGTAATTTTTTTTCTTTATCAAAAAATAACAATTAAGAATAGAAATCAAAAGCCATAGAACCAATGACTTCACCAATTATAATATCCTGATGATGTCAACTAGTGTTAATAAAAGATTGAACAGTGATTTAAAGCGAGTAAATATGTATATACCAGCAACTTCCGGCATTCCATTTAGCTCAATTTTTAATTTTTATTTTATTATCAAATAAAAAAGTTATTGATTAATTTTTTCAAAAAAATCATTCTGTAACTTTTAAAAAAAGTTTTAAAATAAAAATCAAAAAACAACAGAAATTTATAGAGTAAAATATAAAAATTGAAAAAACTAAAATCTTTGCCGAACTTTGTGATTTTTTTGTGCAATATGATTTATAAAATATAGTGCATTATTGAAGTATTATAATTAAATAAATTTGGGTGGTGACTTTTTTAGAAATATAACAGTTATTTTGGGTCTCTGATTTCGACATATCAAAAAAATCATTTTCTAGGCGCCCAAATTTAAATTTTTTGACTTTTTCTCAACTTTTATTTTTAAGGTTTTTTTAGTAGGTAATAAAATAAAATCGGCTGATTTTTTTTTTTTTTTAAATATTACCTTTCCAAGGTAAAACGATGGCGATAGCAGTTTTTCCAAAAAAAAAAATGATTTTCTTGAGGTTTCAACGAGTTTTTTGTCGAAAAATCGATATTTTTACGCCGTAATTTTTAAGGGTTTCTTTAGTAGGTATGTTAAAACAAAATTCGCCGATTTAAATTTTTTTAAATATATCCTATCCAAGGTAAAATTGTACGCTTAAACCGAGGGCGATATAATTTTTTCGAAAAAATCTTTTTTTTTTTATACCATTTTTTGTCGAAATTTGGGCTCCTCGAAAATGATTTTTTTGATATGTCGTAGTGGAACATTTTTTCTTCATGCCAAAAGCTATCGATGGCACAATATCGACAAATTTTTGTCCTTACAAATCGACCCACCCTAATAGTAATATTTAATTGATATTTTTTTTTTTTGGAAAATTATGCACAAAGAGAAAGAGAAAATTTGGTGTAAACTGCCTGTTCTGTAAAATTTTTGACAAAATATGATGATCTAAAATCGTACTAAAGAACATTAATTTACCAAATAAAAGATCAACTATACATACCCCTCATTCAAAATAATCAAATTTCATAAAATGTCATGGAAAGGAGTCGCTCCTTTCCTTTGATGCAGCCAATTATCATATTTTCAATTTATTTTTTTTTCTTTAATTTTTTTGGAAAGCGTCAATTTTTGGAAAATAAAATCCATTTTTATTAGAAATTGCCAAAGTTTGAAATTTTTAAAAAATTGCGTTTTTATTTAATTTATTCATTAAATATACATAAAATTATTCAGGTACGGATTTTCGGTTTCAGGTTAAAGTAGGCTGATGAAGCCAAGCAACTAAAATTCCGTATCTTAATAATTTTAAGTATATTTAATGAATAAATTAAATAAAAACGAAATTTTTTAAAAATTTCAAACTTTGGCAATTTCTAATAAAAATGGATTTACTTTTTCAAAAATTGACGCTTTCCAAAAAAATTTAATTCTTCCATTTTGAACCAACTAGAATAAAACTGGTGAGGGTGTAATGAATGCAAATCAACAAATCGTATTTTAAGGGACATTCCATACAATCGGCACAATGTTGGAAAAGCGTTGGCAAACCACTGGCGACGGTCAGTTGGGGGTTGGCAGAACGTAGAATTAACAATTTTGACAGTAATGTTCTGTTACCGTTGGTAGACGCTAACTTGACAACGTTTCCACAACATAGTCAAAATCAGAAAATAGGTGGTCTAAAAATAGATGTTCAGATTTCTTTTTTTTTAATTTAGGAATAGTAATTTTTAGTATTTTTTTTTAATTTAGGAGTAGTAATTTTTAGTATTTTTTTTTTTTAAACATAGTTTTGGTGGGAATTGAACCCAGGCCGCCAGGTTGTCAGCCGAGACCTCTAAACACTAAGCTAACAAGACTTGTAATACGTGTGAGCTAAAAATAAAATCAATGAGAACAGAAGTTGAAGTTAACTTTCAAGTGTCGGCAAAAGGTTTTGTTGGCACTTGGTGGCCAAAATTGGCACGCTGGAAAAAAATGTATAGTCTTGAAAGCTTAAAATTAAAAAAAAAATTGATTTAGAAAAAGAAAATGTTAATTAAAATTTTAAATAATACTTAAGTTAATGATAACAATGGATAATATGTAAGCATTGGTATAACGTCTGTTAAAACTCATTTGCCAACAACAATAACATCAGGAAAACCAAAATATTGATGCTCTAGAGAAAATTAATAGCTTTGTTAAAAAAGATGTGAATTTCGTTGTAATATGAAATAAATAAGTAAAAATGTTTGAATTTACTACTCCATTTGTTTTTCACTTTGAACGTTAACATATATACAAAAACTAAAATCTACATTATAACCTAGAGAGAACCCCATAAAGACAATCTGATGATAGTGTTTGGTTGCACTTGAAAATGCATTAATTGTCAACCATTGGTTCTAGAAAAAACAATCAGATGATAATGCTTGGTAGCACTTGAAAATGCATTGATTGTTAACCATTGGCTATAGGAAAGTTTTTTTCATAAGTTTTTTCTCTGTTCGTTGTAAAATAAATTGTGAATTCTATTTGAAATTTGTCATATTTGATCTTATACCGAACAAAAATAACACTTATTGTAAATTTAATATTTTTAATTTTATTTCTTAACAAATGCTTTTATTAAATGCAATAGTTTTTCTTTAATTTCACTTAAATATCTCATATGTATGTATGTTCGCTAGATTAATGTTGGTTTAAAAACGTCTTTTATCTCTTCGTTTTTTTTTTTTATAAATGTTGAAGTTTATATAAATTAAATGTCATGAGGTAACGTGAACTCATAAATATGTTTTATAACATGTGTTTAGTGGCTCATATATAACTTTATACAGTGTGAACCGTTAACATGCAGAAAAAATTAAAAATGTATTGCAAGTAACCGTTAAATCTAATAACTGAAAGACTTTTTAACATTAAGGGTACCCTGTTTATAGGTTTAATAATTTTTTCTATCATAATTTTTCTTATTCACGTGCTGTTTGTTGGCAAAAAGTATAAATTGTCATCATCTATTTTTTTGCCATCATCATGTACATGAAATAAGTTGACACATTTGTTGCTTCATGGAAATATAAAAAAAATTGCTTTTTATTTTTAGCCTAGGATGTAAGTTAGGGTGTCATTTATTAAATAGAAAATTTTTTAAATTTATTACAACATTAAATTTTACTTTAAAGTATTCTAAATGTTCTAAGTGCTACCCTAAACACAACTGTTGCTTTAACTTTAAAGAAGAGGACGGAGGTTTGTGCTTAATATCTCATTTAGTTTATAATTTCAAATGTTGCAAATAGAATAGTTATGAAATAGTTTCTTACCACATCCGCCGACATGATTTAATGATGGCTACTTGTTTTTTAAAACTTATGTGTTAGGAATTATAAATTTGTTATATCACTAGAAAATATTGTGATACAAAGTTGGTTGCATGTTTTGGAATAACACTTTAATTTAAAGTCTCTTGATTACCAGGAATTTACAGGAAATTAATTTAGATTGAAAAACTAGAATTTATTTTATGAATTTGAGTAACTAAGAATCTATAATTCTATGGTGGTTTTATAAAATCTTTAAACGATATTTTATTTATAGCCTTATAAAAGATTGGCTTTAAGTTTTTTTATGCGGTTTAATATAATTTAAAATCAAGACCGTAATTGTAGTTTTTATACCCTAAAATTTCACATATTAGAGGTTTTCATATAAACTCGTAAAATCCTTGTAAATCTTGTATAATTACAAACCTAATTTTTTATGTATGGAGTTTGACATTAAACTCATAAACATACCAGGTTTACACCGATTACGAGGAGAATACGAGTTTATGTGAAAAGCCATATTATTGTAATTTTATATAAGCTCAAAGTTAAGCTTTAATTGCGATATTATATAAGCTCAAGTATAAGAATTAAACGTCGTTTTATGTATGTTTAAATCCAGAATAAAAATAAGACTTCGGCGTGGATTTTTATAAATTCGGTTTTAAGACTTATTTTTTAAAGCTCAAATCAAAGCTTTAAGCTCCACTCTAAGAATTAATTGTGGTTTAGAACAGCCCGTGAAAAAAGAAAAATCCGACCAGTTCTAATCAAAATTGGGAACAAATTTAAAATCTAATTAGATCAGCTAAAATCTAGGCATATCTGACGGGTTCTCGTCGGGATAACTCTCTCGTATTTCATCACATTTTAAAAAGCTTTAATCCTAGCTTTCATCGTGTATTATAAAAAGATTTATTGAAACTTACACCGTTACTTGAAATAAGCAAGGAACCTAGAAACCAGGAAGTACAAACTGACCATACTCCGACATGTTCGCGGAAGGAATTATTTCAAACGGGTTCGTCGGCGTTCGACAAAGCTTCTTATAAAAACCATTTTGCGAACGATTTTAAAATGTTTTTTTTTAATCTCAAATCTAAGTCTTAATAACGATTTAAAAATGCTAAGTTTAGGATAAAATCCCTAAAAAATATGGCTATGTCATGCTGCATTATTTAACAATTTTTCATTTCTGGCATTTTTAATTCTTATTCAGTTTCTTTACATTTCAACACTTTAAATTAACTCATCACATTAATCAACACATCAACGTCAAGGGCAGTTATAACACTTTTAGAATTGCATAAATCAAACTACTACTCAAACTATACTACACTATATAAAATAACATATAACACGTACTCAAAACAGGGACTGAAAAGAATGAATTCTTAATATAGTTACTATTGAATTTTAAGGAGATTGATCAAATATTATTACTTAACCAGACATTTTTTATAACAATTTGTATGCTGCTAAAGAAAGATTCATTATATTTTAATGACTACAAACATTTGAATTCTTTAGTTGCCAAATCGTTTCTAAACACTTTATTGACTCCTAACTGTATAATATTCCAAAATATCTTTCTCTTTTCCTTGAAAAACTGTGGCAAACCGTCTCTAATATATGCAAGTTGGCTGCTCTTGAATGTAAAAACCATACGTCAGTGTGGAAAGATTTCCGAAAAAGGAGACACGCAGGAGATTGGAAGATAAACAAAAATCTGAAAATAGATTGTTTGTATGTGTCTACGTTTGGTCACTTCTGAGTAAAAGACAATAACAAAAAGCTGATTAGGAAAGAAAACAATGAATTAGTTACATTGCATTCTAGACCTTACTTGGGTGAGGTGGCTAAGCTGTCGTCCTACTTCAGTATAGTTACGTTTGTAATCTGTGGACATGTTTTCGAATCCCATATTCGACGAGTTGTTGAAAAAATTATCATATAGAGACAATCTGACAATAAACATATAAACAACGAGTAAAAAAAAAAATCTGAGCCGATCGGTATACTATAAGGTGGGTCTAGGACCAAAATTTTTTGGTGTTACAAACATCAGCACAAACTTATAATACCCTCTCCACATAGTGGTCTAGGGTATAAAAAGTCCTACTACACTGCAATTGCAGTGTACAATTTTTTAATGCAATTCCAGTTAGTTTTACCGACATAATTCTATTAGTGTTCCTATGGCAAGCCCATATTAAATTCATCGATGAAAATGCCGAATTAGAAGGACTTTTTGACAGAAATATTTTTGCAGGGATAATTTCACCCACATTTGAAATAACTTTGCAAGCTAATTTTTATTTTTTTATTTTGTTTTTGATTTTAGCAGGTTTGTAGTTTTTGTGATAAATCTTTTATTTAGCGGAGTCACATTTTTCCGGTAAATGTTTTAGAGGAGTCATATTTTTATATATTTTTTCCATCCAAAATGCAATTCTGAAAATATAGAGTAGTAGTTTTAAGTGTCGGGTACCCAATAAAAAAGACATATACTCGATACCCACTACTCATATGTTCACCAGAACTACTTTAAAAGCATTTTTTTTTAATCTTAAGAGCATATTTTCCGTTTTCTAGTTCATTTTTATAGGCTTGAGATGAGTTTTTAAAAGCATGTTTCTGGTTGCCGCGGTATCAATCCCTATATAGAAAATAAAGAAAGAATACAATTTAGAAAAGATTTTACTCATTTAATATTCTGTTCTTAAATTCAAACAAGTACATTATTTTGAGGCTAAAACTACATGATGCAAGTTTTTTTGCCAGAAAAAAAAAAATTAAAAAAAAACGTAACTGACTGACATTTATTTAACATTACGAGCTCTTAAGAACAAGCATGATGACCACTTTTATGTCAATTATAACTATTTTACTATGCAACTCACATTTAGATATAAAATGTTAAAGAAAAATACTTCTTTTAGCTGGTTTTTTGCGTGTTTGTTTTTTTTTTTTGTGTTAAAGGCATGATGTTAATTTAACTAAACTTCATTTACAGATAAATGATTTCCCATTTTCTGGCTTTGGTTGGAAATTTGTAAGAAACAAAGAAGATGAAGACGAATAGTTAAGAAAAGATTGTGAGTGAAGTCTAGTGGTACGTATTTATAAGCACGCAATGAATTGGCAATGAATATGAACGAAGTTTGGTCACAAAATTGTTCAAGATGAAGACGAAAAGAACATTATATCATATGAAATGTTGATGTACTTATAACAACATAGAGGAAAAAAAAATACATAATTATTAAGACCATAAATTAAATGTTAACCTCAAAGATGACAAAGCAAATTTTAAAAGGACGGTTAATTAAAATTTCGAAAATATATTTTGGAGGCAAAAGAAAATAGGCTTTAAAAACCCGGCCGTATTTGCGGTTGTCTACGTGCATAGAAATATTTAGGTAAAAATAGCAGAAAAAGCAACTAAAAATCAGTTGAAAATGACCTGGCAGAAAAAATGCTAAATTGCTAAATGCTGGTAAAATAAGAACAACAAAAGTAAAAATTTTAAACTTACAGAATTTAATTTAATTTAAGTTATATTTAAGCTAACTTTTAGTTAATTGAAAATGACATATTATACTGTGAAATCCGTAGAAAATTTTGCTTAACATTAGTAGACTAAAAATAACAAAATCAAACCTTATATCTAAAAAATTTTTTGTTATTTTTACGCTAAATTTAGTTAAATGCAAAAGGCGGCCTATCCTGCTAAAATCAGCAAAAATATTTACTAAAAAAATTGTAAACTGCTGTTTTCAAAAGGCTCGATTTGCATTAAAAAATTGGAAAAAAGCTTAGAAAATTTTATTTTTTTTAATGATTTTTTAGGCTACTAATTAGGTACACAGTGATACAAAATCGAACTTTCCGAATCGGAATGGGATGAAACCAAAAGCAAATAAAAGTTGACATTTTCCGTAACAAAGCCATCAAGGGTTTTTTTTTTGGTTCAGTGCGAGGTTTTTTTTACACGCTTTTGAAGTTGATGATTTTGGAACGCTCTCTAACTAGAAAAAATCATTAAAAATTTGATAAAATAATGCTTATTTATTTTTATTATCCTGGAAAGTTGTGGTATCTTACTCTTTTTGGGGTCGAGGAATCCATTTTTGATATTTATTTTTACCTAAAACTCACGCTAGATGGCGCTGTCATACAAATGTTGTCCTTTTTTGTAGATTGTCTTAGAAAAAAAATGGTTTTTTTTGAGCTCTTAAAAGATCGAATTAAAGGGTCATCCCCGTGTCATTTTTGGCACAATCAGTATAATTTTGACACTTTCTTATAATCTCGTTAGCTTTTAATAAATCATTATTTTTAGCAAGGTTGGTTACCGAAACGAATAACGGTAAGGGTAACGGTAACGGTATCAGATTTCGTTTGTTTAGGTAACGGTAAAGGTAACGGTATTTAAGACTGTTTCGGTAACGGTATACCGTTATCGAAACAGCAATACCGTTACGTACCGGTATTAAAAATTATGTTAAAAACATATAAAAACAAGTAAAAACATGGCATATTTTTAATTTTAAGTACTGAAAATTCAGATTTGAAGCTATAAATTCAATACTGGTAGTTTTAATAAGTAAAATTATTATCTATAAATTAAAAAAAAAAACACTCAAGATTATAAAATAAAAAATAAAAAAATTGTAATTTTTATATAAAATGATAAATACCGGTAAAATACCGGTAACTACCCATAAAAATAACGGTATCGATAACGATAACGGTATTTACAAATTTTTTTAGAGGTATCGATAACGGTAACGGTATTCAATTTGAAACGGTATTTTAGCGATAACGGTATTTTAACGATAACGGTAACCAACCTTGATTTTTAGTGATTTTCAAAAGATTCTTCAAGAGAAAAATTATTAGTTGCTGCAACCGAATTTATTGTTGGATATATTTGAAAACATGTTTTGTTGGAAACATTTTTGAATTTGAAATGTATTCGAGATTGAAATCAAACAACGAAATGAAGATGCATTATCACTTCAAAATCTGATGCAGTTAGTTTAGAATCTGATATTAAATATGACAAAAAATATGATAAATAACTCAAAATATCAAAACAAATTTTGATTTTTTCGATAAGGGATGTGCCAGTTAGCGTATGGCCTAAATCAGTACGTAGGCATTAAATATCAATGTCAGATTGGATAAAAAAACAATGTGAAATAACAAGAATTTTGTACCCTGATGTACGATTTTCTTTGATTTTGAAAAATTTCTTAAAATCAAACTCGAAACTTAAAATAGCATTTATTTTTTTAATCAATTCGCATTTAAATATATTCATTTTATGGATCAGAGAATGACTTATGTACATATAACCTCTTTTAATTCGCAAATATTAAATCAAATGAATAATTTTTTGTTGAAATTGAATCAATTCGTTTGATTTTTTGTATCACTGTCAAATCGGCGTGATTGACAAGAACTTGTATCTAACAAACCAGGCTCTAGTTTATATAATTTTTATAAAAGGAAGTGCAAAAATAAATTTATGGCACAATTGATGCGTTTTTGGCACTTTTTTTGCCATCATTTTGACACGAAACACAATTTCTCAAATACCAACACTGTTGTACAGCCCTGGCTAGGCATCCAGCGACTTTTTCTTTTTCCCGCACAACAAAGATAAACTTCGTTCACAACGATTTTCGTCAGCAGAAGGAGCCCTAGATGCATTCAAAAACATGCATGTTTTTAAGATGTCTCACGCGAAATGGAAAAAATGTTATGACAGGTGAAATCATGCAAAAGTGTATTGAAAGGCGAATATTTTGAAAAACAGTAGAGACATTTTCAATAACAAATTTCAGTTTTTTCATTGTTAGGCTCAAAATATAAATTGTTACCCACGTAATGGCATAAAATTATATATAAAAAAAAAAAAATAAAGTCAATTATCAGTGTGAAATTATGTTATCTCATTATTTTACAATATTTCTATTTAAAATTTTACTCCTAAAAAAATTCCACACTCTGGGAACTTCTGCAGTTAAAATTTGTTAGTTGTTTAAGCAGCATTTCAGTTTTGTTGTTACAAATGAAAATAACATTTATTTGAAGAAAAAACTTTTACTACATTAGTAAGTCATTAAAAAAGAAGCAACCTAAAATACTGAGAATTAGTAACATTCATTTTATTCAGCCATTTTGTTTTTTAAAAAAATAAACCAAAAAGAATGTATGTAAGTAAATTTTGTTAGTTGTTTTGACTAATTTGTGATTAATTTTTTTGACAAAATCAATAGAAAACTTAAGTTGAATTTAATGAAATTTCAGTGGTCCTGTTTTCAAGTGAAATTTAATTTGTTTTTAAATGATTTTGCAATATATTTTAAGTGGATTTATATAAAATAGTTTATATAATTATTTTTATCCCGTTTATATAAAAAACTAATTTTTATAACGCACCATTGTCCCTTTTCTGACCATATTTTACCACTTATGGGTTAATCAATGCAGTTATTTAATTATGCTCCTCTTTACGCATAATATCTGTCAATCATTTCATATCTTTTTCTTTGTAAACCATTTATCTCTTAGACACCATTTAGCCATCTCCCTCCCAGCTTGAGTTTGACACAATTTTTGCTAAACACATACACACTGGTCGGTCTTCTAAACAACTTAACATTACTATTATTTTTTTCCCTCTCCAGGTACATATTTTTTTTTCGTTTTGTTTAAGGCCATATTATGTATTTTTGCTGGTTTTCTTACAAAAAAATACACAAAAATATATTATAGCTTGTTTTGTGGTAAAAAAAAATATAAATATATTGTAGAACCACTTAACAAAAATCATGTTGTATGGCCATATACAATTAAGCGTTTGCGTTGGTTCTTGCCCCAAAAGAAGGCAACAAAATACGACACAAAACAACTTTGAAACAACAATACAACATGTTCGATATGGCGGTTATTTTCTGTTCTTTTTTGGTTGTGTTACATTAATGTTATATTATTTATTGTGAATACTGGAATTAATGGTGGTATTTATATATTTGTCTGTTGCTGTTTATGATAGCAGTAATTGTTTTTTCTTTCTGAAGCATCTACCAGCCATCCAGCCAGTCTGTCATCTAAAGCCTGGGAGGCTAGCCTGGTAAGTACTTTGTTAAGGGTTTTATTAAATTTCCGGGGATTGGAAGTGATAATGATGAGCATATAGTAAGACGAAGTGCTGGATGCTGTTTGGTGAGTGCCATTTATGATAAGGCAAAGGAAATTATTTTGTAGTAGTTCATAAAATGCGTTAGAAACTAAGGATAATATCTAAATAAATGAAATTTACATATTTTAATATTTATAACAATTATCATAAAAGAAAAATTTTTGCAGCTTTGCTGGTGAAAAGTTTAAAAATGAACCAAGTACTTAATACTTCAAAATTTTTAAAGAAATTCAAAAAAAGTTTGACAGTTACCTACTACATGACAGTTGTTTGTGTAGTAATCAGTATTTGTTGTTTTTAACTACAATGTTATAACAGTTGTTTTTCTATGGAAAAATACAAAACAACTAACATTATAGTTACTATAAAACAACTAACGATAAGTATTGGATTTCGTAACAGTTGTTTAAAGCAGTTATTTTTAATATCAAAATAAACAACTATCAAAAGAGTATTTTGCAGTAAACATTTATTTTTATTAGTTATTTTTATAAAAAAAAATTTCGTGTTAATAACAGATTTATTTTGTAATCGAAAAAAAATTGTTGTTTTATTAAACCATTTCAACCAAAGTGACTTTAAAGTCACATCTACTTTTATGAGCCCATATCTTTTGATAGGAAGGCGATATTACAATGGCGTAGAATGCATGTGATACTTTGAGCCCTTAACTATAAAAAAATTTATTAAAATTTTTTCATAGAAATTATCAAAATATAAAAATTAAATTTTTGAAAAAATATTAACCATTTAAGTGTGTATAGAGTGTCAAAGTTTAGTTTTTTAGTTATTTTTCAATAGTTAAAAATAACTACATTTGTTTTATAATCGAAAGAAAAAAGTTTTTGTTTTACTAATATATGTTGTGATAATAAAAAACAATTTACTGAAAAAAATACTATTTTTCACCTACTTTGTCAGTTGTTTTAAAATTTTTGTAGTTAAAATTTGTCAGTAATTTTTAACGACATTGCTAGTTATTTTTAATGCATTTGATATTTTAACTGTTGACACATAACAACAGTTAAAATTAACTACATTATTATTTAAATTTTGCGATTGCTTATAATTTTTAGAGAAAAACATTTATTCTTCTTCTTGGCTTCGACCTTACTAAAATAATTCATAATACATATTTCACAAAAATTTAATTGCAATTTTCTTTTAGTGTTTTTTATTCCATTGATTCGTAGTCTGTTCCATGTTTCCTTTCAGCAAACATAACACAACATTTAATTTGGAAATCATACAAGTTGTGTTGGAAATTACACATGTTACAAGAACGAACGCTTATTGTCTGTGTTAGAAGCAACAGTTAAACAAAATTCAAACAATTTAAAAATCTTAATACAGTTGTTGCTGAGAAGTATGTAAGTGTGGCTACTTTATGCTGGAAATATTATGTAAAAAAAATGTTCAAGGTAGAAAATAACAAATCACAATTCAGTTTCATGATTCGGTCGTAAAACTTACTGCAGAAGCCATATGGTGATCTTGTTTAAATTTATTTGAAATATAAAAAATTTCGTTGAATTTTACAAATTCTTCTTTAGTTTATATTTGTTATTATAAACTACACTGAAAATATTATTACAGTAACTGACTGTAGTTTATTTAAAATGTTATCCGTACATTTATTTTTAAATGATTATACAGTTAAAATGAAAAATAAACAACATAGAAATACGGATTTTCTGTTACAGTTAATATTTTCATTTAAAATGTTTTGTTAAAAAAAAACCTTTTGAGATTTCTAGGTTAGTTAAAAAAACCAAATAAACTAAATATCATTTATTCTTACGGGTTTTGTAGTTAATTTTTTGAAAGTCGAAAAAACGAAATAAATGAAAAATCATTATTTTTTAAGGACTTTGTAGTTAATTTATTAACATTTAAAAATAAATGTAAAGTTCTTTTGATTTAAATGAAAAGTCAGTACACCGGTTTTCAAGTGATTTTTCATTTATTTTAAATTACATTTTCAGTTAATTTAAACTACAAACTATTTTGAGTGTAGTATTGTATTTGTAATCGAAAAAAAAAAAAAATAATTTTTTTTTTATTAAAATACAGTTTTATAATACCAAAAGAATTAATGTAAAAAAAACAGTAGTTTTTACCCATTTTGTCAGTTTTTTTAAGTTTAACTGAAACGAGATAACAACTAAAGGGCCCATTCTTGGGTGACATATTAAGATCTAAACATGCACCGATACCAACCAAAATCAATAGGTGTTTGGAAAATGAGTCCGTGAAATATATTTCATTAAATATTCAATTGGAAATTAAGACCTTTTCATGACGGCTCAGAGACATGTCGCTGTCACTGCTGATCCGATCCGATCCCTTACAAAATACTTAAATAAACCTGCTGATATTTTCATACATGCAAAATTCTTTCCATTTCACTAGTGTCAGATAATGTTAAAGAAATTTCAATGGTAGTGAAAAATTCTCGAGTTGACATCAATGAAAATAATAAAGCGGTTTTTTGCTTTCAAAAACGCTAAATCAGCAGACAACATTGAAAAAGATACACTCAAAATAGTTTGTAGTTTAAATTGAAATTTAAAATAAATGAATAATCACTTGAAAACCGGTCTACTGACTTTTCATTTAAATTAAAACAACTTTTCATTTATTTTTAAATGTTAATAAATAAACTACAAAATCCTTAACAAAATAATGATTTTTCATTTATTTCGTTTTTTTTTAAATTTCAAAAAATTAACTACAAAAATGAAAATATTAACTGTAACAGAAAATCCGTATTTATATGTAATTTATTTTTTAAATAAACGACAAAAACAGTTAAAAAATATATTTCTTTTCATTTTAACTGTATAATCATTTAAAAATAAATGTACGGATAACTTATTAAATAAACTACAGTCAGTTACTGTAATATTTTCAGTGTACACAAAAGCTATGTAGTATCCGTGCAAAGGTATAAAAAATAGTACGCGCAATTTTTTAAAATTAAAGGATAATCTGTCAGATAATAAACTTTAATATTGTGTAAATAATTACACAAATTTTGCAAGATTATGGCCATAATCTGGCTTACACAAGATTGTGTCGACAGTCGAAATACCCTACATATAAGTTTGTAATGATTTATAGGTGTTGTTTCCAGATGACGTTTTCTCTAAGAGGAACGAAAATACAATAATAAAATACATTCATTCATTGAAAATGAACGTTTTCTAGAAACCCTATAATAATGTTTCAATGACTGTGAGTTATGGTCAAATTTTGATTTTGGTTTTAAGTTACAGATAATTGTATATAAATGACATTAAGCTACTCAACTAGTTCGTTGTTTAACATTTTCCCTATGTCTCTTACACAATTTTCAATTCAATTACACACCATTTATAATAATTCTGTAATATTTTACCAAATTACTTCCAATCAAATTGAAACAAATCATACTTAATCAAAACAATTCATCCAAAAGAAAAACTTCCTGTTCGCCAGAAAACATTATGGAGGATTATAAACTCGATTAAAAGTGTTTAGCCAAATTATAAATCCAAACCCATCATATTCAACATGCTACCAACACAAAACTTTAGGAAATTGCTCCTACATGACAATAACAATAAACAATTTGTGTTTACAACATTTTTAGTGATTATCATGATAATAATGATGATGCCATTCGTTTCGTTCGTTCATTTATAGAAAAAAAGAGTGAACAACCGCAGCAAAAACATCTTCGGTAGCGCGCTAAAAGTTAAGCGCATGTATTAAACAGATGAATTTTTTTTATAGGAAAGAAATTTTCTTTTTTATATTTCTTGGTGGGAAATATTGAAAAGTTTAACATGAATAATTGTAAGGCACAAAAAAAACTTAAAAAAAATTATGCAAAATGGAAAATACTCGTATAAAAAATAATTTTTTTTTTTTGTATAGATTTATATTTATTTGGAATGTAAAATGGGAAAATTTGAATGGTAACGAAAGTTTTTAATATAAATAAGAGATATTGGAAATTTGCATTAGCGAATATTCGTTATACAAACTTAATAATCAGTCCCACTATGACAAATCAACATCGATATTCCTAAAGCCTATCTATCGTATATCGCTTACTTTTAAAGCGGAAACGTGATTTCACAGGCAACAATCACTAGATAGACAAAAAAAATTTGAAAATTATGAAATCATGAAAAATATTTATAATACCAGAAATGAAAAAGTGCAATAATTTATGAAATATGTGGAATTCAAAATTTTTAACAATGAAATTTAAACAACAATTTTTCCATGTTTTTAATTTTTCGATATTTTTATATTTTTTTATCTTTGTTTTTTATTTTCTAATATTTTTTTAATTTTTATTTTCAGTTTTAAAATCTGACTATTTACTTCCAATTTTTATTCATCGACTGAGAGTTTACTACTTTATGGTATGACAAACTATTTAAACTTCTTTAAAATTATAAGAATTAAAATAATTTAATTCATTGTTAGAACTTAGAAAATTTCAATAAAATCACTTTATTTTTTTCAATAAATTATTTCCTTTTATTTAAGCTTTGATATTAACATTGTCATATTAAAAACTATTCATTCAATAATAACAAAAGAACTTTTGTGTTCTACTGCCATGATATGACGATGATGATGATGATAATAATGAATGATGGTTTTTAATATATTTTATTGTAAAAGTATTTGTAACTACAAAAGGATACTTTTACAATATTAAATATGTATATAAATATGATAAGACTTTAACAATAGGCCTTCATTTAGTTTCCGGAAATAAAAATGAAAAAAAACAGTATTTAAATATGCTTTCAGGCAAATAATAATCAGTTTGTTCAAAATTATAAATTTCTGTTTGGAAAACCAATTGTAAATGAAAAATATTTAAAGGCCATTATTTATATTATGCTTAATTTAGTTTTTACCTTCATAAATTTTAAACACAATTTTAATTTATAAAATAAATATGAAATATGCGTAATTGCAAATATAAATACATTTTAAAAACTTCAAATATGCCACATGCAACATATTTGAAAATGAGAATGACGTTTAAACCAATATATTTTTGCGTTATAGAAGGAATACACTTTTATATATCGACAGTAATGAAATTAAAGTTAAACAAGCCGTATTAGCAGATACCCTACAACTCTTTTAAGAAAAAAAAAACGTTTATAATAAATCCAGCAAAAAAAAAAAAAATTAAAGTCATACTTTAAAAATCACTTCTTTCATTACCTTAGTGTATTTTGACTACTTTTTAGTAGTAATTCTGAACAACTTATAAAAAATTACCTCTTTTATGGCTTCCAAAGTATCCGTTAATATATTTTCACAGCTTTCGTAGAAGTAATTCTACACTCATAGAAATAAATCTGTAAAATAGCAGACTAAGTTAGTAAAAATTATGCTGCAGAAAAAACTGCTAAAAGTAGCAGATTTTTTTGCTAAATATTAGTAAACTAAAAATAGCAAAATTAAAACTGTAAAATTTACAGAATTTTAGTTATATCTGAGTTAAATTTTAGTTAATTGAAAATAACAAATTGTACTGTAAAATCTGCAGAAAATTTTGCTAAATATTAGTAAACTAAAAATAGCAAAAATAAACTGTTATATCTACAAAATTTTTAATAATTTTAAGGTATATTTAGTTGAATGCAAATAGCAGTATATTCTGCTAAAATCAGTAGAAATATTTGCTTAAAAAATTTTCAACTGCTGTTTTCAAAAGGCTTGATTTTTTTTTATTTGCATTTAAAAAAAATCGAAAATTTTATTTTTTTATTTTCTGGGCTACTAATTATTTATGAAATTTTTTTTAGCTCATTTTAGTAGGTTAATTTGCTATTTTCCATTTACAAAAATTTAACTCAAATACATATAACTAAATTTCTGTACATTTAACAGTTTTATTTTTGCTGTTCCTATATTACTAATATATAGCAAAAATAATCTGCTAATTTTAGCATTTTTTCTCTGCAGCATCGTTTTTAACTTAGTTTTAACTAAATTTTTTACGGACTTTTTTCTATTAGTGTAGATCCATCAATTGTAGTGCTTTTTCTACTGCTACCGTATCTCTTTTTTTATGCTGGGAAATATCTCTTCTGAGGAATGATAGATATTTCAGTAGACAAACAGATAATGATCTTATAGATCATCGCAGATCTGTGTAAGGATCAACGATATATATTAGTCTTAGACCAATATTTCTACTTTAAGTAAGATTTTAAATATTTTGTGGAAGTGGAAGTTAAATTTTGAGATAGTGTGAATACAATTATGATAGTAATTATACAATGTACGTGATTTTTGTACATTCATGCATATGTGAATGTGGTATGAATAAATTTATTCGCTTTCATGCCATCATATGTATATATTTTCAGAGGACATGATTTAAATCAAACTAAACGTGTAATAGGAGCAACAGCAACAAGCGGTCAACCAACCAAAAATAAATGGCATTGGAAATTGTTGAATTTTAAGCCATATCATGCAGGGTATCATGACACAAAAGTAAGCCGAGAAAAAAAATTAGAAAAATATGATTGTGTCTATATTGTATATTTTTAGGCTACAAATCACGAAAAATGTCCTCAAACTATAAAGCTGAATGTAATGTTGAATTTTTGTGATTGCATATTAAGAGTATCATCATACAAATTTGGATGTATTCACATTTGCAATAAAATTTGAATACTCATTTAGGTTTTAGCTTTAATAGCAAAGTCGTGTATTGTTAATAGCAGCTATTAAAAGAATTTACTACATATTTGAATAATATATAGAAAGGGAAATATTTCAAAATATGTAAATCTCACTCAAACTAAGATACGTTAAGTGCATTTACGCGAGCGATAAATTGTATGCATTTTCATGAGATTAACTTTTGCATTAGGTTCCTTAGCTACAAAAGCATTTCATTAGCAATAATATGTTTTTCCCTGAAACTTATTCCTTAGCCATATATTTTCTGACACGCGCTGAAAACCTTTTAAGCGGGAAAACTGTAACCTTACACTAGCGTTTGTGTTGTATAAAATACTTTTAATAGCTTTTCTCATAAACTTTTCATCATCGTCTTCTATAAAAGTTGTAATTTTTCTTTTTTTTTCAGCCAACGTTACAACGTTACGATTTTGTACATTTATGACAGCTAGATAACACACATTTTAGATATCATTGTTACGTATTCACTAGGGTTTGGGATTTCCCGGACCTTTTTATTTCCCGGGAAACGGGAATGAAAAAATTTGATTCCCGGGATTCCCGGGAATCCCGGGAAATGTTTTTGAACAAAATTGTTAATGAAAACCACCTATATAAATAATTTTTGTTAAAAAAAAAAAACACTATTTCAGTACAAATGCAGTCTGTATAGTGAGAATTCAAAGTAAAAAATACCAGAATGTTGAACATTTGATTTCACATAAATTAATCGCAGCACTGGCAAATGAATTGCATGATTCCAGCAGAAAGCACCTACTACTGGACTGTCGGAAACAAACCGTTTCATCACACTTGGCCCATTAGGTATGGTGGTCACAATGTTATTTTCCAAAGACAATTAAAACTCTTCTAGTCTTATTTCTACAATTCTTCTTATTTCATCAGCATTACATCTTCCTGATATATGTATAAACCAACCCCAGGTTATAAAATGAATTATTTACGTTTATACTTATGTTCAAATATCTCTTTTGTGATATTCTTGTCCATTCATCTAAGATTATAGTAAATCTCCTATTGTTAGAAATATTGCTGAATATTTCTTTTATCATGATATCTTTTACATGATTGTAGTAATTTAATATAATGTTCTTTACATCGGTTTCTTTTTTTGCAATGCCAGGTTTTTATTATAAAAACTTTCTCGAATAAACGAAGATCTAGTTATGGTGCGGATGGACTGCGGCTAATTTGGATACCATTGTAGGAAATGTTTGCCCTACCATAAAACCTTTAATGCCTATTCAGCTTACACTTTTTTCTTCGGGTGCTTTGCTAATTTTAGCTTGTTGTTGTTTTCTTCAAGAAAAGTTGCATGACTATCAATTTTTTTTTTTTTTTTTTTGTGAACCAAATTTAGATATCGGATAACCAAATTTAGATACCACCGTTAGCCATTAGTCTTTTCTTTTCACATTTATTAATGAAAACGTTACTTATAAAATTATTGACCCTTAATATAAAGGAGTATTTTAAATTTAAAGTCGACTTATTTTTAATCAAACGGTTTTGTTCATTTTGTGTATGAAGACCTTACAAAAATATTTATATTTTCAAATATTTTGATTGGTTGAAAATAAATTAACCAATCAGAATGCTCCAAAAATAAACCAAGTCAAGGTATACTGCCACCCAATATTTTAACTAAAGTCGACTTTACCTATTATTATTTGTAAAAAACAAAGCTTTTTTTCATATTTCTTTTAAACATTTTACCAAGATTTTAGGCTTTACTACTTAAATTTTGAATAAGTTATGCGAAAAATCTTTATTAGTTGAAATGCTCCTAATTACATGGCAAAGATTTTATTTCTGTGTCAAATAAATGTATTCCTTTTTAAAAGATTTTAACAATGAAATTTTTGTTTTGGTATTTAAAATGTTTTTTATTACAAAAATTAAAAAATCCTATTCGAAACAAAAACAATTTAAAAAATTTAATATTTTTAAAATTTCCCGTTTTCCCGGGAAAAATATATTATTTTCCCGGGAATTCCCGGCACACTTTTCCCGGGATTTCCCGGGAATTCCCGCCCGGGAATTCCCGAACCCCAAACCCTAGTATTCACGTATATTTTAGTTTAAATCTATTGCATAAACAGTTGTCACTAAACTACACTAACAGAAAAAGGTCTGTAAATTTAATTTTAGTTAAAACTAATAAAAGTTATTTAAAAATTACTGTGCAAAAAAAACTGCTGAAATTATTTTTGCTAAATATTAAGTAAGATAGAAACAGCAAAAATTGTTACACAAAATTTTAGATATATGGAAATTACATTTTAATTAATAGAAAATAACAACTCAATACTAAAATCAGCAAACAATTTGCTAAATAACGTGTAAACTAAAAAATCACAAAAAGAAAAAAAAAGAAAAAAAAAGAAAATTTAAAAGCTTTTTTCTATTTTTTTTAATGAAACTAAAAATCCTTCTAAAATCTCTAGTTTACTATTTTTTTTTTTAGCAAATATTTCTGTTGATTTTAGTAGAAGAGACTGCTATTTGCCTTCAACTAAATTTAGCTTAAATATAACAAAAATTTTGTAGATATAACAGTTTGATTTTCTTATTTTTAGTATACTAATATTTAGCAAAATTTTCTGCAGATTTTACCGTATAATTTTTTATTTTCAAGTAACTAAAATTCAACTGAAATATAACCAAAGTTTAACAGTTTTATTTTTGCTGTTCTTATCTTAGTAGTATTTAGCAAAAAATCTGCTAAATTAAGCAGTTTTTCTGCAAGGCCATTTTTAACTAATTTTTATTTATTTCAATGAGTTTAACTATCTTGGGAAGAAGAAACTGAAATAAAATGAAAAATCAATTACATTTTTTATGATTTTAAATTATTACTTTAATATGTAATAATATTTATTTTCATCATGATAATTTAAATTTTTCATTTCAAAATTGTGGTGCTTCAAAGTAGTGGGATTGTTGGGTACTTTCCCAGCAAAATATTTCATTTACCAAATAAGTGGTTACATACTCGTAATGAAACTAAATTTTTTTACCACTTATAATTTGGCATCAGTACAATTAAAACAATACGTCAGTAGAAAAATCTGTCAACCCGGTTGACTAATTTTTAACAAATTTTTAGTTGAAACAGTGATTTAAACAAAGATTTTAGTTATCTTCATTTAACACTATACTAAAAATCATCAGTACTTTAGTCAGTTTTGAGTGTTAATTTTCAAAACTATTTATAACAAATTTTTAAGAACCCATTCGTTAAATTTTACAAAATTTATTGTTAAAATATAATATTTTCATGTTTCAGTTATTACCCGAAGTTTAAAAGATGGCACTATTACTTTCCCCCCGTATCTTGAAAACTAAGAGAGATAGAGCAAAATTGACGAAAATTTCGACTACCCCTAACCGTATAATATTCCAGCGCAAGGGGTTATCTCTATTTAAAAATGGACCTTGGTGAGGCCTTGGACCTTCAGAAAATTTTTTTCCAAAAATTGTCCACTTCTTAAAATGCCGCATATTTCGGAAACTAAGCAAGATACAGCAAAACGGACAAATTGCTTGCTCTTTTGGAGTGTCCTTTCCTTACATGTCCTTAGATGATATAGACTAGGCCCGGGGAGGGCCCCGAAACTATAAATTTGTAAAATTTTACGACTCAGTATAATTACAAATAACACCGTAGTTTTACTAATTTTTATTTAAATTTAGATTTGTTAAATTTAACAAAAAATGTTTTAAAATCAACAAATTTTATTTTAAGCCAAAATACAAGAATACATTTTGTTAAAGTAACAAATTTTTCTGTGCAGCCAACACACATATTATTTTAAGTGTGCTAACACAAGGACCATGTACCAGTACTAACATACTTAGGACCACGGCTAATTTTGCTAATTTATCAGTAACTATAAAGTTACATTTTCTGCATTCCCATATTGAATTCTCTTCTTAATATTAAGCAGGGGAATGAAGATCAGGCGAACCGCTTTTACCAATACAAAAAAATTATGGAAAAGAGATATCAAGGATATCAAGATTTTCACGTAAAATTTAATGTGGAAATGCAGAAAATGTAGCTTTATAGTTGTATTAAAAAAAGTTTGGCAAAAATCAATTTTAAAAATCTGCGGAAAACATTTTTCTTTGGCTCAATTATATGACCAACTATGAATATCCTAAATATGTTGTTTCCTATTCTTTTTGATTTTAACTTTCTCGTTTTTCTCGTTATACAGTTTATTGTTGCTGTTATTGTTAAAAAATATATATACCAACAGTAAATGTCTGTTATTTATTTATGGTTTGTTTATACAAAACAACAATGCATAAATCAACAAAATTCTATGTTAAAATAACAATTACTTTGTTAGTCTTTTTATTTTGTTTAGCTAATAAAGTTAGCAAAACTTTTGCAAAATATAAATATCCTTGGAAAAAATTCATAAATATATGTATAAGGCAAATAAAATTTTTTTTCAACTATAGAATAATTTTCTAGTAAAGATAATATTATTATTTTAAAATTGAGCCAAAAAGTTTGTTGATATAAAAGAAACAAAGGTTATTTACTTTAAAAGATGTTGCTTAAAAGTTATTTAACAAAAATTGCTTAAATTTTAAAGAAATTATTCTACCGTAACTTTTTATTACACTTAGAACTCTTTTAATGTGGATAAAAATTTACAAATTGAAAATAATCGGCTTTTAAGCACTGTTTATAATAAAAATTTAAACATTTTATGAAATACACTATAAATTTTGTACGAACTTCTGCCATATATAGTGACCTAATAGAGAACCCACCCCTCGCGGCTTCGTTCTAACGGGGTTTACTCAAAAATATATTTTTTCCTTGCAAAGTGGACTTTAACACGGATTTTTTGCAATTGTACCTTGTTTTCCTTATGGACTTATGGACTTTTCCCCCATATTTGAGGCAATTTTACCCCGTTTTGAGCGAACGAATTAATCCCTTTATACGAGGTAAGGGTGCATTCTGTATTGATGTTTGCCTTTTCAAAGTACAATTGATTTTTTACAGAAGCATAACAAACGTGCACATCATAATTATATTCATATTTCCATATGGCAAAACTCACGATTTTCTTTCTAACATTTCTTTTTTTTTTTGAATTTTTAAAAAAATAAAAAGAAAAAAACCTTTAAAATTTTTGTTAATATTTAACCATAATGTTGTTGCTGAAAATAGAATGCATAAATGTGCAGTTTGTTAAGAATGCTGGCTTTAAGAATATTTAGCATATGAACACACACTGTTCTCTAAAAGTGTATGGAAAGATAAAATCGCTGTTAAAAATTTGTCAAAAATATTCAAAATTGTGTTAGAAATAAATAATTTCACTGAAAAAGCAAATCGCGAATAAAAAATTATGACCGATAAAAAATTTTTATGAACATTTTTACAGTTACTACATGACAGTTGTTTGTGTAGTAGTCAGTGGTTGTTGTTTTTAACTGTAATTATAGTGTTTTCTATGAAAACTTTTCAACAACTACTATTACAGGTATTTAAGAACAATTAGTGAAAAGTACTGTATTGCCTAACAGTTGTTTAAAGCAGTAATCCTCAATTTTACAATAATCGACTACTAAAACAGTATTTTTACAGTAAACAGTTATATTTGTAGTTATTTTAATAATAAAAAATTTTGTTGAGTTTTACTTAGGAAGTTTTACTTAAAATTTGAAATAGGCTGAAGCATTTATACCTTTTTTGTAATCGAAAGTTTTTTTTTTATTAAATAGCAAAAAATTAACTGTATAAAAAATAGTATTGTTAACAATTTTGTCAGTTGTTTTAAAGTTTTTGTGGTAAAAATTTTTCGATTAATTTGACCACATTGTTAGTTATTTTTAATGCACTTGTTAGTTATTTTTCATCAATTAACCATAACCATAGTTTTATAAATTTTTAAAGGTAAATATGGACCTTTGTCACCTGTTTAACTTCATAGCCTTTGTTAAAACAAAGTCATTTTCACTAGATTCTACCGACAAACTGAGTGTAGCTACCTTAATAATAAAGAAACTTTTTGAACTTAGTGTTTGCACACGAGTATAGTGACTCTTGACAATATGGATGAAAAACATCCATTTAGAAAAATATACAGAATATACTTAATATTTTTTTTTACAAAGCATTTTACAAGTGCTTTCCAGAAATGTTTTAAACCTTATATGCCATCATGGGATAACAAAATATCACAGGCGGTGATTCAAAAATGTATCACAATGAAAACTAGTAAATAAAGTATGGACAACCAAGATCGACAGTAGACTAATAGCAATAAACACGTAGAAATAGCAGAAAAAGCTACAAAAAATTAGTTGGAAATTACCTTGCAGAAAAAGCTGCTGAAATTAGCAGATTTTTTTTTGCTAAATACTAGTAAAACAAGAACAGCAAAATTAAAACTGTTAAATTTATAGAATTTTAGTTATATTTAGGTTAACTTTTAGTTAATTGAAAATAACAAATTTTACTGTTAGACCTGCAGAAACTAACTATTATATCTACAAAACTTTTGTTATATTTAAGTTATATTTTTGAATACAAATAGCAGTCTATCCTGCTAAAATCAGTAGAACTATTTACTAAAAAAAATAGTGAACTGCTGATTTCAAAAGCATAGATTTTTATTGGCATTACAAAACAAGAATATTGAAAAAAAAAAATCTTTGAAAATTAAAATTTTTTTTGATATTTTTTAGTCTACTAATTATTTAGCAAAATGGTTTGCTAATTTTAACAATTTAATTGTTATTTTCTATTAACAAAAGTTTAACTGAAATATAACTAAAATTCGGTTTATTTAGCAGTTTTAGTTTTCCTGTTAATATCTTACTAATGAAAAATAATCTGCTAATTTCAGCAGTAAGGTAATTTTGAACAAATTTTTAGTAGTTTTGCCTAAAATTGATAGATTTTTTTTCTATTAGAGTACGATCTAGGCAATTTTATAGCGGAAACTCTCATCGAAATTGTCATTAAAACAGATATCGGGTGCATAATAAAGGTGTGAAACGATGTACATATGAATAATTTTTAATATGAATTTTAAAAGTTCCGATTAGTCCGGCTGTCTGTTTGTGTATCCATGTATTCTTGTGCACGCGCTATATGTCCCAAATATTAAGATATTTTGATGAAATTTGGTTCTTCGACTTATGTCGAACTAGGGAGGAAGCATTTTTATCTGGGCTGAAATCGGCAAATGTTTCGACCTAGTGCTCATATACTTATTCGCACGCTACAGGTCACAGATATAAAGATATTTTTTTTCTAAAGCTCACTCAAGGAGTCCTTAGTGGTTAGTTTATGTGTCAATTGATCGAAGTATTATTAATTATTTAATTATCTCTACATGAAAAACTTTTTGTGTATGATATGACCGGGAATCGAACCGAAAACCCTCTACACAGGCTACACAATTTGCTTTGTCATCTTTTAATATACTACTCTGTTGTTTTGACAGATCTAGCAATGAAGTGACATCCATTCATGTATAAATAACAATAGAAAACAATGTCTTCTAAAGTGTCAGTAACATTTAAATTTGCACAAGCACTCCCAAAGTGATTTTTTTGAAGTCGTTCAGAATTACTTCTAAAAAAGTAGTAGAAATACTCTAACGGATACTTGGGAAGCAATGGGAAAAATAGTTTGTAATTCAAATAGGAAATTCTTAAAAATAAAAATTTAATTATATTCTGATATACATATGTAGTTAAGCCAACATTTTAAACTAGCGGTAGCGAAATAATAGGGTTTAAAGCTGTTTTTTTCTATAATTTTCATATTTAAATTTCACTTCTTATGTTTTTCTAGAACATTTAAGAATTTCCATATTTCCATTGAAGCGTCTTGTATTTTCGTAGAACATTTAAATACATTTCGTTTAAGTTTCTTGTGCATACATTCTAACATTAGTTTTCTAATAACGTTTTCGCTTGACTGCATTAAATTTTATATGCTTTTAGCGATTGTGTTTTATGTTTACCCTTTAACAGTTTTTATGGTCATGTTTTTTAATAATCTTGTATGTAATAAGAGTAGATATGTTTTGATATAAGCAACAAAAAAACCATATTAAAAACCGCTATGTTAATGCAACAGCTGCTTTCAATGTTGCCACAAAATAAATGTGCATTATGTATGAAAAGTACTTTTTAAAAAACGTGTTTTTTTACTTTAACATTACGACTTTATTAAACACACACTGAGCTTGAACTTTGGGGGGAGGTGGAGGACTGAGGAGGCATTCAAAAATAATTTTCAAAGTTAAGGCAGCAACTTTTGTGGCATTGCAAATTTTTAAAGGTTTTATTAAATAATAGAAGCATTCAAATATGAAATTTAAATGTGGTTAAGAGAAAAGTTTATTTTTAAACACAAAGTTGATTGAAAATGTGGTAAAATATGTTTAAGACTTGTAAAGGAAAAAACGAGTTTGAAGTATATTTTAAGACTTTATATATTAACAATATTTATTGCCTACTTATGGGGTTTTTGGGTACTTAAACTTATTTAAGAAATTTGTGTGTGTATTTGCATATTCTAACTTCATTTTTTAGCAAATTTTTAAGAAAGTTATTGCATACTTGAGGGATTAAAAGAAATTTTTAAAGACTTTACTTTAATGTTATATAATCGGATAAGGACTTATTTTTAGAATTTATGGAAAAAATATCTGAATTTGATATTGTTTTTTTAGAATTAAAAACATTATAATCACGAAGTAAATTTGGTGGATATGGGATCAAGGGCGTAATTTTGAATATGAAATTCATGTCGATTAGTGATGAAGTTATTAAATTTTAATTATTTTATGGGAAAAAACAGCTGGAATTCCAAAACTCATAAAAAAAATTCTATCGTCTTATAAACTATTGATATTAAAAGATGAGTGAAATTGTTTTTAAAAAATTTTATTTTGTCTTGATTGCTTACAATTATAATATTGATTTCAATAATTTTTCCTCATAATAAATTTAAAAAAAAATATTGTATATTATTGCTTCAATTGAAAAATTTTTGATGTATCACACCATTAAAAAAAATATTTATTTTTCATAAGCAAAGCAACCAAAATAAAAATAAATCATTCATCTACTTGATGGTTTTTTTGTTGATGGTAATGATGATGCTGATGCTGACCTACATTTAAACTAACATTCATAAAAATTTGTGAAGATGGTTGCTGCTTTATTTGCCTCAATTGTTCACTATTGTTTGCAATGATGTTGTAAATATTTGATAACAACAATGGCTTGTTTAATAAACTGTAGGCTATAGAAAAAGAAAACTGACAATGATTACAATTGCAAAAATGAAAACAAAAATCTATATAAATATTTTTTTAATTTATTTTTCAGCAATAGTTAATTGCAATAAATATTTTATTTAATATTTAACAATAAAAAATTTCACATTTGGCATACATTTAATTGAAATGTTTGAAGGTAAATGAAATGTAAATAATTGATAAATTCATAATTAAACGAGTAAAAAGTTAAAGTTGGGCATGCCGACTATATAATACCCTACACCAGTCTGATTTAAAGCCAACTAATGTTTGGATCCGAAGTTTTAATGGGTTAAGTATCAAATTTCATTGAAATATCTTCGTATTTGCGTGTAAAAAAGTAAATTTTGGGGGGGTACCCTTACATCGGCACTAGGTCTAAACATGGACCGATTGCAACCAAAACTTATAGGCTCCGTTCTTGGGCCGACATAGGTCTGTGTACCAAATTTTTTTGAAATATCTTCATATTTGCGAACTGCAGCGTGTAAACAAGCCAATTTTGGGGGGTACCCTTATATTCGCACTAGGCCTAAACATGGACCGATTTTAACCAAAATCAATTGGCTTCGTCCTTGGGCCGACATAGTTCTGTGTATCAAATTTGATTGAAATATCTTCGTATTTGAGACCTGCAGCATGTAAACAAGCCAATTTTGGGGGGTACCCTTATATGGGCACTAGGTCTAAACATGGACCGATTGCAACCAAAATTAATAGGCTCTCCGTTCTTGGGCCGACATAGGTCTGTGTACCAAATTTGATTGAAATATCTTCGTATTTGAGACCTGCAGCATGTAAACAAGCCAATTTTGGGGGGTACCCTTATATGGGCACTAGGCAGTGTTGCCAAAACTTATTTAGGGAAAAATGCTAGATTGTTTTGATAAAAATGCTAAAAAATGTTAAAAACGAAAAAAATATGCTAGAAAAAATATGCTAAAGAAATTTCATAAAAAAATTTTGCAATTTGTTAAAAAAAAAGTATTTTAGTGACTTTTTACAATTAAACTGGAAATAAGTCATCTATGATTATGAATTCAGTTCATTTTATTAACTAAAATTATATAAAATATAAATTAAAAACAATTCAAAAGTTTATTGTTTAAAAAAAAAATCAAAAATCTTTTAAGGCAAACATACACGTTCAATGTTATTGATCAATGTTTTTAAAATCAACCAATCAGAACAAAGTATTTAAAAATAAAATGTGCTGATTGATTGATTGATTGATTTTTGAAAAATTGATCACTAATATTGAACGTGTATGCCCTACTTTGAAATAAGTTTATTATTATGTATTTGATTTCCCAACTGTGTCATTGCAAATATTTTATCTCAAAAAGTTACAGGCGATTAAACAAAAGTACCCCAAAATGATTTATTTCTAAAATAGGAGGTAATGTGGAATACTTTGGCAGATAACATAAATTTCCCATTCTGCCTTAATTTATCTACTCCAAATTAATTTAATGATTTTTATTCCACTCTCTGTTTCCCGTTTTCAAATTTCTGCATCTTTGGGCTTCTCTTCATTAAATTCACGGTGAGGTTTATTACTTTTTGTGGTATTGGTTTACATGCTAAGATTTTGGTATGATTAAATGAAAAATTTTTTAATTATTATATTTCAATATATTGTAAATAATAAAATTTGGTGTTAATTTAACTACATAAGGTAGAGAATATAATAAACAATACAATGGAAATGTAAAATTTAATTAAAATATTTAAAAAAAAATAATAAATTAAAAGTACCACTTTTAACATGTTATCATAAAACTATAAAAATTCCAGTTCAATTGTTATACGAGAACCTTGGAAAAATGTTGATTTAATACTGTTTGTTGCGTTTTTATATCGAAAACAACATCAATAATATTTTTATAGCAAAAATTCAAATTAATGCAAAAAATTCTAAAAAACACAAAATAAAACTATAAAAAATGCTAAAAATATGCTAAATTTTTTTGGAAAAATGCTGAAAAAAATGCTATATGCTAGATACATTTTTTTCATGCTAAATGATTTAAAAAAATGCTAAATCTAGCATTAAATATGCTAAATTGGCAACACTGGCACTAGGTCTAAACATGGACCGATTTTAGCCAAAATCAATAGGCTTTATCCTTGGGCCGACATAGGTCTGTGTACCAAATTTCATTAAAATGTCTTCGTATTTGCGACCTGAAGCGTGTAAAAAAGAAAATTTTGGGGGGTACCCTTATATGGGCACTAGGTCTAAACATGGACCGATTGCAACCAAAATTAATAGGCTCTCCGTTCTTGGGCCGACATAGGTCTGTGTACCAAATTTGATTGAAATATCTTCGTATTTGAGACCTGCAGCATGTAAACAAGCTAATTTTGGGGGTACCCTTATATGGGCACTAGGTCTAAACATGGACCGATTGCAACCAAAATTAATAGGCTCCGTTCTTGGGCCGACATAGGTCTGTGTACCAAATTAGATTGAAATATCTTCGTATTTGCGACTTGCAGCATGTAAACAAGCCAATTTTGGGGGGTACCCTTATATGGGCACTAGGTCTAAACATGGACCAATTTTAGCAAAAATCAATAGGCTTTGTCCTGTGTACCAAATTTGATTGAAATATCTTCGTATTTGTGACCTGCAGCGTGAAAAAAAGAAAATTTTTGGGGGTACCCTTATATGGGCACTAGGTCTAAACATGGACCGATTTCAACCAAAATCAATAGGCGTCGTCCTTGAGCCAACGTAAATCAGTGTACCTTGATATTTGCGACCTGTAGAGTGTTCACAAGAATGCATGGACAGACAGACAGACAGACGGACGGACAGACGGACATCGTTAAATAGAAAGTGATTCTGAGCCGATCGGTATACTAGAAGGTGGGCCTAGGACCAATATTTTTTGGTGTTAAAAACATCAATACCCTCTTATAATACCCTCTGCTCCTAGTGGTGTAGGGTATAAAAATCATTTAAAATTGATAAATTTAATTAATACTGACAACTAACATATTTTATGGCGCCTAAAAGTTAGCAACTACACTCAAAAAAAAAATCAGTAAAGTCAGCAAAAAATGTTGCTGTGTCACCAAATTTTTAGTCAGGAGCGTGCTTGCAAAAAAGTTGGTAATTTCAGCAAAAAGTTTGCTGAAAATCAGCGAGCTGATTTTTACCAAAAAAATAGTAATCTTCAGCAAAAGTTTTGCTAACACTTAGTCGATTGCAAATGAAAAAATCCTTGCTAAAATCACTAAACTTTTTGCTGAATATTAGTAAACTGAAAAAAACTCAAAAAACTTGTAGCGAAATTTTACTTTAGTTAATTTATTTGCTGAAAATTTAAATATAGAATATGTGTAGAGTTGTTTTTCTTTTTTATCATTTCCGTTGTCTGTACAACATCCAGACAAGCTGCGACATCTACATCTTGTCTATCTGGTTGTCGTCCACGCTATGAATGCGGTTATCAGCACAATTTTTGTAGCAAAATAAATTAGTAAAACAATAGTTCAAAATTAGTTTAGTGCTAAAAAAATATAACTTAAACTTTAGCTGAAAACGGAATTTCAGCAAAAAAAATTGCTGAAAACTAGTAGACCTGATATACAATACATTTTACTAATTTTTCTACTAACTTATTTTTTTTGAGTGTAATACTCAATACAGCGCAAGCCTAAAACTAGACTTGTTAAAAAATAATTATACTGCCCTTTAGACCGTACCACAAAAAAAAATTTTTTTTCCGTACACCGTCTAAATTATTTTTGCAAGGTTTCGAAATTTTTTTTGTCGAACTTAGGGTCGCCTTTGTAAATTTTTCTTTATATCTTTGGCGCATTTACAGTCGGATATTAAACTATGATACATCGATGCTTTTCTCTCGAGGGGGACAAATGTTTTGCTCTAAGGGCCATTGATCCCAAGCATCCCTTTCTAGTATTTACACACCAGATCTCAGTTCCTACAACCCAAATGTAACACCCTAACATCAGAAAATTAAAGCTCGCAAAAAATCATTAAACTTTTGCTTACGAAGTTTTTCGATAATTCCAGCAAAAGAGTTTTTATTTTTTTTTGTTGCCGAACGTAAGGGTCGCCTTTATACATTTTTTTTAATTGGATTTTTCCTTAATAGCCAAACACTGGTCTCCTCAAAGCAAAAAAAACTAATATAACACACTTTAATATCCGACTGCAAAAAAAAATTTTTTTTTTCGAAATTGCCGTGCAAAAATACATTTAATTCGAAGGTGTACCGCGCCTCTAAGGTGGTACGGTCTACTGTCCTTATAAATAATGCAAAAAAAATTTTCTAATTTCCCGAATTTAATTTATTTTTGTAAATAAATTTTAGTATTTCCCTGCGGTATTTATTAACTAAACATTTTGGCAATGGTTTGTATCACTATTTTATAAATTACCTCAAATAGAGGAAATTTCCCTTATTGGGAAATTTTTATTGATGGAGTTATTTTTATTTTTAAAATTGTTTCAATGACTAGAAGTTATTTTTTGAAATTTTATGAAAAAATTACAAATTACCCTTTGTTAACAAAATTTCCCTTTTAAGGAAATTTTTATTTAAAGAGATATTCTGTTTTTTTTTTTTGGAGGACTTCAAATAGTTAAGAGCTTATATATTTATTTTTCAATTCCCATCCATTCCCCAACAAAAATGATCATTAATGACTCAGAAATAAGCTCCAAAAACATGAACATTTTTCCACTTTTTCCTATGAAAGTGGTCCGTCCAAAAGAGCCCCCTTTGAACTCAGAAATGACTCAGAAAAAAGAGCTTATAAATTCGGAATTTTCCTCATAAATTTAAATAACTTTGGAATCTTCTTTGAGTCCGAAAAATTAACCCTCATTTTGAGACAGCTTTTTAGATTGTAGAGACAATTTTTTGGATTGTTTTCTGAGGGTTCATATTTTCTACCAAAAAAAGAGTGTTTTCAAAAAAACAATAATCATTTCTATGAGCCATTTAACAATCTTATTTATGAGCGCTCCGAAATTGCTGGATGGGTTATTTTAAATTTTTTAAATTTTATAAAATTTCCACAAAACAGGATAATTTCCTTTCCCATGTGAAAATCGCAATATATATGCACACATATGATCATACATTGACTTGTATATGATCATACATGGGCATACATAGTCATATACGTCCATGTCTAGTTCGATGTATGACCATGATATTTCCATATATCTTCGGATCCGAAATTTGAGGGTATATGACCGTACATGTTCATATATGACCATATATGGTCATACATGATTCAAATATCCTCATATATGATCATATATGGGTATATACCTCCATATACCCTCAAATTTCGGATGCAAAGGTATATGGAAATATCTGAGATCATGTATGATCATACATTGAACTATGTATGCCCATGCATGATCACATATGAGCCAATGTGTGATCATGTATGTTCATATATATTTAGATTTTCACATGGGTTATTAGGAAATTTTTTAAATGTAGATAATAATGCTGTATAATATTTTTGACATAAGTAGAAGCTGAAAGATTTAATTCTGCAAAATATTTTTAAATTTCCCAAGTTGCTTTATTAGGAAATTTGTTCCGATGGCCTAATTTTAATTTTCCAAAGATTGTTTAGAATTCAAGAGTCACTGCTTTTATTTTTGTGCAAAGTTTATTTTTGTGCAAAGTTTATAAATTTACCCAAGTTTAAAAAATTTCCCTTGCTGGGAAATTTTTATTACTAAAGTATTTTTTGTTTTAAGATATTTTCTTATTTAGCTTGAAGTTTAAAAACTCCTTAAAAGGCTAAAATTTCCATTAAAATATTTTTTATACAACACATTTAATCTCATATGTTTTTGTTTTTGAATTTGTTTTCAAGACACAACCAAACAAGTTCAACCACCTTTAATACATCCCAGCAAAAAAAATTGCAAGTAGTGCTCTACAAACTACTTCTACAAAAAAAGCAGTTTTGAAAATCTCATACATTTCAGGGTGGTCTAATACACATGAAACCTTTTAACAAGGAACGTCATTTAAAGGGTTCCTTCTGATCTCCACAAAATGGGATATTTGATAATATTGCAAAAGTAATAAACTTTCGGTGAAAAACATAGCTGCGCAGATTAATATTTTGAGAATAAAAATGGATATTCAAAATACCTTTTATTCGATAACAAATTTTTGTATTAAAAAAAAAAAAAAAACAAAACTAAAGAAGCGCGTTAATTTTTTACCTCAAATTAAAGACTTGAGATTATTAGGTCGCTTACATATCGTCACTGCGCCTAAGAAAATAGCTATTTGTTTTCAAAAATTATTTATGGTGTACCTAAATTTGGTCTTTATTTTGTATCTTCGGTATGATTTTTAGAAGTAATTCTTTTATAAGGTGAAAGTAAGAAGTGTTGTTTAATTGTGTGTAAAAAAATAATTTCTAAAATATTGAGCGAAAGGCTGCAATAAATCTGTATTGTATGTCTCCTCACAAAAAAGTTTTTTGACAAATAGCTATTTTCTTAGGCTCAGCAACGATATATGATTTTAAATCGAAGTGAGTCACCATGCAAACCATCCTAGTAAGTACACGTGTGTTATGACAGACAGTCACATTTACATCAAGAATAAGAGATAGCTAAAAACATATACTAGTTCTCTTCCAAATATGCGAAGACTATTGACTTGCATTTTCTCTATAAGACTATAAGACTAGAAGAATTATAAGAATTTCTGTTAATATTTTATATGTTTCGCCCAAATATATGCACTATTTATATCACATCTTAGAAAAATAGGCCTACGGGGAAGGTCACGATCCCAGGTGACAGGCAGAATAGATACCAAGGTGGCACGGGCATCGAACGGTCTTTTTATTTGAAAGATACGTTTCCATCTAACTGACCTGTCACCTAACTAACCCAAAAGGAGCTCATATAGGATGAGTTGCATATTCTAAATTGGGTGACATGTCACCGAGCTAACCCAAAAGGAACTGACACAGAGCCAGTCACATTTTAGTTAAGTATATGGGAAATTTTGAGGAAAAAATATTTAAAAACATTTTTTTACGATATGAATGCCATTTTCTGTTTGTTTAGGTCGGTGTTTTAGCACACTAAATTTGTTCCTTATATATAATCCTTTAAGAATGTTATGTTCTCTATTGTTTATTTGGTTTTACTCAACAATAAGAATTTTCCATACTGTCCACCCAGATTTATTCCCTACTATGATATATGTATATTAGGGCAGGTCGATTTATAGGGAGGCAAAAAAATCGCTCAAGTGACAAGGAAAATCGTATTCTAGGGATCAAAATAAGAAACTTTCCCTGAGAAACCATACCTCTAAAACGAATTCTGATGTCCCAACTTTTGACACGTAGGGTCAAATTTTGAAAAATCCCACTTTGACCCATTTAGAGTGCCCCAATCGACCCGCCCTAATGTATATGAAGAACGTCCTAGTTTAGATTCGTATGTGTCATAACAACATGAATACTTTATTTACCTACATATAAATATATTTGATTTGATTCGTTCCCCTTTGTTCGTTATTCTTTATTCATAAGAAACGTGACAAAAAAGTCAAAAAGGATTTTTTTGTTCTTGATTTGTAAATATATAATGATTGATGAGGTTGCTGTTTTATTTGGTCCTTTTCAAAACAGAAATAAAGGATTTTCTTGTTAAATCCATTATTAACATATAAAAGTAATGAAAACATGTTAATATTTGTGTAAAAAATTTTATGATAAACAAATTATCAACTGTTGATTTAGGAAAATTTTTGTGCAGAATAATAATACTGTGCAACAAATTTTGGATCATTGATCATATCATTATCATCAATGGTTACAAAGTAAACTATTGCTAAAATAAAATCCCCAAAAAAAATTTTTGAAAATTAGACTCGAGTTTTTATTTTATGGTCCGTTAATACTTATATCTATTTGTGCTAACGCGAAAACCCAAGACATATTGTGAATTTTTGCTGAGCTCGTTTGTAGTTCACCTGAACAATTATGTGTTAAAAATGATCGAAATCGGTTCAAAATTTTGTAAATCTGAATGGGAGTACACCTCAAATTTAGCAAACACTAAAATATAGCATTTAAAGGGATGTTAGAAAATGTGTTAAATTTTTATTCACAACTTAAATTCTTACATTATAAAAATTTAGGAAAGATTTTGCAACCTAGCCTATATATTTTGCATGCGTACTAAAGCAAATTCATACCGAAAGTTTTATAATTTAAACCAGCCATTAAGAGAATGACAAAAAATACCTCAAGAAAACAGCGACCTACCTTGCATCTTCAAGTTGTGGTTCTCATTAACATAAACAGATTATAAACTAAAAATCCTAGCCAACTGTACAAAAGTCTTTGGGGGTTTTGTATAACTTTGTATACTCATAATTTCGCACTTGTACCAATAAGGCTAACATTTTTTGTTGCACTGTGTAATAATATCTGTCTGCATTAATATAAAAAGGTTTACATAAGGACAATAACTTGTTTTCAAAATGTCTACCAATAAGCAACAATGAAACAACTTAAATCAGGTAAATTTTATAATACTCAACCAAAGTTTATAATTTGATGAACATTTTACCAAAGTTTCATGATTTCTCATCAAAATATGAATCAATCTTTTCCTATTACTAAATAATTTTTGAAAAAGATCAATAAGAAAAGGTTTAAAAATTATTTTCTTCAAACAAATATTTTTTATTTTTTACAATTTTTGGATTCAGGAATGTAACGTTAGCAAAGCGATAAAGGGAGGGGCAAAACAAAGATAAAGGGGAAAGCAAACAAACACTTTTGGAAGGATGAAATAGTTGTCTCTTAAATATCTTTACAGACTTCGGGGTCTGTTATAATTTGACAGTCTTCACAGTCTTTTTAACTTTATAGTCTTCGAGGTTTGTTCTGATTTTGCAACATTCGTGGTCCTTTTTAATTGTACAGTAAAGACGTGCACTTGTATATCTTAAAGTATTTCCAAAACAAATATACCATATACATAACTGTTACCATTGGTATAAATAAGAGAAGAAGTGTAACTGATATTGTTATGTTTTGTTTCAACGCACTCTATTCATAAACACAATACCAGTTATTTCTTGTTTTGCATTGAGTGAGGCATTTATTTGTTTCTTGTTCTCAAATACTTATTGTACCACAAATATTTTCAAGTAATTGTTGTGGACACAAATAATCAAGTGACTAAAAATTAAATTTATTGTGAAATTTATATTTAAAAATTAATAAAATTGAATTAAAACAAAAAATTGTATTTAATTTAAATAAAATTAGTGAAAAAGAGGTCGAAGGAAGACATGGGGTTGATTTGGTCGAAATTTTCACAATATATTTATTGGCAGCGTACAATAAGTAACTATTGTACAATCTTCATTATCTGTTTTAATTGTTTGAGCATACAATAGAAAAACAAATATATTACGCTCATTCTCTTTTTATTCATTTACACACAATCTACTAGAAAGAATACCAGAAACACTAAACTACTTATCAGTGTTGCCAACTCTTGAAGGCAGGAAAGCACCGTGAGCATTGTGAAAACGGATAAAAAGGGTAAAAATTTACCAAAAATGGGGTAAAAAGCATGATATTAATTTTTTGAAAAATTTAAGTCAAGAATTTAAAAACGCATTTTAGCTTTGTAAAATTGTGTAAAAAGGGTTCAAAAAATAACCAAAAAGGGGTAAAAAAGCACCAAATTAATATTTCAAAATTTTCAAGTTTAAATATAACAAAGTTGCTATTTAAAATTGTACTACAAACATTGTGAAAAAATGAATTTTTTGTATAGATTGTATAATTTTTTCAACTTTGACAGAAAATTTAATAAAAATTGAAAAAAACGAGAACAAATACCAAAAATATAAACTGTACCAAAAGCACTAAATGCACTGCCAGAAATCTGAAAAAGCACTGTAAATACCCGCTTTTTTTAAACGGGTATTTGTAAAAAAATCACCGGGTATGGGAAGGAAAAAAGCACCAAAAAATACCCGAAAAGCACTGAAATGGCAACACTGCTACTTATCAATACGCATTCACATCAGTAGACATACCGAAACTTGTACAAGTTGTTGTATCTGTGCACGTGGTTATTGTACAGTAGAGCGTACCACCTTACAGGCAAAAAAAAAAGAGCGCCGTACAAACTCCAATATGAAGTATTTTTGCAAGGAGGTTTCAAAAAAATTTTTTTTATTTTTTTTGCCGAACGTAGGGGTCGCCATTTTACATTTTTCGTTATATCTTTGTCATTTACAGTCGGATCTCAAAGTATGATACATCGATGTTTTTGTCTCGACGAGACCAGTGTTTTGCTCTAAGGGCATTTTGAGCTAAAGTATCCCGTTCTAGTAGTTACCCACCAGATCTCAGTTGCTACTACCCTAATGTACCACCCTAATGTCAGAAAATTAAAGCTCACAAAAAATCATTAAACTTTTGCTAAGGAAGTTTTTTCCTAAACCCAGTAGACATTTTTTTCATATATTGGTTGCCGAACGTAGGGGTCGCCTTTTTAAATTTTTTTTAATTGGATTTTTACTATATAGCAAAATACTGGTCTCCTCGAGGCAAAAAAATCGATATATCACACTTTAAAATCCGATTTTAAATGCTATAACAAAAAATTAAAAAAGGCGACCCTACGTTCGGCAAAAAAAATTTTTTTTTTTTAAATCGCCTTCCAAAAATACTTCATATTAGAGGGTGTACGGCGAACTTTTTTTTTGAGGTACGGTCTATTGTACAGCCTTCGCGATCCGTTCTAATTTCATAGACTTCGTGGTCTGTTTTAATTTTACAGTCTTCGTGGTCCATTTTAATTGAAGGGCTGTTCTAATTTTATACACTTATAGAAATTAATCTGTAAAAATAGCAAAAAAAAAGCAACCAAAAATTAGTTAAAAAGGATACTGCCGAAAAAACTATTAAATTAGCAATTTTTTTTGCTAAATACTAGTAAAATAAAAACAGCAAATATAAAACTGTTAAATTTTCTGACTTCTAGTTAGTTTTAGGTTAACTTTTAGTTAATTGAAAAAGATAAATTGTATTGTAAAATCTGCAGAAAATTTTGCTAAATATTAAGGGACTAAAAATAGTAAAAACAAACTATTTACAAAATTTTTGTTATTTTTAAGCTAAATTTAGTTGAATGCAAATAGCAGTCTATCCTGTTAAAATCAGCAGATAAAAAAATTGTAAATTGGTGTTTTGGAAAGGCTCGATTTTTATTTGCATTTAAAAAAAATCGAAAAAGGAAACTTGGAAAATTTTACATTATTTAGGCTACTAATTGTTTAAGAAAATTTTTTGCTGATCTTTGCAGGTTAATTTGCTATTTTCCATTAACAAAAATTTAACTCAAGTATAACTAAAATTCTGTGCATTTAACAGTTTTATTTTCACTGTTCCTATATTACTAATATATCAAAAATAACCTGCTAATTTTAGCAATTTTTTCTGCAGCATCATTTTTAACTAATTTTTAATAGTTTTAACTAAATTTTTTTCGGAATTTTTTCTATTAGTGTAGGAATTTTTTAAAACAATATATACTATTTTCTCATCTTTCTCACTGAGACTCATTCATTTTTCTCCATGGAGTTAATCGATTTGGCAACTGAAGCATTAATAAGTATATGGATGAATGTATGGAAATTTATGTACCCATGTTTGGAAAAGCAAGCATGTTTAAGTTAAATTAAACACGAAATCTCCTAAAAATAGGCAACAGTTTCGTTAAAACCTTGAAATTATCTTCCCTTCTTCTTAGTATTCAACAAGTAGCATATTAAATTTATTTCACATCACACTTGGAATTCAAGCATAAAGACATTATTTTTTTTTCATATAAATACCAATGATTGGCAGTAGCACATATATGTATATTGAAAAATCAATCCCTCAATGATTTTTCTCCATATATTATACTTATATCTGTATGGAAGAACTAAAAAATCTCAACCTCAATATACAATGAAAACTATATTTTTTACCATACGAAATTCTCCTACCGACAAAATACTTTAACTCCTCTTCAAATTGCTGTGCTGTTGCTTTACAAAAACTTTATAAGCTCCAATATGCCATTACCTTTTTTGATTTGCCTTAACTTTTTCGAAAAGATTTCTGCTATATTAGTTTATTTTAAATCCACATGTCAACAAGTTTGCAGGTATTTATTAGAGTTTTTTCAGTTTTGCGCAATATTCTTGTTTCTTTTCATTTTTTTTTTGTAGACAGGAAATGGTTGTTTTCCTTTTATTTTCCTCTCGTTTTCATAAATAACAAGTCTTTTTCTAATGCTTTTCATGTATCGCACTATGTAAAGCGTTCACGTATTTCCGTTTAGCTGTCAATTTGATAAGCAGCTTAAAAAGAAGGAAAATAAACGTTTTGTTATTAAAGCATACTTTTAAGGTGTAGAAAATACTTATGGGTAAACAGCCGTAAGACTACGTATCGATTTAGGTGCGTATAGAAATGATTTTGAAAAGAAGAAAAAAAAAAAAAAAAAATAAAGAAATTTCTTTTGAAAAATGCTTTAAACTATTGAAAAGTTAAGTTAAAACTAGTTGTAGTTACTTGACAAATTCTATACAAATGCTTTTTGGTTGTAGTGTTGCATTTTAGAGATGATAAAGCTTATACAGGGATTTATTGAAAGCGATTTTTTTAAATTTTATGAAATTAAAAAACTAATAAGCTTAGAAAACTTTCTAGACCTAACGAGTCTAAGAAATTTCTGTTAGCATAATTAGGTTGTTCATAAAGGGTGTGCTATCTGTTGTATCGTTGTATCGTCCTAACAGAAAACAGAGCTGTTCAAATTTTTATTTGAGTTTAACAACGATTTTCTATTCAGTTTTCTATCTGTTAACACACTGAAACATAGGACACTAAACATACGTAAAAATGTTGTATCGTGCTATTCTCAAATGTTGTATTTTTTCAATTTAATTTTTAACAACTCTGTTTTTTGTTAGGACGATACAACGATACAACAAATAGCACACCCCTTGTGAAAACCCTTAATGTAATTTTCTAGATAATTTTGTTACCTTCTTTTAAAATTTTGTCAAGATTGTTTTTTTTTTGTAATTGTAGTTATAAAATGTCATTATTAAATTATAATTAAGAGTAATTTTAACCCTATTTTTAATTAAGTTTAATTACATTTCATTTATAGCCCTAAAATATTAAAATTATAAAAAAAAATTGTTGTTCCACAGTCAAGGTTGTAATTTATTTTAATACAATTTAACACTTCTTTTATCGTATTTCGTTATATATATTTTTTACGTATATACTAGGGCGGGTCAAATTGTATGGATAAAAATTTTTTGATATTGCGTATTCGATTTTTCGAAAGCTTTTAGCATGGGGAAAAAAAAAGTTCTACTATGACATATCAAAAAAATCATTTTCGAGGCTCCCAAATTTAAATTTTTTGCAATTTTCTAATAAATCTAGATTAGCGCCATCTTAAGGTGGCTTTTTGAAACAACTAATAAATTTGTAAATAATATAACATTACAACCTTTCCAGAAAGGTATTACTTATGAAAATCGGATAAAAAATGTGGCAACTAGAGGTAAAAGTATATAAGTAAAATTATTTTCTCCTTGTTGTCATCAACATCATTATCATCATTTCTCATCATTATCATCATTTCATCATCAAGCAGAAAATGATTTTACTTATATACTTTTACCTCTAGTTGCCACATTTTTTAGCCGATTTTCATAAGTAATACCTTTCTGGAAAGGTTGTAATGTTATATTGTTTACAACTTTATTAGTTGTTTCAAGAAGCCACCTCAAGATGGCGCTAATCTAGCATTTATTAGAAAATTGCAAAAAATTTAAATTTGGGAGCCTCGAAAATGATTTTTTTGATATGTCGTAGTGGAACTTTTTTTCCCCATGCTAAAAGCTTTCGAAAAATCGAGTACGCAATATCGATTGCTAAATCGACCCACCCTAGTATATACGTATTTGGTTTTTTTTCGTCCCATTTAAAATTTATTACAATTTAACATTGTGGTTCTTTTGAAATGTTCAAATGATTTAATTGCTGCCTTTGGTGGGTTTGACTACTTTTAATGGCCACTAAAGTGTTGAGTTAAAAATTCAGCAGATTTTATTACAGTTTATATTTTGCAGTTAAAAACCAACAATGAGATGACAATTTCAAAAGCAACTGCTCACCACTATTGTTTAATGGTTTTGGTTTTGGTATAAAAGTTATAAATATACAAAATAATTGTTGTGTTCTTTTTTAAAATGTTTTTTTTTGCAAACTAATGAATTTTTATTCAACAATAATTTGATAAAATTCATACATATTTCTAAAATAACAATTGAAGTTGTAAACAAAGGATTTAAAAATGGATTCAATTTTAGAATGCATTAAACAATTAAATTTAATAAAATATTTTTTTTTTGTTTGCAGCTAAACAACTGTTTATATTTTTAAAATAAAAATATAGGCAATTAATTTATTATTATTGTTATCATTATTTAAGCCATATTTATATTTAAATATATTTTAGTGTTTATTTAAATACTGCTAATGTTTATTTAATAGTTTGTGCAATTTGTTTGCTTTTATTTCAGCCTTAATTGGCTGCTTAAATATAATTTTAAATAATTTTTCTCATTCAAAATATGCATGTTGCCTACTTTGGATAGTTATTTTAAATAGAATAAATTGCATACTTTTAGGAAATATGTTTGTTTTATCAGCTATTTCATCGTGACAAGTGTTTATTTTTTCTTCAAAAATGGTGCAGAAAAGAAAAATTTTTTGTGAAAAAATATTTCAAGTATGTACCCAGGAAGATTTTCTGTTTCAAAGAATCGGTTCTAGAATAGCTACTATTCATTTACAGCCCCTTCTACTGTTGATTCTAAAACCGATTATTTTTGTTCGAAATTGTCCCAAAAGCAACCACTTCTATAGCTCTAAAGTGGAACCGGTTGCCCTAGAATCAGTTCTGGAACTAGTTCTAGAAATGATTCTACTTCAGTCATACCTTCTATATGGGATCCCAGGAACTGGTTCCGGAACCAGTTCCATCGAATCGGTTGCAGTGTTACCAGTTGTAGAATAGGTGCGGTTAGCTACCGATTGTAAAAAATTTTCCTAGGTATTTTCTGGAAAAACATTTCAAGACATCGAGGTCACAATTAAATCCAGAACACCGTGCGTATAAAGGTCCCCCAAAAAGTGCCTCTTATACACAAATAGAAAAAACTCTGTGAAAATTTTAGTTAAGCTAGAAAAAATTTGTTAAAAATGAAAACTGTTAAATATACAGAATTTTAGTTATGTTTAAGTTAAATAGTAGTTAAAACGACTTAATCTGCTAAAATGAGCAAACAATTTTACTAAATAATTCGTAGGCTAAAAAAAAGAACAAAAAAAAATTAAAATTTTCTAAGTTTTTCTTTCCTTTTTCTTTTAAAGCAAATCAAAATCTAGCCTTCTAAAATCAGCAAATATTTCTGTTGATTTTAGCAGGGTAGACTGCATTCAACTAAATTTAACTTAAAAACGAGTAAAAAGGTTAAAGTCGGGCATGCCGACTATACAATACCCTACACCAGTCTGGTGTATTGTTTGGATCCGAAATTCGAATGGGTTAAAATGGGGCTTATGTCAAATTTTCTATAAGCCAATTTTGGGGGGACCCTTATATGGGCACTAGTTCTAAACATGGACCGATGTTCACCAAAATCAATAGGCTTTGTCCTTGGGCCAACATAGGTCTACGTACCAAATTTCATCAAAATATCTTAATATTTGCGACCTGCAGCGTATAAACAATATAATTTTGGGGGGGACCCTTATATGGGCACTAGGTCTAAACATAGACCGATGTTCACCAAAATCAATAGGCTGCGTTATTGGGCCAATATAGGTCTGTGTACTAAATTTCATCAAAATATCTTAATATTTGCGACTTGCAGCGTATAAACATTATAATTTTGGTAGGACCCTTATATGGGCACTAGGTCTAAACATGGACCGATGTTCACCAAAATCAATAGGCTGCGTTATTGGGCCAATGTAGGGCTGTGTACCAAATTTCATCAAAATATCTTAATATTTACGACCTGCAGCGTATAAACAGTATAATTTTGGTAGGACCCTTATATGGGCACTAGGTCTAAACATGGACCGATGTTCACCAAAATCAATAGGCTGCGTTATTGGGCTAACATAGGTCTGTGTACCAAATTTCGTTAAAATATCTTAATATTTACGACCTGCAGCGTATAAACAATATAATTTTGGTAGGACCCTTATATGGGCACTAGGTCTAAACATGGACCGATGTTCAAAAAAATCAAACTTGTTCGTCCTTGGGCCAACATAGGTTTGCGTACCAAATTTCATCAAAATATCTTAATAGCTGCGACCTGTAGAGTGCGCACAAGATTGCATGGACAGACAGACAGACGGACGGACGGACGGATGGACGGACAGACGGACATCGTTAAATCGAAATAAAAAAAAATTCTGAACCGATCGGTATACTATAAGGTGGGTCTACGACCAATATTTTTTGGTGTTACAAACATCAGCACAAACTTATAATACCCTGACCACATAGTGGTGTAGGGTATAATAACGAAAATTGTTTAGAAGTAACTGTTTGTTTTTTAATTTTAATATTTAGCAAATTTTCTGCAGATTTTACAGTATAATTTGTAATTTTCAATTAACTAATAGTTAACTCAAATATAACTAAAAGTCTGTAAATTTAGCAGTTTTATTTTATTTTTTAATTTCACTAGTTTTTTCTGGAACCTAAATTTTTAGTAGCTTTTTCTGCTATTTTTACAGGTGTATATAGAAAATGTCAATATAACAAAATAAAATATTGTATTAACTCCGTTTTACTTATTTATATTACATACAAAATAAAATGTTTGAATTTAATGAAGATAAAGACAAATTGATGAAACAATCTTCATTTCGACTAAAAATCTTCGATCATATTTATAATTATTTTTATCTATTTTTAAGTTTTTATTAAATTATGTCGACAATATGGAAGTCTGGATATTTTTTTTACAAAGTTTTCTAAACAATTTTCACAAGAATTATAGAAAAACAATTTCTAGATTTAAATTTTTAGCAAATCAATTATTGTAACTAAAGTATAATTTCTCTAAATTTGTTTGTATTTTTTCAATAACTAGGATTGAGCAAACATTTTTTATTGATTTTATAAATGATTTTTCATTTGAAATCGACTATATGTTAGTGTAACTTTTGTTGAATTTAATAATCGCTGATTCGCAGTGAAACGATTTTGCTCACATAAGAAATTTTTCTGCTAGCGTCCTCCTGACTAAAAATTTGCTGAGTCAGCAAACTTTTTTGTTGACTTAAGCGACTTTTTTGAATGTAAAATCAGCTTGTTGATTTTATACAAAACAATGTTGCTAACATTATCAATTTCTCCATCATTATACTGACTCAATAAAATTGTTTGCTGACTTTTTTAATTTAGAAAAATTTAAAAATTTTTTATTTTTCCGATCCTATTAAAGCCGTTTTTTGATTTGGTTTAACATCTTTATCAATTGGAAATTGTGTGTAATATTTGGAGCTAAGGGATTTGTAATCAACTTCTTGTTTAGGTTTGGTGCCAAAAACCCAGTTCCAAAAGCCACCACCATTATCACTACTGCTGCCAACATCTCGGTCCCTATTTTGATGGTCAGCGCCGCCACTTGTGCCAAGGCTATGGACTCCAACATGACTGTGGCTATGACTACGACCAGCACTACTGCTATGGCTAATACTTCCAATACTACCGCTGCGACTACTACCAGCGCTACTGCTATGACTGCTATGACCTCCACCAGTGCTGCTTCGACCCCTGCCAACTGCAGTTTCACAACATAGGATTAACACAATTGTTAGTACTACGATACTAAGTTCCAAAGTTTTTAAATTCATGTTTTTTTTTAATTCTATTTAATTCAATATTTTTATAATTCCACAGTGAGGATTTCAAATCAATTATAATTTTTTGTATATTTTAAATCATTTTATACTGTAATTTTAAACATTTTTACTTAAAGTGTTTAGAATTGTTTTTGAAAATGTAAATACAAAATCAATGAAAAGTATTATTTCTGTGAATAAAATAATCATCAAAAAAATATTACTAACAAGTTGAAAAATTATAGTCGGTCAAGCCCGACTACGAGATACTCTGCAACACATTACGATTTGGGTCATATTCTAGGGAGCGAAGTAAATTCGGGGAAGGGATCCTTATAATAAGGGTGGAAAAAACAATGGTCCAATTAATATAGTGAAAAATCGGAATGAAAATTTATTTAAGCAAATACCGGGAAGTTATAAGTTATTCCGATATATAGGAATCTTCAATGAAAGGGACTTTTTTGGCTCCTTTTTAACAAGGGACAAAAAAGACCCGTTAGTTGAAGAGTTAGAGGGTTAAAATGTTCCACAAAAATATTCCGCGTAGTGTTTTACATAAGTTCGCTGAACACATCCTATACCTAAAATGGAAGATTCCCATGGTTTCTCCCTAAAATCCAGATTTGTGGAACATTTGAGCACCTATTTGTAAAATGCCAAAAATGGTGATTTTTTTAAATGTTTGCCACTGGCATGGATGGGTCAGCCCTCCAAAGTTAGTGGGGATCGGTCATACATTTGGACTCGATTGGGGCACTCTAAATGGGTCAAAGTGGGATTTTTAAAAATTTCACCCTAAGGGTCATCAGAATTCGTTTTAGAGATATGGTTCCTCCGGCAAAGTTTCTTATTTTGATCCCTAGAATATGATTTTCCTTGTCAGTTGAGCGATTTTTTGCCTCCCTACAAATCGACCATCCCTAATGTACATAGATAAGTCTAATAAGAAAGTGATCCTGATTCCACTGGTATATTATAAGGTGAGTCTAGGTTCTGTATTTTTGGTAGTTACAAAGAACAGCATAAACATATTATACCCTCTCCAGCGTTAGGTACGAAGTGTATATATTAAGGCGGGTCGATTTGTAGGGAGGCAATAAAATCGCTCAAGTGACAAGGAAAATCGTATTCTAGGGATCAAAATAAGAAACTTTGCCCGAGGAACCATACCTCTAAAACGAATTCTGAATACCCGACTTTTGACCCGTAGGGTTAAATTTTGAAAAATCCCACTTTGACCCATTTAGAGTGCCCCACTCGAGTCCAAATGTATGACCAACCCCCACTAACTTTGGAGGGCCGACCCACCCATGCCAGTGGCGCACCCCCTGGAACTCCCATGGGGGGTTTCCCATACAAACATTTTTTCATGTAAAGTGCCAAAAATTGTGAGTTTTTGAACATTTTTGCATGTAAATGGCCAAAAATGGTAATTTTTTGAAATGTTTGTATGGTTAACCCCCCAGGGGGGTTCCAGGGGGTGTGCCACTGGTATAGGTGGGTCGGCCCTCCAAAGTTAGTGGGGGTCGGTCATACATTTGGACTCGATTGGGGCACTTTAAATGGGTCAAAGTAGGATTTTTAAAAATTTGGGACATCAAAAGTCGGGGATTCAGAATTCGTTTTAGAGGTATGGTTCCTCGGGCAAAGTTTCTTATTTTGATCCCTAGAATACGATTTTCCTTGTCACTTGGGCGATTTTTAAATCGACCCACCCTAGTATATATTTATTCCAATTAGATAAATACAAACGTTTCGTAGAATGAGTGATGCAATCAATAACAATATTAATCTACGAGCTGATAAAGATTTCAGACAATGTTTAAAGAAATTGTACAATGCAAAATTGTATTAAATTTCAAGAAATTGCATACTGCAAAAAAACCTTTAAAGAAGGAAAAAGGGAATTTTATTCGATCGGCACATTCCCATCAATACCCTACTACACACCAGGTATAATATTAGTAGACTAAAAAAAGCAAAAACAAACTTTTATAGCTACAAAATTTTTGTCAGTCTAACCTGCTAAAATCAGCAGAAATATTTATTAAAAAAATTGTAAGCTTCTGTTTTCAAAAGGCTCTATTTTATTTGAATTAAAAAAAAATTAAAAAAATCTTCGAAAATTAAAATGTTTTTGTGATTTTTTTAGGCTACTAAATATTAAGCAAATTTTTTTGCTGATTTTAGCAGCTTAAGTTGTTATTTTCTATTAACAATAATTTAACTCAAATATAACTTATACTCTGTGTATTTAACAGTTCTAAATTTGTTGGTCCTATCTTACTAATATATAGCAAATGCTAATTTCAGCTGGTTTTTTCTGCCAGGTAATTTTTTTACTAATTTTAAGTAGTTTTAACTAAATTTTTTAAAGACCTTTTCATATTAGTATAGTGATTGGGAAGATTGTCTTGCCCTCAAAAATTAGAATATTTTAAAATTAAAAAATGATAGAAAAATTCAATGCTGGTTGTTTCAAAGCAGATTTTGTAGATACAAATAACAGTTTTTCATGCTGCTGTTTGCCTACTAATATGCAGAAATTTTTTTTACTGATTTCAGCAGCATAATTTGTCACTTGCAATTAACTGAAATATAACTCAAATATAACTCAAATATAACTAACATTTTAGAGATTTAATAAACCTAACAATTTCTGCTGATATCAATAAATTTTTCTGCAGTTCCCTTTTTAACTAATTTTAATAGCTTTTTTTTTTTTGCTATTTATACAGGTTTAATTCTATAGGTGTATTTAATTTGCGATTTAAAGCAAATTCATGTGCAAAGGTTTGTGTAATGAAATTACATCTCAAACAAAGTCAAATTTGAGGCTAACAATAATAAATAAATTTGGGGCTAACAATAAATTTATTTTCTTTAAATTTCAACACTAGCAGCCAAAATTCAATTACAATTATTTTACTATTGTCGCATAATCAAAAAAAAAAAAAAAACTAATTAACAAAAAATTACTTTACGCTTTCTTATTTTACTTTCTGCAAAAAAACAGTAGTTATGACCGACCAAAACCGACAAAAGGCCTAAAGTCGCTACTATAAATAAAATATTTTTTACAACGAACAACACTACCATTATCAGCAGCAGACCAACATCATCATCACGTCATCTTTAATATCACCCAGCGAACAGCAATAACAAACAATTTTAATACTGTCATTATTACGTCAAAAATGACAAAACAATTTTCTTTTTGTTGATGGAAAATTGAATTGTTTTTTGTTTGGATTTAAAGAAAATTGGGATTTTTTTATTAATATATAGCCAGGTTTTCAGTTGGTGGTCTATGGTCAATTTGTTACGTAGTTGTTAAGCTCTAGTTAATTATAAAACAAAATTTCTAAAAAAAATGCAGCTAACCTAACTTTTTTTTTTAAGAGCAAACTTTTATATTTTAGTTAATAAAATTTTCAATAAATTAATGGAATACAAACTTTAAAATTAATGAAAAACTCTTAGCATTAGTTAAAAACAACAAGATTATCCCAAAAAAAAATTTATATTTTCCTTGGGACTTAGCCGTGGTATGCTTTGTTCAACAATTATTATAACTTTTTCATTAAAAAATACAAAAATTGTTTTTTCGGACTTTCGATATTTTCATATATTTCGTTAGAATATTGTTCTACCTCGCGTCCAAATTCTACTATGATATTGTAATATTAGATTTTATTTGTTGTCTCAAAAAGTTTGAACATTTTCATAATAAACGTGGGCATCACCCCAACGCATAAGTTATCTGTAATAAGAAAATGATGATTGGAATACACAAACCGAAACATTACATAAGATACAAAAATTCAATGGGACGAGAATTTTGTACTTTTGTATATGAACTGTCGAAACTTAGTTCGTTTTTATTTTGGAGTTGATAATCATTTTTGATTAAATTAAAAAAAAAAAACTGTTTAAAAATTAAAAGTTTTTCACAAATTTTTTTGAAAAATTTCATTAATTTTACAATCAGGGATCGACTTACGGCAATCGTGATCGAAATTTTTTGTTCGAAATTAGTTTTTTATATCAGAAAATTATGAAATTTAATGAAATTTTTTGGGCTAGATATATTGTAGTTGGGCCCTAGATTGGATATAAAAGTAAAACATAGTGTTATCATTGCCAGATTTTACATATTTACTCATGTAAAAAACTGTTTTCGAACAATTTCACTCGTTTACGTATGCCGTAATTCGGCCCCAGTATGAGTACAGTGCGATATTTATATAACAATTAAAAATCCAGCCTTTAAATCTGCAAACTTCATTCGATCTACGCTAACTTTTTTGTCGTTAATAAAAGGGAATTTAAAAATATACATTTCGATTTGGAGAGATTCAGATTTTCAAATAATATACCCCTTCGGTAAAAAGAACTGATCATAGAATACGTCAAGTGACCGGTCCTTGACATGGGATTGTCTTAGGAGAATAACTGATTAACCGATTAATCATGATTTTGATTAATCAAAACTGTTGAATAATCCATTAACTGATTAATTAGAATTTTGATTAATCGGGAAGTTTGATTAATCGATTAATTGCAAATTTCTAATAATTCTGCATCAACTTATATTAGGTAAACTTATACTAATCTAAACTTAAACTAATCTAAACTTAAATTAATCTAAACTTAAACTAATCTAAACTTAAACTAATCTACCACTTAAAACCTGTCATTTAATGACACTGCCCAGCAGAAATTACTGCTTGCTTGGAAGCAGTTTTGTCAGGGGAAGTTGAGCAGTGAAGCGATTGCATTATAGATGATTTCATGCCTGATTTTTGTTCGAGATAGCTCGCGTGAGAGCACTTGTTTCGAGATCCGAAAAGGCATGAATTCACCGCTTTTAATTAGTGCTCCTGTTTTTCTTTTAAAATGGCGATAATTCATGCCTTCTCGGAAGTGCATATAAAGCTTTTCAACTATTTAAAATCATGCATTCTCAAAAGCACAATATTCCTGAATATTTTCCCGTGAAGAGAAAATGCCTCTGTTTTTTAGTAAAACCTCTTATTTTTATTAATACCTCTTATTTTCCGCATTTTAAAAAATTTTGATAAAAAATATTTAAGCAATCAAAATGTATTGCTCATTTCATGCCTTTTTGAAAAGCACCGCAAAAAGCGATGTAAACAATTAATCAACTTAGGCCTTTCATTGGTGCTGTTTACGAAGCTATACCAGGCGGTATTCGTCGCTCTCTTTCGAAGATTAATATTTTGTATAGAAAAATGTTAGCAAACAGGCGTGTGTAATTCATAAGGTAACATATTTCGATACAAAATAAGAAGAGAGTGATTTAACAGAGGTTAGGTGAGTTGGTACCTCCAACGAGCATAGAAACTCAAGAGGACATTTGAAGATATTTTAATATGGGGCGATGGGTTAAGTTTTATTGTAAAATTTTAATAAATATGAAAAATTGTCTGAACAAAAATGCACGGTATTAAAAAATATAATCAAAAAACTAAACCCATTAGCTGCAATTTAACTTCTTCAAATCTCAGCCAGAGCCAATGAGAGAGCGCATTACAGTACGTGAGCATCTTGCATAGAGCCTGGTACCTCTTTTAATTATATGCTCGTTGGCTATACATTTTTAAAAGCGGTAAAAGTAGCAGTAAGGAAGCAGTAATCATTTTTACTGCTTCCATATTTTTACTATATTATTTTTTTATTTGAAATATATATTATTGTAGTATTTTCAAAAAATAGTAGTTTTAAATTTCTCCAACCAGAATCGCCAGTGTTGCCACTTCATTATTAGCCATTTTTAAAAAGGACAAAATCGGCTGCCACTGTACATCATTCACTAATTATTGGAAAATAAAAATTTAAAGTCATTTTTAATACCAGATAAATTCTCTAGTCCTTATCGTGGCCCGAGTTTTACTTTTTAAATTTTTTTTAAACAAAGTTGCCACACAAACTTGAAAATTCCAAAAAAGACAAGAAAAAACTATTTCACTTGGGAATATAAAATTTATTTTATCGAAATTCAAAAAAAAGGCCACGATAAGGACTACATTTTTTTGTTGACTACGAAGGAAAAAAACCGGATCGAAATCGGTTAACCCACCTTGGCTGTACAGTGGCAGCCCATTTTGAACTCTTGGTTATGAGAAAAACGCGTTTGAAGTCTAAAGTTAATTTTAAGCTAAGAAAACAGCAAAATTTAAAAAGATTGTGGATAAAGAAAAGTTATATCTCCTAGCTTACTACATGTCCACCAAATTTGGGACGAATCGGTTAATGGGTTTTTGATATATAAAACCTAGTAGTCGTCTTAAAAATAATGGTAGATATATTATTATACATAATGCTACTTAATCATATTATTTTGTAAAAATGCTATAAGTTTGTACATTTTTTAATTTATTTCGTATTTTTTTCCCCATTTTTATATATATTGATTATCGTTATAACTTAGATTAAGCCATCAGCACCTGCCCCATATGACGTGTCTTCAAAATCTATCAAGGAATCGTCATTGGCTTTTCTTTCAAAACTGCGTGCAATTCTTACATGTTTTGATGTAGTTTTTATCTTTTTATTCTGCCCTGTTATAAGATATACGATTTCTAATAAAAACAAGTTAATAGAAATGTAAACAAAAAGTATTACACATAAATTTACCACATATAGTATTACTTTGAGACTAAAACATATTTTACAAAAAACATGTGGAAATTTAATTTCTTCGAATTTTTTATTGAAATTTTCGGAACATATAGAGAAAATAATGCTCCATCCAAATAAAATATGAAAAAAATTCGAAAACAAAATTTTTCCTACAGTCGATAACGCCCTTAAGAAATTTTTTACATAGTTTTGGCTGTTGTTATTATTGTGGAGTATATACATTAAGGGCTTTATTTATATTAATATACTCGTACTTCTGATCTTGCTGTTAATTTCAAGGAAAACATGAACATTGTAGGGAGTCGTTTTTTTTTGTATATTGGACTCTTAACTAATTTATCTTTTTTGCTTTGACATGTTTTATGTGTTTTTCTAATGGTATCTTTGAGTATTCCACTTTTTTATTTATTTCCTGATTTTTGTTGTTCTAATTGCCATGTACAATATATTAATTATTCATTTTCTAACAAACCATACTAAATTTTAATTTTCTATTTTGGGAAGCTTCAAACTAAGTGTTGAAGTATCGAGTGAATATTCAATCTTTAAACCTTAAAGGCAACTTTGTTTACTCTGTCTATATGGGCGTTAATAATTTGTTGAAATAATGTGAAAATTCATACAGATAAGAGGTAATACATAGCAGAGCCAAGGGAAATGAAACAAAATCTACAAATTAATATACTTTAGTATATTTTGTATTTTTATGTTGCTATTTATGTGCTCTCATTTTTATTTGTGAAATTGTTTCTAACAATATATATCAAATAGGATGTTTGTTTCTTGTCTAAACAATTGAATATACAAAAGTCAACAAAACTTGTTAGATACGTCAGACCATAGGACGCCCTCATTTGTTTTTGTTTAGAATTAATTTAGGAGAAAAAAACTTTGAAAATTCTTTAAAAACTTTTTAAAAATTTTTCTTCGACTTTAATAAAAAAAAATTTGTTAAAAGAAATATATAAATATATGAGATTTATGATTCTAAACCACAAAGGATTGTATTTAGACTGCTGGTGAATAATAAAAGTTTCACTTAAGTCTTATATTTTAGTCCTGCAGATTAAAATATGCTTAATATTCAAAAATATAAATTTTCTATGCGAAATTAGATAGATTATGTAGTTTTATTTAAATTGGTATTAGATTATAGTCTAAACACATTAAAACGTAAGTATTATTACGGTTTTGCAACAAGATGCTATAATAAACTGCTACTTGAGTGGCTTGATAAATTATGTTACTCAACAAAAATGGAATTTTTTGGGCAGTCTTCTAATAAAACTTTTTTAAAATTTCCTTTTTAAAAGTAATAACTATAGCACTTGAAAGTGTTAAAAAATGTGAACGCCTTAAGACTTCATTCATACAAGACACTTCAGAAAAGAAAACTTGGGGTACAACAATTTTGTTATATTTTTTTTTAATATTTCCAGATACACTCAATGAATATGAGTGTATCCGGAAATGTTAAAAAAAATATAATAAAATTTTGAGCTATAATACAATTTTTTTCAGAGTATTTTGGCCTTTAAGTCATGATTCGGAATTAAAGGGATTCCAAGGAATTAATTTTATTCAAACAGTCGCAGGGTAATTTTTTAAACGACCCAGTGTAGAAACGGTAATGACATATCATTATTTTTTGGAGTACCAGTAATGACACCCACTTACCTTCTGCATTATTTTAAAACATATAATAATGAGTTACTGATAATGACTTATTTTTATCATTATTTCAAATAGAAAATTATTTTTTAGATTTTTTTGAAAATTTTTTGAAATCTATTTTTAGACTCAATATTTTTTAAACACTGGTAAGGATATATGTAACCACATATTTTTTGATTTTTTGTATGTTGGCGAGTAAGCTTACTTGTGTGCAGCAGGTAAATTATGTTTTTATCTATTAAATTTTACATGTCGATATAGCTCAGATGGTAGAGCTGTTGACTGGCAATCTGTAGACCCAGGTTCGATTCCCGCACCAGCAAATTTTATTTAAAAAAAAATACAATAAAAAATATTTTTTTTATATAATTTATTTTTTTGAAAATCTATTTTTAGACTCATTATATTTGTCAGTACTGGTAAGCACATAGGTAACGATATATTTTTTGATTTTTCGTATGCTGGCGTGTAACGACAACTCATTATTTTTCGCGACATCGCCATATAAAGGTAATAAGAAATGTAATAACAAAAGTAAGTAGTTACCATTACCAAGTATGTAGTTACATAGCCACATATCTGGTAATGATTTTCTACACTGGGGATTTATGCAATAACATATTTCGTTCCCTGTTTCATTCCGTTTTGTTCCCTGTGGTAAGTGGTCCAATTTTAATCGTTCCATTCCATTCCATTATCTTTATTTGTAAAAACTTGTAAATTGTTCAAATAAAATAAGTAATTTTTTTTATCTGTTTTATGAAAATGGATTTCACGCGATCTCTTTTGGACATGACCTATTCAAAATATCTGCACTCAAAAAAGTTTGTCGGTAGAAACTACTGAAAATGACAGTCGAAACAAGGGTTTAGAAAGTCGACAAAGGTACTTACCTTTAAAATGACTAAAAATGTTTTATTTTTAACTGTTGAAAAATAACTAACAATGTCGTAAAATTAACTGAAAAGTTTTTACTACAAACATTTCAAAACAACTGACAAGACAGGTAACGACTACTGTGTTTTTACAGTTAATTTTATATATGTTATAAAAGTATATATAAAAGTATGTTTTTCCTTCCAATTATAACAAAATGTGTAACACTTCAAGTACGGTAAAATTGTATATGAAATTTGAAATTAAAATTTCAAATGGTTCACCCGTATTTCCTTTTGATGCCTTGGCGGTGCAATATAATTTCTCTTATTTTTATTTGCAAACTAAGAATATACAATTATATTTATTCGGAAAATCATATTCCTGTCTTCGAAATACAATCATATTATAATTTGTATGAATTGAGGGAGATCATGTTGACAATCATTGGCATAGTTTCGACAATTATAGGATTGTTATTTTATTTTTTTGTATAAGGGCTTCTATATTTCAGGTTTTAGGTATGTTCGAAAGTAAAATTGAAAAAAAAAATGCAAAAATATAAAATTGATAAAAATGTTAAAAGTGCACGAAATGATAATTATATATTCCTAATGATCATAATATAATCCTAAATGAAAAAATTTTCTACTTTAGCATAATATTGCCGGTTGGAAAATATTGTATTTTTAGGAAAATATTGTGTTTAATAGAGACATGTATTATTTTGGAATCATTATGTGATAATACAAGGACCATATTGTGATTAGAAAAGGTATTATAATATGATTGTCGCAATCATAAACCCAAAAATGTGTGATACCCTTGGAATATGGTCATCCCAACTATTACTCGTAAAAATAAAAAAAAATTGTTTTCCCAGTAACCAAATTTCAGTTGCAAACTGAACAATTTTTTTTCTGGATTGTTCAAAATTTACCAATTTATAGTTTAGACAGAGAAATTAAATTTAAAAAATATACAAATCCTTTACGATTTAATGTTCAACTGTGAATATCCCTCACAATATGTATTTTTAATAAACTTTGGTTTTTCACAATAAGTTTGATATTGTTATGACTTTGACATTATATTTTTAGATTATATACATACATATATGTTTTTGGCAGTCACTTAATTGAGTTTTCAAGTAATTGTAACAAAACAATGGCATCGAAATTGATATACAGGTGAGTATTAAATAGATTTTCTTGTTATTTTGATAAAAATGTAATTAGTTTTAACTGCTTCAAGTTTTCTTCCATGTTATTTGTTTTATTTTTAATAAATTTTTAGAATTATACAGAAATAAGATTATTTTGTACGCTCTGGACAGGCGGGACGAAATTAATTAATCACATGGATTTAATAATATTCTCCCTACTTATACCCTACACCACTACATGGTCAGGGTATTATAAGTTTGTGCTGATGTTTGTAACACCAAAAAATATTGGTCCTAGACCCACCTTATAGTATACCGATCGGCTCAGAATTTTTTTTAATTTCGATTTAACGATGTCCGTCCGTCTGTCTGTCTGTCAATGCATTTTTGTGCGCACTCTACAGGTCGAAAATATTAAGATATTTTGATGAAACTTGGTACACTGATTTATGTCGGCCCAAGGACGAAGCCTATTGGTTTTGGTTAATATCGGTCCATGTTTAGACCTAGTGCCCATATAAGGGTCCTACCAAAATTATATTTTTTATACGCTGCAGGTCGTAAATATTAAGATATTTTGATGAAATTTGGTACACCGACCTATGTTGGCCCAATAACGCAGCCTATTGATTTTTGTGAACATCAGTCCATGTTTAGACCTAGTGCCCATATAAGGGTCCTTCCAAAATTATATTGTTTATATGATGCTGGTCGCAAATATTAAGATATTTTGATTAAATTTGGTACACCGACCTATATCAGCCCAAGGACGAAGCCTATTAATTTTGGTTAACAGCGGTCCATGTTTAGACCTAGTGCCCATATAAGGGTCCCCCCAAAATTATATTGTTTATACGCTGCAGGTCGCAAATATTAAAATATTTTGATGAAATTTGGTACAAAGACCTATGTTGGCCCAAGGACGAAGCTTATTGATTTTGGTGAACATCGGTCCATGTTTACACCTAGTGCCCATATAAGGGTCCCCCCAAAATTGGCTTGGTTACAAACTGCAGGTGGAAAATATTAAGATATTTTAATAAAATTTGGTGCGCTGACTCACATTATAGAAAATTTTGACACAAGCCCCATTTTACCCATTCGAATTTCGGATCCAAACATTAGATGGCTTTTAACCAGACTGTTGTAGGGTATTGTATAGTCGGCAGCCCGACTTTAACCTTTTTACTCGTTTAAAAAAATTTTCTGTCCGATTTATTTAAATTACTTACTGGAATTAATTAAATTACTTACTTCTCCATGTCCAAGATGGAAAATATGTATTTGGTTAGGTGTAGTTTTTTTTCTAAACATATTTCATAAAAAATGTAATAAAAACCTTTAATTTAATAAATCCCCTTTTTGTATGAAAAATCTAAATCCAGGTGACAGGACAGGTGTTGGCTGGACAGAAAAATGTGTTACTGTAACAAAATTTATTCCTGTTTTTTGTAACATTGCCTCCCCCAAAATAAAAATTTTTAATACAAAAATATAGCAGAAAATAAAACTTAAAAAAGTATTCTTACTCCCCTGCCCAAAACCATCCATTATATTTGCGCATGCATATATTTAATTCTTATGGAATTTAAAAATTTTTGTACAAGTTTATAAAACAAACCACCACTTAACAAAAAAAAATAATACAAGTTTTTCAAATGTATTTAATTAGGATTATAAAAATTTCTTCAAAAAGATTATGGCTTAAATAAGCTTCTATATAACTTTCAAAGAAAAGTGCTAATTAAAAATTTAAGGTTGTTTGAAAAGGCTTAGGATGAATTATTATTATTCATGAATTATTCTTAAGTTTATATTAAACGAAAAATGGTGAATAATGTAAAGAAATTGTAACAAAAAAACAAATCATTAAAGGTAAATATTTATATTAAAAAAAGTTATAAATCAATTTAAAACAACTATTAATTTCATCAATTTAATTTACACATACTAATTTTGTAATTAATAGCCCTAGTTGCAGCATACTGATTGACATTTAACTATTTTATTAATATTTAACAATATGCGCTGACACAGACTCAATTTATGTTGATTTTATTATACATATTTTTAAATTCCTTTGTGTAGTATGTTAATTGTAAAACTATTTTCATGTATAAAATGTTTATTAGTGTCATATATGGCAATTGAGTTTAACGCAAACGGTCAACAGAATTTTAACCATCGTTGCCACAGGAGAAATTAAAATATTACACACGATGGCTAATAATATTATACAAAAATTTACGAATTACACTCAAAGAATTGTGTCGGTAAATTAACTATAATTGCAGTTAATAAAATCTACACTGTAATTGCATTTGAAGTAACTACAAATTGTTTTGTTTTTAAAATAACTGTAATATCTGTTAATTTGTAATGCAATTATAGTGTACACTTTTTTAGGTGCAATTGCCATTGATTTTACTGAGATAATTTTCTTAGTGTGCTATTCAAAATAATTTAAAGTTGTCAGATTCTGATATTTACATATGGAAAAAGTTCTGAGGATTTAAATATCAAACTATAATATTTTATACTTACAAAGAAACAAAAATCGCAGAGATTAAACGTTTTTCTATAGAAAAATTAATCTAGAGGCTTTTTTATAGAAAAAAAATCGAAAATGTGAGGACTTTTAATTGGGAAACTTTCTCCGAATTTAAATGGTTTAAAACAACAAATAAAATCTAATATGACAATATAATATTAGAGGTTAGACCTGAGGTAGAACAATATTCTAACTAATGTAGAATGAAAATGTAGAAAGTCCGAAAAAGCAATGTTTGTATTTTTAATGCAAAATTTAAAATAATTGTCATATTAAAAACTCTTAGATAAATTCTGAATAGCTAAATATTTTTATTGTGAAGTTATTTTCTCACAATCAAGCTATTTTCCATGAGTGCCAAGTTGCTTTTTTTGACTTTTGCAATGTGGCAATCCTACATATAGTATAACAAATAATACAAGTTTAACATTGATACTATGTATATGGTCCTTTCTTAGCTGAACAATTGGTATGGAAAGCCTAATATGTATGTGTATGTGTCAGTTGGTCAATAAGAGAGTTTACTGACTTCTTTTTTTTGACCTCATGCTCAATTTATTACACAATGTTCAATCATTGAACCATACTGGCCATACTGTCGATAACTATGAGTGAGTTAAACAGTACAGGTGCATTCGTATGTGTGTACATGAAAGAAATATCTATGAATTGATGATTTTTGGTATAAAGCCTTGTATAGCTGAACTGTTAGGTAAAGTAGGAAAATTGAATTTATGCATAGTTGAGAGCACAAGGGAAATACAAAACTTAATGCTATTTGTATGTATGTGTGTTCAAATTTTCCTGGTAAAATTGTATGTGAGGGCAAGGAGCGTAGGTATGAGAAAGAGTTGGTGGGACAGAGAGTCATAATAGATAGGCACAAACGAAAAAGCATATAAATTTTAAAATTTATTTTCCTGCGGATACCTTATAAAACAAAATTTGCGATGACGTTACCTTTTTTAAAAACAATTTCAACAACATCTCTGCTACTACAGCACCGTGTTGCTGTGCTATTTTGTTGTTAAGGAATGTAATTTATTTTTAGTATTCAAGAGGAAATACATCAAACTGACAACCACAAATGATATATGCAACATGTTGAGAATACGAAATTTCACAACAACCATAAAAGTAACTTCTACAAGGATAATCAAGGCTTATTATTCTCTTGAATACATTTTAATCCTTTTTTCCACAAGAAAGGTTTTGCATAAAATATGCATATTTCTTTTTTATTTTACGATTATATAGAAATTTGCAGTGTGATTATTATAGAAAATCTTTTAGAAATTACCATTGAATCATAAAAATCGTTGATAATAGCAAAAAAATTACATAAATGTTAAATAATTCATGTGTTAATTGACTAACGAAACTAATCCTTGAATAAAATATCTATATTTTTTTATAGCAATTTTATAGTGAACATTTTGAAAGGCAAATTTACAGAGATTTTATTTATTTTTAAAGAATCAAATTCGAAGCAATTAATACCACGAAACTATAACAATTTTGCGGTAATGATAAGCACTAATTGGTAGACAGTTCTTAGAAAATATAATAGAAATTAGAAAAGCATATTTTAAGGTTAGTAAAACCTAAGGTACTAAAGAAATAAATAAAGATTTCAAGGACAGAATAATATTAAAAGCATTATAAAATACTATAATGTCACATTTGATAATATTTGAATAATTATCGTTAAAAAAAATTTGTTAAACGACCTTTTATAAGAACATTAGTTAAGAACTTTTTAAATGTTGTTCACTGAGGCGTATGATTGTTATTAATTCATGGGTAATATGACAATTTTATTTATAATTCAAAATATAGAACTCCAAAAACACGTATTGATATGAGTAATATAAGTTATTATCTACAGCTATTGGAAACTGTCTGCAAATGAAAAGGCTTCATATAAAATATCTTTTTATTTTATGTTTAACCCGCCAATTGCTTTGATTTTTTAATTTCGTTTAAATTTTTTAAAAACTTTTATTTTGTTTTTTTTTTGTTTGTATTTTCCAACCCTTTTAAAATACAAAAGCACATTTATACAATTAATGCCACTTGTGTTTAAGTAGTCGTATTTTTTTATATTTTTCTTTTCATATTTCACAGAAAAATACACTTGAAATTTGTTCAACACTGTTTAAGATATAAATGAGTTCATATACTTGTACGTATTGAAACAAGTAGTTTTTTCTTCAAGCACTCACAATGGTGAAAAGACCATGAAAAATGAACAAGGACATGAAGGTGAAGAGCTTGAAATATAAAGCCTGAAAATTTATACTTAAATTTCTACATACAAAACGCTGAAGGTCATTATTATATGATTATAACAAGACCTATAACAATTGTTCATGTATCTATTCAAGATGCTGCAGTAAAAGACAACAGAAAAGAGTACAGCAACTTGTTGAGTTTTGTTTTTTTTTCTTTGTTTGTATTCTAAAATACCTCTTGCTATTAGCAGGCTTAAAAAAGGACATTTAAAAGCAACAATGGGTAAGAAAAATAATTTACTTTTTGATATGTTTTAAAATATTTTAAAACTTTCCACTTTTCACTACTTTACAATTTTTAATTACGCATACAAAACCTACAGGAAATAATCGAGAGGTGTCAAATCCTTGGCCAATTGACAGACCCATTTCCCTAAATCAACTTATTGCCAAATTTTCATTTAAATAAGTCGATGTTTGCGGTCGCCGTATGGCACGTACCGCTATCCTGTTAAAACCATATTTGCAAATAAAAAATCTTTAATCATGGTGTGGTAACAATCTCCATTGAGCGTATCGCGAGCTCCGGCTTCATTTTTGAAGAAATAAGGTTCAATAATGCCACCTGCGTATAAACGGCACCAAACGATGCATTTTGTTTTTGGATATAATGGAGCCTTTAGGATCTGTTGTGCATTGGTTTCACTTCATATATGGCAATTTTGTTTATTAACAAACCCGTTAAGCCAAAAATTAGCCTTATCGATGAACACAATTTTGCGATAAAACATCTGACCAGTTTCCAACTACTCTAGAGCACAATCGGCGAAAGAACGACGCATATGATGGTCTTGTGGCTTTAATTCCTGAACCAGCTGGATCTTAAATGGAACTAGGCCAAGATCTTTTCGCAAAATTTTCCACGTAGAGGCCCAATTCCAGCGACCAACGACGAATCGATATATTTGGATCTTCTTCCACACTTTCGTTTACAGCGGCGATATTCTCTTCAGTACGCACATTCCTTCGACTTGTTGGTATTGTTGCATCATTTAGAGAGTATGTGTTATGAAATCTATCCAAAGTTCGACGGATGGCTTGCTCAGATGGTCGATTATGTGCGCCATAAAAATCACGAAGACGTCTATAAGTTGCGCGAATTGATAACTGATGTTCAAAGTAAACTTGGATAATTTGGTAGCATTTCAGGCGTCAATCTATTCATAATGATTTGCCAGAGTATACTTAGCATAAATATCAAAAAGTGAGAGCAGTATGCCAGTTCGTTGGACAGTTAACCCTTTCTATCGGACTTAAAAAAACACCATTTATAAAAGCCGTAGTTTATATCCTTTTTTGTTATCTAGAATTGTCTACTAATGTGGGAGTCTGAACATTTTTATTTTCTAAGGAGTTTCCGAAATAATGTTCGAAAGAATCACAAAAAAACAATTTTCAGCAAATAAATTAACTAAAGTACAATTTCTCTACAATTTTTCGAGTTTTTTTTTAAGTCTACCAATATTTAGCAAAAAGTTTTATTGATTTTTGCAAGCATTTCATTTCATTTGAAAAACTTTTGCTGAGATTAATAGTTTTTTAGGTAAAAATCAGCTCGCTAATTTTCAGCAAACTACTTTTGCTGAAATTACCAACTGTTTTGCCAGCAAGCTCCTGACTAAAAATTTGCTGATACAGGAAAATTTTGTCAAAGTGTCAGTCCTTTGTTTCATAAACAGCCCCGATCTCTCCCAAATTGAATAAATTGTAACTTTTTCTATTTTAATGCGTTTATGTAATTTTTTTAATTATCTCGAAAAATGTCGGGCCAATCGAAGAAATAGTAATTTGAACTATTTTCAAGCATTTTCGCTAATTTTTTATTTTTCTAGAAAAGTGTTGGGCCGATATTTACAAAACGTACCAATTCGGAAACTATATATATCTGACCTAATATATAAAATACAGCATAACATGTAACATACAGCACGAAACCCCCAACTTCGCGGATTTTTTAGGCATTTTGAAGGTCGATTTAAGTTTTGGCGCCCAACTAACTGGAGAAAATTTACATTCGTCATTTTCGATTTATCCGGAATTCCTAATTTCCAGGTTTTTTTTAAAGCGTTTTGAAGGTTGGTTTTAATTTTGAACCCTAAATTCCGGTGCAAAATTCAACATCGCCATTTTGGATGTACTTACACGCAAAGAAAAAACATGGTTGAGATGACCATATTCGAAGAGCATCATATATTTTTGTATTTATGATTGTGACAATCATGTTATTACATAGTTGTGACAATCATACTATTAACTCGTTTTTGTCGTAATATGGTAAATAAATTACCTCATTATGATTGCAAAATGGGATCTTTAATTTTCTGACTTTAGCGTTGTACATTAGGGTGCTAGGAACTGAGATCTGGTGAGTAAATACTAGAACGAGTTACTTGAGGTCAATGACCCTTTGAGCAAAGTATTGGTCCAAATGAAACAAAAACATCGATATGTCATACTTTAAGATCCGACTGTAAATGCCAAAGATATAACGAAAAATTTAAAAAGGCGACCCCTACGTTTGGCAAAAAAAAATTTTAAACCTCCTTGCAAAACTACTTTAGATTCGACGATGCACGATAAATTTTTTGTGGTACGGTTTAATGCACATGTTCGATTCCTACAGATGGCAGGTTGTTGAAAAATTATCATACAGACAATCTGGCAATGAAATGTATAAACAATAATACAATTTAATGGAAAATCACTGATGAAGCCGGCCTATAGAAAAAGGCAGAAACTAGATCTAGTCTGATTTGAAAATTGATGTATTTATAATCGTTAGAGAAAAAGGTTTATTCTCCTTCTTAACCTCAATCGTACTAAAATGAAAGAATTGGGAATTTTTTCACGGAAATTTGTATTATGAAATTAAATAAATAATTTTTGCAAATTATTTTGACGCTTGCATACAAAGCGTCAAAATTTTAATTTGAATACCTTATATCACCACTTGAAAGCGCAAATAAGCTGTAATAATTAAAGAAAAAAAATGCTTACTACAAAACCCACCTATCCTTCTGCCACGTTTTGTTAAAAACTTCGCACAGAATTCATGCTTGATAAAAAAAAATGGATTAATTTTGTTCCCTCCATCACACATTCAAATTTCAACGAAATCTATGGGAACCCAGAAACAGCCTGTCTTTGTAAGACAAGTTTATTTTTTTAAAGGGATTTAAGGGTGTTGCACACCCACAAGGACCAATTTAAAAAATTTGTTCTATCTTGCTTAATCTTTGAGTTCCAGACGAGAATCGTATTTTTCTGAGAGTACCTGAGAGTGCACATTTTTACGAAAGTCCGTGCAATTCTTTACCCTAGAGATTACATATAAAAGCCCTTTTTGCTGCATTTGCCTAATTTTGCAAATCAAAATACCTTTAAAGATAATTAAAGTTTAAAAATAAATTGAATTTTTATAACATTTGTGCTTTTTTAACCCATTGTAGCATTTTTGTCTCTAAATATTAAGTGTCTGTACATGTGGGATGCCAATGCTAAGGTAACGAAATATAATGTGTGATTGTATTTATAATACGAGTACTTGTCTTTGTAACAGTATGCAGAGATCAAGGTTAAACTTTTACTGCATTAAAAATTGCCTAGGGCTTCCTGAAATATACAAACATACACATGGAAATGCTCGTCCTTTCTTTTTTTATATTCTCACTCACACACACACACACACATAAATAGTCATATCCTTTTGTTAGTGTTATTATACTATATACATACATATATACATTGACGTTATACATACACTTACAAATAAATATTTAATCTGCTTGATTTTTTATTTTTTTATTTGTTATCTTGCAGCATTTTGTTTCCGTTTTTATACAAATATTTTTTTTTATATTTTCATATATTTTCCTGTTTTTATTTCAAGTTTTCTGTTTATAGTTTTATTTCCTTTATTATACCCTACACCACTATGTGGTCAGGGTATTATAAGTTTGTGCTGATGTTTGTAACACCAAAAAATATTGGTCGTAGACCCACCTTATAGTATACCGATCGGTTCAGAATTTTTTTTTATTTCGATTTAACGATGTCCGTCTGTCCGTCCGTCCGTCCGTCCGTCTGTCCATGCAATCTTGTGCGCACTCTACAGGTCGCAGCTATTAAGATATTTTGATGAAATTTGGTACGCAGACCTATGTTGGCCCAAGGACGAACAATCACCTATTGATTTTGGTGAACATCGGTCCATGTTTAGACCTAGTGCCCATATAAGGGTCCTACCAAAATTATACTGTTTATACGCTGCAGGTCGTAAATATTAAGATATTTTGACGAAATTTGGTACTCAGACCTACATTGGCCCAATAATGCAGCCTATTGATTTTGGTGAACATCGGTCAATGTTTAGACCTAGTGCCCATATAAGGGTCCTACCAAAATTATAATGTTTATACGCTGCAAGTCGCAAATATTAAGATATTTTGATGAAATTTGGTACACAGACCTATATTGGCCCAATAACGCAGCCTATTGATTTTGGTGAACATCGGTCTATGTTTAGACCTAGTGCCCATATAAGGGTCCTACCAAAATTATACTGTTTATACGCTGCAGGTATTAATATTAAGATATTTTGATAAAATTTGGTACATAGACCTATGTTGGCCCAAGGACGACGCCTATTGATTTTGGCGAACATCGGTCCATGTTTAGAACTAGTGCCCATATAAGGGTCCCCCAAAAATTATATTGTTTATACGCTGCAGGTGGCAAATATTAAGATATTTTGATGAAATTTGGTACATAGACCTATGTTGGCCCAAGGACGAAGCCTATTGATTTTGGTGAACATCGGTCCATGTTTAGAACTAGTGCCCATATAAGGGTCCCCCCAAAATTGGCTTGGTTACAAACTGCAGGTCGCAAATATAAAGATATTTTAATGAAATTTGGTGCGCTGACTCACATTATAGAAAATTTTGACACAAGCCCCATTTTAACCCATTCGAATTTCGGATCCAAACAATACACCAGAGTGGTGTAGGGTATTGTATAGTCGGCATGCCCGACTTTAACCTTTTTACTCGTTTTATTCTGGCAACATCCTTATTTAATGTGTCTCCATTTTCAAATAAATTGTTAGTTATTCATAAAGTTAGTAAACGATTGACAATCATAGATGAATAATGTCGTTTTGAATATTTTATCAATCAAAATAATTTTTAGTAAATCAAAACATGATAAAAACAATTTCTATACCTATCTTGGTTATGTAATAGTGTAAAATAATGTTTTTAATACAGTTTAATACTACGAATACTGAAAGTATTCGAATGACAAATATGTTTTGCTTGCATCTACATCACTATTTTGTTTAATTTTTTTTTTATTTTCACACCAATTTGAGAAAATTTAATGAAAAAAGGTTTAAATGGTGCAATTATTCCAGGTTTTTTTAATTTGTTGGCTACAAAATGTTAGATTCTACGTATTCTTGGGTGGATGACCCTTGAAAAAGTCTTTAAATAAATAAAAACTCAATATTTTTGTTTTCAACATAGATTTTTATTTTCCAAACATAATGAATGTCAAGACAATGTTAGCTATCATTGAAATTGATAGTTGATTTCGTCTGGCATACTCATATACATACGTTAACATAGCAAATTCCGTTAATTTAACATTTTTTTTAATTCACAGATTTTATTTCTGTTATAAAGCAATTCTGTTAATAAAAGTTTACGGAATAACAAAATGAAAAAATGCATGTTATTTTGCTGTTATCGCCAATGTTAAAGTTATAGAATATGGAAATTAAATAAAATAGTAATTGATTAATAAAATCTGGCATTAATTAAAAAAAAAAATTGGCAATAAAAATAACTAAATTATAATTAATATTAACTGCATGGTAATGAAATCTACAACTAATGAGATAAACTCAATAAATTGCGCGTATAAATAATAAAAATAAAAAATAAGAAAATAAAATAAAAATATAAATAACATCCCAGTGTAGAAACGGTAATGACATATCATTATTTTTTGGACTACCAGTAATGACACCCACTTACCTTCTGTATTATTTGAAAACATATAATAATGAGTTACTGATAATGACTTATTTTTATCATTATTTTAAATAGAAAATAATTTTCTAGATTTTTTTGAAAATTTTTTGAAATCTATTTTTAGACTCAATATTTTTTAAACACTGGTAAGGATATATGTAACCACATATTTTTTGATTTTTTGTATGTTGGCGAGTAAGCTTACTTGTGTGCAGCAGGTCAATTATGTTTTTATCTATTAAATATTACATGCCGATATAGCTCAGATGGTAGAGCTATTGACTGGCAATCTGTAGACCCAGGTTCGATTCCCGCACCAGCAAATTTTATAAAAAAAAAAAATACAATAAAAAATATTTTTTTAATATAATTAATTTTTTTGAAAATCTATTTTTAGACTCATTATTTTTGTCAGTACTGGTAACCACATAGGTAACAATATATATTTTGATTTTTCGTATGCTGGTGTGTAACCATAACTCATTATTTTTTCGCGACATCGCCATATAAAGGTAATAAGAAATGTAATAACAAAAGTAACTAGTTACCATTACCAAGTATGTAGTTACATAACCACATATCTGGTAATTATTTTCTACACTGGGATATTATTTCATATTTGCATTTAAAACTTTCAAAAATTAAAAAAAATTATGGAATAATGTAATAAATCTCATTTTTGTCATACTGAGACTTTCTCTTATCACTGTTTTTTTTTAGTATTTTTAAAATATTTCCATTTTTCTTAATTTTCCTCTAATCAAGAGTTATTTTTGATAAATTGTCCTTTATACATATATCATTTTGCATAACACTTTTTTTCTGTAATCTTCTTTGAATATAAACTAGAGACATTTAAACTCTGATTGCAATTACATACAACCCACATAAATTAAACGTTTCCTTCTATATTCAGGACACGTTGCACTTACTACTTATTCATTTTCCCGTAACCAAAAACCCACATGTAGATATTATGTGTAAAGCTACATTGTAAAACCAAATTGATTTATTCGTAGAAGAAAAGTTAAGACCACAAAATGAAATAACTTAGGGCCAGTTTTATAGTCACAACTAAGAACGATTTTTGTCTTAAATATTTTTTAAGCTAAAAATCTCTACTACTACTAAAGGAGCTTTAGTCATAGTAGCAACATAACATAGAGAAAAATAATAGCTTTGTTAGAAACATGTGATTTTCATTGTAATATGAAATGAATAAGTAAAAATGTTTGAGTTTACTTCTGTAAACGTTTTTCACTTTGAAGTTAACATATATACAAAAACTAAAATCTACATTATAACCCCCATAAAGACAATCTGATGATAGTGCTTTAATGCATTAATTGTCAACCATTGGTTGTAGGAAAGTTTTTTCATAAGTTTTTTTTCTCTATTTGTTGTAAAATTAATTATGAATTCTATTTGGAATTTGTCATATTTGATCTTAAAACCGAACAAAAATAACACTCATTCTAAAAATCTTCTTTGAAAATTTCTGAAAATTTATTGAACATTTTTATATTTTGAAAAAATTTTTAAACAACAAGTTTTTCTCGATCTACTATCACAAATGATATGATAAAAATTATTCAAGTCTAAAGATAATTAGTTTTTGTTATTATTTATTATCTCCAATTGCATATGGAGACTGCATTTTTTTGAAAATAACATTTGAACTGGTTTTTGTTATAATAAATAATAACAAAAACTGGTGATCTTTAAATTTGAATAATAGGGTGGGTCGATTTAGCAATTGATATTGTGCCATCGATTTTTGGATAGCTTTTGACATGAGGAAAAAAAGTTTCACCACGACATATCAAAAAAGTCATTTTCGAGGCGCCGAAATTTTGTAATTTTCTAATAAATCTTACATTAGCGCCATCTTGCGGTGGCTTTTTGAAACAACTAATGAAATTGTAAACAATATAATATTACAACCTTTCCAGAAAGGTATTACTTACGAAAATCGGATAAAAAATGTGTCAACGAGAGGTAAAAGTATATAAGTAAAATTATTTTCTGCTTGATGATGAAATGATGATTATGATGATGAAATGATGATGATGTTGATGAAGATGCCGCTAATCTAGCATTTATTAGAAAATTGCGAAAAATTTAAATTTGGACGCCTCGAAAATGATTTTTTTTGATATGTCGTAGTGGAACTTATTTTTCCGCATGCCAAAAGTTATCGAAAAATCGATAGCACAATATCAAAAAATTTTTGTCCATACTCTATTGAATTATCTTTCGCATATTTCTTACCCAGTGTAGAAACAGTAATGATATATATATATATTTTTTGGACTACCAGTAATGACACCCACTTACCTTCTGCATTATTTTAAGACATATAATAATGAGTTACTAATAATAACTTATTTTTTTCAATATTTCAAATAAAAAGTAATTTTCTAGATTTTTTTCAAAATTTTTTTAAATCTATTTTTAGACTAAGGGTCATATGCATAATCAATTTTTAAACTTATAAGTGACAAATTTTCTATACAAAATTAATTTTATAAATGTGTTATAAGGTTTTCAAATTATTATGCATAGGCACTTAAATATTTTTTTAACTCTGGTAAGGATATAAGTAACCACATAGTTTTTGATTTTTTGTATGTTGGCGAGTAAGCTGACTTGTATGCAGCAGGTCAATTATGTTTTTATCTATCAAACATTACATGTCGATATAGCTCAGATGGTAGAGCTATTGACTGGCAACCGGGAGTCCCAGGTTCGATTCCCCCACTACAAAATTCTATTAAAAAAATTTTACAATCAAAAAATATTTTTTTTTAAATTTGTTTTTTTGAAAATTTATTTTTAGACTAATTTAGAAATGTAATAAGAAAAGTAACTAGTTACCATTACCAGGTATATATGTAGTTACATAAAAACATATCTGGTAACGATTTTCTATACTGGGTATTTAAGAAATATTTAACTCAAAAATTGATGTTAGTTGTGAATATAAAACTGGCCCTTAGAAATAAAGGCAAAGACTTAAACAAAATCAATAATAATTGTACACTAGACCGTACCACAAAAAAAAGTTCACCGTACACCGTCGAATCTAAATTAATTTTGCAAGGAGGTTGCGAATTTTTTTTTGCCAAACTTAGGGGTCGCCTTTTTAAATTTTTCGTTATATCTTTGGTATTTACAGTCGGATCTTAAAGTATGGTACATCGATGTTTTTGTCTTGAGGGGCCCAATGTTTTGCTCTAAGAACCAGTGACCTCAAATATCCCGTTCTAGTATTTACCCTAATATCGGAAAATTAAAGCTCGCTGAAAATCATTAAATTTTTGCTAAGGAAGTTTTTCGATAATTCCAGCAGAAATTTTTTTTTATTTTTTTTTTGTTATAAACACTATAGTTAGAGATTAATCACAACTGGGTCGACTATCGACCAACGATATGAAAAGTCGTTGCGAATAATTTAAATTCAGCTACAATCGACCGTCAACATTTTTTGACGTTTAGAAAAAAAAGAAAGCAAAACCAGAATATAGTTGTATTTGTTTTGTCATAAGGCTTCTCCAATTCAATTGGGTTTGAATTAATTATTGTTGTTTTTAATTTTATTGCATTTAATTTTGTTTTTTGCGCTAAATTCTGTATTTTTATTTTCAACTATATTTCTTCTGTGCAAAAACTAATTTTTTTTTTATAAAATTGAGTACGAATTTTTGCAGCTCTGATACGAATATCTGCAACTGATATGTTCTGATAGGTAACCCTGGTAAAAATATTCCAACAATTTGACAAATTCTTTGAGTGTGTGTTAGTGTGTCGTCATGAAAATAGAATATATTTTATTACGACGATAAATCATCAGACGACATAGCGACATTTTCTTTCCATAATATATGAAAAAGCAATTCTTGCTGTCGTTGTCGACCCAGTTGTGATTAATCAATTAAGCATGACAATTGACTTCTGCATTATACTAAAAACATCTGACATCATTTTTCTCTACTCGTAGTTAAATATTCAGTTACAAGTAGGCAACATATAACCATCCATATAAGATTTTTATTTAAATTTTAGATTGAAATCATGAAATGCAATGTAAAAATGCACCTTAGAATTAATAGTAGGTAAACATTCGTCTTCTAAGAAAAAACTCTAAAAATTTTAAACAATATTATTCTTTTTTAAATAATTTCTTTGATTTTGCTGTTGCTCGACCATTTTAATGATTTTTTATAAAGGTTCGGGTTTATTCTTGTAAAGTATAATCTTTATTGTCAATATTTCACTACCAAACTTCGAATTACATCTTCAGGTCGATTACTTTTTTTTTATAGAATATAATTACTTTGATTTAAATAGAACTATTGTTTAACAAGTCTTTAGGTAATAAAATAGGCTATCATCATAGCTTCAATTTGCTATATTTAACACGTCAGTCAATTTTTAAAGAAAATCGATCTAACCTTTGAATTAACATTAATCACACGTCTCCATATACCAAAATAAAAAATTTAAATATTTTTAATATTAAAAGAAATTTATTAACTTTTGCTTTCGGTAAATGCTTTCAAACCAATTACCTGAGTGCTCTTTATAATAGTTCAAACTTTTATAGAGCTTTAAACAAAAAAAAAAGAAAATCAATATCAATGGTATAAAAAATGTACAACCAATACAGCAATAAAATTTGCAAAAGAAAACAAAAACTTTTATAGTAGATATTTCATTAAATTTAAATTTAGTTAGTATAGCCAATTAGTAAAGTCATATATACACACAGTTCTCTCAATTAAGTCAATTACAAAAAAAAAATCCATTTTCAATTCGATATTCTATTACGTGCTTAATTAAGACAACAATCAATGTGTATCATGGCCAATATTTTTTTTTAATCCTTTCATTATAAATATAACATGGCCAGTTTATTTTTGGTATTTAAAAATACCATAAAAAGAACATTCAATATTTATAAGAGAAAATTTATTTGAAATAAAATGATCTCTTTTTATTTGAACAATTTTTTTCCAATAGAAAATTGTTTGTCCTACAGAAACATTTTGTGCTTACCTAGAGAGTAGCTAGAACTGCAGCAGGATATGAAAATTGACACCCGTAAATATTTTATAGCTTCAAATAGAGAATTTTATTAGAAAAAATAAACAAGAATAGAAATAGATACAAACCAGAGTCAAAGCAATGTCAACCTTGTAACAAAAAGGAAATTCAATTGACATTTGAACTAGAGCAATAGAGTGTAGTAGTAAATACTATTGATGTTTGGTTGCAATACCCTACTATATGAAATGAAAGAAGTTGTAGTAATAAATAAAGCAACTAAAAACTATGTTTAGAAACAACTTTTTAAACTCTTAAAAAACATTGAAAGACAGTAAAAAAAAGCCGTTTAAAATTTCAAAAGCCCATTAAATTTAAATAATAAGCAGTTAAATTTCGTGAATTTTTATTAAAATTATTATTAAATATTCAATATACCCTGTAGCACAGAGTGGGGTTGTGCACAAAAATATATTTAGATGAGACAATTTAACTTTAAAATAAATATCGTATGCACATGTAGTAGGGTACCATACCATAAGCCTTTACTAACTATAATTTTTAGCATTTGTTTTTATTCTAGTTATATTTTTTGTAAACGGATATTTTCCAACTGAAGCTGAGATAATGCAATAAACCTTAGAGATTAATAGAAATTTTGTTTCCAAGGTAACTTTGAAATTAAATTTTATTTTAACGATTTTTTAATCTTTTTTTACAAAAAAATTTATTCATTGTAATTGGTAACAATTAATGGCTGAATGAATTTTGCTTAACCATTAAATAAAATTAATCTTGTTAAGGTTTGTTGGTCCACCCCTTTTAAATTTTACTATTGTTCAAAAAAAAAAAAAAATATAGAGAAAAATACCAAAAAAAAAAAAAACTTTTATATCATTAACTAAATAGCAACGAAAAAAAGTTAATTCTTTTGAGAATTCCTTTACAAAACAATGCATTTTTTAAGCACATTACACTAAAAAAAGATACTTGAAAACCATACAAAAGCAAAAATGCATAAAAAATAAAACAATTTTAAAAGAACCACCAAATACAGCAAAAAAAAAACAGATATTTAACCCTAAGGGAGATCACAAAATATTGTTATTTTTCCCAAGTCTTACATATTTTTAAAGTAAAGCATCTTTAAAATTTTATATTTAAATTTCTGTTAAAAGAATCAATGTTTTAAGACAAAAGAAGAAAAAAAAAATAATATTGGGAACAATATTCCAGAAAGTGGCACAACTTTCGGGAAGCGAATGATATTTATTTTATGAGACAGACAAATTTGAATGGGAATGCATTTAAGCAAATATCGGATGGATGGCTTATATGATAACTAAGTTCAATAATAATAGACAACGTAATCCGCTAATGAACCTAGTCCAACATTTAAGCATACCCAGCAAAGATTTGGAAGCGGTAAAAATGATTAGTGCTTCTTTTCTGCTTTTTCTACTGCTTCCAAAGATTTATAGCTTCACCCACAAAACAGATTCGGTGCTGACAACCCAGTTTGTTGCCAATCGAATGGTTCAGTTGCATCAAATGGATTTTTCGGCTGCGACTATCGTATTATTTTTGATACAACTGAAATTCCATTATCAGAGTCAAAAAAATCGGCTACCACAACCAAATCATTCGATTGGCTATAAATGCGGTTTTCAGCACCAAACCTGTTTAATGTGTTAAAAAAAGGCAATTGAGTTTGGTATACCACACTTTATCGCTCTACGAAAGTACGAAAAAATTACAATGATAACGAATTTACTTGCTAAAAGCTGGGATTTCATACCATTATTTGGAGCCAACTGAAAAACTTGGCCACAACAACCGAACCATTCGATCGACTACAAATGCGGTTGTCAGCAACGAATCTGTTTTCTGGGTGCTCCGATAATGGAAGCGCTGCACTATTTATTTTCCATGACAAACCTGCTTCCAAGCAATCAGTATTTTTTGCTGGGTACTCATTGACTCAGAATATCTTTTTGAGTCGATTAAGCCTTGTACGCTTATTTGCCCATTTGACCGCAACCCTCCAATATACAGTATTATTGCAAGGCAATTTCAAAAAAAAAAAAAAATTGCCGAATGTAGGGGTCGCCTTTATCAATTTTTCGTTATAGCTTCGGCATTTAAAGTCGGATTTTAAAGTGTGATACAGCGATTTTTTTGCCTCGAGGAGACCAGTGTTTTGCTATCAAGGAAAAATCCAATGAAAAAACATTTAAAAAGGCGACCCCTATGTTCGGCAACAAATATATAAAAATATTTCTACTGAGTTTATCAAAAAACTTCCTTAGTAAAAGTTTAATAATTTTTTACGAGCATTAATTTTCTGACTTTAGGGTGGTACATTAGGGTGGTAGCAATTGAGATCTGGTGGGTAACTACTAGAAGGGGATACTTAAAGTCAATGACCCTTAGAGCAGAACATTGGTCTCCTCGAGAGAAAAACATCGATGTATCATACTTTAAGATCCGACTATAAATGCCATAGATATAACGAAAAATGTAAAATGGAGAACCCTAGGTTCGGAAAAAAAAATTTTTTTTTGAAACCTCCTTGCAAATATATTTCATATTGAAGGGTATACGGCGCACTTTATTTTTTTGTGCCTGTAAGGTAGTACGCTCTACTGCCCATGTATCAAATCAAACTCAGGTCGCAATTCTGTTGACAATTAAACAAAAGTTACATAATGAAATTAATTCGCAGAAGCTTTAAATTATATGACTTAATTATACTTTCCATGAATTCTAATTCAATGAGTTCAAATTTATCTTAATTCATTTAGTAAAAAGGTACATAAATGTCACTTCGGACAAAAAAAAAGAAGAAAATTCGATTCCAACTTTGCCTCAGTTTCTCCCGTATTTCTTTACAGCGTTTTGAAAGCCAAATAGTTTGAAAAATTGCCAACATTTTATTGCTTTTGTTCAGTATAAAATTATTAAATTAATCCTGAGGCCTAACTGATAGTCTAATTCTTGGACGCCTAAATCGGTTGAAAAGCCTAAAGTGTCACGTGAAAGTTTCAAGACTAAAAAAAAAACAAAAAAACAAAAGTTCACTATTGCCATTTTAATTTTATTTCGAAAACTGTAGAAACTGTAATACCGGTTCGTTCCGGTATTGGAGAAATGGGGAATTGAATTTTTTAAATGCTTTTTTATAGAATTTTACCCTACACTATGTACCGTACACTATAATAACTTTGTGCTGATGTTTGTTACTACCAAAAATATTTGACCCAGGCCTAAGGCAGGTTACTAATTTTTACCTGAATTTATTGTTCAGCACCTTAAGTTGTTTCGATTTCACGTGAAAAAACTGTTATACTACATATAAAAAAATTATTTTTTCACGATAATCAGTTTCACGTCAAAATTATGTAGAGTTTATTTTCAAGCAAATTTAATGCACAAGATTATTATTTTTCTGGTGAAAAAGTGACATTATGTGTATATTGTAATTGTGTCTTTGTTATAAAATTAAAAAATTGTTGACTTTTATAATTTTAATTGCAGTTTGAAGCCTTTAAAGGCTGAAGTGAAATTTTCCACGTAAAAAACAACTTTAATTATAAAAAACGTTCCATAAAATATGTGCTGGAAAAATTCTAAAAATCTATTTACAGTGTTTTTAATGCATTATGTTTTCTTGAAAATATACGTTTCTTTTAGTATAATTGGAGCGATTCCAATTTATTAATGTTTTTATTACTTAATCCAACTTATTTGCTAAATAAATGGGACTTTAAGCTTTTCTTCTGATTTTTTAAACAAAAAATCATTTTTATCTTAAAGCATCGGTGATTACAAATTTTAGAGATTTTTTCTTTATCTCGCACGCATTTCAGTTATAACTTTTTGAAGTTATTTTTCATTCAAAAAATAATTCTTTTTAGATCAAAAATTTTTATTACTTTTAATTTTTATCTGATTTTTTTATTACAAAAATCGATATCGACACAAATAATGTGTGATTACCAGGGCTGGTTTAAAATGACACAAAAAAGTTGAAATTGGCAAGCAAAATGGCACGAAAAATAGTCAAATTGGCACAAAAAAGGGAAAATTAGCACGCTTATTCCAAAAATTTTGAAGTACAGGGTTAGCCAAAAGTCACTATGGGGTTTAAAAATTTAATAACTTTTTCGTTTATATATTTTTTAATTTTTTTTTTAGATTATATAAATTACACCTGGAGAATAAATAATGGGGAGATTTACAACTGATTAATGGACCAGAATAATATAATTTTATTATTTAAATCAGCGATCAATTATTTTAAACCCCATGGTGACTTTTGGCCCACCCGGTATAAATAGTTAATTTAAGTATTTTTCCGCTTCTTTTTAACAAAAATACAGTAATGAAGGAATTTACAGTTGAGTGCAATCGGCATAAATTAGTATACTTTTTAAAGATTGAAATTTTCGTTGCTATAAAAAAATCTGGGATTCCATTTTTACCAACATTACAAGAATGTTTTTTTCCGTAAATTTTTTTCAAAAATTATCTACAAATGTTGAGTTTTAACTGCATTTTATAGCATTTTTTTTTAAAGAAAAGTCTAAAAAATCGACAAAATTACTTTTTTGACAAAGATCTGCGAAAATTACATTTTTATAAAATATTTAATTAGAAAAATGACAATAATGGGAAATGCCGAAAAAAAACTTGCCCTGGTGATGACATATTTAAAGAATTTAAATAAGGTTTCTTAGTTTTTCATTAACAAATATCTTCTTTACTCTAATTTTCACAATTTGTAATTGTTAAAATTTTTGTATAAAAGCTGTTTAAACTTTATACAGTATGTATGTCAAAAAACTATATTGAGTAATTTCTTTAATCCATTTTTGTCATTTAAGGGTTAAAATTATTTTGCAGAGGGAAAAATATATACAACACAAAATTTTAAACCACATATTTCTTTATTTTAGCTGCTTTTATTGTTATTCACACGCAAGTCATTGTACAAATTATAAGCAGTCAAAGTATTATTTTGCTGTTCAGTTTGATGTTTGGCAAAAAAAGAAATAATTTTATCACAAGAAGCAACAAATAACCCAACTATTGCACGCCACTATACGCTAAAACTCTTATTGAAAGCGAAACGAGTACACAGTAAAAACTTTCAGTTTGGACATTCCTAACATCTCTGGAACAAAAAATTAAATTTTTTTTCCAAAAGGAAAAAGGAAGTCATTATTAAAAAAAAAATACATTTTGGGTTCATCAACTTGTCAGTAAAGGAAAAAAAATTATGCAAAAATTAACTATTGTACTTTATTTGGTTTAAGATCACATAGTTTTTCCTAGCTAGGAAGCACCATAAAAGACGCCTGAGAATTGCTTTGTTAGCATGAATATGCATTAACGGTAGCTATTGCTTCTTGCAATTTTTTTTAAGGCTTTTCTCAATTAATTGTACAATTAATTATTATTTTCTACTGGGTATTGTGATATGATTTTAACCTGAATGAATTTACACTCATGTAATAATTTTCAGATTAACCAGGGCTATATTCCCGCAGTGTTATTTTACACAATTAACTTCCCTTATAAATTTTACTTATATTTTCTATGAAAATCTTAAGAGAAAAACTAGTTCACGGCTGCAGTTATACGCCGCCTGATTCTAAAAATTAATTGCTAATAATATTAAATTTAATTTTTGTTAAAACCGCAATAAACCGCAATTGCGGCTGTCCTCTCCGACGTGGTTTCCCTGTATTTATTTATTTCTTTTTTCACTTGTGGTCTAGCGTAAAGAAGCAAAACAAATTAAATCTGTTAAAGAAACAGAATGAAGAAGAACGTAATTTTGTGGTGCTAATGAGCTTTATATATAAAGTTCATTTGTTGTGGTTTGAACAAAATTAAATTTTTAGTGAAATAAGAAAAACGCATAGTAAGTAAACAAAATTGAATTTGTAAAGAACTATAAGAGGAAAGTAATTAGAATTTTGAAAAACAAAATTTACAACAGAAAACTTTAAACATAATTACCCAGTGTAGAAAATCATTACCAGATATGTGGTTATGTACATAACTACATACTTGGTAATGGTAACTACTTACTTTTGTTATTACATTTCTTATTACCTTTATATGGCGATGTCGCGAAAAATAATGAGTTGTCGTTATACACCAGCATACGAAAAATCAAAAAATATATCGTTACCTATGTGCTTACCAGTACTGACAAAAATAATGAGTCTAAAAATAGATTTTCAAAAAAATTAATTATATAAAAAAAAATATTTTTTATTGTATTTTTTTTTTTAAATAAAATTTGCTGGTGCGGGAATCGAACCTGGGTCTACAGATTGCCAGTCAACAGCTCTACCATCTGAGCTATATCGACATGTAATATTTAATAGATAAAAACATAATGGACCTGCTGCACACAAGTAAGCTTACTCGCCAACATACGAAAAATCAAAAAATATGTGGTTACATATATCCTTACCAGTGTTTAAAAAATATTGAGTCTAAAAATAGATTTAAAAAAATTTTCAAAAAAATTAAAAAATTATTTTCTATTTGAAATAATGATAAAAATAGGTCATTATCAGTAATTCATTATTATATGTTTTAAAATAATGCAGAAGGTAAGTGGGTATCATTACTGGTACTCCAAAAAATAATGATATGTCATTACCGTTTCTACACTGGGTATGGAGCACATTGTCAAATTGTCTTAATCTTATAAAGAATCATTAGTTGTATTTTTTACAAAATTATTGAATCTTTTTGGAATCAGGAGACCATTCGGTAAGCATTTTTACAATAAACAAAAATATGTAACAATATTATATTTTTACTAAAATGAAAATTTTTGAAATGCGTAAATATCGGAAAAATAAAAATCGTACAGACTGCGATTATCTAGATTTTTATTATGTTTTTCTTGCAGCGTACTTCTTTACCAATAAAGTAAGTCATATTTCTGGAAAATCCGTTAATAGAATAAATACTATAATCATTAGGGCAAGGAATTTCATGCAAATGTATGTTTTTCTCGATAGTCCAAAACTAAGTAATATGGACTAAACATTTATCCGAATCATCAAATTTATTTGCATATTTTACCGCAAATGCATATTTTTGCATATTTTGACTATAAATGCATATTTGGTCCCTTTTTAATGCATATTTTGCCACAAATGCATATTTTTGCATATTTTGACTATAAATGCATATTTGGTGCCTTTCTAATGCATATTTTGTGCTTTTTAATGCATATTTGTGCATATTTTCGATTTTAGGAGCATTTTTGCTTTTGTAAAAAATATCAAAAATTGATAGGTTTTCATATTTTGATTCAATCCAAATTTTTCTTTTTTAGCCGCATATTTTAGGCGCATATTTTCCATTTTTAAGTGCATGAAATTCCTTGCCCCAATAATCATAGACACTTACGTTTACAATTATAGAGAGAGAGATACATTTACACTTCATAAAAAACATAAATATTCCCAGTAAAAAGATAAAATCCAAGAACAGATTGCAGAGCACCTTATATTGCATTAGCATGGGTTCTAATTTATGTTCTATAACCGGTTCTTTTTGTATGGAGTTTAACCACTTAATAATAGGTTCTTTTCCTCAAAACTAGAAAAAGTTCCAGAAAGAGTTACAAAACTCGTTTTGAGATCTTACATTTGAAAGCAGTTCTAGAACCTGTTCCATAGAACCTGTGGTAAAAGAACCTAGTATTAAGTAGATTCGTGGATAAATGATTCTTTCGACACCTTAAAAACATGCTTATTCCAACGGACATCACACTGAATTTTCATGGTGAGAACATCAAGAGTATCTGATTTCTCAATAACGATATCACCCATATGTACAAATGGCAGTGTTGACCCCATAGCCCTATGGGTCAACATACAATATTGGGTCTTGCGTGCATTAAAGTCGACCTTATTAGTACGACCGTACACAGTCGAATCTAAATTATTTTCGCAAAGAGGTTTCGAAAATTTTTATTTTTTTTTTGACGAATGAAAAAAGCGAAACTTTTTATATTTTTCGTTATAGCTTTGGCATTTACAGTAGGATCTTAAAGTGTGATACATCGATGTTTTTAACTCGAGGGAATTAATGTTTTGCTCTAAGGGCCATTGAGCTCAAGTATCCCATTCTAGTATTTACCCACCAGATCTCAGTTCCTACTACCCTAATGTACAACCCTAATATCAGAGAATTAAAGCTCACAAAAAATCACTAAACTTTTGCTAAGGAAGTTTTTCGATAATTCCAGCAGAAATTGTTTTTATTTTTTTGTTTGCTGCCGAATGTAGGGGTCGCCTTTGTAAATTTTTCTTCATTGGATTTTTCCTTTATAGCAAAACATTGGTCTCCCAGACACAAAAAATCGATATATCACTCTTTAATATTCGACTGCAAAAGCCGAAGCTATAACGAAAAATTAAAAAAAGCGATCCCTACGTTCGGCAAAAAAAATTAGAAATTGCCTTGCAAAAATACTTTATATTCGAAGGTTTACCACGCACTTTTTATTCTTTGCCTGTAGGGTGGTACGGTCCATTGTATATGTTTTCATGAGAGTCACTTTATAAAAAAAAGTGAAAAAAAAATATATTTTCGTACGCTTTTCATTTTTGCTATAACAAACTCAAAATTTTCTAAAATTGACTTTTTCTATAAATGAATTCACATCTCTAACTACTTTAAAAATTTATAATTCATCACTTTTTCTTTAACTGGTAAAATTCAGTTATGTCTGTTTTTATCTTAAAGGCGTTGATTCTGAACGATCAACTAAGGAGAACTAATTTAAGTTGCGTCAATGCGCTCCAGAACAACCCAGCAAATTGGAAGTAATGCTTTACAAACTACTTCTTTCACTGCTTCACAAGTATCCGTTAGTGTATTTTTAATGCTTTTTTAGAAGTTATTCTGAACAACTTCAAAAAATCACCTCCTTCATTGATTCCAAAGTATCCTTTAGTATATTTTTACAGCTTTTTTAGAATTATGTACTTCTGAACAACATCCAAAAGAATTACTTAAGTATTGCTTCTAAAGAGAAATTGCACTGAAAGTGATCGTAAAAAGTGATTTTGGTATCATTTGGAATTTCCAAAGATAGGGTGGCGGGTTCGATTCCCAGCGGGACCAGTATTTTTTTATTTTTTTTAATTTTCTTTATTTTATTAATTTTTTTCTTTTAATATTTATAATTAATTTGTTTAAATGCAATATTTTTTTAATTTTTCAATTTTTAAAAATATGTATATGTGACGCGCAAAATAGAAAGGGACCTAAGGATAGAAAGGGACCTAAGGTCAGGACAGCATGGGATCGGTCTCATTCGATGCTCAGATGTTGTCCACAAAAAAAAAAATTCGATTTTTTTACCCTTATGATGAGAAATAGCTTTTTATGCACCTGTAAAAATAGTAGGTACTGAAAGCAATATGGAACTGGAGTGCACCTTTTACACTTGTTTAAAAAGTACTTTTATTGAAGACAATAATAAACAATATATCGCAGTAACAAAGTGGCGTTTTTATGCCAATCAACTTTCATATCAAAGAACAGCTCTGCGGTAGAGAGCTAGACTAGCAATCATGAGCAATAATTTTTTTTTTCGAATAATTTTTTTTTTAACTTTTAATTGGTGAAAAAGAGCTTCCTTTACAATCGTTCAAAAATTACTGAAGAAGTCTTGAAGTGTGGGTACTCCTCCCGTATGAAAACTCAATGTTAAAATCATTAATAACATAACATATTTACATACATATGTACGTTAAAAATATGTTAAAAAAAGAAGTACATCTAGAACATCAATTGTAGTGCTTCTTCTACTGCTACTGCTCCGGCACTAGATATAGAATATCCTTTTCACAACAGAATTTACAAAAATTTCAACAATTCATATAACAATTTGACAATGAATGGCCCTTGAAGCTTTTATTTAAAAACAGTACTTTTTATTTGTGAAAGTACCAGAAAACACAACAAAACAACAATAAATTATAAATATGTTGTTATACAATAAAATTCCTTTTTCAAGTTTATGGCGTTTAAGAAATATGTTGTGAATCCTGATATAAAAATTTTTATTTATATTTTTAAGGTTTCATTGTGTTCTATTTTATATATGTTATATACAATAAATGTTGTTTTATCGGAACTCAATAAGACAATATACAAAATGGTTATATATAAATATTTATAATATGTAGACAACAAAACCGCAAACTTCCGTTGTGAATGTGTGATTGTATTATGGCATGTTTTAACAAGTAGCAAAACAAATAAAAACATGACATGTCAATAGAATTATTTGTATGTTTTGTATGTGCTAATAATAAAACTGAATTAAATTGTTGAATTATGAAAGTTTTTTGCAATAATACAAATTATATACAATATATTAAACAAATTATTTAAATTTTGGTTTAGATTGTTTTAAAACACATGCTTGTTTGTTTATCAGACTGTATTTTTGTTATGCAATTATGGGGAAACTCACAAAAATTATCATTTCATATAGTAAATATTAAAATTTATTGATTTTGTTTAATGTACTCGTCGTAGGCGTATGATTAATATTAATTCAGAGGTTAATTTATGTTTTATTTTATAACTTAATATGTAAAATTCCTAACAAAAACTTTGGTACAGCGCAATAAAGCTAAAATATTAATTAATTTAATTTGTTAAATAAATATTTTGAAAGTAAATTAAATTCTTTTAAAATTTGCTATGATTCAAAATATTGATATGTTTAAGAAAGTGCTTTATTGATATTTACACACTTAATTCTTCTTAAAAACTCTGTAGTTTAGTTAATCAAATAATCCATATGATCGCCTGCTTAAAGTATTCTTTTGAAATTTTACTCCTTAAATTTATTGTGCATATTTATCTTGTTTTAATAACTAGTCTAGTGAAAATGGTTTAACATAAATATTGACTTCCACTATACATCTTTAGTTTTAGTTGCATGAGTTGTTATAAGCTGTTATACCCTTGAGTGTTGGCATTATGATAACACACATGTAAGCTGCAAAGCATAAAAGCAATATTTTTACATAAAGCTCCATGGTAAAGTTAGTAGAAGAAACAATTCTAATGAATAATTCACTTAGACTGCTTTAACTTCTGTAAGGAGCATAGGTCGTCTATTTTAGTGCATAAGTTTTAATAATTGTATATAAGATAATATTGTAGTTAAATGGCTTTTGAGAATTTATTCCATAGATTTTATTAAAAACTTAAAGAAAAAACATATTGTTAAGTTTATTATAATTTTTAAATTTAAAAGAAAAGCCCTTGAAAATATTCTGGAAAGAAGAAAACAGCAATAGTAAATATACTGTCTGTTTGATCACTTCTTAAAATAAAAAAAAATAATAACAGAAATCAGAATAGGAAAGAAAAACTATGAATTAGCTATGCTACATGCAAGGCCTTATGTGGGTTAGATGGCTAAACTGTCGAACGCTAGTATAGTTACGTTTGTAATGTAGGAGTGCATAGGTTCGATTCCTACAACCGACGGTGTGTTGAAAAAATTATCATATAGAGCCAATCTGACAATAAAATAAGACAATAATACAATTTAATGGAAAATCACACTTGAGCGTACCGCCTTACAGACAAAAAAAAAGTGCGCCGTACATATAAAGTATTTTTGCAAGGAGGTTTAAAAAATTTTTTTTTTTTTTGCCGAACGTACGGGTCGCCATTTTACATTTTTCGTTATATCTTTGGCATTTACAGTCGGATCTTAAAGTATGATACATCGATGTTTTTCTCTCGAGGAGACCAGTGTTTTGCTCTAAGGGCCATTGACCTCAAGTAGCCCGTTATAGTAGTTATCCACCGCATATCAGCTGCTGCCACCCTAATGTACAACCCTAATGTCAGAAAATTAAAGCTCGCAAAAAATCATTAAACTTTTGCTAAGAAAGTTTTTTGATCAACCCAGTAGAAATTTATTTTATATTTTGGTTGCCGAACGTAGGGGTCGCCTTTTTAAATTTCTTTTCATTGAATTTTTTCTTTATAGCAAAACACTGGCCTCCTCGCGGCAATAAATTCGATATATCACACTTTAAAATCCAACTTGAAATGCCAAAGCTATAACAAAAAATTGAAAAAGGCGACCCCTATGTTCGCAAAAAAAAATTTTTTTCTTTTTTGAAATTGCCTTGCAAAAATACTTCATATTGGAGGGTGTATGGCGAACTTTTTTTTTGAGGTACGGTCTACTGTCCATAGAAAAAAGGCAGACACTAGATCTAGTCTGATTTGCTAATTAATGTGTTTATAACTTTTAGAAAAAATATTTATTCTTCTTCTTAACCTCAAACCTACTAAATTAAAATTGCTAAAAATGTGTATTAATTACATTATTAATTGCAGTTGGTCCATATGACGCGTTTGAAAAAACAACACTGTACTAAAGAACATTATAAAAATGCCCTGGTGGCAGTCCGTCTCCAAAATATACTTTTTGCTTACTTAAAAACATGCCTACTGGAATATAAAGAAGAATTTTGTTAATTTGGGGCAAATTTAAGAATATTATTTATTATTTATTTATATTTTTTTATTATAATAACTTCAGACTTAATAAGAAAGCCGTGAATTTTTGTATTGTATTTAAGTAAAATATTAATTCAAAGCTTAATTTCTTAAAATAAAAGCACAGTATGAACTACACTTAGAATATTAAGTATGTAAAAACATATGTATGAAATTTTACTTGAAAACAAGAGCACTAATATTTCGCTAAATTTAACTTTTATTTTAATTTTTTTTTAATGAATGTTTTCTAGTTTGATTGTAGATCATAAATTAATATCACTTTCTGTTAATTTACTTTTTAAATTAAAGAAAGATGATACAATTTTCACAAGTAAATTACAAAGAATAAAAAATTTGAAAGAATTCGATAAGGCCAGCAAAACAGAAAACGTATTTTCGGCTATTTTCGCTACAAAGTCATCATCAGTGTCGTTTGCCTAGATGGGTTAAACATTAATAATCATCTACTTTTTATACCCTACACCACTATGTGGTCAGTGTATTATAAGTTTGTGCTGATGTTTGTAACACCAAAAAATATTGGTCGTAGACCCACCTTATAGTATACCGATCGGTTCAGAATTTTTTTTTATTTCGATTTAACGATGTCCGTCTGTCCGTCCGTCCGTCCGTCTGTCTGTCTGTCCATGCAATCTTGTGCGCACTCTACAGGTCGCAACTATTAAGATATTTTGATGAAATTTGGTACGCAGACCTATGTTGGCCCAAAGACGAACAAGTTGATTTTTTTGAACATCGGTCCATGTTTAGACCTAGTGCCCATATAATGGTCCTACCAAAATTATACTGTTTATATGCTGCAGGTCGTAAATATTAAGATATTTTGATGAAATTTGGTACACAGACCTATATTGGCCCAATAATGCAGCCTATTGATTTTGGTGAACATCGGTCCATGTTTAGACCTAGTGCCCATATAAGGGTCCTACCAAAATTATACTGTTTATACGCTGCAGGTCGTAAATATTAAGATATTTTGACGAAATTTGGTACACAGACCTATATTGGCCCAATAACGCAGCCTATTGATTTTGGTGAATATCGGTCCATGTTTAGACCTAGTGCCCATATAAGGGTCCTACCAAAATTATACTGTTTATATGCTGCAGGTCGTAAATATTAAGATATTTTGATGAAATTTGGTACACAGACCTACATTGGCCCAATAATGCAGCCTATTGATTTTGGTAAACATCGGTCCATGTTTAGACCTAGTGCCCATATAAGGGTCCTATCAAAATTATACTGTTTATACGCTGCAGGTCGTAAATATTAAGATATTTTGATGAAATTTGGTACACAGACCTACATTGGGCCAATAACGCAGCCTATTGATTTTGGTGAACATCGGTCCATGTTTAGACCTAGTGCCCATATAAGGGTCCTACCAAAATTATACTGTTTATACGCTGCAGGTCGCAAATATTACGATATTTTGATGAAATTTGGTACATAGACCTATGTTGGCCCAAGGACGAAGCCTATTGATTTTGGTGAACATCGGTCCATGTTTAGAACTAGTGCCCATATAAGGGTCCCCCCAAAATTATATTGTTTATACGCTGCAGGTCGCAAATATTAAGCTATTTTGATGAAATTTCGTACATAGACCTATGTTGGCCCAAGGACGAAGCCTATTGATTTTGGTGAACATCGGTCCATGTTTAGAACTAGTGCCCATATAAGGGTCCCCCCAAAATTGGCTTGGTTACAAACTGCAGGTCGCAAATATTAAGATATTTTGATGAAATTTGGTACATAGACCTATGTTGGCCCAAGGACGAAGCCTATTGATTTTGGTGAACATCGGTCCATGTTTAGAACTAGTGCCCATATAAGGGTCCCCCCAAAATTGGCTTGGTTACAAACTGCAGGTCGCAAATATTAAGATATTTTAATGAAATTTGGTGCGCTGACTCACATTATAGAAAATTTTGACATAAGCCCCATTTTAACCCATTCGAATTTCTGATCCAAACAATACACCAGACTGGTGTAGGGTATTGTATAGTCGGCATGCCCGACTTTAACCTTTTTACTCGTTTCTTTTTAATTTTAACAAAGTAAACCACATAATAAATCAACATAAACATTTTTACTTGCAAGAATAACTTACGAGATAGCAAAACTGACTGTGATTACACTTGTTTTTAGCACATAAATGATAAAAAAAAATAAAGAACAAATATTTGGTACCTTTATATCGCCTTGAGCTAGGTTGTGCATTAAAAAATGTGCTTTACTTTTATACATTTCATAACAAACGAAGAATTTAAAAATTTATTTTAATTAATATTAATCATACGCCATCATGCTATAAATTCGGCTTGTTTAATATATTTCCTATTTTTATAGTAACAAATTAAAATCTTTGTTTTTCGATTTATCAGTAAAAGCTAATTTCTTTTCCCTTTTGCCTTTCTCTGCAACAATCATTGTAACTCTTAATGCTTTGCTAATACTTTTGTATACATAATACCCTTTAATGTATAACATAGCAGCTTTCATACTTAAACTTGTTAACATTTCGATATATTTGTTTTACAAATAGCAGAAAGAACAAGAAAAAAATAAATAGAAAATAAATTATGTATTTTTTTTCCTTAGTCTTGCTAACGAAGTGTGTAATCGGATTTTTTTAATAGAACAAACAGCAATAACCACGTTTTGCTATGCTAAATCACGTGCACAATAAACAATAGCGTTTTAATGGTCGGTAAAGAGGACAACACAATATGCTACGCAGGAAAATTTAATTCAAAGCTATGGCTAACTTCGTGGTTATTTTATTTATTTTTTGAATAATAATTTTTCCTCTATTAGAGACCTAAATTTTATCAAAATGTAAGTATTTTATGTATAGAATATTTCTTGTATGCCACTGGCAACATTTTATGTTGCTTAATATTTGGAAAAAAAAAAACTTATCAAATCTATTAAACTCCATTATGGCACATGAGGTTCTCTTGCCCCAGGTCCATCCCCGAAAAACCACACATTACCAAATAATGTGTAAAGCAATGGGTGGTCATATGGGTCCATGCATTACTTTACATCTTACTTCACTGATGAATTTTACAATCGATGAGTCCCAATGTAATGTAATAAAGTAAGTGGTTACTTATGTGGTTACGAAAGTAGTGTGTCTGAAAATAGATTTTCGTAAATAAAATTAATTTGAAAAAAATTTATTACAAATATTTTTTTTATTAAATATATAACTATGGTAAAGCTGGGATTCGAACCTGGGATCTTTGGTTGTTAGCTGAGATTTTAACCTGCTGAGCTACGGAAAAATATAACATTTCATTGCTTCATATTTTCGTTCGTGATGTTAAAAAATAAAAACCTTATCTCCATGCTTATAAAAAAACACAAAGTAATGTGTCTAAAAATAGATTTTCAATATGTTTTAATCATTACTTTGAGTTTATGTATATACCATGCTGTATGTAATCAGTGATCGGTAAGTTATTACTTTTTATTTTGCAATTATAAAGACGGAAACGAGTTATCAATACAAGGTAATGCGTGCATATATTGCACCCAGTAGCAAAGTTTTACTGGGATCACTAAAATCAAGGCTATATCCATTCCATTTTTTTCTCCCTGCACTTAGGGTTTCAATTCCACTAGTTCCCCATTCCATTTCGTTTTTCAATATTAGTGTTCCAATTATACACGTTCCTCATGCCAAATACTTTCATTCCCTGTCATATGGCATTTTGTTTAGTTCCATGCTATTACGTTCTTGTGCTTCAATTTCACTCATTCCCCTTCCATTATAATTCATTACCCATTGTCTAGATAATGAAACATCAATCGTTCTTCGTTACATTTCATTTCTTTCCACTCATCTAGTGTTTCAATTCTACTCGTTCTCCATTCCATTCCGTTTCCTAACTCTACTGTTTCAATTCCACTATTTTTCGATTCCTTTCTAATTCTTTCCCCACTGTAGCGGAGATATTTTTAACCCGCTGGCATTCTCCAATTAATCCCGATTTCTTATAAATTTTGTTTTAAATTAGTTCTATTAATTAAAATTAACCTAAATAATCAAGTTCTAAAAACAAAGCAAAATAATACGCAACTTTTAATAATTCTCTTAAATGTTGTATTTTGATTTAAGCTTTTAAAATTATTAAGATTCTGAAATCAATATGTGGCAATTTTAATACTACACTAATAAAAAAAATCCCTTACAAATAGGTCAAAATTGTGCTGGCGTAAATACATGTACTATTTCCTGTTATTTTAGCAGAATTTTTACCTATTTTTACGGGCTTTTTTAGATAAAATAACAGAAAAATTAGTTCAACTCAATCAGAACGCGTTTAACAGACTTTTCTACTAACTTTTTTTTATGAGTGTATCTTATAATTTTTACTGCACTGTTATATCAAATACCGATTTCGGTTTTATCGGTTTTTTAAGTTGTGTCGTCATATGATAATGCTAGGATAATAATTGTTGAAGGGAAGTCTTTCCGAAAATTCCAAAAGGCATCTTTGCCCATACTCCAGGGAACATATCAGGTTTGTGACCAAAGGCAGGACCTTTTGCACCTCTCTGTAGGAATTTCCACAAATCCCGTGTTAGCGGATGTCTATGGTGGAGGAGGAACCTACATATCAGATTTCAACTTTCTAGCTCCAGCGGTTTCGATAGGCCGTCAAGGGGCAGATTTACTTATTTATGCCCCAACCCAAAAAAATTTACTAAAATCTCCTCTTAAGGCACATCTACACGGGATAGAAATCTCTTAGAGTTTGCGCTAAATTTGTCATCTCTAGAAGTATCACCTCTAGTTGTCAAGTATTTGTTTTTATTAAAAGTGTTGTGTGATTTAGTCAATAAGCCACGCAACATATATTTGAAATTTCAGGTTTCTGGCCAATGGCATTTAGGCAGGCCGCCAAGGGGCTTAGTTTTTCCCTACGAAAAGTCTACGCCGAAGAAGAAAACGACATAAATTTCAACTTCCCAGCTCAAGCGGCTTGGAATTGGCGATGTTGAGTCAGTAATTTAGTCAGTACATCACTTTATTCTTTTATATATAGCCGGATGATTATTAGATTGACGCATAGGCTAAAAACTCTATTTCGCGAAACATGATAAAAAAAAGGTTTATATTAATTTTCTCCAAAAAGTACACAATAAATTATCAATAAATGATTAACATAACCACTGAACGGAAAGAGTTAGATCCATGAAACTTGGTATATACATTCATAGAAATAAAACCTGTAAAATTAGCGGAAAAATTTACTAATTTACTAAAACTTAGTCAAAAGTTACCTTGCAGAGAAAACTGTTGAAATTAGCAGATTTTTTTTTTGCTAAATACTAGTGTACTAGCTGTCTATTTCGCTAAAATCAACGGAAATATTTGCTTAAAAAAATAGTAAACTGCTGATTTCAGAAGGCTAGATTTTTATTTGCATTAAAAAAAATTCGAAAAAGCTTTAAAATTTTAAATATTTTTTGTGATCTTTCAGTTTACAAAATATTTGGCAAAATTTTTTGCTGATCTTAGCAGGTTAATTTGTTATTTTCTATTAACTGAAATTTAACTCAGAAATAACTAAAATTCTTCATAATTTTTTTGCTCTTCTTATCCTACTAATATTTAGCAAAAATATTCTGCTAATGTTAGTAGTTTTTTTCTGCAATGTCATTTTTAACTAACAGATTTTTTTTCTATTAGTGTAGTATGTGGTTTGCATAAACCAGATGGGGTTGTCTAATAGAGAAAACTCTGGAATTTTCTGAAAGAAAATATCCCGAAAAATGGGATTTACTAAAATCGTCAATATGGCAGCACTGCAGTTAACGTAATTGATTATAACGTTAACGTAGTTGATTATTAGCGATAGTGTAATTCGGTCGGGGTCGGGTAAATCGTTGTATTAAAAACCGGTGGTAAACTTGTGTGTGTGTTATACAGTTAAGACCTGCTAACTTATCTTAAAATAAACTCAGTTTAGTGCTTAACCATAGTTATGAATGTCAAATTTATATAGAAATAAATGTGGTTAATGTTTAAGCACGGTTATGTTGGAAATAAGTTACTCGCCCTTAAAGTAATAAGAGTTAAATAAATAAGTGTATAAGCTTAAAAATCAAGCAAAGGGTGTGTTATTTTAATTATAAAGAGCGCCAACACGGTTTATCTAAAGGAGATAAACGAACGTTTTAAAAGGTAAAACTTAACAATTATTTAGTGTTAGCAGTTGGATTGGTTATTTGGTTGTAATAGATAAGAACACGGTTTATTCAAGGGGTGTATCGACTCTAGGAAAAATTTTGTTTTCGAATATTTTTTATATTTTATTTGGATAGAGCATACTCATATATGCTCAGAAAATATAAATTAAAAATTCGAAGAAATAAAATTTCCAAATGTTTTTTTGTAAAATATATTTTAGTCACAAAGTAATATTTGTAAACAAAATTTTTTGGGATCGTTCTTTATTATTGTCTTTATTATAAATCTTATTTCGTATAATACAGCAGAACAAAAAGAAAAAAACTACATCAAAAGATGCAAAAATTGCACGCAGTCTTTAAAGAAAAGCCAATGACGATTCCTCGATGGTGGGGGAAGGCACGTTATATGAGGCAGATACTGATCGCTTTTTATAACCCATAAAAGTAATCAATGTATATAAAAAATTAAAAACAAATACAAAACAAATAAAGAAATGTACGTAACAAAAGATTTTGACCGAAATTAAATGTTTAATAAATTCTCTACCATCGTTTTTAAGAATATTTGGGTTAATATATAAAATATTCTTTATCCGATTCTTCTCAAATTTGGTGCATATGTAGAAAACTGCGAGATATAAATTTTGTGCATACACGGTTTTTTGAAATTTTGCAGTTTTCTTAGCGTAAAATTAATTTTAAACTTTAAACGCGTTTTCCCACAACCCTGAGTTCAAAATCGGTTGCCACTGTACAGCCAAGGCGGGTTAACTGATTTCGATCCGGGTTTTTTTCTTTCTTAGGCAACAAAAAAATCGTGGCCCTTTTTTTGAATTTTGGTCAAATAAATTTTATATCCCCTAGCAAATGTGTTTTTTTTCCTTTTTTGGAATTTTTAAGTTTGTGTAGCAACTATGTTAAAAAAAATTTTTTTAATAAAAATCGGGCCATGGTAAGAACTAGAGAATTTATCTGGGATTAAGAATCACTTTACATTATTATTTTCCGATAATTAATGAAGGCTGCACAGTGGCAGCCGATTTTGCCCTTTTTAAAAAAGGACAGTAATGAAGTGGCAACTCTGGCGATTTTGGCTGGGGAAATATAAAACTGATATTTTTAAAAATTCTACAATAACATGATTTTTAAATAAAAAAATAAAATATTAAAAATATTCTATCTATTGAATTTTTGACAACAGTTCAAATATGCCTTTTAAAATGCTGTTGTTACAGTATTTAACCCCCTTAAAGGAAATAAACCAACGCTTTAAAAAGTTAAATACGTAACAATATTTAAAAAGCTGATAAACTATTTCAGAAATATAAAAGTTATGGTGCTGAAAATTTGTACCCAAGCCGGATTTTAACCTATAGTATATTTCGGGATAATCACAATTTTGAATAGTTTTAAATTTTAAAATAAATAGAAGGAATTAAAAAAACAATGTTTCTGTCATCCAAAGCTTGTAGTTATAGCTTTAATTTTATTTCCTTAAATTTTTAGTAGGTTTCATATGTATACGACTGCAGTTATCACAAAAACTAAAACTTAGTTTTAATTAATATTAATCATACGCCTACGAGGAAAATAATAGAAAAATGAGAACAACTTTGAATATGGATGAAACTATAACAATTAAATTTCGAAATATTAGTTTTGCATTAAAAAGCTCTTTCCTGGTTAACTTTTGAATTTTTAACTTTTACAAAATTATACCAAACAACCCAACGAACATTTTTGAAAGTGGTTGTAAGTTTAATTTTATAATTAAATTCCAACAAATCTAGAAATTGTTTTCTATAAATTTTAGTCAAAGAAAAAATGTTACAAATGTTTGTAAAGATTTATTTTTCTAAAGTCGATGCTAAAAGTGTTACCAATTCACTATCACACCCAATATGCCAACCATTCCCTTAAGTTTGTTATACCAAAAAGCAAACATTTTATTTTTGTGCTTAAACTCAACAAATCGGAAATTAAACTTGACTTTTTTTATTCTCTTTTGGTTTCGTTTTCAAATTAGTTACTAGTGTTTGTCCATGTGCGTACGTACAATTATTTTGTACGTACGTATGCTCTTAATGGCTTGAAGCTGTCATGAAACAAATGTGTGTAAATATTTAGCTTAATGAGCAAATTTTCTATGTTTTTCGTTTTTGTGTATATGTTAGCAAATTTTTCGTAACAAATTTTTGTAGAGGTGTTCAACATGAGTACAAGTACTTTTCCTCTTATTTAGTTAGTGTTGCAGAAACTTAAGTATCATTATGGCCACAAAACTCAAATGAAATTTAATAAGCTTTTAAGGATTATATTAAAATGTTGTTTTTTGTATAATTAACAATTTTCTTGGGGGAGATTAAGCAAATTATGTTAAAAACGTGTTTAGGTTTTTCAAAAGATTTTTGTTAACAGCAAAATTTAAGTGTTTTTATTTCTTTTTTATTTAGTTTCTAAAAAGTATTTAAAATATTCCATATTTCTTTGGAAATGTATCAAGCTTACTTCATTTAAGTTAAAATCATAACTTGTTGGATTAAACTATTAATTTAAGCCTTTCGTTCTCTTCTATTAGTTTGTGGTGTATATGCAACGGAGCTTTGGATCAATTTAGTATAACACTACCACACATTTTGTGCTTTTTAAATTTACCTACAATTATATGATTTTGATAAGATAAGCATACAATAGCAAATATATTAATATAGTCTCTATAAAAGGGTATTTAAGTTCGAAGTGAAATTAAAATGCATTTTAGTAGAAAATTATATTTTAGTATTGATATTAATTTCTAACGGTCGGTCTTATACTGTAGGTTTAACTTTAACTTAACTATAAACAAAAGAAAATGTCAAAAAAATTTTCACAAAACAACAACAAATTTTTGGGTTAACTATTAACTAAAGTTTAAACCTGCAGTATGAGACCCACCGTAAGATTTTTACTTTAACTGGCAAAATATATATGGATCTTTTTTTTTAAACGTTGATATAACATTTTTATTGTACTTTTTTTTGGCAGATGAATAACTTTTAAGAGATAAGATAGAAAAATGATGTCACTTTTTGTTTAACAAAACTTTTATGTGTGCAACAGGGCTGCACTCAGAGAACAAAACTTATTTTAAATGCTTAAAATCAAACGAAAAACGAGTAAAAAAGTTAAAGTCGGGCATGCCGACTATAATACCCTACACCAGTCTGACTTAAAGCTAACTAATGTTTGGATCCGAAATTTGAATGGGTTAAAACGGACTTGTGTCAAAATGGTCTGTGTACCAAATTTCTTTGAAATATCTTCGTAGTTGCGACTTGCAGCGTGTAAAAAAGAAAATTTTGGGGGGTACCCTTATATGGGCACTAGGTCTAAACATGGACCGATTTTAACCAAAATCAATAGGCGTCGTCCTTGGGCCGACTTAAGTCAGTGTACCAAATTTCATCCTGTAGAGTGTTCACAAGAATGCATGGACAGACAGACACACAGAAGGACGGACAGACGTACATCGTTAAATCGAAATAAAAAAAATTCTGAGCCGATCGGTATACTATAAGGTGGGTCTAGGACCAATATTTTTTGGTGTTACAAACATCAGCACAAAGTTATAATACCCTCTCCACGTAGTGGTGTAGGGTATAATGACACAAAATAATTCACTATCCAGCCGACGAGTTTCTATACTCTTACCTTGTGTACAATATGAAAAACAAATGGCCAGTGAGTGTTAAAAATTCGTTTCGTTGACTACTTTAGGCGATATGGGATGAAGAAGATTGAGAATTGAGAAAAGATATAATTTTATATTCAAACGTAAAGTCAGTTCTTTGTGGCTATGGCTCACGAAATGCCCCCAGATCTGATGTCCATGTTTTACAAGTCTTCACCAACCATTGTCTTCGAAAACTACTTAAAATATTCTGGCCTAATACAATTTCCAACTTTAGACTTTGGAAAATAACTCGACAAATCCCAATACAAGATGAATTATGTAAACGAAAATGGAAATGGATAGGTCAGAGGAAAATGAAAATGATAGGCATGAAATCCTCAGGGTACCAGATGAAGAGGTCGACTTGCTCATACATGGAATCGCCTAATCCATACGAAAATGATGAAAGTCCGAAAAAGCTGGAGAGAAATTAAAACAATTGCATTGAATAGATCCGAATGAAACATTCTTATTACGGCCCTATAATCCTTATAGGAACAACAATAATAAATATATTAGAATTTGGACTTGAGGTACTTAGAAAAATATTATAACTAAATAAATGAAGATGTAATATTTTTATCCGAAAATACTTACATTTAATTTATATATGTTGATATGCCTTAAATTAAAGGTATTTTAATCCTCTATCGATCCCATTAACCAAATATTAAAAAAAAAAATTTTTACGTAAACAAATTAAAAAAGTGATATTACACTAAGGGAACTTCTGCAGTCAGAATTTGTTCGTTGTGTAGTTTTGTTATTTTAAGTGAAAATAACATTCATTTAAGAAGAAATTGACATTTTAACTACATTTGTAAGTCATTAAAAAAGCAAACAACCTAAAATACTTACAATTCGTAGTATTCATTTTATGCAGTCATTTTGTTTTTTCCTCTACCACATATGGAAGTTTTATTAAGATTCTATAGTCCGCCTCTGTAGACATTTCTTGTAACTTTCATGTAACAATTTTTTTTATTTATATAGATTTTTTTGCGAGTGTCTTCTTCTCAGTAACTTCCGTATTTTAATAAAAATTAAGACATTTTCTTGTGAAAGTGAAAGAAAATCTCATGCATTTTAAATTATATACTTTTTTTTAAGAAATTTACTTAAACAAACATAATATTGTATTTAAAAACTTTACGAATACATTTCCTGCTTTATTTATGAAACCAGAATCCCTGGCTTTTCATTCACTACATTTGTTTCGCTTACATAAACAATCCTGCCAGACAAACTTAAAAAATGAGCATTATGAGAGAAGCCTTATTTCACTTTTAAAAGGAAACAACTTTAAGAAAACTAAAACTTCTTCCTTCCCCTCTTGTAAAGTATTGTAAAAACAAGATGTCTCTATTACATATAAGTAAAGGGAAAGATATACGTAGGAAATGTTTAAAAAATGAAAACTTTATACTTGGCATAAAATTGCTTTAGTTATTTTATTTCTGCTTTCTGACTTTGTTACATTTTGTCTGGTGCTAGCATTGGCACATACTACAATGACAAGGATTTTAAGTATATCGAGAGTCATAAGTGGACTCTTCTTAACTGACAATGTAGTTACAACTTGAGATAATGTCAAATGAGTATTATAGACAAGTTTGACTGGCCTATTTCAATTTAAACACCCAGTAAACAAATTCATGCCGACAAACTAGCTATCTCAGTGCTTTAACCATAATTTTTTAATTGTACCCACCGAATTTAAAATAAGTTAACCGAAATTCTGTGGTCATAGTCAAACAACTGTAGTCGTTACTGATTTTATGTAGTCACAACCGACAAACTGCAGTTGTTTGCCAAAATTTTATGTTGTGACAACCGAAAAATATAGTTACAAACACTTAACCCAAAAAAAATTATAACAACATCGTTATCACTAGATGGCACTTTGCTCAAATATTATTAAATTTAAATAATAACAAACAACAAAGCAAAAAAACAAACGGATATCTCAAATTTTATTATTTGAATATATTCCGCGCTTGTTTTATCCTTATATTGAGCAGTTTTCAACAGTTTTGAGTTCTTAAATATATGATCAGCTGATACTAGGGTATTCAATTAATCGGATTTTTATTTTAATCGATTAATCGTGCAAATAATTGTTTGGGTTTTTTTCTTAACCAGTTATTTTAATCGATTAATCGTGCAAATAATTATTTGGGTTTTTTTCTTAACCGGTTAATCGAAAAACATTTTAAAATTAATCGATTAATCGAAAAAAATGTCTGTAAAATAATCTACACTTATGTTTTTAATAACACTATGGAACATTTTTGGGATTATTGTCTGGGGGGTGAGAAATTCCAAGTCAGGGTGATGGTACTAGGTCAGTATAGTAAAACCCTCAAAGGGTTTGGCGTTCGTATGTGTCATTTTTTTTATGACCTTTTAAATTTTTTCCTTATCTTGATGTTTTTTCGCTTATTTGTAACTCGAGAACCACTTGTCCGATTTTGATGAAACAAATTTAGAAAAATTTAGAATTAATTTCTTTAATCCGTTCATATAACATTTTTCTTTATAATCAACAGTTTTGCCGGTAAAAATAAATTTGTGGAGAAAAAAAAATAAAATTAATTAATTGAGAAAAATTGTTCGATTAATCGAATAACGATTAATCGATTGAATACCCTAGGTGATAGGGTATATAGTTGCTTAGATAATACTAAGTTTCAGCACCCTCTACCCGTAGTGTAAGTTTTGATTTCCTATCTCTGACTTAACCTTTCGATTGTTGCTATAAATCTGTTTTCTTTGTGTACAAAATGTTTAGTTAAGGGTTATCAAGTTATGATAGCTGATGTATATGTGTATGTGTTTTGATGCCGGCGAATCATCACTATCATCATCGACATCATCATCATCATCATACAGTTGAGGTAATTTTCTACTTAAAGCATTGATGTGAAAAAGTGAAAAATTAAGATATAAAATTATATGTAACAAGAATATAATTTGAACTTCAAAATAAGAAAAAATAAGTTAAAGTTGTCAAACAAAATGACCTGTGATATTTTAAAGGATATTTCGTTAAAAATTATTAAAGATTTATATAAGATTAACATAGTAAAAGAAATATTTTAAAAGTTGGCTTGAAAATAAGATATGTTAAATTTGGTACAACAGGGCGTATGATTAATATGATTAATATTATAATATTAATCATACGCTCTGTTGTACCAAATTTAACAAATCTTATTTTCAAGCCAACTTTTAAAATATTTCTTTTACTAATCTTAAATAAATTTTTTAATAATTTCTAACGAAATCTCCTTTAAAATATCACAGAAAATAATAATAATAATTATTATTGAATATAATTCTGAATACGGCAAACAATTTTATTAGAAGGGTATTAACAATCAGTGAATCACAGTTTCATAATGAAAATATCCTGAAAATCAAGAAAATATTAAAAAGAAATTCATTCCGAGAGAATATTATTAAGAATCTTATATATATGAACCGAAAAATTAATGACGTTAGACCAGAAAGGCCAAGAAAAATAGATAAATCAATGACATACATATCAAAGATCTCGGAAAGAATTGAAGGTTAAGAAATTTATGATAAGGGTAAATAAAAAATGGCACTTATAACTGGAAACAACCTTAATCAATTATTTTCCAATACGAAAAACAAAGTAGAAAATATGCATAAATCAAATTTAATATATTGTTATGAAATTGGATTACACCTCATTCATACTGAACCCGAAACTAGTAATTTTCAAATTTATTTCGTTTTCAATTGTCAAATCCCATACAAATTTCAAATCAAAATCTTAAAGAAAACAAAAACTTCTAGTTTTGGGTTCAGTGTGAATGAGGCATTAGCCTAGGAAAATAACCCAAGAGACGGGATTTACTAAACCGTTCAAACTGGCAGCACTGCATTTAATTATAATCAGTATAATGTTAAGTAGTTGGGTGCTCTGTTATGAATAACATAAGTGTTATAAATTTAGAAGCACTGGAATTTTCTACTACACAAATAGAACCCAGTCTGTAAAAAATTTAGTTAAAACTACTAAAAATTAGTTAAAAATGATGCTGCAGAAAAAACAGCTAATATTAATAGATTATTGTTGCTTTATATTAGTAATATAGGAACAGCAAAAATAAAACTGTTAAATGTACAGAATTTTAGTTATATTTGAGTTAAATTTTTGTTAATGGAAAATAGAAAATTAACCTGCTAAAATCAGTAAAAATTTTTGCTAAAGAAATTAGTAGCCTAAAAAATCACAAACAAAATTTCAAATTTTCGAAGTTTTTTTTCGATTTTGTTTTTTAAATGGAAATAAAAATCAAGCCCTTTGAAAACAGCAGTTTACAATTTTTTTAGCAAATATTATCAGCTGATTTTAGCAAAATAGACTTATATTTGCATTCAACTAAATTTAGCTTAAAAATAGCAACAATTTTGTAGATATAACAGTTTATTTTTGCTGTTTTTAGTCTACTAATATTTAGCAAAATTTTCTGCAGATTTTACAGTACAATTTGTTATTTTCAATTAACTAAAACTTAACTTAAATATAACTAAAATTCTGCAATTTTATTTTACTAATATTTAGCAAAAAAAAAAATCTGCTAATTTTAGCCGTTTTTTCTGCAGCATCATTCTTAACTAACTTTTAGTAACTCTTTATGCTATTTTTACAGATTTATTTCTATGAGTATACATGTGTTCTATATTAACGACCGTTTTGTGGAATCAAAAATTGTTTGAAAAAATAAAATTACACAGAAAAAAAAGTAGGCAGCAACAATGGAATTTGTACAAACAAACACTTTTTTTTTTAATTGAAATTTTATTTTAAATATCCTCTTCTTTGAAAGGTTTGTAGATGGTTATTATACCCTACACCACTTCGTGGAGAGGGTATTATAAGTTTGTGCTGATGTTCGTAACACCAAAAAATATTGGTCCTAGACCCACCTTATAGTATACCGATCGGCTCAGAATTTTTTTTATTTCGATTTAACGATGTCCGTACGTCCGTCTGTCTGTCTGTCTGTCTGTCTGTCTGTCTGTCTGTCTGTCTGTCTGTCTGTCTGTCTGTCCATGCATTCTTGTGCGCACTCTACAGGTCGCAAATATTAAAATATTTTGATGAAATTTGGTACACCGACTTACGTCGGCCCTATTGATTTTGGTTGAAATCGATCCATGTTTAGACCTAGTGCCCATATAAGGGTACCCCCCCCCCCCCCCCCCCAAATTGTCTTTTTTACAACGCTGCAGGTCGCAAATACGAAGATATTTCAATGAAATTTGGTTCGCTGACTTACATGGTCCTAAGGAAAAAGCCTATTGATTCTAGATAGGATCGGTCCATATTTGGACCTATCGCCCATATGGGCTATATTTTCGATTTTCTCTTCTTTTATGATTTTATGGAAAATTTTGACACAAGTCCGTTTTAACCCATTCAAATTTCGGATACAAACATTAGTTGGCTTTAAGTCAGACTGGTGTAGGGTATTATACAGTCGGCATGCCCGACTTTAACCTTTTTACGCGTTTTTCATATAAAAATTGTTTAAAAATAAAAATTTTAAATCACAATAAAATAACAAAATTTTTTTACACCCAGAAAACAGATTCGGTTCTGACAACCCCATTTGTTGCCAATCGAATTGTTCAGTTGCATCAAATGAATTTTTCGGTTGCGGCTACAGAATTATTCCTGATGCAACTGAGATTCCGCTGCCACAGTTAAATTAGTCCTATCACAATTGGTTTTCTGTTGCCACAACTGAAAACTTCTGCTACCACAACTGAACCATGCGATTGGCTACAAATGCGGTTATCAGAACTGAATCTGTTTTCTGGGTGTAGATTTACAAATTCCATTATTGTTGCCTATTTAAAAACTTTTTTTTTTGTATGTACAAAAACGGTATGAGAAAGATGTTTAATAATTTAATTAGAATTTTTTAAATTCTTTCTGTGTATAGTTGTTTAATAAAACTATTAGAAAATTCCCAAATTTATTTTAGAATGTAATAAAAGTCATTTACAAAACTCAGAACTATTAAAGAAATATAGAAAAAAAAAAAAACTTTTAAAGAATCACTGAAATGTTAAAGAACTTTAAGTAGTAAGAAAATGATTAAAATTCTTCTAAATTTAAAAACTACTTCCCAGCTATTAATTATAACTAAACCATAAAAAAATATTTAGAATTGTTTTAATACCAAAACTGAAACAAATCCATTATATATACTGCAGTTAGCCCTCGCTAAACTTATAACTTGTTTTATACAATTCTAAAATAACAAAAATTAAAGAAAAGTTCATAGTTTCCCATTTAACAAAAAAAAAAAAAAAGTAATTAGTCGGATTTTTGTTTTCAATAAAAGAGTAATACGTTAGTTAAGGTTTACCTGTTTATTAAAATTGTAAATAGTTTATGAAGCTACTACTATTTAGTTCTTAAACAAGTATGACATTAAATCTTCTCAAATGAAGAGTTTTATCAAAATGACTGTCATTTCAATTGCAATTGTAGACTGACAGTTAGGCAGGCAACAGACATACCAACAGTTGTTAAAGTAATTTGATTCTAAGCATAAAGGGTATTGCTTCCGTTCTACTCTTATAGTTAACTGCCTAACCATTGACTGTCCCCATGCCCCTCTAAACGTCTCTCCTTCTGTTTAGATAAATGCTGTACTAAATGCAATTTGCGCATGCTTAAAAGCTTAGCGTGTTACATGCGAAATAAAATTAGCTACATACTAAAAAACGAGCAACCATAACATCATACCGACAAACATAAAACTCTAGAGTATTGTCAGAGTTGTATGGTTGGTACTAAAAGGAAGGCACATACTTTAAGGCTAATAAAGATAATGCATTAAGAGAAATACAAAGTTACGAAAATTATAGCCACAAACATAAAGCAATTTAAAACAATTAACAAGAAAAAATTGATTGAAATGGCCAGACCATTAAAGTAAAATCAAACCAAATAATGGTGATCAATGGAAAGAAGAAAAGGAATATATAACAATAGCTGTTTTAGCTTCTGTAGAAGCTAAAACCTCAAAAGGACTCATTAAAAAATTTACAGTTTAAGTAATTAACAATATGGTTAGAATTCAGTTTGAAATGGTTTAGGCTTTCATTGGTAGTCATTCTTAAATTCAAATTGCTGCATTGATAATAAAAGTTTTATCATCCCAGTGTAGAAACGGTACTGACATATGATTATTTTTTGGACTACCAGTAATGACACCGACTTACTTTTTATATTACCTATTTTAAAACATATAATAATGAGTTACTAATAATGACTTATTTTTATCATTATTTCATTTAGAAAGTAATTTTCTAGATTTTTTTGGAAATTTTTTTAAATCTCTTTTTTGACTCAGTATTTTTTCAACACTGGTAAGAATATATGTAACCCCATATTTTTTGATTTTTGGTATGTTGGTGAGTAAGCATTAGACCGAACCACCTTACAGGCAACAAAAAAAAAAATAAGTCCGCGGTACACCTTCGAATATAAAGTGTTTTTGCAAGGCAAGTTTGATTATTTTTTATTTTTGCCGAACGTAGGGTTCGCCTTTTTAAAATTTTCATTATAGCTTCGGCATTTACAGTTAGATTTTAAAGTGTGATATATCGATTTTTTTTGGCTCGAGACCAGTGTTTTACTATAAATGAAAAATCCAATGAAAAACATTTTAAAAGGCGACCGCTACCTTCGGCAACAAAATAAGTAAAAAAAATGTATGCTGAAATTATTGAAAAACTTCCTTAGCAAAAGTTTAATGATTTTTTGCAAGCTTTAATTTTCTGACATTAGGGGGATACATTAGGGTGTACATTAGTTGGGTAGGAACTGAGATCTGCTGGGTAAATACTAGAACGGGATACTTGAGATCAATGGTCCTTAGAACAAAATATTGGTCCCCTCGAGACAAGAAGATCGATGTATCATATTTTGGAAAAAATATGAAATAAAACGAAAAAACCAAAAATTGGGTCTTTTTGACCCCATTTTTTAATCCTTAAATATGAGTTTGGGCAGCTAAAAAAATACGTGTCCTTTAAATTTTTCTGGTCTAAAACATATCCGAAGCTCACTAAGATCTGCCTGTCCGCGTTGGAAGTCTTACCTTGCAAGTCCGGTGAATCAAACCGTTACATTGGAAGTGCATTGGTGCATAATCGAAACCTATTTAGAGATGTGACTAAACTCGAATTAATTTGATTTAAAGTGAGAAAATATATTCATCCGAATACCCTTTCCTTAATACTAATACCCTTAAGTTAATAATCTGTAAAATTTATTTCATTTACGAAATGGGATTAAATTTACCATATTTTATTTGTTTTTAAGAGAAGCAACATTCAGGAAATTCTTCCTTTCTTTGGAAAGGGAATAAGGCAGAAATGAAAGGTGATTAAAGGTAAAGGGCTTCAAATATGGAATCTTACAACAGTTGTTGCGCGCCATTTGATGAAGAGTTGGCGAACTTTGTTGAAGCTTTTTAATTCATAGCCCTATTATATTATTTTACTTCGGTGTCGTTAAGTGCTAAGGAAACACCAAAGGTAGATACTGTGATATGTAGGAGGGATAAAAAATCATACATATTATTTTTCCAAATTTACGTTGCAGTTGATGGGTATCGAACCCGCAACCTTATGTGTAACAATCCAGCGCGCTAACGATTACACTACAGCCCTCCCAACATATTTATAATAGGAGTCAAGTTTCCTACTATAAGTTTGGTAAATTTAAACAAAAATTATTTAGAGTGTACGTTGAGGCTATAACTTTCTTCGGGTATAAGCTCCCAAGGCAAAACCTTTTATAGATAATGTTGTCCTGATAATAAAAAGGTTTTTTTTAATTAATTTGGTTAAAAAAACTCCTGCATCAAAATCGATTTTTAAAATGCTAGATATTGCAATTTGCTAAAATTTTCTTGTCAAAATAGTGGGAAATAATTTTTACTCATATGTGTTAGAAAATTATAAAAAGCTCACTAATTTGGAGTGAAATGTTATTTTTTTAAATGACAAAAATTAACTTATATAAAACTTCAATGCGTTTGGTGCGCGAACTTTTTTCAGGATCGCGAAAATGTAAAATCGTAGTTATTAATATTTTTCCATGCTCTACTTGATATTGCCTTTGGAGAAATGATATTTGCAAAAATTGCACAAAGTTATATCCCTAGTGTAGGTACACGTCAATTAAACACTGAACATAAAATAAAAAATTGAGGATACTCATTTTAAGGTATTTGCAAATCAAGGATAGTAAAAAAAAAATTAAAAAAATATTTTTTGTTTTTTTTTAAGATTTATTATGCCTCAAATCCGTTTCGAGAAGGTTATATACACAGGAAAATTTTCTGTTCCAAAAAATCGGTTGTAGAATAGCAATCGATAAAGTACAATGAATTTGGGAAAAAACTATAAATTCAAAACTTTATCAGGTCATTTCATTTTCAACCCTCTAAACATTTATTTTAAATGTACTTAATATTGCAACAACGACTGTTAATCAACAAGTTTGTTTAGGTTCGATGTTCGTGGTGGTTGTTCATTTCAAACTGTATTTAGTCTTTTTTTTCGTTAATTTTATATTATTGATGTTTTAATGCCTGTTGCATATTTTGTATTAAAAAAAAAAAAAAAAACTTTTCAAGGTTTATTAAACACATGTTAACATATTGTTATACATTCCAATATTGAAGACAAATAAAATCTGGGGATTGGAATTGTAGCCGGATTGGAAGGTAAAACATGTAAACCACAATAAAGATTTTAAATGCAATTTTTTGGCTGCTAATGTGTTTTAGTTGTTTTCCAAGGAATAATTGAACCGAACATGTATTTAGAATTCGATGAATTTTTTATTGAAAATTTCATTAAAAATTTTAAAAGGAAGGAATTAAATTAAAGGAATTAAATATGCTAAAATCCAAACGTATTTAACAAATCGTGAAAAATAATCCATTGTAGGCATGTCCCTATCCGGATTTCATTCTTGCCTAAGGAAATCGTCAGGGGATGACGTTTTTAAATTTTATGGAAATATTTGTTAAATTAAATTACAAACTCAATAAGAATTTCTTGTTCTCGTCTAGGAGCCGTATCAAACATTTAAAATATCAAAGAAAAAACAAAAATAACAACAAAAATATTTTTTTATTATAAATTATAATTTTTAAAATCAAACTTTCTCGGCTTTTGGACCATATAAGGGATTTAGAGTAAGAAAATGAGGATAAAAGTATTTTTCGTAATTTTTTGTAAGTTTCTTAAAGCAGAGGCTTTAAATCTTTTTACCGTACCACGTTACAGGCAAATGCGCCTTACACCCTCCACTATAAAGTATTTTTGCAAGGCAAATTCCAAAAAAAAATTTTTCTCCGAACGTAGGGGTCGCCATTTTAAATTTTTCGTTATATTTGGCATTTACAGTCGGATCTTAAAGTATGATACATTGATGTTTTTCTATCGAGGAGACCAGTGTTTTGCTTTAAGGGCCATTGACCTCAACTATCCCGTTCTAGTAGTTACCCACCAGATCTCAGTTGCTACGACCCTAATGTACCACCCTAATGTCAGAAAATTAGAGCTCGCAAAAAATCATTAAACTTTTGTTAAGGAAGTTTTTCGATAAACCCAGTATAAATTTTTTTTATATAATGGTTGCCGAACGTAGGGTAGCCTTTTTAAATTTTTTTTCATTGGATTTTTCCTTTATAATAAAACACTGGTCTTCTCGAGGCAATAAATCGATATATCAGACTTTAAAATCCAACTATAAATGCCGAAACTATAACGAAAAATTGAAAAAGGCGACTCCTACGTTCGGAAAAAATTTTTTTTTTTTTTAATAGCCTTGCAAAACTACTTTTTATTGGCGGGTGTACGGCGAAATTTTTTTGCGGTACGTTCTAATATACACACAAAAATTTTTTCGTATTCATTATTAAAAATTTAAATAGAAAAAAATTCAAACTTGGTAAAATGTTTCTAGTTTTCAGATAATATATGCGAAAAATCTTTATTAGTTGAAATACTCCGAATTATTTGGTAAAGATTTTTTTGTGTGTGGACACAAAGTCCGATGCAACTTATTAAAATTTCGGATCCAAACCATTGTCCAGATTGGTGTAGGCAATGCCCAATGCTCTTGCTCGTATTATTTTATATTAACAACTAATGCTGTAATTTATTTACCTGGGTTGAATTTTTACAGTGTATTTTTAAAATACTACATTTAATTTTAAGATTTTTGCTTTTATAAGCGTACATTTTAAATTTATATATTATTTCAATTTCAATAACACTGCTACAACAGTTTCATTTCCATTGCTACAACCTTCCACACTGGGGTTGCGTTCATACTTTATCAAACATAATATTGCCTTCAGCTGGGTTTGCAACTAGTCTTACAGAATTTGGTTAAAAACCAAATGATGGCTACAAGTTGCAACCGCATGAGTTCTCTCAAACAATCTATCTACCATAACTTATAGCCTAACTAACAATGTGTCTGGGCCTTATTAAACTTAAACTTTAGTTATAAAGCGAGTTTCGATGTGTTAGGAAGCTAAATAATAAAATGCGCTATAAAGTTGTCTTAATATCCAGAATAAAATTTAAGAAAAAGTAATGAATAATAATAAGAAAAATTCTCAGCAGGTGGTAGAATTTGTATTCGTTTTTTTTTTTTGGAAAACAACAGGCTTAATTTAACAAAAAAAAAAGTCAAATGTTAATGAAAGTAAATTATCAAAATATTAAGTGATAATTGCTAAAGAAAATTTTGAGTGATGTATACATGATTTTTAAAAAAAAATTATCTACAAATTTAAAAAAAAAATTCAAAACACAATTTTTAAGTAGGTTGTTGTAGGGTAATAAATGAGCTTCTAGAAGAAAAAGTTATAACAACTTAAAGTGGTTTATATAAGTAGCAGTTAATAACAAGTGGTTATAAATCTTTATAACATCGCATCTGCGTGTGTGTGTGTGCATCATGTTTTAAATGTTTGTTTTAAAACTTTACAAGTAATAAAGTATAAATCTAAAGCAGAGTATACAATCTTAGTAGTTACTTAAGAAAAAAAAATTTATTGTTATAAAACCGTGGTAAAAAGAAAATTTGTAATAACCATAAATGTTTGGTTAATATATGATAAAATTGCAACAACAACAACAAAAACAAAAACAGCCACAATTCTTGTTAAACTAACTATAGGAGAACAAAAAATAATTAAAAACAAACCAACAAAACCATCTGCGTTTAAGTTTAAATAAGAAAAAATATTTGCCTCAACAAAAACAAGATTCTTAAGAAAAATTGTAAGTGAAAAAATGTTTTTATTTTTTGTTTTACATTATCTTAATAAAAGTTATAAAAAGAATAAAAAAAGGAAACAATATACAAGAAAATTTTCCCAAAAAAATTTTTGTTATTTTCAGTTTTTTGAAGTGTTACAATTGCATAAATTAAAACTTTTCACTTAAAGGGAATGTAACCCAAACGAAAGAAATTAATTCGTTAAAATTCAAATTCCATAAAAATCTCAATCTGGCAAGGATTTTTATATTTCTCATACAATTCTCGTTATATCCGAAGCTTCCCTACAAAAATAATTAGTATCCCGTTCTAGTAGTTACCCACCAGATCTCAGTTGCTACCACCCTAATGTACGACCCTAATGTCAGAAAATTAAAGCTCGCAAAAAATCATTAGACTTTTGCTGAGGAAATTTTTCGATAAGTCCAGCATAAAATTTAAAAAAATGTTTTTGTTGCCGACCGTAGGGGTCGCCTTTTTGAATTCTTTTTAGTATTTTTGCTTTAGTAGACTATGGGTCTCCCCGAGACAAAAAAAAATCGATTGTATATGCCTAAGATATAATGAAAAATTGAAAAAGGCAACCCGGCAAAAAAAATTTAATTTTTTAGAAATTGCCTTCCGAAAATATTTTATATTCGAAGGTGTACCGCGCACTCTCTAAGGACCATTGACCATTGAGTGGTCGCCTTTTTAAATTTGTTTTTCATTGGATTTTTCCTTTATAGCAAAACACTGGTCTCCTCGAGGCAAAAAAATCGATATATCACACTTTAAAATCCGACTGCAAAAGCCGAAGCTATAAAGCTATAAAAAAGCGACCCCTACGTTCGGCAAAAAAAAAAATTGTTTTGAAACCTCCTTGCAAAAATATTTCATATTGGGAATGTGTACGGCGCACTTTTTTTTTGCCTGTAATGATTTTCCATTAAATTGTATTCATTTTTTACGTTTATGTTATTGTCAGATTGTCGCTATAGGATAATTTTTCAACAACCTGTCGGATGTAGGAAGCGAACATTATATTACAAACGTAACTATACTAAGGTGCGACCACTTAGCTATCTCACCCAAGTAAGGCCTTGAATGCAATGTAACTAATTCATAATTTTCTTTCCTATTCAGCTTTCTGTTATCATTTATACTCAGAAGTGCTCAAACACAGACACATAAAAACGTTCTATTTTTTGAATTTTGTTTATCTTCCCAAACGAGACAAAACTCATTTTTGTGTAGACAGTCTTAGGCTGGGTTTCTGACTCTGTGTATTAACCTGCCCCAAAAAAAATTTTCTTTTTTTTAATTTTTCAAATCTTATATCCAGTTTAGACAAACAATTTAATCTCGTAATGGTCGGATTAACTGCTTAATCAAGCAATAAACAAGTCGATTTAATAAAATTTTTAATCAGTTTACAATTTCTAAATGACTCGATATTCATACTACACTAAAAAAAGTTTGTCAGTAGAATCTATGATAGTTAAAGCAAAGTGATATGCAGTTAAAATTAAAAAAAAGTTCATATGTATTTTTTTGGGTCCTGCCGTGATTTACACCCAGGCCGTCACATTGGCAGACGATTGCTGTACCCACTGAGCTAACGAGACATATAATATTTGATAGCTAAACTCATAAATGAGTGATAATCGCTGGACAACTACTGGCTGTGCGAAAAAGCTAACACTGGCAAACAGTTTTTTGGAACTAATATGCCAGCGTTGGGAGAGAAAAAAAAATGTTGGTCTTAAAGGAGCTTTTCCACAAACAAAAAAATTGATTTTATAGAACAAAAAAAATTTTAAATTAAAAAAAATCAAAAAAAAAATTTTTGCTTGCAACCGGATTTGAACTCTAAACCTCCTGACTGCAAACCTTTTTTAACGAAGCGTCAGCATTTTTATAAAATCATTTCTCTACCAGTGAATTGGGTTTTGTACGCCTGGTAGCATTGGCTACGTAGCACTGGATAACCACTGGTTGCAAACCCTGGCATATCACTCTTAGACCATTCTTTGCCAGTGGTTTTTTTTATAAACCACCGAAATTTTTGAAAAACAAATGCTGGAAAAAACGCTTTTTGCAAGCGCTGACAATGCGTCCCAAATAAGTGCTCTCCCAGTCATTTATTTTCAACACCATGGTTACCCAGTGGTTTGCCAGTGCTTGATTTTTCGTACCACTGGCGATTTCTGATTAGGTAGTGTAAAACAATCTTTTTCTAAAAATTCAAAGTATTTGGCTTGGCACACTTCCCTAGTTCGTGCATGTTTAAGAACATAGAATTATGAATTTAGAAATATGAATACCTTTTACTGCGTTTTTTATTTTTTGTTCTATATGGTTTTCAGAACGTGCGAATGTTTAGTTTTTTTTATAAATATTTCTCAATGAAATGTATTATGTATTATATTCCCTATATCGTATAAGTATTTATTGTAATATGATTGCTTTTTATTTATTTACATTTTTTTGCAAAAAAAAAATTTATGAATTCCGTTGAAAAAATATATAAATATTGCATTGATTGTAAGCAGAGCTTCGAAGAATGAATTCTATTTTAAATTAAGTCCCTAAAAATAATATTCGATTTCCTTCTAAATCGATTGAATTCATTATGAACCATTCGCCGAAATTAAATTTTTTGGAATTCATTCTATTGCATTCACTTTTAAGGAATTCAATCAATTTATCTCATTCGATTTTGTCAATCACTGAGTTCAATGGTTAGCAAATCATTTGATTTCTTACTCATTATAATTCATTCGATTTGGTATCATTTGATTGCGCAATCTGGGAATGACATTCGATTTTCTTTATTTAATTAAAAAAATTTGTAAAATAAACAATTATGTTATTTTATTACAACGAAATTAAAGATTTCTTAAAAGTAAAGGGAAAAATATTAAATTTCTTTAATAAAAACTAATAAAATTTTATAATCGAATTTTTCTTCATTCGAATGTCATTTCCAAATTACTTAATCGAGTGAACTAGAAATCGATTGAATTCCCAAACTTTTAAATCGAATGAGCAAAAAGCTATTTTTCATAATTTTTATTTTATATATTTTAAAAAATTTTAAAAAGTATTGAATTTAAACAAATTAATTACAAATATTAAGGAACAAAATTTAAAAAAAAATCATCTATTTGGAAACAAACTGTATCGAAATCACTTTTTCGATTCGCAGTAATGCTTTAGAATTAAAGCGATTTTTTTGGATGTTAGAATTACTTCTAAAAAAGCTGTAGAAATATATTAATGGATACTTTAAAAGCCATGAAAGAAGTGGTTTTATTGAAGTTGTTCAGAAAAACGGTAAAAATACACTAACGGATACTTTTGTAACAAGAAGTCGTTTTTTTCCAAATTTTGCTGGGTATTTATACTCGCATACGTACAATCTGTTGCTTAGAAAATTGTTGTTAACTTCTGTTTTGAGAAATGTGTTGTCTATAAAGTTTTCAAATTTAAAACTTATAAAGTATCTATAATACAATTAGTTTATGTTTATAACAATATTCTTTAAGTGACATAGTATAAAATCTTAGCTCGGAACAAAACAGAAGGCAAATTATAAATTAAGTTTAAGGAGTAAAATTAAATATTTAACAAGTAACTGAATTCAATGAAATTGGGAAACAAAAGTTTGTGCTAATTTAAAGATTTATAAATTCACGCCCTGTGCGAGGTGGCTAAATAAATTCTAAACTAAATACAAATTGACAAAAGAGTTTAAAATTTCTTTAGAGATATTTTGAAAACGTTTTCAAATTTCATAGAAATTTGGAAACCTAAATTTAGTTTAGATTTTATTTTGCCAGTTCGCACCCACCCTCAATACATATGTACATTTTTCATATTAACTAATTATATAGCACCTTGGTGAAAAGATTTTCTCTATCCAAAAATGGACCTTGTTGGGCCCTTGAACTCTGGGAAATTTTTATTAAAAAATATACTTAAATATTTTTTATTACACAAAATTGGCCAAAACTTTGAAATTTTCTTGAAATGTAACTTGCTTTTTTTTTTTTTAGTTTTGAAAGAGTTGAATTTTTCAGCTATTTTCAACATAAGCATAGGTCCAGAATAAGAATGGATGACGGTGAGGTCATGAGATATAATTAATTTCATTTTAATGGTGGTTTTTCTTATTCTGTTATTTCTTGTTTCTCATACTCTTACAAATATTGCCAACATTTGTGCTATTTTTGGTGTTGTTGACTACATTTTTGTTATATCAAAGAGTAAAGTTAACAAAGAGAATATATGGCACTCTTGATTAAAAAAAAATTAAATCTTAACTTTTTTTATTTCACTTTTAACTCCACAATTTCCTTGAGCTTAAGGTTTTTTTTTATATAAAAAGTTTTTTATTTTCAATATTTCGCTACTCCATTGTGTGCATCTTCAGGAAATAACAATTAAATTAACAAATTATAAACAATTTGAAAGTTTAAAAAAAATTAAAAAAAAAATTTGTAAAATATTATTTAAATTAAATATTATAGTAAAGTAAGATGCATAAAGAATCCTTGTTGAGGAATAAAACCTGTCTGCCTCCATGACCATCATTTTTTTTCTTATAGTGGCATACTCTGGCCTCTACGCTATTATTATGATTCGATACTTAATTAAATCTTAATTTTTCATCATTTCAACTAAAGTACTGAACCAATTAAGGAAAAATAATATTTTCCATATTGTTTGCTTATCTTAAGCAATAAAAATTAAACAAGGCCTTAACATTTTTCCATCTATTCTTATTTAATTTGATATGACATTTTAGTTTCTGTTAGTTTTTGTTTAAGTTTGTTAGATTAACAAACTTGTCAACATCAAAGTTATTTTCAAGAAAAACTAAACAAAAAGCCGGCAAATTAGACACAAAATGATGTATGGTTACTAAAACTTAACATACCATAGAGATTACATATGAGGCTTTACATATCAGCTGTTCAGCTATAGGAAAAAGTACAATGGATTAAAGTCAAACTTAAATTATGTATTGTTCTATTTGTAAGGAATAAAAAAAAACACGTAAAAAATTTTTCAGCCCCGGCAGATTCAATTTTCAATTCATACATTGACTTGTATATGATCATGCATGGGCATACATGGTCATATACGTCAATGCATAATTCAATGTATGACCATACATGATCTCATATATTTCCATATATCTTTGGATCCGAAATTTGAGGGCATATGGAGGTATATGGCCATATATGATCATATATGGGCGTATAAGAATTATATATGATCATATATGGTCTTATATGAAGATGTAGATAAAAGATGTGAAGGTGTATGATTATTTGTTGTTATACTGAGCGTAGAATTATAAGAGTCTCGAGCCCTCTCATGACTTGGTCTAATATACATATATCATCTAAGGCTATGGGACATTTTATAAAATAAAAAGCTTTTATTAAAAATTTCCGAGGAGAAAGGGCTCTACCAAGGTCCATTTTTGGATAGAGGTAACTTTTTCAAGGAGGTGTTATATAATAATTCGAAATGTTAATCAACTTTGCTCTCTTATTTGCCGAGATATGGACCATTTTAAAAAAACGGCAGGGGAAAAATAGCGCCATCTTTTAAACTTCGAATACGCTGGTGGCGTGATCTATTGGGTAATAGCAGAAACACAACATATTATATTTTAATAGCTTAAATTTAACAAATAGGTTCTAAAAAATTAGTAATAAATAATTTTAAAAATAAACACTCAAAATTAGTAAAAGTACTGAGGATTTTTAGTATTGCGTTAAATGAAGATAATTGAAATCTTTACTTAAATCAGTGTTTCAACTAAAAATTTGTTAAAAATTTGTCAAATCAATTTGAAACCCGTTTGACAAATTTTTTACTAAATTTTTTATTATTAAATAAAAATAATATGCAAATCATGAAAAAAATTTTAAATCCCTAATAAAAACAAAATATTATAATTTGAGCGAATCAAGAAAATCAACATATAATTCGCAAATCCAAAATAATATTTTTTTTATTATTTTTTAGGTAGAAATTGAATTATTACTGATGATTGAATTATTTTGTTAAAAGTCTGAATTAAAAGAACTTTTTTTTTAAATGAAATTAATCAATTCCTTTGATATTGACTGAATAAAGTAAGCAATAATTCAATCAATTAAAATGAGTTTTGCGAATCGATTCGTACAAACTTGAATCAGAATTATACAATAAATCTAATTAAGGAATTATGTTTTTAAAATTCTGTCATATATGAATAAAAATTCTGTAGGTTTAAAATTTATACGACACAGATTTTATTTTGCTGGACACTTAGTATGTATAGTCTCATATAACTATGGTGACCAATAACTGCCACACATATAAAGAAACACTCAAAGAAAAGAGCAGGTAAAACTTATAATTATATTTTCTTTGTGGTTTGGCAAAATATTCCAATTAGCCTTGTTAACGCTGATATGAAATTTGTAATTATTATTTACTATATTAAATTCATAGATATATTTTTATCAGTGTAAGCTTTACAAAAACTATAGTTTGTTGTGTTGTTATAATAAAATCCCTCAGGATTTACTTAAACATTCTTTAACATCAACATCATTAGTTACTAAATGAAAAGAAAAAAACTTGATTACACAAAATAGTTAATGGCTAAAACCACAAACAGTAATTGTATGATATTTAAAGTAAATTAACCATAATTAGAAAAAAAGAAACACCACAAAAAAATAAATAAAAATCAACTGACAGGTGTCAAGAGCTTTTTCTCGTACTTATATAAAAAAAAAATTAAATCACAAAAAAAACATTTAAATAAAAAATCTGTTTCCTTTCTACTGTTTTGAAAGTATCTTTCCTTAACAGATCTGTATGTAAATTCTTATTTATTTTTTTTTAATTTTTTTTTTTTGCTAGACATTTTTAACATCTAACATGATTTTGCCATTTCAGTTTCAAAAAAAAAAAAAAAAATCTTGAAATGGTTTTTTAACTGCCAAACAATTTTAAGAGTTAGTTTGTTGTTTTATTTTACTTCAGTCATCAAGATAAACTGCTGCTATCGAATTTTTAAGCTTGTTGCTTATTTTCCATATTCTACAGTAAGTAATTTACCTTGCTAAAGCATCCTAGCTACCTTCTACATTCAATTCCTGCATCCTTTACTTCCCTAACCGTTGTTTTAACCATTGTTGTCACTATTTTGTTACGTTAATTTATTACAATTCAAGGGGCTAAAAGGATTTTCAGGTTAAACATAAATAAGCCATTATAAACCAACTTTTGGTTTTAGTATTATTACGAAATATGTTATATACATTGATATATTTTTTGTTGTTCAAATCTAAGAACAATAGCTTAATCCATTTTGGGTTGAAAGATTTACACTTAAAACATATGAGAAAGTATGACACCGTTGACACCGTCTAATTAAAGCCAAAAATATAGCAAAATTTTGTATTTAGTTTTTTCGTTTTTTTGATCTTGTATCTTTTTAAAAGGACTCTCAAGGACTCAAAGATTACGAAATGGCATTAGTTTTGTGTATATATTCTTAGCCATTCATTGATGCTGCCATGACTACCAACTGAAAATATAAAAATCCTTTATATTTTATATTCTCGCATTTATTTTTAAATTTTGAAGGATCAATACACATAAATTTAATACAATGTGGAGGTTCCTGCCTATCACATTTCTTAAATTCCTACTTTTTTAAAATTCTGTTGAATAGCGATGTAAAATTCATTTAATTCTGTAATTGATTCAATTAAAAGAATTGTCAATATTAAAACTTTCACCCGCAATAGTCATCATTCGTTATATTGATACTTTTTAATTGAATTAATTACAGGTTTAATTGATTATGACTTTGTGATTTAACAAATTAAAAGAATTTAACAAAATCAAATTAATCTAATTCTGTAATTGATACCATCGAAAGAATGGTCAATATTAAAACTTTCGCATTTTTTTAATTGATTTAATTATAGTAATCAGTGTGTTCCCGTACGTTCCCAATGTTACCGAAATTTACCCAAAGTTACCGAAATTTACCCAAAAGCGTTCCCGTACTCGAGAATTGGGTAAATGAGAGCGATAATGAGAGTGTATTAGTGCTTCTCTTTTTACCAAAATTTACCCAGACTTTTTCTTCGGGTAAACTTTGGTAAAACAGCTGATGCAAATATAAACAAAAAACAATTATGAAATTAAATTAAAAATTGTAATTAAATAAAGAAATAAGCAAAAGAAACTTGGTTTTTTGTTAAAATTAATTGAATAAAATCAAAAACAACTTTTAAATGCGAATAAATATGTCTATTTGTGCCGATTTGCAAACTGAAATTATACGTATTTTCATATCAGTGATGGGATTTTTGGCACAATCTAAGATTGATTGGTACAATGGCACAACATATACTATTTTGGCACATTTCGGTTATCTACAAAATTTAATAGAAAATGGATTTAAAATTTAAAATCAAAAACAACTTTTAAATGCGAATAAATATGTCTATTTGTGCCGATTTGCAAACTGAAATTATACGTATTTTCATATCAGTGATGGGATTTTTGGCACAATCTAAGATTGATTGGTACAATGGCACAACATATACTATTTTGGCACATTTCGGTTATCTACAAAATTTAATAGAAAATGGATTTAAAAATTCTTTAATTTTTAGTTTCTGAGCATTTATTCGTATTAAAATACCTTTTTAAACAAAGCAAAACTAAAAATGTCATCGAAGATATTACCAAATAATCTATAGAATTTTAAAAATTCAAATGATTTAAATTTAGTTCAGAGTTTCGAAAGAATTAATTTAAGTTTAATTCATGAAAAATTTAATTCAGTTTTAGAAAATGTTTCTATGTACACCATTACGAGTAACCATTCCTAAAGAATTCATTCATTGGCTGCATTCCCAAATCTTAAATAAGAATGGAATGAATTTCATTTATCATTTTAATTAAATGAATTCAAGAAAATTTTAATTCATTTGGTTAGAATTCATTCAAAATAGAATTAATTCCATAAGAATGCGATTACGAAATGAAATTAAAGTTGAAAACACGGGCACATTTTAGTCACACAATTGGCACAAAACAACATTTTTCAAGTCCCATCACTGTTTCACATTATTCTTTGAAATAAGATTGTGGGCTAGAAAAGTGGTTTTTTGTGTTCCCGTAATATTGGGTAATTTTGTCATTTTGTGAGAGGATTTTATGATTACTCTCATTTTACCGAACTTTACCCGAAAAGTAAAGAAACACACCTAATAATTGATTATGGCTTTGTAATTTAACGCATTTTTTAATAGGAGGAATTTAAAAAAAGTTTTTTTTTGTAAAATTGTCAACTGTCATTTCATAAAATTTCACTTCAAAAATCGTCAAAAGGGAGACAAAAAAATTCTCCTCTCTTATTCTGGGCATATACTTACATAAGCACTAGGTCTAAACATGAACCGATTTTAATCAAAATCCATAGGCTTTATCCTTGGGTCGATATCACGCATGAAAATTTTTTACAATCGGTAGCCAACCACAAAAATTCTGAAACAGGTTCCACTACAACCGCTTCCATGCAACTGGTTCCGGAACCAGTTCTACGGATCTCATATGTAAGGTATGACTGATGTCGAATCTGATCTAGAACTAGGTCCAAAACTCATTCTAGGGCTACCGGTTCTATAGAAGTGGAGATATAGAAGTGGTTACTTTGGGGACAATTTTAAACAAAAATCATTGGAGTTACAATTGAAAATAGAAGGGGTTGTAGAGGAAAAGTAGCTATTCTACAACCGATTCTTTGGAACAGAAAATTTTCCTGGGAAGTCAGTGTATCAAATTTCATCGAAATCTCTTAATATGAACAGACAAATATACAGATGAACGGAGGGACAGATGGACCTCGTTAAGTTGAATCAAAAAGTGATTCTGAGTCGATCGGTATAAGTACTAAAAGTTGGTTCTAGGTCCAATACATTTTAATATTACAAACATCAGTGCAAACTCAATATAAAGGATGGTCCAACCAAAACGCACGATGTTAATTCTAAATAAAACAAAAGGTTTTCAGAGTATTATCTTAATCATAATAAATTATGATAGAAGGATATACGACAATTATGTGTGAAACAAAATATCGGCAAAAATATCCGATGGTCCATATTTTCAATGACTCTGAGACATAATTGAGGTTCAATGTCGTTAATGTACCGAATTATCTCATCTTTTAGCTCTTTAATTGTTCTTGGCTTATTGACGTACACTTTTTATTTTAAATATCCCCAAAGAAAGAAGAGCAACGGTGTCAAATCACATGCAAAAAAATTTTTTTTCTTGCCGAACATAGGGGTCGCCATTTTACATTTTTCGTTATATCTTTGGCATTTACAGTCGGATATTAAAGTATGATACATCGATGTTTTTCTCTCGAGGTGACCAGTAGTTTGCTTTAAGGGCCATTGACCTCAAGTATCCCGTTCTAGTATTTACCCACCAAATCTCAGTTGCTATCACCCTAATATACCACCCTAATATCAGCAAATTAAAGCTCGCAAAAAATCATTAAACTTTTGCTAAGGAAGTTTTTCGATAAACCCAGTAGAATTTTTATACCCTACACCACTATGTGGTCAGGGTATTATAAGTTTGTGCTAATCTTTGTAACACCAAAAAGTATTGGTCCTAGACCCACCTTATAGTATACCGATCGGCTCGGAATTTTTTTTTATTTCGATTTAACGATGTCCGTCTCTCGGTCCGTCCGTCCGTCTGTCTGTCTGTCTGTCTGTCTGTCTGTCTGTCCATGCATTCTTGTGCGCACTCTACAGGTCGCAAATATTAAGATATTTTGATGAAACTTGGTACACCGACTTATGTCGGCCCAAGGTTAAAATCGGTCCATGTTTAGACCTAGTGCCCATATAAGGGTCCTCCCAAAATTATATTGTTTATACGCTGCAGGTCGCAAATATTAAGATATTTTGATGAAATTTGGTACACATACCTACATATGTTGGCCCAAGGACGCAGCCTATTAATTTTGGTGAATATCGGTCCATGTTTAGACCTAGTGCCCATATAAGGGTCCTCCCAAAATTATATTGTTTATACGCTGCAGGTCGCAAATATCAAGATATTTTGATGAAATTTGGTACACCGACTTATGTCGGCCCAAGGACGAAGCCTATTGATTTTGGTGAACATCGGTCCATGTTTAGACCTAGTGCCCATATAAGGGTCCCCCCAAAATTGGCTTGGTTACAAACTGCAGGACGCAAATATTAAGATATTTTAATGAAATTGGGTTCGCTGACTCACATTATATAAAATTTTGACACAAGTCCCATTTTAATCCATTCGAATTTCGGATCCAAACATTAGTTGGCTTTTAACCAGACTGGTGTAGGGTATTGTATAGTCGGCATGCCCGACTTTAACCTTTTTACTCGTTTTTTATATATTTATTGGCTGCCGAACGTAGGAGTCGCCTTTTTAATTTTTTTTTCATTGGATTTTTCCTTTATAGCAAAACACTAGTCTCCTCGAGGCAAAAAATCAATATATCATATTTTAAAATCCAACTTCAAATGCCGAAGCTATAACGAAAAATTAAAAAAGAGGACACCTTAGTTCGGCAAAAAAAAAAAATTTTTGGAAATTGCCTTGCAAAAATACTTCATATTGGAGGGTGTATAACGAACTTTTTTTTAGGTATTGTCTAATGCACAGGTGTTTTCACATTTCCTACAAATCCGGTTTGCTGAAATTTGCGCACAATTATCCCGATTGTGTCCACATTTGGTCGATTATGCTGACCAGTGAAGTGCACGAAATGCATTTTGATTTGAACGCCCATTTTCGTAAAAGGCTCCAACAATCTTAACGCGCTGCTTAATTGTTGAATTTGTCAAACACTGAAACAAAGAAATGTCAAATTAGGTTGGGCAAAATTTACAATTAACATCGTGCATTATGGTTGGACCACCCTTTACTATGCCCATATAGTGGTGTAGGATATAGAAACCAGACTCATATTTTAAAGTTGCGTTTACATCTGTTTTCAAATCCCCAGATTTCAATGGAAATCTCGACCCGAAATCTTGACCGTTTACATTTACACTTTATGACAGTAGCGAGATTTCGATTTGACAACTGAAGTTTTTTTGTAAACAAAGTGCCATAAAAAAATAACCTCAAATTAAAAATATTTCTAAAAACCATTTTATTCATTGGCGGAGTACAATTTGCATTATTTTATATAAAGATACTTTATTAATTTTTTTTTTTTTTTTGTAAGGACGACAAGCTAGAAGCCAGATTTTCAATATTTTGGTGGAAGGATGCACTTCCCAATGCTTTCTTCATAGTTATGCTTCGCGGGAAGCAAAAATTAGAACCACGCAACACTTCTTATAATCATTAGTAGGTACATTTCCATTGGGTCTAAAGTTATATTTATTATATTTATAATATTTTTTTATTTTATTATTTTGTGTTATTTTTAAGTTATTTTTTTAGTCAGCTGTTGACCATCGTTGCCACTTTTTCATGCAAAACCTCTACAAATTAAGTGAAATGCAGGGTTGTATTCTGTAAAAGTCTCCATATTTGTAAAATTTTCGTTAGATTTCTTAGAAATCTCGCAAATTTACGGGATTTCTTTTGTATGGGGAATCTCGGGATTTCACATGAGATTTTCACTGAAATCTCAATTTTAGTCGAAATCTCGGTATTTGGGTGCAGATGGTAACACCAATAATCTAAAAGTATTTATAAACTTTTAATCCACAGCACTGTTAAGCTTTTTTTTAATATCCTTAATTTCTATTAACACTATTAAATTAATTCCTCTACGAAATATTATTGCAATATAAAAATCTAATCTTGTCACATATTGTATGCAAAATACATTAAGCTTAATGTATTAGAAAAAAATATATGTCAATGTGCTATTAAAGTTTGCAATTCTTTCATACATTTATTTCTCTCTGATGTGAATGACAATCGCATTGAAGGGCGGGCATACCCACAATCTCAACTGCAATAAGTTTTGTTGTGCAGAGTGCTGGTTGCTACAAACGGATGTCATTTGATAATAATGTCATACATATACTATTACCCAACATTACCATAATTTTCACTTTTCAATATACTCGTACGTAGGAAAAATAAAGTAATGAAAAGTAAAAAAAAATATGTATACAAATAAACAACTGATAGAAAAAGAAACCTCAACTGTCAAAGTCCCCACCCACAAAAAATATCACAATTTTTTGTTTTGTTTTATCAATAATAATATGCATCACCAGAGACCACCATTATGGTAGATAGCAAAAAAAAAAAAAACACTATGAAAAGTTGCACATTTCTTTATTTTTTGTCTTTCATTAAAAAACATGACAAAATAATGGTAACACATTGAATTTCGAAACTGCATTGTTGGATAGGGAAACATTTGTATAATACAAAGTTTTTGTTTTAGAAAAGTTATTACAAAAAAACGCATGTCATTGTTTGCATAAGCAAAAACAAACATAATCAGCAGCAGACAATGAGCTAAACAAAGTGTTAATTCCAAAAGGAAATACAGCACTGAAAGAGCTTTCAATGCATTATCATAAATGGTAGTACTATTTAGCTGCCAATGGAAACAAAAGAAAATATATGAAAATCTATTATTAGGTAAGAAATTTTTGTAACTCTCGATAACCTACCAGAACCGTTAAATGCCGTGGGAATTTAAACTATGCATATACGATCTAATAAAATTTTGATAGATTTCGGCCTTTTTATGAAAAAAAATCGACTTTAAATCGAGTTTTTATACTCTTAATTCTATCGCTTAAAAGAAATATTTAATCGCGGTTTATTCAGATCGAGTAAAAAATACCGTATTGACACTTCATCCCACCTCGCAGAAGGGTTTCTAACAGTTTTTCAATCCCCATTAACCAAATATATTCTTGATCAGCATTAGAGTGTTTAAGACCGTAACCGAAAACCAGTTGACCGGTTGGTTTTAATTTTAAAAACCGACCGGTTTCAAAAAATTGCTGAATTCCAATAAACTGCAAATCAGTTACTATTTGCCGGTTAACCAGCTTTTTTAAAACATGATTTTATCAGAACTATTTTTAGCCAATATTTTTAAAATTCTCTATATCGTTAGCTGAAATGCAAAATCACGTAACTAACAAAAAATTCAAAATCGGGTTTTTGATCGATTATGATGCATATCAACGAGGTCCACGTCTTCTCCAATTTTTACTGTCATATAATAAAAATTAGACATATTATTAGCGAAAATCGAAAGCACGTAACTACATACTTGTTGCTTTAAAATTGTAACTAACACATATTTATTTCTATTGAATTTTATTTATTCATAGTAGGATTTGAATTTTTATATTTCACTAGCGGATAGTGCTACTACGCTCCCCTCCCCTAGTAGTCCTATTTTCTCATAATTATAGTGATTATAGTTTGAAATTTTTACTTTGTTAATTATTATAAATTTTTTTTTTGGAGATCCCACAGTCAATATGATTCGTGTATTAGCGTATGATCCCTCTGGAGTAATTTATTTTAAATTAAGTGCAACAGATGAGTTTAAGGAATTTCCACAAAGATTTGGAAACAAATTAAAAGCGTTTGAAACTTTGAAGTTGCATTTACAAAGAATAAAAATTTCAAGCAAAAATGGCAACATCTTCAGGACCTTAAACCATTTCTTCCACCCGATTGTCATTATTATTACAATGAAATTCCATTTGAGAAGTAAAGGTTTAATTTTTTCCTTTATTTGTATTGTAGTTATTGTTGTTAATTATCTTTTGCTTTTGTAAATCATTTTTTATTTTCATATTTAAAAAAAAAATAATAAATATATAAAGCGATATATTAAATAATAAGAGAACAACTTCTTTTATTCTACATTTTATGAATGCAAAACAAAATTTTCCTTGAAACTTAAAAAAAATTCATTGTAGTTACGTGTTTTTGTTTAAGAAAATACGAGTTCAAAAGCGCATAACTAACTTAACTCTTTGAAACATTAATAAATTATTACTTTTATTCCAGAAATGAATTAATCAGTCTATATTTAGAAAATCTGCGATATTTGATTACCAAAACTCCATTTATTTTTCAATATATAATATTTTTTGTTTCTCCTGTAAAATAGTAAAAATGTTAGTTACGTGGTTTTGCATTTCAGCTAACGATATTTAAAGTTAAATATATCAATTCACACATAAAAATTAACGGTGGGTCTCATACTGGTTTAACTTTAACTTAACTATAAACAAAAGAAAATGTCAAAAAATGTATATAAAACAACAACAAATTTTTGGGTTAACTATTAACTAAAGTTTAAACCTGCTGTATGAGACCCACCATGAGTGTTTAAGTTAAACATATCAAACAGCTGTCCCTTAACAATTGTCAAAAAAAAAAAAATAAAAATTGACAGAATTTCTCAAAAAGTGTTTTTTTCCACCGGCGACAAGAATTAATAATTTTTGGCATTATCCCACGTTATTATTACTATAAAAAGTGAAATAACATTGTCCGCCAAAGTCAGAAACAAGATTTTTCAATTTCTATTTAAGGGATAACTTCACTGCTGTTTTTAGATTTCTCGTTCAGCGGAAGCAAAATTTAATCAATTGTTTTGTTCTTCTATCACTTTATTAAAAAAAAAAAAAAACACATTTTTACTGGTTTTTATTTAAATTTAGTTTATTTTATTCAATTTCACTTTTTTAATTTTTCTTGTTGATGCCTCCTTCTGTTTCAAACTTGTCATTCAACACCAATTGATATCAAACTTATCGTGTTTAACAACGTGTTTAGAAATTAAACAAGATAATTTAGCGTGTTTAAGGAGAGAAAAATGTACTGAAACTTGTGCTAATGTTATCTGTGGTGGTTTAAGATGGACCAGTAATTGTGGTATACCTTTGCAACATCTACACTTGACAGGTACCCATAAATTTTGTTAGTATTTCAAAGATTTGGTTTCACATTATTCTTTCTGGGCTTATGGAATTTAAGTCCGCTGAATCAAACAGTCACATCGGTAGTGCATTGTTACCCAATCGAAACCTATTTAGTAATACGGCCAGTTTCGAACTAATTTCATATAAAAGTGGAAATACTTTCTTCCATTAGAAAAAGTCTTCCTAATGAGGGGATTTTCTAAAAGAAAATGAAGAATGTGTCCATAATCTGATGTTTTTAAGTGCTTAGAATTTAAGAATTTTCAATTATACAAAGTGCCTGTCCTTTTCCTATTGGATTTGTCCTAATGAAAAAGGCCACTGGTTGTAAAAACCTTCTTTTATTAAAAGGTATAGAATCTAAAACTTTGTCTAGTGGAACATGTTCTCAGAATCTGTTCTTTATCTGTAGGAAAAAGAGCTCAAAATCTAACGCTTTTTGAATAGGAAAAAGTGGCCAGAAACTGAAAATTGTCTACGTATTTAAGAAAAATTAAATTTCAGAAAATTGCGTGAGTTATGAAGAGTTCTTCCCTATAGAAAGATTATTGGTTACTGAGAACATTTTCTAAAAAACCCTAAGATTGTGATGACTTTTTCCTATAAAAAAACCCTAAGATCCTGAGGACTTCTTCCTATAGAAAAATTCTTTAATTCCAAGAACATTTTTATAATTTTTTATTCTAACGACTACAAATCGTTGGACGACTTGGCAACATTTTGCTTCCAATACAAAATATATGAAAATGCAAATCTCGCTGTCGTTGTCGAACCAACTGTGATTAATCTCTAAATAGGATTTACTTAAATTGATTACTTGAGCGAAGATTGGATTATAGCATTTATTAGCTCAGATGCTAAGAAATCCATTTTTATAAATAGAAAATATTAAAAAAAAATTAAATATTTTGCAAAATAACACAATTTTTAGGCTATTTAATTTATATAAGTAAATGATCCTGAAAACGATCAGCTGCTTGTTACACCTCATATAGTTTGTAATGTTTCTTGCATGTTCATGCATGTTAAGATAATATAACGCCTCTTCAATTTACTTTTCTTTTTATGTAACTTTATTTTTTTTTTGTGTTACCTAAGTTGTATTTGACGTGATTAACACGGGAATGTCACAGTTTGTTTAACTTAATGATTATAATGACAATCAAAAAACAAAAAAAAAACATGAAACGAAAAGATATTTACAAGATGCTAACTTTATTTTTTTGCTCTTACTTAGAAACATCATGTATAAAGATTTGCATAGATAATTAAAAAGTTTTATGAGAAGTGAACAAATAATAGGGGCATTCATAACAGGAAGTGGTTAATAAAATAATCTTTAATGAACAAGGTAATAAAAATTTACTTCAAATTATAAAACAGGAAAAATACTTTAAAGACCAGTTTTCTCGTCAGAAATAAAAACGAATTTTTCTAAAATTTTTATTTAAGACAAAAATTGTTCTTAGTCGTGACTACATATAAAACTAACCCTAAAATTATTGTATTTATCATAATATAAAATCACTTAAACTTAAATGATAAGGCTGTTAAATTTTAGTAAAAAAACCAGTACAATTCAACTCAAAAATTTTGCAAAACTACAGTTTTATTTGTAGTAACCACAACTAATCAAATCTTAGGCTCTCAAATCCTAACCTGACAACTGAAAATCAGTTACTATAACAATTATCTAAATCTGATGGCAGAGTTTAGGTTGCTTTAACCTTTAAACTGGGAAACAAATCTGTTTTTGAGTTACCCCTTAGATTCCAAAAGTATCTACAAACTGAAGAGTTAACGTAACATGTATATTTTTAACTTTGCATGACATTTATAATTTCATAAAAATTAGAGATTATATTTTAGGGTAATTTAATTTTTAGTACTAAAATTAAATATCAAAGCAAAAGCAATAATAACAGAGGACAAAAATAGCATTGTTAAAATTTCGTTGATGTTAATCTAATTGAGTTGTATTTACAATAGTTTATTTATTTCGAAGTCAATATAAGCAGCCCATTATCAATTACTAACCCATAAAGGCATAGATGCTGAAAATGCTCCTGTAATGGGTCCGGAAAATACGTATTTTATCCTGCTGGCCATATGTTGCATTTACATCTGCACCCAAATCCGAGATTTCGACTAAAATTGAGATTTCAGTGAAAATCTCATGTGAAATCCCGAGATTCCCAATACAAAAAAAAAATCTCGTAAATTTGCGATATTTCTTATAAATCTCATGAAAATCTCACAAATGTGGAGACTTAGAGAATACAACACTGCGTTTCGCCTAATTTGTAGAGTTTTTCTATGAAAAAGTGGCAACACTGGTCAACAGCTGACAAAAAAAATAACCTTAAAATGACACAAAATAATGAAATAAATAAATTATTATAAATATAACTTTAGACCCAATGGAAATGTACTACCCAGCCAGCAAGTTCGGAGCGCTCATAAATAAGATTATTAAATGGCTCGTAGAAATGATTATTGTTTTTTTGAAAACACTCTTTTTTTGGCAGAATATATGAACCCTCAAAAAACAATCCAAAAAGTTGTCTCTACAATCTTAAAAGCTGTCTTAAAATGAGGGTTCATTTTTGGGACTCAAAGAAGATTCCAAACTTATTTAAATTTATGAGGAAAATTTCGATTTTATACGTTCTTTTTTCTGAGTCATTTCTGATTACACAGGGGGCTCTTTTGGACGGACCACTTTCATAGGAAAAAGTGAAAAAATGTTTATGTTTTTGGAGCTCATTTCTGAGTCCTTAATGATCATCTTTGTTGGCTAGGTAATGATTATAAGAAGTGTTGCGTGGTTCTAATTTTTGCTTCCCGCGAAGCAAAAAAAAAATATTTACAAAAAAATGCAGTTGCCAAATCCAAATTTCGCTACTGTCATAAAGTGCAAATGTAAACGGTCAAGATTTCGGGTCGAGATTTCCATTGAAATCTCGGGATTTGAAATCAGATGTAAACGCAACTTTATCGAATTTTTTGCAATTTTTATTCTCTGCAATTTACTTGTATGATCTCAAATCTAGCAAAAAAACATTCATTTAACGAAAATATTTTGAAAACCATCCAATTTTTCTAACACTCTGCTGCCTTTTGCCTAATATGCAAAATTTGTATAATAATTTATCAATTTATGTATGTTAAAAATTTTTTTCTCCTCTGTCCATATTTGTTGTTAAACATAATTAGGTTTAATGTATTAAACACATTATACCTCTAATGACTCTCTCTCCCACCACCTTTGCATCACTGTTGGTAAAAGTGGCACAAAAGTGCCATTTGTGGCACTATTGAATGTTCAATGGCACCTTGGCACTCTCCATAGAATTTTGGCACTTTTTAAGAAAATTTCTATATAATTTGATAAAAGGTCGATATCGCTGGTTTTTCATTAAAAGAACGGGTAGCAAAATAAAAAACTAATACTATACTAAAATTTTCTACAATTTTCTGGACCACTTTCCAGTTCTTCGGGGACAATTTAGTCATTATTTTGATTTTTAAAAATGAAAGCAATGGGGATCAAATTACAAAAATTTAACTGATTCTATTGTATTGTCCGTTACTGGATTTTTTCAAAAATTTGTTATGGTATTCTTCTTTTTTTATGACAAGCAAAAGTTTTAAAAATTTCACCATACAATGGGAAAAGCTTTTTCTGCCAAAAATAAAATTATCAAAAAATTGTAATTTGTCAAAAATTACGATTTTTTCGATAATTTTATGAAATCTTAAATGAAATGAAAACTTAAAAAATGTCCAGGAACCGCAGAACACGAGAGAACTATTTCTAAGCACTTGGAGTATCCTTTAAATTTTAGCATCAAGCACCCTGACTTTTTCCTAACAACTTTAGCCCCAAAAATCCCATGTTAATACGTAATCTTTTGGAGGAATTCGCAGGAATTTTAGAATCGGTAAAAGGTTCGACGCATCTTAAAATAATCTCAAAATATGAATGAGGTATTTCATATTTTATTTCTGTGAAGAAAAATTATAAAATTCAAAAGAAAATAAAACTTTTATATTTTAAATTGTTGACAAATGACAATATTTGTTTGTTATGTGCTTTTTATTACATGACAATTTTGTCAAGGTTTTGCTGTGACAATTTTTCTTAGAATACCAAAATTATAATAATTTCCATTCAACCCAGTTTTGTGACAATTTTGTTATTGTTTAAAGTTTAGAATAAGGGTGTAAATGTATAAATATTTGAAATAAAAGCTGAACATATTTTTTGAAACATTAAATGTTGCTTAATTTTTTTTTTTTTTTGGTACTTTTAAAGCTTTCTTGGCACTTTTTTGGCATCATTTAGGCACCAAACGAAAATTCTCAAATACCATCACTGCTTTGCATATTAAACTACCAAAAGTAACCGTTATTGTAATAATGTAATTTTACAATAGTTTTTTTTTCTTTTGCTTTTTACTGTTGGTATTGTTGTTGATCATATACATTGTCAACATATAAAATGTTATGCATGGTTGCATTTTATGCTGTTTGTTTGTACTTAAGTTTCGTTTTAACAAACAGTATGTGTAACCATGTGTGGTGATATGAGTACCCCAGTACCCTCAGTATGCACTATCATTCACTCACTGTATGTTTTCTCTATATGTTAATACAGTAATTGCATATTAGCAATAAAGCAGAGAGGAGAAAGAATTTATTAAATGATAACGAGGTGGTTTTTAAATAAAATTGTTAAGTTTTGTAAAAAAACAGTAGTAGTTTCAGTAGAGTATGATATATTGAGTTTTTGCTGATGTTTGGAACTTCTAGAAATAACACAGTACAACAGCCAATCTGGGGGGTGAGAAATTCCAAGTCAGGGTGATGGTACTAGGTCAGTATAGTAAAACCCTCAAAGGGTTTGGCGTTCGTATGTGTCATTTTTTTTATGACCTTTTAAATTTTTTCCTTATCTTGATGTTTTTTCGCTTAGTTGTAACTCGAGAACCACTTGTCCGATTTTGATGAAACAAATTTAGAAAAATTTAGAATTACAATTTCTTTAATCCGTTCATATAATATTTTTCTTTATAATCAACAGTTTTGCCGGTAAAAATAAATTTGTGGAGAAAAAAAAATATTTTTTTGCCTAAAAATTAAAATTTTTTATGAATTTAAAAAAAAAATTTTTTTATGAATTTAAAAAAAAAAAATTTTAATTTTTAGGCAAAAAAATATTTTTTTTTCTCCACAATTTTAAAATTTATTTTTCTAAATTTGTTTCATCAAAATCGGACAAGTGGTTCTCGAGTTACAACTAAGCGAAAAAACATCAAGATAAGGAAAAAATTTAAAAGGTCATAAAAAAAATGACACATACGAACGCCAAACCCTTTGAGGGTTTTACTATACTGACCTAGTACCATCACCCTGACTTGGAATTTCTCACCCCCCAGACAATAATCCCAAAAATGTTCCATAGTGTAATGGGCGTAGACCCACCTAATAGTATACCTGTCGTTTCAAAATTACTTCCTGGGTAGATTTAACGATCCTTCCGTCCGTCTGTCTGTATATTTATTTAAACTGAGTTAACTTTTCGATAAGTTAGCCGACCTTGTTATTATATATTATACTATATTTACTACACCGTTAATTGAAATTCCCTTCCCGCTGTTAGATCCTATTCCCGGAATATGACGTATATTGTGGTGTAAGCTATCATATAGTCGGTGTGCTCGTCTATAATCTTTTTTACTTATTATATATACAAACCACAAAACAGTAGTTTTTGTCTTAAATCGGGACTTGCTATGAGAATTCATTCCTTTAAATTTGAGTTTAACAGTTTTTTTATTGGTCGTTTGTTTGCTACCATGTTTAGTGAGGGTGGTTAAATAAATAACTGAATTGGTAGTTAGAAAAAAATAGTATTATTTCACTATGCAGTATTTACAATGACATGTATGCTGTTGTAGTAAAAAATATGCAAATTTGAAAAAAGAGACAAAAACAGAGATGATAGAAAAGTGAATAATGTTCAATTTATGTGTATCTGCATATGAAATCAAATTTGATTTGATACAATATATTTTTTATTACAACAAATAAAATCCCTTTTGTGTCATTTATCATAGTAATTATTATATACTATATAAATGTAATTGACCTTAAGTTAATATAATCGTACTTAAATTAAGGTTTATTTTTTGTGATATAAGTAAATATCACATGTATATATGAGTATGTATACTTTCCCATAGTAATTATGCAGTATGACATGTGTTTTATACGTGTAAAATGTGTTCAACTGTGATCAATTACCTTCGTTATTTATAAACAGATATGCACTCGAAAAAGATTGCTATTTGAATAAGCCAAAAATAATAGTAAGTAACATTTAATATAATTTAATAGGTAGATATTTTCAACTGTAAAGGAACAACTTAGAAAGTAAAAATAACTAGTAAGGTCTAATAAGTAAAGGACAAAGTTTTTACTACAAACACATTTAAATAACTGACAACATTTGTAGAAACTATTATTTATACATTTAATTTTTCAGTAATACAAAATTTAAGAAACATATAAAAACTTTCTTTTAATTAAAAAAATATTTAATAATCCATGTGAAAATAAAAAAATTATATTAATATACATGCTTATACATTGACTTGTATATGACCATGTATGAGCATACATAGTCATATGCGTTCATACATAGTTCAAAGTATGACCATACATGATCACATACATTTCCATATACCTTCGGATCAGAAATTTGAGGGTATATGATCGTACATGGATCATATATGAGCATATATGCTCATATATAATCCATATATGCTCACATATGATCCATATATGCTCACATATGATCCATATATGCTAATATGTGATTCATATATGCTCATATATGATCATATATGGTCATATATCTCAAGTCAATGTATGATCATGTACATTCATATATATTTAGATTTTTACATGGGAAAGTAAATACTTCTTTACAACAAAAATTACAATAAAAGTCCAAATTACAAATCGAACTTAAATTATTACTTTCTAATACAGTTATAACGTTTTTATAAACTAAACTAAATGAGAACTTTCAAGAACTTTTTTAATATTTTCTGTTTTTTAAATAAATAAGAAAATTATACTTTAGTAGGTTTGAGGTTAAGATGAAGAATAAACCTTCCTCAAAAGTTATAAACACAAAATTACACATTTAATATAAAAACATCATCTTGGTAGTTGTTTGTTACAAAATTTAAAATAAATACTATAAACAACTATTTAGAAATGCAGTAAATAGTTTTGATTAATTGCTTTTTTTAATCTTTAATATGTTTTCATACAAAAACAACTGTTACTCGTTAAACACAACAATTATAGTTACAACAAACAGCTAACGCTTACTACACAAATAACTGACATGTAATAAATGGCAAATATTTTCGAGTGTATCATTTAGTGTTTTATTTTAACTACATTTTGGTTTGTTTTCTTTGTATTTGACACTCATATAATAAGTAATGTTGAACAAACCTTAATTAAAGTGCCTAAATGTGAATGTCAAAATATAATATGACATTAAATCGTAGACAGATATTAAATACATAAATCGATTCCACAAAATACGAAAATAATAAACTCAAATTTTAGAATTAACTGAGAAAAGTGGTTAGAGAATAATTGAAAAATATAAAGGTAAACACAAAAAATTTTCACTTTGAACATTTTTGTGTATAGCCTAATAAATTTTCATTATTTACACCCTCAATAATTTGCTCTTGAAAAGAATTCCCATTGAAGTTTGTGTATTTTTTTAATATTAAAATTTTTTGTGGTTTTATAAAAATTCATAAAAATATATAACGTTTTAAGAAATTATAAAGGAATTAATTTAATTTTCATATACTTCAAACTGATAACAAAAATATCTGAAAGGTGTTTAAAGAATTTGGTTTCCAGAAACTGCTTATATTTTGAGCAACTTTACTTTTTTAACCCTAAATTTCAATCAGCATATTTTCAACTACTGAGTTATGAACAAATTTCACAATTCTTGCCAAATTGTGACCGTCACTCTTAAACTAATTTGTTTAGAATGATGAAATTTTTGTATGTTTAACATAATTATTTTTAATAATTGTTGTTTACCACTTTGATTAATGTTTATCATACAAAAGTTTTACAATAGATTAATTGTTATTGTATGATTAATATTAGTCTAGATAAGATTAAATTTGCATAATGTGGTTTGCATGATAGAACATCCGCTTTCAACTAACCACCCATTCAACTTATACATGGTATTAATTTAAGTACTTAAATTGTAGTATACTTTAGGGCTTTCTTTTTTTGTAAAAATTATGGCATAGTTTAGAGATAAAAACTAAATAGATAAAAATTTGAAGTGAAAAGTAAGTGCAAATGATTATTTATGATAAAAGCATATTTTAAAAATATACAAAAAAAGCAAGCACCATACCTTTAAATTTAAATTTAGAATTTACATTCCCTTCCAATGGCTGAGCAAATTTTACTTATGAATGTTAAGTTTACATTTGCACTCAATATGTACTTAAACTTAATTTTATGCAAATTTCTTATAAACTCTTATAAATGAATGGATTTTGAAGCATGCTTTTTAAATCTACATTTACTTCTTAGCAATCTTAAAACTAAAATGAAAAAACTAAATTTCTTTGGAAAATTTTGATTCTTTTTTTAAACTTGTCACATTCTGTATAAAATTGTAATTGTGTACCTTAGGGTGGATCGATTTAGCAATCGATTTTGGTATGAAGAAAAAAAAGTTCCACCACGACATATCAAAAAAAATCATTTTCGAAGCGCCAAAATTTCAATTTTTTGACTTTTTCTCAACTTTTAATTTTAAGGTTTTTTTAGTAGGTAATAAAAGAAAAAATCGGCTGATTTAATTTTTTTTTAAATATTACCTTTCCAAGGTGAAATTGTACGCTAAAAACGATGGCGATAGCAGTTTTTCCAAAAAAATGTTTTTCCAAAACCTCAAGATTTGGACGAGTTTTTGTCGAAAAATCGATCTCTTTTTACGCTTTAATTTTTAAGGTTTTTTAAATTTGGTTTGTTAAGAAAAAATCGCCGATTTAAAATTTTTTAAATATATCCTATCCAAGGTAAAATTGTATGCTTACAACGATGGCGATACCATTTTTTCGAAAATGATGTTTTTTTTTGGGTTTTTAGACGAGTTTTGGTCTAAATTTGTCGAAAATGATTTTTTTTTGATATGACGTACTTATTTTTCCTCATGCCAAAAGCTATCAAAAAATCGATGTCACAATATAAAATTTTTGTCCTTTTTGGCCCCCCCTAGTGTACCTCCATACTGAATATTTCATTTCGTATTTTGAATTTTTGGTTCCAGATTAGTGGTCACTGACGCAAAGTCATTTACAAATGTGTCTTTCGGAACCAAAATATAAACTTTTTAAAATTCACGGCCACCATTTTGGTTTCGTCATTTTAAATTTTTAAGTCTAGTCTCAGATTCGTGATCTTTTTCTGTTTCATATGACCCTTAATTGATCCTCCAGCTATTTCTGTTCTTTTTATATGGGCTCGATTCACTGTGTGACTTGAATTAAGATGAATAAACTGTGTCCAAGCCATATTTGGGAATTTTTCATTAGCATTGAAAATTCATTAGCATTAGTTGACTAATGCTATTTTAAAAAATGAAAATATTGTAAAGGCTCCTATTATTCAGACGACGTAATTCTGGAGGAGTCCATTTTTATAAAACAGCTACAGGGTGACCCATTTTTTAAATTTATGTGATAATAGAAATTAACACAATCTGTTAATTCATTTCATTCCCCGCGGAAAGTGTTCCAATTTTACCAAGCCAATTTTGGGGGACCCTTATATGGGCACTAGGTCTAAACATGGACCGGTGTTAACCAAAATCAATAACTTCGTCCTTGGGCTGCCATAGGTCGGTGTACCAAATTTCATCAAAATATCTTAATATTTGCGACCTGCAGCGTATAAACCATATAATTTTGGTAGGACCCTTATATGGGCACTAGGTCTAAACATGGACCGATGTTCACCAAAATCAATAGGCTTCGTCGTTGGGCCGACATAAGTCGGTGTACCATATTTTTATCAAAATATCTTAATATTTGCGACCTGCAGCGTATAAACCATATAATTTTGGTAGGACCCTTATTTGGGCACTAGGTCTAAACATGGACCGATGTTTACCAAAATCAATAGGCGTCGTCCTTGGGCAGACGTAACTCGGTGTACCAAGTTTCATCAAAATATCTTAATATTTACGACCTGTAGAGTGCGCCTAAGAATGCATGGACAGACAGACAGACAGACGGACGGACAGACGGACATCGTTAAAACGAAATAAAAAAAATTCCAAGCCGATCGGTATACTATAAGGTGGGTCTAGGACCAATATTTTTTGGTGTTGCAAATATCAGCACAAACTTATAATACCCTGACCACATAGTGGTGTAGGGTATAAATAGCAACAATTTTGCAGATATAGCGGTATGATTTTGCTATTTTTATTCTATAAATTTAATAACTTTATTTCTGTTGTTCTTACTTTACTAATATTTAGCAAAAAAATTTGCTACTTTAACAATTTCTTCTGCAACATCAGTTTTATCTAATTTTTATTTGCTTTTTCTGCTTTTTTTACAGATTTATTTCTACTAGTGTATGAGTCAGAGTAACAAATTCCATCAAAATAAATTTATTTTTGCGATGTGTAGCGAATTTAAAAATTCCTTTTCGGGCGAACAAAGGTGGGGGCGCTGTATCTTATTCTGGATACAACATAGACAGGAATAACATTTTCGCAATCATATAAATTTCTTAGGAAGTTTTTAAAATAAATTTTAATTACATAGAGATTTTAAATTTTATTTTCACTCAGGTAACTATTACATGTCGGTAAAATTAACTGCAATTGCAGTTAGAAAAGTTTATACTGCAATTGCATTTTAATCAACTACAATTGCATTTATTTTTAACAGCAATTATTGTTAAAATAACTGAAATATCAGTTAAATTTAAATGCAATTCCATTGTACACTTCTTAAGCTGCAATTTCAGTTTATTTTACCCTCAGAATTCTCTTAGTGTTATTATAATTAAAATTCAAATTAAATTTTATTCTCGAAATTTTCTTATATCAATTTATAGCATCATATATTTTAAATTTAAATTGTATTTCACCTTCACTTCCTGCAAATTTCTTTGGAATTTATGAACAACACTTCGAGTTTGGTTATAAATACACTCAAAAAAATAAGTTAGTAGAAAAATTAGTAAAACGTCTTGTATATCAAGTGTACTAGTTTTCAGCAATTTTTTTTTGCTGAAATTCCGTTTTCAGCTAAAATTTTAGTTATATTTTTTTAGCACTAAACTAATTTTGAACTAATGTTTTACTAATTTATTTAGCTACAAAAATTGTGCTGATAACCGCATTCATAGCGTGGACGACAACCAGATAGACAAGATATAGATGTCGCAGCTTGTCTGGAAACGGAAATGACAAAAAAAGAAAAACAACTCTACACATATTCTATATTTAAATTTTCAGCAAAAAAATTAACTAAAGTAAAATTTCGCTACAAGTTTTTTGAGTTTTTTTCAGTTTACTAATATTCAGCAAAAAGTTTAGTGGTTTTAGCAAGGATTTTTTTCATTTGCAGTCGACTAAGTGTTAGCAAAACTTGTGTTGAAGATTACTATTTTTTTGGTAAAAATCAGCTCGCTGATTTTCAGCAAAGCTCTTGCTGAAATTACCAACTTTTTTGCAAGCACGCTCCTGACTAAAAATTTGCTGACACAGCAACATTTTTTGCTGACTTTACTGACTTTTTTTTGTGAGTGTAGATTAAATTCTGAGCATAATTTAGGGCACTCAGTTTATTTGCAAACTAGTTTAAGGAAATTCCAGATTAAAAAAGAAAATTTATTTTTAATGAAAATTTGTTCAATAACATTAAATTATATATATTGAATTAAAGTAAACTTTTTTCTACCTTAAATATTGTAACAACAATAATTTTAATAAATTCTTTTTAAATTTAATTTTAAATTGTAATTTCTAAACACTTGTTAACTTTTTCGTTAAATCATAAACAAATTTTTTTTTTTAATGCAAAACTTTTACTGTTTTATTTTTGCTAAAGAAAGTTTCTTGTCGATGTTGTTCATTTCCTGGCTGTCATGTTAGAAATGAAAAACTCGAATGATTTTAAAACATATTTTCTTTCTTGCTTGCCACAATAAAGCTTTTACAAGGTAAGAAGTTTTATTTTAAAATATTCTGATAACTAAACAAGTGTCATTTGATTTAGGTAAAGAAAATATTCCAAAGGAAATACAGAGAAAACTTTAATAAATTGCTTTAGGACATAACGGATGTCAAGGATTATTAAACTACAATAAAGTATTTCAATACAAATTTAATATCCTCTTGAATAAAAAATTTTTTTTATTGTTTTAACATTCTTTGTCAAATGTTAACAATAAATGTTAAATGTCAACAAAACCACATTTCCTTAAGATGTTTTTATTATATATTAGTATTATTATTATTTTTATACAAAAGGCAAAATTCCATATGGCTTCATGTTATTATTTAACCAGACTTTAAAACCAAAAAGGAAGTAAAAATTTTCTATAAATTCCTGTAAATTTATAACAGTATCATGTGGTTTTTTGAGACATATATTAAATAATTTCAAATTAGTTTATTATATTACAAAATCTTATACAAGCCAGATTAAACGAGATTTATGTATTTAAAAAAACCTCAACATTTTATATAATTTACCATTTAACACTCATTGAAATGAATTGTTTCTGCTTTAAAAAGTTTTTTTTTTTATTTTGCAAATTTACATGATGACATTAAAGGCTTTTTGTTTGGTTTTTGCTGGTAATTTCCAGAGATAATAAATCAATTTATCTTTGTCCTAAAACCACTAGTGGAGAGCCATTCATGAGTGTGTTAATACAAAAAAATAAAAAAACCTCAAAAACCAAATGTAATTACATACATACTTGTTTTAATTGAAAAAAGTTGATATGAACACAATAATATTGTTGCCATGTATACGTGCATCTCAGCAACAGAGGCAGCAAAATGAAGCCTTAGTAATGGGTTTTTAAAGTAGTTTAAATTAGCAGTAATGAGATAGATGGCCATAACACCTTGAAAGGGGAAATAATGTATACGTTACAGATTATATAATGACTTTAGTTAAAACACACTGATTTTTTTTAGCAAATATTCTCCAATTGCTCAAAAATGATGTGATTTTTTTGAGAATTATTTTAGGTCCCTTTCAATTTGTTCTTAAAACTATTAAAAAATAAGGTCACAAAATTCTTCCATACAGAACTTCACACAGCATACGAAAGAAGATATAAAATTAGGTTTATAAATAATAAAAAAATACACTCGAGGAGTTATGTGGGTAAAATCAACTGTAAATGACAGTTAACATAATTGCATTTGCATTTAAAAAGGTGTACAGTACATTTGCATTTAAATTAACTGCAATATGTAGTTATTTTAAACTATTAAAAATCAACTGACAAATGTAGTAAACATAACCACAAATCCAGTTGAAACAGTAAAATTTATAGTAGAACTGTACAATCAACTACAAATGCAGTTAAAATCACAAACATCAACATTATTGTAAAACCGCTAACAAAACTGGTTTTGTTGGTTAAGTTGCTGCTAAAATTATTAACATCACTTATTAATTTAATAAAAACAAATTTATATAAATACTCTTAAATTGATTTTATTCTAAAATAAATTTCCATTTCACGTGAAAAAACAGTTACACTCCATACAAAAAAAAAAAGATTTTTCACGATAATGAGTTTCACGTGAAAATTCCCTACGGGAAATTTTAACAAACTGTCACCGAACTGGCCCCTTTATATGAAATAGACTGGTCACTTTTACATGGCGTTGTTATAGGAGGGGGAAATTGACCCCTTGTGACATGTCACATGACAAGTCCCAGGACAGGTCCCTGAACTTTGTTTTTATGAGAGTTCAGTAACCTGTCCTAGGATTTGTCTTGTGACATGTCACAAGGGGTCAATTTCCCCCTCCTATGAGGAGGGGGAAATTTTAACAAACTGTCACCGAACTGGCCCCTTTATATGAAATAGACTGGTCACTTTTACATGGCGTTGTTATAGGAGGGGGAAATTGACCCCTTGTGACATGTCACATGACAAATCCCAGGACAGGTCCCTGAACTTTGTTTTTATGAGAGTTCAGTAACCTGTCCTAGGATTTGTCTTGTGACATGTCACAAGGGGTCAATTTCCCCCTCCTATGACAATGCCATGTAAAAGTGACCAGTCTATTTCATATAAAGGGGCCAGTTCGGTGACAGTTTGTTAAAATTTCCCGTAGGGTTGTGTATGGTTTGTATTCATGTAAATTTCATGTACAAGACTCTTATTTTTCTTGAGAAAAAGTGACATTTTGTGTTTATTAGGATTGTGTCTTTGTTATAAAATTAAAAAATTGTTAATTTTTGTAAGTGAAATTGCATTTGATGCTTTTAAAGTTCGAGTGAAATTTTTACACGTGAAAAGAATCAAAATTTACACTTAATATCATTATTTACTTTAAATATTTTGTTCAAGATGTCTGCCTGCGAGGGATGAAATTTTGTTTGTTTTTCCTTCAGGTAGAACTGAGATAAAAATGTTAAATAGCTGAAAGAAAAGAAATAAAATATTTAAAAATATTTGCGTAAATAAATATATTTTCTGTTACAAAACTAACCTTATTATTTTCTTAATTTACTGAAATTTCTTACTACGAAATTTTCAGTCTTACAGCCCGTTTACATCGAAGGCAGCAAAGAACAGGCTCCAACAAAAGAGAGGGGGTTAAATTAATATAAAGATGAAAGTGGCTGCCAGCAAATTTTGACGTTTAAGAAATTCCCAGCAAAAAAAAAAATATTTTAAAATAACTTTCTATCAAATTAAATAATTTAATAAAGTAATCAAAGATTGCATTGATATAAAATTATAAAAAAAAAATTTTTTGTGCCCGAGCTGGGATTCGATAATAGTACGTACCTCAGTCACATATATAATTACGTGTGGGGTTATATATGACAATATATAATTATATATTAAAATATTATTAATCCCAGGTTGCAGTAAACATAAATTTCAGGTGCTGTTGGCAAAAAATGGGTTAATTTTTTTAAGATCTGTAAAAAAAAATATTTTTAAGTAAATTAAATTAATTTAAAAAAGTAAAAAAAGAATTTTTTTTTGTGCACGAGCTGGGATTCGATAGTAGGGTCTTTCAGGTAATATGCGACTATATATAATTATATATTAGACACATAGAAAATATTACTGACCTGAGACCATATATAATCATATCTCAAATTATATTGTTAATCTTGCGCCATATATGGAGTCATATATCATTATATCTTATAGCATTTAATGTAATATATAATCATATATAAAAATGTCTTACATCATACAACTAAAAAAATTTTATAAGGAGGCATAAAATATTATTATATCTCAAAATATATGGCTTATATGCCACCATATGTGATCATATATTATGTTATATATGATCATTTACAATTATATATGACAACAGATCTGTCATATCTCAATATGTGTAGCATATATGGTTAATATCTAAACTTATAAAAGACAATATATAAAAATATATGATTATATAAGCCACCACATAAGAAACACATTATTAAAAATTGCTATTCATGACAATATATATACTCACATATTATAAGATAAAACAAGATATTACTATATATGACTATATATAAATTTTTTTGATCGGGTATAGAGAAAAAATAATAGCTTTGGAAAAAAATATGTGCTTTTCGTAGTAATATATAAAATAACTAATTAAAAAATGTTTGAGTTTACTTCTCGAAACGTTTTTCAGTTTGGAGTTAACGTAAATACAAATACTAAAATCTACATTATAACCTTGAGAGAACCCCATAAAGGCAATCTGATGATAGTGCTTGGTAGCACTTGAAAATGCATTAATTGTCAACCATTGGTTGTAGGAAAGTTTTGTCATAAGTTTTTTTTCTCTATTTGTTGTAAAATAAATTGTGAATTTGAATATTTGGAATTTGTCATGTTTGATCTTAAAACCGCACAAAAAATAACACTCATTGTAATAATCTTCAGATCAACTAAACTCTACAGTAAAAAAAGAATCTGAGTAATTCAAAAAAAAGCTATACTGGATTGTTTTTGTTTCAACGGAAAATCCCGGGATTCCGGGAAATTTGAGAAAAAATCTCGCTGTGCCTAGTTACAATAAAATAGTATTAAATATTTTCATTTTAAATTCACATATATTGTGTTTTACTTTTAACAAAATATTTACTTCTTATTCAATATAAATTACTTTTCAAGCTTAAAGGCATTCATACCAATGGCTATGTAATTCTCTCACCATATATTAACAAGTTGTGCCTGCAAAAATTAAACGGATTAGTTTTAAGAAAAGCCAAAGATGAATTGATAAATTTTATGCTTAAATTATAATAAATTAATGTTCTTTAGTTTGACTCTAGATCATAAATTAATATCACTTTCTGTTTAAATTATTTTCAAATCAAAGAAAGATGATACAAAATTACAAAGAATAAAAATTTTTGAAAGAATTCGATAAGACCAGCAAGACAAAATTTGCTTAACAAATTCGATTTGCTTTCAACAATCACATAAGTAGACAATTATTAAATATTAACCCACTCAAGGCGAAAGACACTGATGATGGCTTTGTAGCGAAAGCCGAAAATGCGTATTCTGTCTGTATTGCTGGTCTTATCGAATTCTTTCAAAAAGGTTTATTCTTTGTAATTTACTTGTAAAAATTGTATCATCTTTCTTTGATTTGAAAATAATTTAAACAGAAAGTGATATTGATTTATGATCTAGAATCAAACTAAAGAACATTCATTTATTTAAATAAGAGATCAGCTAAACAATTCCCCCATTCATCTTAAATTATAATAAATATGACAAAATTTATTTGTTCATACTAACAAAACTTTAGTTTTTCAATTTTTATTTATTAAATTTAGGTATCTTTAAATTTTTTTCTGTGTAGCCAATAGAAAAAGTATTTTAAGTTGTCGGACAGTGTTATATTATAGATTAATTTAATACTTCTTTCGAGCATATGAAAAAAAGATTTCAAATTCCCTATTGTCCTTTACTGATATTCTAGAAAACACATTTACTCCCTAAGATTTTCGTTAACAATTTCTATGCTCCACTTTTCATTTTTAATTTTATATTGAACTGTTATTGTTCAATTTAAAATTGATTTAAAAGAACACCTTTTCCATATTTAAGTGCTGACTCTTTATAAATTTTTCCAACTGTTTACACCCAATTGATTTGTGAAGTGGTTAGGGAAAATTTAGTGAATCGTAAATTTTTTTTTTCCTTTAAAAGCAGCAGAAATAAGAAATTTTTAGATTATAACTAAACACCTTCTAAAGCAGCAGCAGTAACATAGCAGCAACAACATCCAGTCAAGTGAAAAGTTGAAAGTTTTTAAATTAAATAAAGCAAAGATTTATGCAAACAAATTATGATATGAAAAATTATAATATAACTAAAATTTAATATTTATACATTTTCCTTAACTTGATTTTAATATTTCACTACTTACCCAGATTTTTTTATTTTTTTATTAATGGTGCATGGCAGCAAACTGCAAAAAACAATGAAGTTAAAAACACAAATCACGTTTTTTGCAGTGTTGTTAATATTGTGTATTTGTTATGGGTAACACCTTTTGTTCCATTTTTGTAAATGTAGGTTTTTTCCTTGTATTACTATTTTTGGTTTCTTGTTTAAATTTTGAATTCAGTTTTAGCTTTTTCTATTTTGTTTTATATATTGTGGTCTTGCTTCATTACGTTAGTGTAAACTAAACGTAAAATAAAAACTGTATTGTTAAGTTTCCCAACATAAATTTTAATTTTTTTTTTTTTTTTGTTAATAAGAAACTACAGCAAAAAATCGTGCTGGCTAAGCATGCGCAACATCATAATAGTTAGAGTTTAACTTTTTGGTGGCCCATTTGAATTTTGTGCTTTATTTTGATTTTCTGTTGTTGTTATTTTTCTGTGTGATATTTGTGTTTATTAGGGGTATATCTTTTCTTAGGCTAAGCAAGTACGTGGCATTACAATATTGACCATTTTGTAATAAAAATAAACATCTTTTCTTAAGTTATTTTCAAGAAAAAAACGTTCAGGACCGAGGTCAGAGTCTGAAATATCATATTTCTAGCGATTTATTCAAATATTCCATGATCATCCTCAAATAAAAGATCAGCTTATAAACACATCAAAACTGACTAAAAATTTTAAGTTCTTTATACACAACAAAAAAAGAAAAAACTTATTCGATTTTGTAAAATTAATTATAAATAATATATTTCATTAAGAGCCATTTAAATTGAAAACAAATTGTTTTCCGAATTGTAACACATTTAATTCTGGAATTTTTTTCAACATTTGGGAAAAAGTAATATCGCAGTTATTTATATAGTACTTCTAACGCCAAAAACTGCTGTGCCAAGTAATTTTTGATATTTGCACGAGAATACAAAAAGTTATATGCCTAGTGGGCATATACATAATTTTCGTGTCTACTTAGTTTTGAAATGGATTTTCCGCAACAATTTGTATTGTTTTAAATTTATTTGTTATAATACAATAAACATTACTTTCCTTACATGTAAATTGCTGGTGAGAAACCTTTATATAAATATACTTGACCTAATTTCATTACTTGATTTTCTGCCCTTTTTAAAAAACGAATATATTTGATAGCATTTGGGTTCTGAATTTCATCAATAATACAATATATCAGGAGAAAATAGCTAAAAAAAATTTTTACAGAAGACTTCCAAAACATATTTTATTGTTTGCTCCATTCCCATTTTGTTGATTTAGCAGACTACATTTAATATGAGATTTTGATGCTTCAAATTGCATTGCACTACTGCCACCACTTTCTAAAGAAAACTGATGAAGGGGACCTGGAAAATTCCCGAAACAATCGTCTTTTCATTCCTGAAAGTGTAGAGGTTTTTGAAAGCAAAACCTCTGTGAAGTATTTGTCAGAAAAAATGTACTTATTATGTTAATTCATAATAAGGAAATTGACCTCGAACTGAATTAATAAATTTATAATTAAGAATCGGTTCTATTAAAAACGAGTAAAAAGGTTAAAGTCGGGCTTGCCGACTATACAATACCCTACACCAGTCTGGTTAAAAGCCAACTAATGTTTGGATCCGAAATTCGAATGGGTTAAAATGGGGCTTGTGTCAAAATTTTCTATAATGTGAGTCAGCGCTCCAAATTTCATTAAAATATCTAAATATTTCCGACCTGCAGTTTGTAACCAAGCCAATTTTGGGGGGACCCTTATATGGGCACTAGGTCTAAACATGTACCGATGTTCACCAAAATCAATAGGCTTCGTCCTTGGGCTGATATAGGTCGGTGTACCAAATTTCATCAAAATATCTTAATATTTGCGATCTGCAGCGTATAAATAATATAATTTTGGGGGACCCTTATATGGGCACTAGGTCTAAACATGGACCGGTGTTAACCAAAATCAATTGGCTTTGTCCTGGGGCTGACATAGGTCGGTGTACCAAATTTCATCAAAATATCTTAATATTTGCGACCTGCATCGTATAAACAATATAATTTTGGTAGGTCCCTTATATGGGCACTAGGTCTAAACATGGACCGAGTTCACCAAAATCAAACTTGTTCGTCCTTGGGCCAACATAAGTCTGCGTACCAAATTTCATCAAAATATCTTAATATTTGCGATCTGTAGAGTGCGCACAAGAATGCATTGACAGACAGATAGACAGACGGACGGACGGACGGATGGACGGACAGACGGACATCGTTAAATCGAAATAAAAAAAAAAATTCTGAGTCGATCGGTATACTATAAGGTGGGTCTGGGACCAATATTTTTTGGTGTTACAAACATCAGCACAAAATTTAAAATACCCTGACCACATAGTGGTGTAGGGTGTAAAAAACAAAATTTTTAGCTACAATATTTAACATAACATGTCTTTTCACCTAAGAATATAAAATGAATGAAATAAATATTTAAATAATATAATACAATTTTATTATATTTAACTTAACTAATACGTATACATTAAAGGAGTATACCTCCATAGACTTTATTAAAATCCGTTTTAGTGAAACCAATTATACAAATTATCGGAAGAGCTGAAAAATAAAGAAAAAATTTTAACTCTTTAAGACCTTAAGTGGGCATTAAGCGAAAACTTAAATTCAGGGAATTAAACGAAAAAGCTAATTCTTTAGGGAATTGAACGAAAAAGTTAATTTCTTAGGGAATTAAACGAAAAAAAATTATTTCTTCAGGCAATTAAATGTACAAGGGAATGAATTCCTTGACTTAAAATTTAATTAACTCGTGTTGAGTGAATTCGTTAGCGAATGAATTCTTTAATTTTAATGCTTAATTAAATTCATTCTCTAAAATTGAATTCTTTAAATTCATTCACAAGAATTAATTCCTGCATATTTCTTATTAAAAAATTTAATTTAATTTTAGGGAATTCATTCCAAAAAGAAATTAATACTTTAAAGCTCTGCTGCTTGTTCTTAGGTGTATTGTAATGGATCCATATTTCATCCACAGTAAAAAAACGCAACAAAATCTCATTCGAATTGAGGTTAAATAACTTCCGAACTCCTTTGAAGTTGTTACACGATTGCGTTTATGGTCAACTGAGACCAAACGCGGCACCTATCTCGCGGATAGCTTTCTAAAACCCAACTGATCACTTAAAATCTAAAACAAGGTGCATTATGTTTGATGAGCACTCGAAATTCACTTTTTTTTTAATTTTTACAAAAATCTACGAGGTTGTATGCTTTGAGCACTTGTTAAACGCAAAGTTAATGATGGAACTTGTTCAAAATTTGACAGTAGTCTATTAACAGATACAACGATAGAAAAAATCTGTAAAAAATTAGTTAAAACTACTAAAAATCAAAATTATGCTGCAAAAAAGTGCTAAATTAGCACATTATTTTTACTATATTTTGGTAAGATAGAAACAGCAAAAATAAAACTGTTAAATATACAGAATTTTAGTTATATTTGAGTTAAATTTTTGATAACAGAAAATAACAAATTAACCTGCTAAAATCAACAAAAAATTTTGCTAAATAATAAGTAGCATAAAAAATCACGAAAAATAAAATTTTCAGGTTTTTATTTCGATTTTTTTTAAATGCAAATAAAAATCGAGCCTTTTGAAAACTGCAGTTTAAAATTTTTTTAACAAATATTTTTACTGATTTTAGCAGGATAGACCGCTATTTGCATTCAACTAAATTTAGCTTAAAATTAAGAAAAATTTTGTAGATATAATAGTTTGTTTTTGCTATTTTTAGTCTACTAATATTTAGCAAAATTTTTCGGCAAATTTTACAGTACAATTTGTCACTTTCAATTAACTAAAAGTTAACTTAAATATAACTAAAATTCTGTGAATTTAACAGTTTTATTTTCGCTGTTTTTATTTTACTAGTATTTAGGAAAAAAATCTGCTTATTTAACAGTTTTTTCTGCATAATTTTTATTTATTTTTTAGTCGCTTTTTATGCGTTTTTACAGATTTATTTCTATGAGTGCAGTAGCGGTCTTGGAGGTAGCTGCTAAATAATGTTGCACTTTAACGCGTCTTTCGGATATTTTCTCTTTAATCTTAGAAACACACTTTCCACTCTCTACACTCATAGAAATAAATCTGTAAAAATATCAGAAAAAGTTACTAAAAATTACTTAAAAATGATGCTGCAGATTTTTTACTAAATACTAGTAAAATGAGAACAGCAAAATTAAAACTGTTAAATTTACATAATTTTAGTTATATTTAGGTTAACTTTTAGTTAATTGAAAATAGCAAATTGTACTGTAAAATCTGCAGAAAATTTTATTAAATATTTGTAGACTAAAAATAGCAAAAATAAACTGTTAAATCTACAAAATTTTTGCTATTTTTAAGCTAAATTTTATTGAATGCAAATAGCAGTCTATTCTGCTAAAATCAGCAGAAATATTTGCTAAAAAATTGTAAACTGCTGTTTTTAAAAGGATCGATTTTTATTAGAATTAAAAAAAAAAAATCGAAAAAAAACGTCGAAATTTTTTAAATTTTTTGGTGATTTTTTAGTCTACTAATTATTTATTCTCCATTTACAAAAATTTAGCTCAAATATAACTAAAATTCTGTATATTTAACAGTTTTATATTTGCTGTTCCTATATGACTAATATATAGCAAAAATAATCTGCTAATTTTGAAGGTTTTTTCTGCAGCATAATTTTTAACTAATTTTTAGTAGTTTTAACTAAATTTTTTACGGACTTTTTTCTATTAGTGTAAAACATTTCACCATACCGCGGATAGAATAAATCCTCAGCTTCCTTTAATATCTGCAGTATGAAGTTTTAATCATTTTAACTGCACCTATCGCCATGAAAAGTCCTCCAGTCTCTGGTGGGAATGTCGGAATTTTGACTCTTAATTTTTATATACAGTGAGTTTTTTCTCTGTGTAAACTTAAAATCCTAATAACAAAATTTTAATTAAATTTTTAAAATTTGCCAACTTACTTACGTTTCTTTAAATTTTATTATACATTTTTCTAATATTGCTTTGCTCATTATCATATTTTTGTGCGTGTGAAAATGTAAAATAATTATTCTTCTTCGTGAGTAAATAACTGTCAGTTGTCTTTTTGTGTGTGTAATTGTCAAAACATTAACAGTCTAAATATTACTGTAATTATATGCTGTCAATGCTTCGCCTCTTTTATAGCTACCAACACCATCTTCTTTTCTTCTTCATCATAATTTGTTTACTTGTGATTATGTATGTCCCATTGTCTACCAGTATGCAGAATGTTATAGATGGAACGTTGTGATGGTAAGGTTGGAAAAAAAATGTTGAAATAGCAACTCGAACACATCTTGAAATAAACAAAAAATATTATATTCTAAAATAATCTTCAACCAACATTTCTCGTTAATGATACTTGTTGGTTAGATACTTGTCGGGGTTCATTTCTCACTAACTGTTGCTGCGGTTCGCATACGTTATAAGTGTTCTTCTTATACTTATACGATATGCGTTGCTATCATTAAAATTAAATTTTCTTCCAGTTATGTTGATAACGAATTATGATGATGAAGATGTTGTATGTGGAGACTGTGAGATACTTCATTTGCAACATTATGTGTTAATGAGTTTGTGTTTGATTTGATTGCTTGTTTGTGTTTGTGTGGTTGAGGGAGAAAATTTTTATTTGCTTTTAGGTTAATGTATGGGAAAATGATGTATATGTATGTTCACATTAAAATTATTTCATATAATTAAAGTTTAAAAATTTTTGAAGGAATTCCACGTTCTAAAATAAATTTAAAACAAATATTTTTTTGGTATTTTTTTTTTTAATTCAATTGTTGAAATAGGTTCTCCCTTACACTTGTCCCAAAAGTATTGTAAAAATGTTGAAATGCAAGTACTCCCCTCCTATGAAAACTCAATATTGAAATCATTAGTGTTTCTGTTTAAAAAAAAGGAGTACAGCTAGATAATTAATTTCAGTGATTTTTCCTTTTTGCTGAGTAAATATAAAAATTAAACCTTGTATTCCTTAAAGGTATGCTTGCCGCAGACATGGCAAAAGCAGTCAAGTTTTTCTAAACAGTCAGGCATTTTTATTCTAACGAATACTTTTGTGAGACAATTAAAAAACGAAAAAAATGTAATTCCCTTATGGCAATTTTGAGTAGCAAAAAGATAATGACAAAAAGAATGAAGAAGAACATAAGCAACAAAACTGAAGTCATAGTGACATAGATACAAAAGTATTCGGTAGTTGAGTGTCAAACCTTCACGTCAGAGATGGGATGTCCTACATATGTGAAAAATAACTAAATTAAACCTTAACCCTTTGACGACCATAGGCAAGTATGTTTGCCAAAGGGTTTTACGCACTTCTAATTGCCCAGACAAAAGATATAGTAAATATGTTCAAAGGTGATTTGTAGAGGAGGGTTGAGGGAGTAAAAGTATAGTAGGCGGTAAATCCCTACCTGGTCCCACTTTCCTATTGCGAGCCCTCGAAGTTGGCTAAGCAGAATTATTCATTTTAGGGGTAAAAAGTATAAACTTTAACAAGCGAAATGAAGAGCAAGCAAGGGGTCTATGAGGCCAATTTTTTGTGAAATATCTATAATTTTTCTAATTTTATTTTATCGGAATATACATTAATTGCATTAAAGGAATTAAATATGCTAAAATCCCAAACGTATTTAACAAATTGTGAAAAATAATCCGTTGTAGGCATGTCCCTATCCGGATTTCATTCTTGACTAAGGAAATCGTCAGGGGACGACGTTTTTAGAATTTTTGGAAATATTTCTTAAGTTAAATTACAAACTCAATAAGAATTTGTTGTTCTCGTCTAGGAGCTTTATTAAATATTTAAAATTTCAAAGAAAAAATAAAAACAACAACAAAAAATTTTTACACAATTTGCTTTGTGATCTTCATAATTTAGTTGCAGATCACGAAAATATAATAATAATAATAATAAAAATCGCTTCGTCCGAAACTACAGGGTCGTCAAATGGCAAGCTAAATGAGGGGTAAGGAGAGGTTCAACCAAGCCAATTTTTCTTGGCGTAACTCTTTTTAGGTCAGAGATCATGAAAATCGTAAAAACTTTAAAATCGCTTCGGCAGAAAATGTATGGTCCTCAAAGGGTTGAATTTGACTGATTTTTGCTGTTTGTGTTAAGTTTTGGACTTCGATGTGTTCTGACATATGTAGTAAAATTTTATGGCCAATATTTTTGTAGAACATTTCATACCCGCCTTTCCCCTTTTTAGGTGTGTTATTTGACGATTATTTAGAATAGAACCAAAAATTACCGTTATGTGGGGGAGTTAGAGGGTTAATATATTCCACAAAAATATTTTCCTCAATATTTTTCTCAAAGTTGCTGAACGGTATGTTCACCTCAGTTGTAAAGAACACATAGTTTCATATACCAATATGCTGCAAAAAGAGGGCAAAATGGGAAAATATTAACCCCCTAAAATAAAATTTGGATGGAGATCTTTCGAAACGACGACAGACTTTTATTTTTTTTTTTTCTCCTCTATCAGAATCTTCAGTCAGAACACCGTAATGTTGGAAAAAAAAATAAAAATTGCTTCAAAAATTTAATTTTTATTTACCTAAGAATTGGCGACTATCGTTTTTTTTTAGAAAATACGAAATTGAGCGAAAAGACTACTAAAACATATTATACGAGTATGTACTGTTCAAATTAAAAATTCAATCTTCTACTTATACTAAATTTATTATTTTAGCCAAATTTCATAATAATCCCTATATTCGTTTTCAGGACAAAACGATGTGCTTCAAAGTTACCTTGATTATCTTATAATAAGGACTTTCTTTGAAAAGCTTATCCCACAGTCCTTGTGTTTCTTATTAATTAATACTACAGCAATTATTATATATTACATATTTCACTATAATTATTGCCCTATAAATTTAAATTCGCTTCTTGGAAAATGACTCAAATAGTACTGTGGTATAGGGTATCATATAGTCGGCATATCCGACTTTAACTTTTTTTGATTTTATACTATTCTTTCTTAAGTAAAATACTGTAATATAACTTAAATAATTGTTCTTTTAAATCTTTTCAGATTGTCTTAACTTTATCCCTTATAAATTTGTAATGACTGCAACTTGTTGCCAACGGTAAGTTATGTTAAAACTTTTTAAGACACTTTTGATAGCACAAACACTTTATTTTCATTTTAAGTCATGTTAAAAGTTAAGAACCTCTAAAACACCCCTAAAACCATATCCATCATCCAGTATTAAATTTGTTTAGCACAATTAACAAACAACAAAGTCAAGTCACCCTAAAGCTAACTAGACTACTAAAGCCACCATATGGCTAATATACCTCGTATTCCTAGAAACACGCAAAAGAGAAACATTTTATTTTACAAAATATATTCACCTGTTGCCTTAAGAACTAAACTGTGGTAACTTGAAATATTTAACATGATTTTAGCATGTTTTTTATAATAATGACAGCTTTTATACAACAATATAATTTGTTTGTGGCATGCTTTTAGGCTTTTTTATTAATTATTTTGCTTTTTTTTAGTTTTTAAGGTTATTTGTAACATAAATGTGAAGAAATGAGATAATTCTGTTTGGCAATTAAAACTAGAGTTGTTTTATGTTAGGGATTGCCACAAAATTTCGCTTTTGTGTAGTTGAAAAGATTTTTAATTAAAGTTATTATAAAATTTAAGGTATGCTTTAAGGGTTGTTAATGTTATTAAAATAAAAACGCATACTTTTTCTAAGGGATCAAAAGGAAGTTTAATAAAACCAAGTATTTTATTCTACTTTTTTTTTTTGGTGGCAATAGAGTAGTGCCATTAACTTTGTTGTAAATTATTGAAGTCTTAAAAATTTTCTTTTTCTTTTATTGTAAGCATATTTTAAGGAACATTTAATAACATTCTGCAACAATTAGGGGGTCATTGCTTGGGACAGCAATCAAATCAAATGGAAGTTTAAAGAACACTCCAATCAAATCAAGCAACTAGAATTATTTCTTTGACTATAAAACAGAAGTGTAATAAGGTTGAGCCAAACCCAATGGGGGGTTTTACTTCTATGTCCAGTACTTTCCTTTGGTTAAGGCCGTAAATTGATTGTTGCTCTGTGTAATTAACAACGTGTTCATAGCCAGAAATTATTGAAAGAAATAAAGTGGTTGTTGTTCAATAAATTTAAATTACTTTTTTTTTAATAAAACATAGCATGCTTTTGGGTGGTAAATTAATTATGAAATTAAAGCATGCTTTAAGGGTCAATAAATATAATAAATTATTAACCTTTTTAGGAATAAAATGTCGATACTTAAGAAGACTTATAATTTATCTTAATGAAATTTTAGGAAAATTAAACGTGTTTTATTTATTAGAATTTAATGATTTTTTCTTGGGAAATTTCAAAATATTTTTTTCCCTTTAATATATCTTAAGTAAATTGGGCAAGCACTAGGGTATTCAATTAATCGACTTTTTATTTTCAACGATTAATCGTCGAAATAATTATTCGGTTAATCGAATAAAATTTTAAAATTAATCGATTAAACAAAAAAATTTTATAGAAAAGAATATAGAATGAAATGAGGTATAACAATATTCGAACTGAATATATTTTATAAAAAATAATATAAATAAATGAATTTTTTTTAGTTTGATTTTAGATCATAAATTAATATCACTTCCAGTTTAAATTATTTTTCAAATTAAAGAAAGATGATAAAATTTTCACAAACAAATTATCAAATTAGAATTCGATAAGGCCAGCAAGACAGAATACGTATTTTCGGCTTTCGCTACAAAGCCATCATCAGTGTCATTTGCCTTGACGGGTTAAACTTTGATAATCGTCTACTTATGTAAAAAAATTTTTTCACTTACATGCTATTATACCTGCATATACCAAGTAAATTTTCTTGTGTGTCTTTGCAATACAATCATACCCTGGGTAAGACTGGTTGTATGTAGTTTTTGAAATAATTCGGGAATTATAGTAAGTACACACAAGTAACCCCAAGCGCCCCCAAGTACTTTTAAAAACTACATAGGACCTAGCTTACTTTAACCAAGGTATGGGCCTATTGTAATGCATACAAGCCAATATGTATACTTCGTAAGTACACACAAGTATAAAAGGCATTTAAGTGAGACATAATTTTTTTAAAACATTTTCTTTCTAAAATGCTCACAATATAAAGTACATGAAGTCAATTACAGTTTGTGTACTTACGCCTATTTCTCAAGGGATAAAATTTATCTAATAAAAAAGAAATTAAATTTTGTTTATAAATTCACCCCATTATTCCATTTCTTGCTTTGAGTGTTTAGCTTAAAACATTCTTTAAGTTATTATGTAAAATTTTTTCCCTTAATTAATTAAAATTGATTGATTGTCAACACAATTTAACTTTATTAAACAATTATGTATAGGAAACTGACTGATGATGTTAAACACCTCTGGGAAATTTTATTAAATTAAAACACACACACACACAAATTGTATTAAACCCCAAAAGGATAAAATTAATTTGGTTTGATAAATTTTATAAAAATTATGTTTAACGCCGACTTTGCGATTCCCTACACCAGTATGGGTAAAATTTCACAAAAGTTTCGGCCGATATTTTAATAGATCAAAAGAGATTTGTGTCAAATAATGTTTAGTATGTTTAATCCAGTGGTCGGCACCCATACCCACCAGTGGCCGATCATAATCGGCTTTTCACACGTACACAACACGAATGGCAACAAAACTCTCAACTAAGAGCATAACAAATAAAAATATTACATTTAGTAGCATGGTAGCTTTCAACAAAGCAGGTTGATGTCACTTTGTTTAAGAAATTTAGAAAAATAGTACACTCTTAAAATTTTGTAATTACACGAGAACAGGAAATTTATTATGAATTATTTTTATTTCTTTAATTCATTCATTTTAATTTAAATTTACTAACTAATTGAATACTTTTTTAAGAATAAATAATTTCTACACAAAAAGTAAATATTTTTAAATAATATGTTTAATAAAATTTATTAAGAATTATTTTTATTTTATTATTATTAATATTCATGCATTCATTCATGCATACATTTATGCATACAATCATTAATTCATTTCTTCATTGAGAAATGCATTACAATTAATTACAAATATAAATTTAAAAATTATAAGATAATTTTTCACAGTGTAAAAACACCCAATACATTCACATTCTCTCTTTCTGCCGACTACTGGTTTAATCAATGGTTACAAAATAAAATTTCCTTGCAAAATTTTGATATTTTTTTGGTAATCTGGAAGGAGTTTGATCATCCTTGACTACACTTTTGTTTTTTAAATTTAAATACAAAGACAACACATTCCTCATTTTCGAATTAACATTTTATGTTATAATAGACTTCTGATTTGATATAGCATTTGTTTTCTAAAGGGGTCAGTTGCCAAAATAGCTTTTTAAATCTAGTTTATTTTATTAGTTGGCTTCTATTTAAATCGACACATCATTAAGTAATGTTGCAAATGTTATTAAGAGCCGGGCGTTGGTCGCCAAAATTTGAAATATCTATAAGTATCTGTTACTAAAGAAACTACTACTGAACTTTAGATATTCTTACATCATTATTTGCAGTTTTTATCCATTACAGTGTTAAACGTGTGTAGTAGTCTTATATTAAATATTCCCAAATTTTATGTTAATTAAGATATTTTCGATGTTATTTTGGCAAGAGGTCGTTTACTTTAATTAATGTCTTCACTTCTGTACACAGCAACCATATGAAATTTATCCATATAATTAAAAAATCATTAATTATTCATAACACATAATCAATAACCAAAAGGATTGAGGTGTTCTGTTGGCTTTTCAATAAGACTATATTGTGACACATTACGTTCGAAAGCCATAACTCTTTTAGTTCAAGTGTTGAAAATATTGTTGGTTTAAAAATAATTACATTAAAACATGAATAATTGATATTTAGGGTGCGTGCGAACTGGCTAAATAAAACCTAAACCAAATTTCCATGAAATTTGAAAAAAAATTTGAATAATAAAATAAATAAAGAAATTTTAAACTCTTTTATCAATTTTTAATTAGTTTAGTTGCAAAGGGCCTAAATTACAATTACGAGTATAAGGCCTACAAAAATTGCTCTTTTTGGAATAAATTAAAAAGTGTAAGTTTTTTATTAAACATTTTTTAATAAAATTGTTTTAAATATTATTATGTCAGCAGATTTTTTTTAAATATATTTTTTATGAATTCTTTTATCAAACGGAAACGGAAGTTTGTTTTTATTGCCTTTACGTTTTATTATTTCGTTATAAAAGTGTTAACAAGAATTTGCGAGCATACGTTTGTTTGTTAACCGCAAGGCGTTGATGTGTGTTTTAGTGTAATTTTTGCTGTCATAATAATTTTATATTATAATTAATTAAATGCACGCTATTTTGGTTTGTTTAAACAAAAAAACGAAAAATATTTGTGTAATGAGATTTTAATTATAAATGTGTGGAAATAAATCAAGGGATTTTCATTAATGATTACAACTTGCTTTAAATATAATACGAAAATTTATTTGTTTGTAGGTTTTTTCCCATGTTCTACTTTACAGAGATTTATCTTCCTTTTTTTTGTGTAATAATTAATTTTAATTTAATTTTAATGATTGCTTACATGATTTTATAATTTTTAAGGGAATTTAAAAGCTGATGAGAGTTTTAATATTTAATCAAATTATTTGCGATTTTCGTCAGTAGTGGAGTGCTAAAAAAGATCAAAATTGCTTCAAGAGATCAAAATCGGTTCAAAGGTGGTGAGTGACAATCTTTAAGGACACCACTTATTTTTATTTTACAATACATTTTGCGTAACAATTTTGAAGTACTCTCACAATTTAACTAACAACTTTTCAAAGACTACTAAGTGGGGTATTCAATTAATCAACTTATTATTTTAATCGTTTAATGGTGCAAATAATTTTTCGGATTTTTTTTCTCTTAACCATGTCATCGAATAAAATTTACAAATTAATAGATTAATCGAAAAAAAATTTAACGTAAATTCTTTGTTGAATTTTTAATAATTTTATTAAAAAAAAAACAAAAATAATTTCAGTAATTGTTCTAAAATTCATAAAAATAAAAAAATTAAATTAAAAAAAATATTGAAAACATATTTTGTTGAAATTTTTATTTTTTCTCATTCCGTAAAAAACGTAAATTTAGAGAGAAATCTGTTGTGAATTGATTTTCCCTCTACGTTAACGTCCCTCCGTCCCTTTGTTTAATTTTAATAATACCGCTATATTTCTAGATCTGTGAAAACAACAGAGTAATATTTTGGAAGATGACAAAACAAACTGTGACAAGTTTTTGTTTTGATATCTAAGATGTTTATTAATGCCCCTAGTCTAAAACAAGAAATTCTCATTGAGTTTAAGCTAACTATTTAGCTAAATATTTATAGAAATTTTCAAAAATCATCCCCTGATGATTTCCTTAGGCCCAAGCCACAAGAATACATTGATAAAATTTTTGTAGGTACTATTAATGAATCGATTTCATAAAATTATATTTATTGATTTAATGTACAATTTTTTTAAATCAACGAAAAAATCATTAATTTAATTAAATGTTTTATTATATTTATTATATATATTCAATCACTCCGCAAGATATGCTATAATTTTATTAGGGTTTTTGGATTTTGCTAATATATGTTGCAGTAATGCACGCTAGGATCGCATACTGCAATCTAGAGATGAGCGATCCGGTGATTTTTGAATAACGCTGCTACCAGTGATCGTGATTTTTAAATCACCGTTCTTTTAAACAGTGACCGTGATCACGGGTTTGTAATAGAGATGGGCGATTTTCAGTAACATTGTTCTCAGTGAATGTGATTTGCAAATCGTTGTTCTTTTAAACTGTGATCGTGATCACGGTGTTTCTATGGAAAAGACTTCGATTTTCTGATAAATAAACGAAATAATATTTATGGCGAGTTTTTAAGATATCAGTTAAACTTGATTTAGTTAAACCGAAAATGAATTTTGTCAGCCATTTCAAAGTTTATTAACAAAAATTTGCCGGAAAAACTTTTTCTCGAGTATAATTTATTTCTTTATTGAAATAAAACAAAATAAATAACATTTTAAAAGCAGTATTCCAGTTACAAACTGCGTTAAATTAAGTTTAAAGATAATCAATTCCTAAAAACTGGGTCTTAAAAGAAAAATAGTTGCGACCGGTAACAAAGACATGATAGAAGGAGACATATTATTCAGAAGAGTGTGAAAGCAAGTCACTGTTATTGAAAAAAAACATGTATTACTGTGCACAATGAAGTTTGCAAGAAAGAATAGTACAAAAATATTAAAAGAACGACATTCGGAGTAACTGCGACTTGAAATATTTGATCACTGCCGTTACCAGTGATTTATCAATAACTGTGATTAAATCACCGGTATGAAAATATCGCTCATCTCTACTGCAATCATTTATTTTTTTATTTTTTTATTTAGAACAAACGGTAACACGGTACTGTTTACATTCTATGGATTGCGGGTTCGAGTCGAGTTCAGGGATATGTAAAAAAAAAAGATATGACAACAAAAATAATTAAGAAATGATTTTTCAATGAACAAAATCATTAATACTACGCACAAAATTTCATCAATGTATACTAGAGAGTACCACAAAAAAAAGTTCGCCGTAAACCGTCGGATCTAAATTAGTTTTGCAGGGAGGTTTCGAAATTTGTTTTTCTTTTTGCCGAACGTAGGGGTCGCCTTTTTACATTTTTCGTTATATCTTTGGCATTTACCGTCGGATCTTAAAATAAGATACATCGATGTTTTTCTTTCGAGGGGACCAGTGTTCTGCTCTATGGGCCATTGACCTAAAGTATCACGTTCTAGTATTTACCCACCAGATCTCAGTTGCTACAACCGTAATGTTCACCCTAATGGCAGAAAATTAAAGCTCACAAAAAAGTTTTGCTAAGGAAGTTTTTCGACAATTCCAGCAGAAATATTCTAATTTTTTTTTTGTTTTTGTTGCCGAACGTAGGGGTTGCCTTTTTAATTTTTTTTTTTCTTTGGATTTTTTTCTTTATAGTAACACACTAGTCTTCTCCCGGCAAAAAATCACTTTAAAATCCGACTCCAAATGCCAAAGCTATAACGAAAAACTAAAAAAGGCGACCCCTCTTGCGGCAAAAAACAAAAATATTTCTAAATTGCCTTGCAAAAATACTTTATAGTCGAAGGTGTACCGCGCCCTTTTTTTCTCTCTATAAAGTGGTTCGGTCTAATATAAACTCACAATATTTTTTCCTTAAAATCCACCGAATATATTAAAATAATTTGAAATAAGTTTAAAAAAAAGGACTACCCAGTTTTCATTTAAAAAAATTGAATTTTGTCGTTTATTTTAAATTGTTAATTAATTAAATGGCAAAGTCGGTAAAAATAATAGATTTATCGTTTATTTTAAAACTGAATATATTGTAATAATTGATTGTTTTTTATATAAAATTTTTACTGAATATTTTAACTTATACCGAAAGTCCGTATTTTGTGTATTTAGTTTATTAAATGACTGATAGAAAAAGTTAAAAAATATATTTCTTTGCAATTTAACAGCTTATTCCAGTGAAACAACTTTACCGATTTACTTTTTAAATAACTATTGAACTTTTACGGTAAAGTTATTGTGATTGTATACATATTCTCCTTAAAGGTACACTAATAGAAAAAATTCCGTTAAAAAATTTAGTTAAAACTACTAAAAATTAGTTCCAAATGATGCTGCAGAAAAAAACTTCTAAATTAGCACATTATTTTTGCTATATATTAGTAATATAGGAACAGCAAAAATAAAACTGTTAAATGTACAGAATTTTAGTTATATTTGAGTTAAACTTTTGTAAATGGAAAATAGCAAATTAACCCTCTAAAATCAGCAAAAAATTTTTATAAATAATTAGTAGCCTAACAAATCAAAAAAAATTTTAAATTTTCAAAGTTTTTTTTAGATTTTTTTTAAATGCAAATAAAAATCGAGCCTTTTGAAAACAGCAGTTTATAATTTTTTTACCAAATATTTCTGCTGATTTTAGCAGTATAGACTGTTATTTGCATTCAACTAAATTTAGCTTAAAATAGCAAAAATTTTGTAAATATAACAGTTTATTTTTGCTATTTCTAGTCTACTGATGTTTAGCAAAATTTTCTGCAGATTTTACAGTACAATTTGTTATTTTCAATTAACTAAAAGTTAGTTTAAACATAACTAAAATTCTGTAATTTTAACAGTTTTAATTTTGCTGTTCTTATTTTACTAGTATTTAGTAAAAAAATCTGCTAATTTTAGAAGTGTTTTCTGCAGCATCATTTTCAACTAATTTTTAGTAACTTTTTCAGCTATTTTTACAGATTTATTTCTATGAGTGTACCACAACTTCATCAACGTTCTCTCAAAGTAATGTATTAACAACTTCCTCGATAATCACTCCAAATGTTATGTCAACAATTCCACCAGCAATTAATATGAAATTATCAAAGTTCTGGAAGTTAAATCCTGCTCTCTGGTTTGCCCTGGCAGAGGCCCAATTCATACAGACTGGGCTTTCTTCAGAATAAGCTAAATTATTCAGTCATTCAAATTTTCGAAATGGATGGAGACATATTATGTAATTTTAGCGAAATAGTTCTTAATCCTCCTACAAATGCATAATTGATCATTTTGCTATAGCTGAAGAGCATCGAGTTAATGAACTTTTGTCATCTGCAGAAAATGGCGACAAAAAATCATCTCAGTTACTCCGAGTGATGCAAATCATATATGAGTGTAGTAACCAGTGTTGCCATTTCAGTGCTTTTCGGGTATATTTTGGTGCTTTTTTCCTTCCCATACCCGGTAATTTTTTACAAATACCCGTTTAAAAAAAGCGGGTATTTACAGTGCTTTTTCAGATTTCTGGCAGTGCTTTTAGTGCTTTTTGTACAGTTTATATTTTTGGTATTTGTTCTCGTTTTTTTCAATTTTTATTCAATTTTCTGTCAAAGTTGAAAAAATTATACGAACTGTACAAAAATACATTTTTCACAATGTTTGTAGTACAATTTTAAATAGCAACTTCGTTATATTTAAACTTTAGCCCTTTTTGGTTATTTTTTGAACCCTTTTTACACAATTTTACAAAGCTAAAATGTGTTTTTAAATTCTTGACTTAAATTTTTCAAAAAATTAATATCGTGCTTCTTTACCCCATTTTTGGTAAATTTTTACCTTTTTTACCCGTTTTCACAATGCTCACGGTGCTTTCCTGCCTTCAAGAGTTGGCAACACTGGTAGTAACACTAAAGGTGATTTGAGGAGCTAGAAAATTCGAACGTCTTGCAATTTGAAGAACACTAATTTATAGATCGCCAAAAAAATTGTCCAACAAACGACGCAGTTCACGAACCGCCGCACTATGCTTCGTCCCATGTACAAAAATCAATTATGCTTCGTCCCATGTACAAAAAATTTTATCTCAAATTGTGATTAAAGAAGGATTTTTTTAAACATAAGAAAGTAACTCAAACAAATGAGGGTTAAAATGTTCCACTAAAATGTTTCTCGTAGTGTTTTATATAAGTTCGCTGAACACATCCTGTACCTAAAATGGAAGATTCCCATGGTTTCTCCCTATTCTGAATAAGTACGAAATTAACCCTTAAACACATTTTAAGTTTTCACTTATTACTGGCCTTTAAGTTAAATTTTCAATGCTTATGTCTTCAGAGACTTATAGTAGAATTTCATGACAAATATTTTTGCGGAACATTTTAACCCTCTAACTCTTTAACTTACGGGTCTTTTTTGTCCCTTTTTAAAATGGGGCCAAGAAAAGTCCTTTAATTGGAGAGATAGAGGGTTAAAATGTTCCACAAAAATATTCCTCATATTGTTTTACATAAGTTCGCTGAACATACCGTATGCCTAAAATGGAGGATTTACATGGTTTCCTATATTAATCCCATTTAATTTTTTTTTTTAGAAAAATTATTTTAAGCGTTTAACCCCCATTTTTTGTGAAAGGCATTTTTTTTATTAATGAATTGATTTTACCCAAATTTGGCACAAATATGGCTTGACCTTATATCAATTCACGTGCTAAATTTCATCGCAATTGGATAATTTTTGCAGGTTTTATAAAGATTTTAAAATAAAGGGTATATGGCAGGACTAAGAGTCCTTGGTTCGATTTTGATAAAAATTGACACAAACGTTTCCAGTTTTCTGTGCATCACAATGGATACTTTTTGTAAGTTTACGTCCATTTATGTAGCTAATATATTATTTTTAAATTTTAGGACCTATGGGAGGTGGGCGTATCTTTGGCCCTATACTTCCAAAAATTAAAACTTTTCATAACAAAAGGGTTCTATGTCAGTATACCAAATTTCAAAACTCTGTATCCACTTCTTCTATTTTTGTCCAATCGTTATATAGGGACGAAGCACTGTGCGCCGTTCAGTCGTAGCGCCAACCAAAAAAGAATAATTAAACCAACTAATTACATTAATATATTAAACGATAATGACCGAGTAATCAAAATGAAAGATTAAGCCCAACTTTAAGGTTAACCGGTTGCAATTCGTGTGTTCGTCGAATTCTTTTCTATGGTACCAGCTCAGGAACCCGTTCTACGAATTTTATATGTAAGGGATAATTTATTTTAAGGCAACCGGTTGCATTTTTTATCTATAGAAGCCATTGGTTTGGGAACAATTTCAAACAAAAATCATCAATGTTATAATTGACAGAAGAAGGGCTTGGAACAGAAAGTTTTTCTGGGAATAATCTCTATACAGGAAGTTTTCACTGGGAGAACATTTCTGATTTTGTTTTTCGATGACTGTTTTTTCAAACCTTTGTTAGAGCTTCAGCTCTTTTTGTGAGTACTAAAAAAATATTTAAAAAACTTAATTAAATCACCTTTTTAGAAAAAAAAGAACGTAATAAAAGTACTCGTATTATATAAACAAACAAAACAAAAACCTCTGCCAATATTTCAATTTCAAGTTCAAATAATAAAAAAACAAAATAATTACATTGCTGTATACATTTACACTAAACTCTTGTATATACAGTAACAACAAAAATAACATTAAACCTACAAACCATAAAATTCAACATCCCCCAGTATAAAACAACTCCACAATACAAGTAAATATTGTATGTTGGCATGTTTAGAATTAACGACAAAAAAAACTACAAAATCCTAACAAAAAAATTAAACATCTTTTCGTATTCAGTAGAGCATGAGACAGTTAAAGTTACACTTAAAACATAAAAAAAGTTAAAAAAAAACTAAACTTTATGGTATTTGAACGAAAAAAATTAACAAAAAATAACAAAACATTATGTAGACAATCAAGGGCAGACCAACAAACTGGCTACAGCCACTTATAAACACTGGAAATAATGGGCGGGGGGTGAGGGTTTACAGGTGTATAGAAAAATGTGGAGAGTTTATTAAAAATGTAATCTAAGTAAACAGAATTATCCACAAAATTACCAAAAAAAAAAAAAAAGTATATCAACGAAAGGAATTTTACAAAAAATTCTAAACACACATCATTCTTCTACCTGTGATACATTATACATTATTTATTTCAACATAAAAAAAGTTTGCATGTTTCGTTTTGCTTTTAGTATCTTTGATACCACCAAAAACTGAAGCAGGTGTCATATAGAAAGAAGCAACATTCAAGTAGCAGAATTTGGTAACAAACAATGGGGATGATACAGAGGATACAGAATGTACTTTTTTGTTAAACCTAAATTTTCGATGACTTAATAATCATATTAATGGACAGTTTTTTTTCTATTTTTTATCAATTTACTTATTTAGCTTAGTACTAAAAAAATGGAGGTCCAGTTTCTGGTACTAAAACTCCTACGATTACATATTAGAATTTTGCAGAAATTATTATTTTTTTGATTTCACGGGTGTTTTTTAAATAAAAATCAACAAAGTGGATTGTCAAATTTTGCTTTGAATTTCAACAAACTTATTTATTGATATGACAAACTATTTAATTGAAAAAAATTACAATTAAATTAAGGATAAATCCAATGAAGAAAAATTTTAAATGGTTTCCCCTACGTTCGGCAACAAAACAAAAAATAAAAAAATTTGTGCTGGAATTATCGAAAAACTTCCTTAGCAAAACTTTAATGATTTTTTTGCAAGCTTTAATTTTCTCTCATTTTAGGAACTGAGATCTTGTGGGTAAATACTAGATCGGGATAGTTGAGGTCAATGGCCCTTAAAGCAAAACATTAGTCCCCTCGAGAGAAACACATCGATAAATTACACTCTAAGATCCGACTGTAAATGCCAAACTTATAACGAAAAATGTAAAAAAGCGACCCCTACATTCGGCAAAAAAATTTCGAAACTTCTTTGCAATAAATATAATTTAGATTCGAAAGTGTACGGCGAACTTTTTTTTTTGGGGTACGATCTAGTGTTCAGTCAATTATTCGTTATTCGATTAATCGAACAATTTTACTAAAAAATTTTTAGAATAATTTAGAATATCCAAATTTAGAATAATGAATAATTCGAATAATTTAATACGATTAATGAAAATTAGTAAAAAAAAAATAGAGAAATGTTTAAAAAAAATATATTTTTTTATTAAAGTAAATTTCGAAAGTCCCAAAACGTGTTTAACAAATTATAAAAAATAATTAGATGTAGGCTTGTATCCATCTGGATTTCATTGTGGCCTAAGGAAATAATCATGGGCATGAATTTCTAGAAATATTTCTTCGCTTAAACTCAACGAGAATTTATTGTTCAAAAAAAAAAAACGAACACTACTAAAAATTATCACAGTTTGCTTTGTCATCTTCCAAAATACTTCTCTGTTATTTTGACAGAACCAGCAATGTAGTGTTATCTATTTCCGTATAATCAATTTTTTAAATGTTGAAAGTAGTGCTGGTAAAAATATGAGTAGTGGGTATGAAGTATTTGTCTTTTTATTTTTTGGGTACTCGATACTTAAAACTACTACTTGATATTTTTAGAGTTGCATTTTTTACATTAAAAAGATATAGAAATGTGACTCCGCTAAAATATTTACCACAAAAATTTTACTACGCTAAAATATTGATCACAAAACTACAACTCTAGCAAAACAAAAAAATCAAAAGTAAAATACTTAAAATTATATGTTAAAAATTATAAAAAAAATATAATGAATGGTTGGTAAAAAAAAGTTTCAAAATAAGTTTATAAACTTAAAAATTTAATCAATGTAAACATTTTCAAAGGATTTTATTGCAAAATGTAAAACAATTTCGAGTTAAAAGCCCTTAAAAATATCTAGTATCCAAATTAAAAATATCGAGTTGTATCGAATATTGAAAAGTAACCGAATTTCCCATCCATAGTTGAAAGCACACAATTAATGACATAGATGTACTTCTCTTTTAATAGAAACGATACCAATTTTATAATGAGTTGTCGTAGAAGAGGAGTACTTCCACTTCAAAAATGTTTCAGTACTTTTTGAATGAGTGCAACGAAAACTCCTTTTCATCAATTAAAGTTTCAAAAAAATTCTTTGAATAACAAAATTATATTTTTGTTTTTATTCTATAGAATTTTTTATTGCCGCCACGGGTTATCGAACTTGGGACCTCAAAATTGCTACCCTACTAAAAAAAATTATATGTCTTTTGATATTATATATAACAATATCCGAAAAATGAGAACATCTAATTGTATCAAATTAGATCGTATTATGATCATATCAGATCTAAATTGACACAATTAGATTTAATTTGATGGAATAAGATATGGTTTTATACAATTTTATCCGGATTTTGTCCTCATCCAAATGTATAAAATATAATATAATCATATCCAACTAGATATAATGGTATATAATTCGATACAATTATACATAATTATATGAGGCATATGTAACTATAAATCGGTCTATATATAATTTGATATTGTAATATGTTGCACCATATATTGTGCAATATATAACTAAATATAGTTATATATTTAGGATATAATTTCGTAAAATTTTATATAATTATATCTTGATATATATGTCCCAATATATAATTATAAAACATTTTATATGATAATATATGACTATATCAAAACTTTTTTAACTGGGTAGTCTAGCTCTCTACCGCTGAGCTATTCATTGATATAAAAGTTGACTGGCATAAAAACACCACTTCGTTATTGCAAGATGTTGCGTTTTAGTATCTTCAATAAAAGTACTTATCAAACAAGTGCAAAAGATGCACAGCAATTCAATATTTTCTCCAGTACTATTTTCACAGGTGCATAAAAAGCAATTTTTCATCATTGTTATTTTATATATATTTTTAAAAATTTAAAAAAATATTTAAACAAATTAATAATAAATATTAAAATAAATAAAAATAATTAAAAAATACTGGTTCCGCCAGGAATCGAACCCGCGATCATCTGTTTGGAAATAAACTGTATTAAAAGAGCAATTACGCTTTTAAAAGCAATTACACTTAAAAAGCAATACTTAAGTGATTTTGTGGATGTTGTACAGAATTACTTCTGAGAAAATTTGAAGCAATGAAAGAAGTAATTTTTTGAAGTTGTTCAGAATTACTTCTAAAGAAGGAGTAAAAGTACACTAACGGATACTTTTGTAGAAGTGAAAGAATTCGTTTGTAAAGCAAAAATTCCAATGTTTTTTTTCTGCGTAGTTATTATTATTAATAATTATTTATTAATTAATTAAAAAAATATATAAATTTTGACAAAATACGATCTAATTTTTATAAATTTTAGAAAAGGTATTGCAATTATATTTTTTTTTCTTTTTTAAATAAAAAACATATAAGTTTATCTTCACTGTTTCTTCAGAGTGATGAATAGCAAAATGTAAATGAAGCTTTAAGATTCACAATGAAAGAGATTTGTACCATTTCAGGAATAACAAATTTTCCATCTCTGGCATACAACATGAATTGAAATATGGTATAGCAAATGTTTTTGAAGTGATGTGCTGTTGTTTGCCAGTACATTCGTTCATTTGGAATGGTGTTGTGTGGTGTGTGGTTTAAGCCCTTTTTTTACAATGTTAGTGTGGCTTTAATGCTGCTGCGGTCACGCTTTGTTAGCTTCAAATTTTTGTTGGTATCCAAAAAACACACTGAAATTTATAAATGCACCTGTCAAATTTAACAAATACGAGGGTTGGGTTACGTAGTAATTTGTGTGTGTTCACATACAAAAAATATATGAAAGAAATTCATAAAATAATATGAGAAACATTTTTTTTTTTTTGTGAAATTCAATATATCCAATTTTTTTTTTAATAAAGGCAGCTTCTGCAAAATATAATGAAAGGATTTTTATTAATAATTCTGTTGGTGCAGAAAGTAACAGGAGTTAAAGTCTTTCGAGGCTTTAAATTAAATATTAAATATCTCTTGATAACATAATCACAATTTCTTAAGAAAAGTTAAAAATGATTTTTTTTAACAAAATTTTCCTTCAGTATTTACAATTTAAAGTTTGTTTTATAAACTTCTTTTATCTTCATAAATCATTTGTTAATTAAAGCATAAGTCTTTTTCAATGGCGTCAGTTTTTTTTTAAATGAATTGTAAAAAATTCACTAATATATCAATTTATATTTTAAGTCATTATTTAATGTTTGTTTTTGTTAAACAAGTTACCGTATATGGTTGTTTAATTTTATTTGTATTAACATAATTTTTATTTAAACAACTTTATTTCAATTTCGCCTATTTAGAATTTATAAAAATTGTATAAATTTCAAGTTTTTTTTTAGTAGTTTTATGGCGATGATTATTTTGTATATTTTTTTGTTTTTATTTAACAAAATAATGTATAAAATTTAAAAAACCTTTTTGACCTCGTCTTAATCATATTATTTATATTTTGTATATTTGTTGTTGTTGTATTTTTGTACGTGTTGAGCATGCGTGACTTTAAAGTAACTTTGAATAACCCTAAATATAATATTTGTTGTTTGTATACAACGTATTTTGCTTAATAAACTTTTACTGCTTTTAGTTTTTTTTTTTTTTGTAACTGCTGGAAACTTTATTTTTATGGTATTTTGACCCCTAACTATTACTTATAAAGTACATATATTTGCTAAAGTCTCTAGCTTCCCTTCTATTTGCTTTAGTTTATTTATTTTTATTTATTTTGTTCTATTTGTTAAGGGGGGAAGTATTTCTGAAAAGTTATTCGGATTTTATTGAGAACGCGTTAAATGCATGTTACAGGGAATTTTTTTGGTATTTCTTAAAAAATGGACGTAAATAGCCCATAAAAACAGATATAGGGTTAAAATGTGCTACAAAAAATTTTTTTTTATTAAATTTCATTGTGAACATCACACAATATAATTAAGTCTAGAGAATTTTTTTATCGGTTTTTAATTTTTTTATACAGTGTTGGCCAAAACAATCAATACGTGAAACGGTTATACAAGTTAATTGTACTCACACAGCGCTACGCGATTTGGGGTTTTACTGTAATAACAAATTTCTACAAACGAGCTTCACCTAATTAAGAAGATGGCACTGTTCGTCCTGAATAAAATATAAAAATTCGAAACTCATTATTTGGAAAGTTGTCTCTGGTTATCTTTGGTTATCTCATTTCAAGGTACAAGGTAAAAGCTCAATTAAAGGCTCCATGTACATTAGGGTGGGCCGATTTGTAAGGATAAAAATTTGTCGATATTGTGCCATCAAGTTTTCGATAGCTTTTGGCTTGAGGAAAAAAGTTCCAGTACGACATATCAAAAAATTATTTTCGAAGCGCCGTTTTTTCGACAAAAACTCGTCTAAAAACCAAAAAAAAAAATTTTTACAAAAAATTATTTTTCCATCGTTTTAAGCGTACAATTTTACCTTGTATAGGATATATTTAAAAAAATTTTAATCGGCGATTTTTTTTTAACATACCTACTAAAAAAACCTTAAATTTCGACAAAAACTCGTCTTAAACTTCAAGAAAAACTTTCTTTTATTTTTCTTCATTGGATTTTTCCTTTATAGCAAAATATTGTCCTCACTTGTCGCACTTTAAGATCCGACTATAAATTGATGATCTAGATCAACAGTTCCCAAATGGGGGTCCGCGGACCCCCAGGGATCCGTAGCAGAAATCCAGGGGTCCGTGAAGAGATCCGACAAAAAACATAAAACAAGTTATTAAAAAATAAATTTTTTTTTATAATTTTTAAATTATTTAACAAAATATTGATTTGAAATATGTTTTTTTTCCTTATTCCTGCTTAAAATTTGCCATCATTTAAAATAAGCAGGTGCTTTATTAACTTTGTCCCATAATTTATAAAGTACCTCTCGCTCAACACTGGTTTAGGCAGTCCGTGAGCTAGTAGAAATGTCTCAAGGGGTCCGTGAAGCAAAACTTGGTGGGAACCGCTGATCTAGATGTACTTCTTTTTTAACATAAACACTAATAATTTTAAACATTGAGTTGTCATAGGAGAGGAATACTAGTTTTTGAATGAGTGCAAGGGAAGCTCTTTTTCACCAATTAAGAGTTAAAAAAAAATTCTTTGCAAAATAAAATTGTAATTTTTTTATTTTACAAAAGTTTTTTATTGCCACCACCAGGTATCGAACTTGCGACCTCCTGAATGCTAGTCTAGCTCTCTACCGCTGAGCTATTCTTTGATATAAAAGTTGAGTGGCATAAAAACACCACATTGTCATTGCGAGATATTGTGCTTTACTCTCTTCAATAAAAGTACTTTTTAAACAAGTGCAAAAGGTGCACTGCAATTTAATATTGTTTTCAGTACTATTTTCACAGGTGCATAAAAAGCAATTTCTCACGATTTTTTTTCATATATATTTTTAAAGATAAAAAAAAATTGAATTTGAACAAATTTTTATAATAAAAAAAAAAAAAAAAAAAAAGAGTACTAATAACAAAGTATAAGAATAGCATTGTTAAATTTCGTTGATGTTAGTCTAAGTTGAGTTGTTGATAAAAAATTCGATTTGCTTTCAACAGTCACATAAGTAGACGATTATCAAATTATTAACCCACTCAAAGGCGAAAGGCACTGATGATGGCTTTGTAGCGAAAGCCGAAAATGCGCATTCTGCCTTGCTGGTCTTATCGAATTCTTTCAAAAATTTTTATTCTTTGTAATTTACTTGTAAAAATTATATCATCTTTCTTTGATTTGAAAATAATTTAAACAGAAAGTGATATTAATTTATGATCTAGAGTCAAACTAAAATAACATTCATTTATAAAAAAAAATTAAAAAAAAATAAAAAAAAATATTAGTCCCCCCGGGAATCGAACCCGCGATCATATGTTTGCAAATACCAAATTATACCAAAATCACTTTTTAGGATCACTTTAAGAGCAATTGTGCTTTAGAAGTAATACTTAAGTGATTTTTTGGAAGTTGTTCAGAATTAATTCTAAAAACGCTGTAAAAATATAATAACGGCTACTTTAAAGGAAAGCAATGAAAGAAGGGATTTTTTGAAGTTGCTTAGAATTACTTCTAAAAAAGCAGTAAAAATACACTAACGGATACTTGGTAAGTAGTGAAAGAAGTAGTTTTCAAAGCATTACTTCTAATTTTTTTTTGCTGGGATATTGAAATTAAACAAATTAATTATAAATAGTAAAAAAATAAATTTAAAAAAATATAAAAAAATATTGGTACCGCAGGGAATCGAAATCGCGATCATCTGATTGGAAATCACAAATGATAGCAAAATCCCTTTTAGAGCAATTGTGCTTTAGAATTCTTTTGCTCGATAATTCTCTATTCATTAATCAGATGGTGATAATTCGGTAGAAAAAAATCCCGAATTCGACTTTAGCTCAGTTTCTTGTGGTATTTTAATGGTATTTTCAAGGCCGAAAACTTCGAAAAATTACAAAAATATTATTGCTGTTTCGGGGTTTCTTCATTCTTCGGTATTAAATTGTTAAATGAATCGTACCAGTTCCAAAAGAAAAACTCAAGGCGTAACTGACAGAAAAACATTTAGATACCTGACCCGGCGATGCCTTTTTTTACATTTCGTAAAGTCTGTTAATGCTTCCATACAAAATCAGAATTATTTCTACGATTACGCACCTAAAAAACCAATGTTCACAATTTTTATCTCCCCTAAAATATACTCAAATTTCATTAATATCTAATGATCCGCGCTAGGAAACCTTCATTTTGATTGTGATCTCATTGTTAAATGTTAAAATTAATGTATTATTTCCTGTTGCTTTAAATGACTTTTGTATTTTTTTGTAACAAATATTTAACTTAAGTTTAGCATATTTTTTATTTCTTTCTTTTCAATCATCGGACATAAACTTTATTTTCACGCTTTTTTGAATTTTTAAGCTTCCTTTCTATTAGTTTTAGTAGCTTTTTAGAAAAAAAATATTAATGTTAAGTATTTTTTGCATGTTTACTTAAAGCATCACGATTTTGACTTGATTTTTTTTTATTAATAGAATGAAAATATGATAGAGAGATGAAAGTTGGTCTTAGTAGATGAGCAAAGAACTAAACAAACCAATACATGATAATATTAAAAATAAATACATACATCATCCATAAACAAATTGAATTTAAAAAGAAAAATTTTTAATGCTGCTTTAAAAGGTTATTAAATATGATTCTTTTAAGCCTTCCATTTCTAGACAGTAATTGTTTGATTATTGCTAAATTAGAATCAAGTATTTAATAAGTTAAGAATATTGTTTTCTAATATGGTCCTTCGAACGAAACATAGTACCTTCTATAATACTTCTGCTACAAATTTAGGTTTATAAAATTTCATGATATTCAAAGACTTGTGTCATTACATTACGAAAAATATAAATTTATCACAATTTTTTATCTATAAAGTTACTCAAGGCCTTCTCAACTCAAATTATAACTACTTTTATCATAATATACCACAATATTTCCAGCTCACTTCCTTTAGGCTTTTTGGTGTTTTTTTAAACACCAACCCAAATTCATAAGCATCCTTTGGCACATCAACATGTAATTACCAGCAATTAACTCTACCGTTATAAAAAAAATATAGTGCCACATAAGATTTTCTCTATATTACTCTTATAAATATCATCATTTCAGTTTCTTCATCACCACAACCCATTCATTTATTTATTTCACAAATTTCGCTGAAAACAAAAATTTAACCATTTTTCGTTTTATAATTTTTTAAAAACCTCAGGGTTTTTTTTTATACAGTTATTATTCAAATTTACCTCTAAATAGTTATCAAACAAACGTAGAAAAAAATGCTTTAGAAAATTAACGTTTTTCTTTGCTTAGAAAAACTAGTTTGTTTTTAGCGGGAAATGCTAAGAAAACATGGTTTGTTGGCCACAGAAAAAAATACGCTCCAACAAAGATAAATGCCAAACGAAATAAAATCATTTGGAAAAAAAATTGTACCAAAATACATACAGAGAGCAAACACCGAGGGAAGTGGGTATAGGAAATAAAACCTAGGGCAATGGGTTAATATTTTAACTAGAATTATTTTTTTTTGTCGCTGAACAAATTATAATTTGTTAAGAGTAAAGAAAATATAAAAATTATGTACTGTTGTTTTTTTACCTTTTAAAATTTATAATATTGTTTTTACTAAACTAACACTTCTCAGGCGTAATTAAAAAATGGTGTTGGGATGGTTGTAATTTTTTATATAGACAGTGAGTTAACATAAGTGTGTTTAAGAAAAGCAAATTATTTATTTTGGGGGTTGAAATATTTATAGTCTTAGTAAGTTTAATCTAAATTTTACTAAAAGAAAATGTTTTTGTGTAACTCAAAGTTGATAGATTATATTCTTTCAAGTTTTCAGAATAGCCCTAATATCCAGCCACTTAAAATGAAAATCATGCTTTACAAACTACTTCCTTCACTGCTTCACAAGTATCCATTAGTGTAATTTTACTGCTTTTTTGAAGTAATTTTGAACAACTTCAAAAAATTACTTCTTTCACTGCTTCCAAAGTATCTGTTAGTATATTTTTACAGATTGTTTAGAATTACTTCCCAGCAAAAATGTGGAAGCAGTAAAAACGTTTACTGCTTCCTTACTGCTACTTTTACCGCTTCTAAAAATGTATAGCTTAGTAAAGAGCACTAATGAAAGGTTAATTAATTGTTTACATCGCTTTTGGCTGTGCTTTTCGAAAAGGCATGAAAGAGCAATACATTTTGATTGCTTAAATATTTTTGCGGTTCTTTTAGCAAAATTTTTTAAAATGCGGAGAAAAGTTATTTTAATGTAAATAAGAGGTTTTACTGAAAATAAGTAAAATTTTCTCTTCACGGAAAAATATGCAGGAATATTGTGCTTTTGAGAAGGCATGATTTTAAATAGTTGAAAATCTTTATAATATGCACTTCCGAGGAGGCATGAATTATCAACATTTTAAAAGAAACACAGGAGCACCAATTAAAAGCGGTGAATTCATGCCTTTTCGGATCTCGAAACACGCGAGCTATTTCGAACAAAATCAGGCATTATATCATCAATAATGCAATCGCTTCATTGCTCAACTTTCCCTGACAAAACTGCTTCCAAGCAAGCAGTAATTTCTGCTGGCTTCTTAACAACATCCAAAAAATCATTTAAGTATTGCTTCTATGAACATAATTGCTCTAAAAGTGATTTTAAAAAGTGACTTTGGTGTCATTTGGTATTTCTAAAGAAATGATCGCGGGTTCGATTCCTAGAGGGACTAATATTTTTAAAATTTTTTTAAATAATTTGTTTAAATTCAATATTTTTTAATTTTTTGAAAATTTATAAAATAAAAATGATGAAAAATAGCTTTTTATGAGCTTATAAAAATAGTACTGAAAAAAAAATATTGAATTGCAGTACATCTTTTGTACTTGTTTAAAAACTACTTTTATTGAGGAGAATAAAGCACAATATCTCGCAGTGACAAAGTGGTGTTTTTATGCCAGTCAAAGAATAGCTCAGCGGTTGAGAGCTAGACTAGAAATTTTGAGGTCGCAAGTTCGACACCCGGTGGCGGTAATAAAAAAAAAATTGTAAAATAATATAATTTTTTTTGCGAAGAATTTTTTTTTAATTTTTAATTGGTGAGAAAGAGCTTCATTTGCACTCGTCCAGAAAAGTCCTGAAAAAATGTTGTAGTGGGAGTAATCCTCACCTAATGACAACTCAATGTTAAAATCATTAGTGTTTATGTTAAAAAAGAAGTACATCATCTACACGCAAAGAAAAAAACATCGTTGGTATGACCATATTCGAAGAGCATCATATATTTTAGGGTTTATGATTGCGACAATCATATTATGAAATACCTTCTATCATAATATGATCCCTAAATTACTACATTATGATTCAAAACCAACCCCAATATTATCATATTATAGTCCTGCATATCATACTATGATCCCTATAGTATTTTCCCAGCATTCTCTTGAAGGTGAGTGAAAAAGCTGTGCACTATTTGTTTTATTCAAAAGAGTACATTTATTTATTCAATGACTAATTTACAAACTTGAACAATTTAAATTAATTTTAGTTATAACTTATATATGACTAAAAATAAATTATTAAAAAAAAAAATATTGTTAAAAATACAATTTTACAATTCAACCGCAATGATCATAACATGTTCTCAGTAATTATATTATTTTCCTAATTTGAAAATTTTGTGACCATTTAGCATTATATTGTAATCATTATCAGGAATATAATATGATCAGTAGGAAAATATTATTATCATGTCGTCGTGCACTTACATTTTATTTTCTATCAATTTTGTACTTTTTTCACTTTTGTTTTCCTACAAAACTAAAATCTCTCACACTTCTTATTATAGGCGCTCTTAAGTAATATTTTTGCTACGTGAGTACAAAAAATTATTTACCTTTTTAACACTATTTACTTAATTTATAACACTAAACATTTTATTGAACAATAAAAAATATGTTTATTTGAGGATTTCTTGAAAATCTGCACTTTTGTTTTCCTACAAAACTAAAATCTCTCACACTTCTTATTATAGGCGCTCTTAAGTAATATTTTTGCTACGTGAGTACAAAAAATTATTTACCTTTTTAACACTATTTACTTAATTTATAACACTAAACATTTTATTGAACAATAAAAAATATATTTATTTGAGGATTTCTTGAAAATCTGCTTCTTTCTAGACTTCTTGGGTAGAGCGAGTTCCTTCTTCCGAAAACAATGTGGCTATTAAAATGAATACCAATAAGTTTTTTTTTCTGTTAAGTATATTTTTAAATATATATTAATATATATATTATATTATTTATTTGAGTGCTTCTTACATTTTCTTTTCACAAAATCTTAAACAAGACTGGCGCTAACAGATAGATGACGCTCTTCAACAAATATACTGATCTTCTCATGGTTGTCGAAACTATACCAATGATTGTGATTATGATCTCGCTCAACTCAGATAATAATATGATTGTAAATCGAAGAGAGGAATATGATTGTCCAGATAATATATGATTTTAGACGAGAGAATAATATGATAACAGAAAAAAGAGAGATTTTAACTATAAAACAGGGTTGGCAGGCAATACCGCTAAAATACCGTTATCGATTCAAAATCCTTTCAACTGACTACCGTTACCCCTAAAATACCGTTACCGAAATAACCGAAATACCGTTATCCTTAAAATACCGTTACCGAAATAACTGAAATACCATTATCCTTAAAATACCGATACCGAAATAAACGAAATATCGATACCCTTAAAATACCGTTAACGAAATAAATGAAATACCGTTACCCCTAAAATACCGTTACCGTTATTTTTAATTTTCTGGTTTTGGTGATTGCACGTGGGTATTGAGTATTTTGCGTACTTTAAGTTGATAAATTGGTTTTGTTTTTAATCTCGTTTGTTTTTTGGAAAAAAAAATTGCGGGATGCATCGAAATAACTGACTACCGTTATCCTTAAAATACCGTTACCGAAATAATTGAAATATCGCTATCCTTAAAATACCGTTACCGAAATAATCAAAATACCGTTATCTTTAAAATACCGTTACCGAAATAACTAAAAACCCGTTATCCTTAAAATACCGATACCGAAATAAATGAAGTAGCGTTGCCCTTAAAATACCGTTACCGAAATAAGCTAAAATAGCATTACTCTTACCGATAACCGCATCGTTTCGGTTACCATCCATTCTATAAAATGGTTATAGGCGACCATATCATTTGTAAAGTATGACTAATACAATAATAATTTGGTTGGAACAACCACGTAGGGCAGTAGTGACCATAGTTTGGTAGCCGTGATCATATTGCAATCATATCTTTTCTCTGCGTGTAGATCATCAATTTTAGTGCTTTTTCTTCTGCCTCTTTATCTCTTTTTTGCTGGGTAGCCCTTAATTTTTTATTCTATTTGCCAACAATGTTTATCTTGTTTAAAGTAAAAACTTTTAGTTATGTTGTTTATACGTGGCTTCAGTAAGAGCTTCTAATTTTTAAATTTACTAATCGTGGTTTTAGCAAAGACTTTTATACCAATTTTATCAGGATTTTAACAAAAGCTTTAATTGTGAGATTTTTAAAACTTTGGTTATAAAGAATTATTTTTGTTGTCTTTAACGACTTATGTAAGTAAGTATGAAGTAAACGTTTCCATGTATAAAGCATTTAAAAAAATCTATTTACATTAAGGCGGCAATCCATTGCTTCCCTATCATTATTGTCATAATGAATACAATCTTTATTCGTCAGTAATGTAGCTAATTTTGCCGGATAGTTAATGTTGGGATGTTGTTACTGCTGTTGTTGGTAGCTGCCTTAAGTGTCAATTAAGTGGCCCCATCTTATACTGTCATAATAAATAATGTTAAGTGTCATTATAAATGTCCGCTGATATATACTTTGATTATTACAATACTCTATACACGTACTTCGAAACATTTTAAAGTTTCCTTTCGCTTTTTTATAGTTTTTTTTATGTACAGTAAAACCTGGATTAGACGTGTATTAGACAAAATAATTTGTTATGAGTAAGGTTCGTATTTAGATTCTCCGCGAACAATTTAAAAACTTTTAAATGAAAATTTAAAAATAAATGATAGATTTGAGAAGAAATTTCAAACATAAGTGTTCAATTTAAAATTTGTCAAAATTATAAAAAAAAAATTGTCTACCATTGGTTATACGAAAGTTTTTCTCTATTTGTTGTAAAAAAAATTGTATATTCTATTTGGAATCTACGATAATTAATCTTACATCGAACAAAATAACACTCATTGTAACATTCTTCAGATCAACTAAGAATCTACGATCAACATAAAAAAATTATTAAAAAAATTTTTATTAAAACTGGAAAATTACGATATAAGAGGTTTTGTTGTTGGTCTGTTACAAATAATTCACTTTAAACCAGTGAGTTCATATTAACAGATGTTTTTCATATTAAAATTATTGCCAAAACGACTTATCCGTATTATCCGTTGTGGTCTTAAACGAGTTTTACTGTATAAAAATCTTTGTTAAATAATTTTTTTTCTTTATTAGTTTTTATTCAATTTTTTATGTAATTTAACAATTTAATAATTTTTTAACACCATGACATTTATTTTATATATTTATCTGTTGTTATTTTTTAACCATTATAAAAATAACGAATTTGCTATTACGTCAATTGTTTAATAATACAAAAAACTGACAATTCACTTTCATTTATTAAAGAAATATACACATTGAATTTGCTTTAAAATGAGATGAATTTCATTTAAAGCAAACCAACATTTATAAACTCTTTTTAATTAAGTTTATTTATTTTTGTTTAATTTAAACAACAATTAAACTCAATTATTTGTATATATAAAAGTAGAAAATTTGCAATGCAATCGCGGTTGTTTTATAATAGCAAAGCTATTAAGCATTTAATTTACCACTAAAATACTAACAATTGAACATTTAAAAATAAATTTTTAATTGTTAATTCCGTGCATTTATTTTAGAACCGTTATACTCAATTTCACAATGCCACGTTAGCTAATAACTGGACTTTAACTAACATATTTATGCACTCACAATATTTCATCGTTAAAAACAAACTAAAATACATATTAAATTAATCGAAAACACAATTTAAAAAAGGACTACTGATTATTCATTATATTTAAACCATTTTGCTATTTATTTTCAAACATTGTTTAAACAATCCATAAAAGAAATAAAAATAATTGAAAGGTCTGTTAAAGTAATCATCAATTTTTAACTAACAAAACGTAAAAAAAACGATTTTGTGGTTGGTTTTTTCATATTTGAAAGTTTTTTTTGTTTGAATTTTTAAAACACTACAAACCCACGTTCATATTTTTATTGGCTATGTTTGTGTGTATGAGTAAAGAATTTCTTGTAATTTTAATTGAAATAATTTTGTATATAAAAAAACTATTTTAACAAAAAAGAAAACCGAAAATATTTGAATTTTTTGTTTTAAAAGAGAAAACAACAAAATTATTTAAATTATTTTTTCTAAAAATAGAATATTTGAGTGAAAATATCAACTCCTACAGACGATACATATTTTTTGTGGTTTGTTTTTTATTGACTGATAAAAAAAAGTTAAACAATATGTTTCAATATTCAATGATTTTGCAATTGAAAAAAAACTTTACCTATTACTTTTCAAATAAACCGCAATCGGTTATGGAATATATATTGTGAGTGTGTTATTACTCTTTCCTGTATAAAATTTGAATGTAAATGTTGTTTAATTTTTTCAGCAATCGGACCTAAATAGTTTTATAAAAATTAAATAAATCTCATAGCGGTGTCAATAACAGATGTAAACATGAGCAGAATGTTTCGCGATTCAGCTGAATCGGGTGTGATCACGCGCGAATGGAACCTTAATTTACACATAGGGCTGGATAAAAATTTTTACTAAATGACTGAACATAAGTCAAATTTTAACGAAATTTGTTTGCATTTTTATTTATATTTTCATCACACTGTACCAACAACAATTTCAAACTTTTTCCAAAAATTACAGGGTTTTGGCAATGGATTCTGGTAGAGAAGACCAAAAAATATATTTAATTTTAGGTGGGATTAAAGTTCCCCCTTCTTCAAATGTTTATTGTAAATCGGCATAGGAAACCATGTGAATTTTCCAATTTAGGTATAGGATATGTTCAGCGAACTTATGCAGACCACTACGAGCAACATTTTTGCAAAACATTTTAACCCCCTATCTTTTCAATTAAAGGGACTTTGTGGCCCCTTTTTGAAAAGGGACATAAAAGACCCGTAAGTTGATGCATTAGAGGGTTAAACTGTTCCCCAAAAATGATCCTCGTACTGTTTTACATAAGTTCGCTGAACACATCTTGTACCTATAGTGGAAGATTCACATGGTTTCTCCCTAAAATCCAGGTTTCTTGGACATTTGAGCGCCAATTCGGAATAAGTACGAAATTAATACTTCAACATATTTTAAGTTTTGACTTATTTCTGGCATTGAAGTTAAATTCAACTTTGATGTCTTCACAGACTTATAGTAGAATTTTATGGCAAATATTTTTGCGGAACATTTATATGCTCTAACTCTTCAACTTACGGGTCTTTTTTGTGACTTTTTAAAAAGGGACCCTTTAATTGCAGAGCTAGAGGGTTAAAATGTTCCACAAAAATATTTCTAACAGTTTTCTACATAAATTCGCTGAACATATTCTATACCTGAAATGGAAGATTTACATGTTCTGCTATGCCGATTCGCAATAAACATTTGCAAAAGTGGTGAAATTTTAACCCTTCAAAAACATAGTACCACACGTAAACTTTTAAAACTCCGATATACGTATATCTTTTTTTTTGGTCACCTATGCCAGAATCAGTTATCATGACCTTGTTATTTATTTTTTGTATTGTACAACGTAATCTTACTTCATTTGCAGTGTCACAGCTTTTATTTTCTTAAAAATGAAATGACGAACCATTTCATCTACTCAAAAATTTCGCCATTTATTTCACATTTAAGAACCAAAAATATAATATCGCAAAAAAAAGAACTAACAATAAGAGATTAATCACAACTGGGTCAAGTGTCGACCAACGATAGGAAAAGTCGTCGCGATTAATTTAAATTCAGCGACAATCGACCGTCGACATTTTTTGACGTTTATAAAAAAAAGCAAAACAAAAATATGAGTGTATTTGTTTTGCCATAATTCTTCACCAATTCAATTGGTTTTGCATTAATTTTTATTGTTTTTTTTTTTCATTTTATTGCATTTAATTTAGCTGTTTTGCGGTAAATTCTATATTTTTATTTTCAATTATATTTCTTTTGTCAAAAAAATTAATTTTTTGTAAACAAAGTACGAAATTTTGCAGCTCTAATACGAATTTCAACAACTCTGTTCTGATAGGTAACCCTTATATAGATAAAAAAAAAATAAGGCAACAATTTGACAAATATTTTGAGTGTTGTGTTAGTGAGTCATCATGAAAATAGAATAGATTATATTACGACGACAAATCCCCGGACAATATGGCGGCATTTTGCTTTCCATTTAAGGAGCTCTGTTAGAACACTAATTGTAGTTCTTAAAAAGACTATTTTATAACATATTTGCGAATTTTTCATTGCCACTGAAATTTAATTGGCATTACTTGATGTCAATGCCAGTGCCAAAAAAGTTCATTACATCTCAATGGCAAAGAAATTTTTTCAATTGGGATTGATTTAACCAACGGTAATGGTAATGTTCACCAATGCCAATTATAATTGGAAAAAGCAGTGTAAAATAAAATATTTTGGAAAAAAAGGGTACAAAATATATGAAAAAGCAATTCTCGCTGTCGTTGTCAATCCAGTTGTGATTAATATCTAAAGTAACGTCTATACGAGACATAAAATTAACTTTAAAACACGAAAAAAAATGGGACAGCAGTGAAATTGTTAAAAGCTGTCATTACCATTGGTTTAATTTAAAACTGCTGTAATTCTAGTGCTTTTTAGGTGCTTTTTAGAAATGTGTTCGGAAAATAGTTAATCGTGGGTTAGGCGAAAGCTTTCTTATTCCAAACCATAATTAGAAGCTTCTGTAATCGCACAACAACCCCATTTGTTGCCAATCGTAAAAATTTAAAGCAAAATACAACGTAGAGATGTGAAGGTTTTCAAAATAGCAGGTTAAATAATGGATTTGCTACTCACTAGTATAAGAAAAGCTTTTCAAACAATTTATACAATACGTTTCTTTTTGTGTTTTATAAAAGCTTTCCGAACTGCATTATAATTTAATCATACAAAAGTCATCAGTTACTTATTTTCTAATTATTGTTATATCCCAAGAACTGTAACGACCCTCAGTTATTATTCATTTAAGCAAATTAATTGCAATTCTTTCTTTTCTTGCTAGTTAAACTTATCCACCAATGAAAACAAATCATGTAAAAATCATTTAATTACCAGCACTGTAAATAAGAGTTCATAATTTTCTGTAATACAATTTGTTGTCTACAATAAAAACCCTTACGGTGGGTCTCATACTGTAGGTTTAAGTCTAACTTAATTATTAAACAAAGGAAAAGGTCAAAATATTATATAAAAAACAACAACAAATTTTTGTGTTAACTAGTTAGTTAACTCTTAAACCTTGAGTATGAGACCCACCGTTAGAAGACAAAAATGTAATTAATGAATAGTATAATTTCTACTTAATATATGTACTTTGCTTTAAGTAACATTTTAATGTATATAAAATGTTTATGTTTCTCCTCTTTATACATTGTCTTCTCTTTCATTGCTAGTGACATGTCTCTAGTGTATCATTTCGTGACAAAAACATACGCTTCTGTAATTTAACGATAACTGTGCAGGGACTGATTGTGAGTGTACGAATGTTGGGTATGTGATAAATGATGATTAAACTTGTAGTTCAATGAAATGGGGAGTTTGGGTTAAAGTCGTGCCAAAATGGATTTATTCACAACTACTTGAGAGCACAAGAAATCACAGTAAATAATTAACGCTTAAAGTAAAAAGGAATTTATTAATAAAAATTAAAAGGAAATAAATGTTAAATTTTGCGAGATAAATAAAGCAAATTGAATGGTTTTAAGAGAGGAAGAGGGTAAACAAAATATTAGATATTTAGGGTCATATGCATAATCACTTTTAAAATTTATAAGTGATTTATAAAACTATTTTTCCATACATAATTCATTTTACAAATTTGTTATAACGTTTTTCAAATTATTATGCATAAGGCACTTTAATGTTTAAAATATTAATTTCAGAAAATTGAGGGTAATCACTATCGTGATTTGCATAAGGTGCAAAAATCTGATATTGCTACTTGGATTTTTTTTCAGCCTTGAGTAATTATGATTTGCAATCTGAATCCCTCATTATGTTAACAAAAAAATAACCCAAAATCAGACAGTTCTTCTTCTTCATTTTGAATATAAAACAAATTAGGATAGTAACAAATAGTTTGAACATGTGTAACTACCCATATATTATGTGGAGACTCGATGGCGCTAAGACTTAAAATTTTTTTAATATTCAATCAAAGAATTTTAGTAAATGGTGTAATTTTTTTTTGTTGTTTTGAAACATAATAGCACCCAACAGCTGTTAAGTTGGTTACTAGGTTCTTAGCTCATAGTATATGGCCGAATTACATGAATGCGATTGTATATTTAAAACCAGAAGCAACTTTGGAACAACAGGCAGCAGAGCAAGAGTTAAACTAACAGCATTTGAAAAAAATAAACCAAACATGGAATACACAAACTCACAACAGCACACATAATCTTTTTTGTTTTGCAAAGTAGAAACTGGGTTTACGACAAAAATAAACTGACATGATGTGCATAAAAATGATTGCGCAACATTAAACAGTAACAATTGCAGCAGCAGCAACAACTAAATAAGTCGAAACAACAGAAGCAACAACTAGTTTTTCTTTCTTTTACATTTTAGGCCAAGTCCACATGTGGAAGTTGTACATATACATAATTTTGTTTCTGTTGTTTTTTGTCTTGTTGCAAATTGTTTTCTTGGTATTAATGTTGCCAGTTTGTTATTCAACAACAAGAAAAACTCTTTTTAACCATTTACTAGTTTTTTATAGCGGTTCTTAGAGACACATTTTACAATATATAAACATAAAAAAAACGAAAAATAAAGTAAAAACAAAACAAATGTTAAAAAATACAGAATTGAATAAAACAAAAAAAAAAACAAGAAATAAATAAAGCTAACAAAATCAAGTAGATGCCAAGTTAAGACAAAATCATTCTAATAAGTCTACTAACAAGGGGATGAACTCTATAAGAGAAGTATTGATGTTAAAAAAGATAACAAACCAGAGTAAGAATTCATTATTGCGAGAACTAAAAGTTGTTATTTCTATAGCGCGATTCGCTTAATTTCTGAACTTGACCATTTTTTTTTTTTTTTTGATTTCTTATGAACAGCTAAAATCGTGAATCTTGAATTTCAAACAAAATTTCTTTCTATAAGTTAACGGGGTATTCCTGTTTTTTTTTTTTTTTTGAATACCAGTAATGATCCCAACTCACTTTCTAGATTAATTGCTTTTAAATATCTCGATATCATTACTAATGCCAATTGTATAAGAATTCATTACGATTACTAATGCCTCAGTTTTAAGAAACAATAGGCATTTGTAAACGTCACTTTACACATTTCGTAATCATTACCAAGCTTATAAATCCCCACTTTAAAAAATTGTTAACGCAAAATGTACGAAATTTTTGCTTGTTGGGAGTACTAATACACTCCTATAATACAAATAATCCAGCACCAAGAGATCTCCCGGGGGATCCATTTTTCTACAACCGAAACAGGGTGACATTTTTAATTTTTGTTTTTGACAATTAACGTGAATTTACAAATTAACACATTCCGAGAATTGATGGGAACAACTTTGCAAGCCGGAACGATATGCAATGAAATGGGGAACGAGTGAAATTGGAACACGTGTCGCAGGAAACGAAATGGAATCAAACGGGAAAGAAAATTCGGATTCGTGTTATTTTATTGTATTAATTTCTAATTATACTATCACATAAATTGTTGCCGTTTCATAAAAATTGATTCTTGGGGACTGCTCCTGGATCTACCTCAATGAAGCTTCCAAAAATATCATCTATTTTACTCTATCTCGCTTAATTTTTGGAGATGCAGTCCATTTTGTAAAGTGGCGATTTTTTTAAATGGCCCATATCTCGAAAACTAAGCAAGAAAACGCAAAACGGACAATAAAAATACGCCAGGGATTGTAGAGCTTCCGATGGGTCCATTTGTATAAAACAATCACAGGGCGACTTTTTTAAATTTTATTTTTTTAACAATTTACCTGGTAACACAAATTAATAGACTTCCACAATGGATTGGAAAATCGGTGGAAATCAGAACCATATGGAATGGGGAATGATGGAAATTGGAACACTTGCCGCAGGGAACGAAATGAAATGAAACGGGGAACGAAGTTCTTATTATCTTAGTTTCTTAATTAAATTTTTGCCCTATCGGAGTATTTACAAACTTAGATAATACAAATAAGCCAGGTCCGGGAGAGATCCCGAGGGATCCATGTTTATAAAGCAGCCAACCACCCGCTTTTTGTTAGTAAACAAATTCTTTTTTTTGTCAATTGTAATTAGTTTTTAAAACGTAAATACACAACCAAAATCTATTCACAACAAATTTTTGTTGTGTATTTACGTTTGCTCTATATTAAATGCATAAGAAGGAAACAAAAAACACAGCACATCTTTTGTTTTTATTTAACTTATTAATTCAGCTACGCAGAGATACGTTTACATCTGGCTAATCCAGGATTTAATACTTTTTTCCACCAAAGCCTTTCCTACCTGAGTCCGCTAATGATATTGCGCCATCTATTAACATCATTTTCGGAAATTAATTGTATTTTTTTTTTTAAATAAATTTTATAATTTTTTAATCATAATGAAAAAGGCATTTAAAGAAGCGCTGATTTTTCCATATCTTCCAACTAGCACACATTCCCCTCTTATAAGAAGTAGAACATAAAAGAAAAAGCAAATAAAAACAAACCCAAATGTTTGAACTCAAGACTTGTTGAATTCATTAAACTGGTTCTCATATTTACTAACATACAGTTTGTTTTGGTGTTTCCTTCTTTTCTTGTGCTTCTACAAATACTGATATCAAAAGGTAACAGAAGGTCAGCTTTAAAAAGTATTAAAACAACAACAATCAAAGTTGTAGGAGCCAAGTTAACTATCAAACGACCGATCGACCAACTTAAAAAAAGTTAAATATAAAAAATTTTAATTTAATGACAGTTATTCTTTGTGTTGATCATAATCATTATTGATGAAGAGGTTTAAAGCCGATCAAGCATAAACAACAACAAAATGCAGAAAGATAAAAAAGTCAATATAATAATGTTAAAGATCTTGTAGCAGAGATGTTTTTCTTAATGATGACAACATGTGTGTAAACATTTAACGGTAAAAAGAAGACGACAACGGCAACTACAACAAAAACAGTCAATATTATTGACTAAATAACTTTATGTTAATGTTCAGTCAGACATTTATTTATTTATTTATTTATTTATTTATTTATTTATTTATTTCTTAATATTCAGTGCAAAGATTTAATCTTATATGAAAGCACTAAATTACAAAGTAGTTATAATGAATACCGTTCATATTAAATACAAAATTCGAAAAAAGAAAAATAAAATTAAAAATAACAATAAAATATATAAAAAGAATAAAAAGAATAGAATTGTTAACAAAAGTCAGAGAAAATTTTTAACATTAAAAGTGGTATAAAACATTATATAAAAAATTGTCATAAGAAAGGTTTTAAAAATATTTTAAACAAAAATATTAGATATTATTTGTAATAATCAAATATACTTTTTTTGAATTGCGTTGCGCTGCGGACCACCTGTAAGTGATGGGGTCTCAATTTAAATTTTCCATAATAAATGTTAATGTTGCGTGTTTTTTGTTTCTAGTTTTATGAGTGTCATGATTTATTTTATATTTAAAATAAACCAGGTGACAATTATTGACGCTTTATTTTTTTCTTTATGACATGTTAATTTTATGTTTTAAATAAGCAGCAATTTAATTCATGTTTTAATTATTTATTGTTTAGTTATTTTTATTTATGGTAAAACAATTTATGGCGGATGTATGTTAAGTATGTTATACGGTTTTTTTTATACTATAGCTCTTCAGAAACTAGTTTACTTAATTATGAATTTTTATGATTAGATTTTGTTTCTCTTAGAATCTTGAAAGTTTTCTCACAGAATTCTATGGGAATTACAAGATTTTTAAACAAAAGAAAATTAATTGTTTTTTAGAAAAAGAGAAACTTTTGTGTTGTAAAAAGTAAAATTTTTGTACCTTTTTATTCAAACTGGAGATAATATCATTTCTAGAGTAGAATAGCGTGAATTTTGTTTTGCAAAACTTTCATTGAAACTAAGTTCACACAATTACATTTGCATCGTTATTAATTTAGATAGACAGGGTATAAAATGCTAATCAAAATAAGCATATGAAGTTAACTGGAACTGGCAGAATTATTTTTATGATTCTACTGAAATTTTTCATTAAAGCCGGATTCACAATGTTGAAGTACTCCACTCTGCTTAAAAGGGTATACTACAATAGAGATGAAAATATACAAAAAATATATAAATACAAAAAAGAAATAAACAAAATCCACTCTACAGAGTGGAGTACTACCGCACTGTGAATAATGCTTTTTTAAATTCCCTCTCCATAAAATTTTTGATTTTTGTCACACAAATTTTGAAAAAAAACTTGCTTTCTTTTTTTTTAGTTTTAATAAAATTTTTCTACAACCTATAAATGTTAAATTATTGAGCTCGAGACCTTTTTATTTTTTTATAAAATATCTTTGGTTAGTGCATATCGCGATATTTCGTCATTCTTTAAATGACATTATCAGGTAATTGTAAATTTTTGAAACCCTGATGATATTTCGCTTCGACATTCTTAAATTTTCAGTCCGTCCGTCTCCAATATACACAACTTGCCTGCACTTGTACGTAAAAACCATACGTCAATGTGGCAACATTTGCGAAAAGGTGCCACGGAGGAAATAAGAAGATAAACAAAAAAATTTAAATAGAATGTTTGTATATGTCTGTTTGATCACTTCTGAATGTATTCATTTAGAGACAATCTGACAATAAAAATATAAACAATAATACAATTTAATGGAAAATCACTGATGAAGCCTGTCCATAAAAAAGGCAGAAACTGGATTTAGTCTGATTTGCTATTTTAATGTGTTTATAACTTTTGAAGAAAATGTTTATTCTTCTTCTTAACCTCAAACCTACGAAATTTTCAGAAAAGTGTTTTTTGATATTTTTGAATCATATATTTTTTAAATAGAATCCTGTCATGCAAATTTTGATAAAAAAAATTGTTTTGGTTTTTTTTAGTTTTGATAAAATTTTGTTGCAACTTTTAAATGTCAAAGTATTATTCGAGCTTAAAAATTGATTACAATTATTAACTAATTGAGCTCGTGATATGTGCAGTTTTTGTTTTTAAATATCTTTCATCATTTTGTAATATCGATATTTTGTCATTCTTTAAATGACATCATCAGGTAAATTAAAAATTTTTGAAACACTGATTTTATTTAGCCTTGACATTCCTAAAATTTCAGAAGGGTGGTCTTTGATATTTTAAAATAATATATTTTTTAAATTTCCTGCCGAATTTTTTTTTTCTTTTTTCCAAACAAATTGAAAGTAAATGTATTTGTTTTTTTTAATTTTAATAAAATTTTGCCACAACTTTTAAATGTTAAAGTATTATTTTAAATGAATTATAATTTTTAAATAATTGAGCTCGAAATCTTTGTAGTATTTTACAAAATATTTTTCATTATTTGATAATACCGATATTTCGTCTTTCTTTAAATGAAGCAATCAGGTAAATTGTAAATTTTAGAAACTCTAATGATATTTTGCCTTGACATTCCCAAATTTTCAGATGGTTGTTTGTGTGACTTTTAAGTAATATATTTTTTAGACTAACTCTAACAAAAATTTTGGATTTTTGTCAAACAAAATTTGAAAAAAGAAATTTTTTAAATTGTGCCTTACAAATTTTGACGAAAAAAATTGTTTTGGTTTTTTTCTTTTTTGTTATGTGATTTTGGTATAACTCATAAATATTAAAGTATTATTGGACTTTAAAAACTGATTATAAATAATTAAATAATTGAGCTCAAGGTTTTTGTTATTTTTTATAAAATATTTTTATTATTCAATAATATCGATATTTCGTGCGTCTTTGAATAACATCATCAAGTAAATTGTAAATTTCTTAAAATTTGAGAAGGCTGTTTTTTATATTTTTAAATTAAATATTTTTTAAAATTCATTTCATTTTCATAAAAATTTTTGATTTTTGTCACACAAATTTAAAAAAAAATTTTTTTTTACTTTTTTAGTTTTGATAAAATTTTGGTACAACTTATAAATATTAAAGTATTGTTCGGCCTTTAAAGTTAATTATAATGATTAAATAATTGAGCTCTTAAATTGATTGTAATTATTAAAACTTTTGAGCTCAAGGTTTTTGTAGTTTTTTATAAAATATTTTTCATTGCTTTATAAACCGATATTTCGCCATTCTTTGAATGCCATAATCAGGTAAGTTGAAAATTTCAGAAACCCTGATGATGTCATTCAAATAATGATGAAATATCGGTATTATAAAATAAGGAAAAATATTTTATAAAAAGCTACAAAAAATTATGCTAAATAATTAATAGACTAAAAAATTACAAAAAAAATTAAATAGTTTTTTAATGTAAATAAAAATTTAGCCTTCTGAATTCAGCGGTTTACTATTTTTAGGAAATATTTATATATTGCATTCGAATTTAATTTAGATTAAAAATTACAAAAATTTAATTAATATAACAGTTCCTTTTTGATATTTTTAGTCTACTAATACATTATAATGTTTAGCAAAATTTTCTGCAGATTTTACAGTATAATTTTTCATTTTAAATTTAACCAAAAGTTAACTCAAATATAGCTAAAATTCTGTAAATGTAATAGTTTTATTATTGTTATTTTAAAAGTAATTAACATAAAAAAAAAATCTGCTAATTTCAACAGTTTTTTCTGCCATATCATTTTAACAAATTTTAAGTAGCTTTTTCTGCTATGTTTAGTAGCTTTTTCAGCTTTATTGCTATGACTGTATATGATATAAAAAAAATATGTAATACTGTACTTATCAATTAAGTAGTACTTATCAATTAATATGTGACTGTCGAGATAAAATGTTTTATATGTTCTATAAATATATTCCCATTCATTCATTTATGTAATTATTCCTTTGATAATATATTTGTTTTGCTTTTTTTTAACAAAAATCTTGTATGTTCTGTCTTTTATCTTGTTTTTGAAGAACAATTTGAATATTTATTTATATTTTGTTTTTATAACTTTGTTTTTTCACCATTATACATGAATAAGTGCTTTGGGATTAAGGGTAATTTGGTAATAAAAAGTGTGCTTTATTATATTTTTATGCTTTAATAAATACCTACGTTTGTATAAGTAGTATAATTTTAACATCCCAGCAAACAAAGATGATCATTAATGACTCAGAAATGAACTCCAAAAACATACACATTTTTCCACTTTTTCCCATGAAAGTGGTCCGTCCAAAAGAGCCCGCTGTGTACTCAGAAATGACTCAGAAAAAAGAACGTATAAAATCGAAATTTTCCTCATAAATTTAATTAATTTCGGAATCTTCTTTGAGTCCGAAAAATGAACCCTCATTTTGAGACAGTTTTTTAGATTGTAGAGACAACTTTTTGGATTGTTTTCTGAGGGTTCATATTTTCTACCAAAAAAAGAGTGTTTTCAAAAAAACAATAATTATTTCTATGAGCCATTTAAGAATCTTATTTATGAGCGCTCCGAAATTGCTGGCTGGGATTTATAATTATATTGATTTGCGATGACGAATTTTTAAATTTATTTTTTCTTTTTTATTTCAGATTCCACACAAATCCATAGAAGACGTAACATTTGTTTTTGTAAAGAATATATTAAAGACATTTTTAAAGGAGGGTAAGTTTCTTTAAAAAGGAATGCTGTATACAACTTTAAAACTACTGCTACTAACTAAAAAAGCTAATATTTTAAGGTGTTGAAAAACAATAAGAATTAAAAATGCCACCCTGTGATTGTTTTATAGAAATGGATCAATCGGAAGCTCTATAAGACTGGCCTATTTATATTATTGGGGAGTGTTACTACTCAAATTTTGTCCGTTTAGTGCTATCTTGCTTAGTTTCAGGGATACGGGACATTTTAAAAAAATCGCCATTTTACAAAATGGCCTGTATCTTAAAAAATAAGTGTTCCCCAGGTATCAATTTTAGTTAAACAGCCACAGGGTGACCCATTTTTTTTTCAATTTATATTATAATATAAATAGGAATTAATACACTAAGATAACACGAATACGAATTTCCTTTCCCGTTTGATTACATTTCGTTCCCTGCGGCACATGTTCCGATTTTACGTTCCTCATTTCATTCCATATCGTCCCGAATTGCACCGATGTACCAATCCATTATCGGAGTGTTTTAATTTGTATAATCACGTTAATTGTTAAAAACAAAAATATTGTAATAAATATTTGTTGGATAATACAAAGTTCTTGCAGTTATTTTTGTAAATACTTTGTTTATAATTTACGTTTTGTTTTTGTATTTAAATTTGAATTTCATATTTAGAAACTTCATTCGAAGAAAAACAAAAGACGGCCAGAAATCCAATTTAATTATAAATAAATTTCCCACATCGTTATTAAAAATTTTGTAGTTTTTCGCTCATTTATTTGTGATCAAATAAGACAAAATTAAAAATGTCACCCTGTTTCTGTTGTACCGGGTGGGCCAAAAGTCATCATGGGGTTTAAAATAATTGATTACTGATTTAAATAATAAAATTCTATTATTCTGGTTCTTTGTTCAGTTGTGAATCTCTCCATTATTTATTCTCCAGGTGTTTTGTGTATACATACATGATTATTCACAAAAAACTTTTTGTCTTATTAGAGGCTAATTGAAGGATTTTTGTTGTTGTTAATTTGTTTTATCAAGCTCTGATAAAATTCGAAACTTTTTTGTGAATACAAGCCATAATGAAAAAAAAAAATAAAAAAATATATAAATGAAAAAGTTATTGACTTTTTAAACCCCATGATAATGGCAAAAATTTTATTATCATTAGTTTCAATTTAATGCTAATGAAATCGTCAATTAATTTGTACAGATAATTAATTAGTCTCATGTATGGTTGAAGTAAATGGAAATTATGTTAATAAAATAAAAAATTATGACAATGACAAATGGCAAAACTATAATTTATTTGCTTGTTTCAAGCTTAGTAAGCGAACTTTTGTTAGTCTCCGTGTAATATGCCGCGCAAAATCCTTTAGGATTTTTACTAACTTTTCAAATCTCACACGTTCTTCTGGAAGAGGATTCATCGACGCCCGGCTATTGAACAGTGTAATAAATAAAAACATTTCTTGTGTTCATACTTTCTGCTTAATGTTTTTCTTTTTTGTATGGCGAAAATATCCTTTAAAGAGTTTTATTCACATAGTGCAGCAAAATAGACAAAATTTGGGATCACTTATATATTTGATGAAAACAATCTATCTAAATCAGGTACTTTTTATACCCTACACCACTATATGTACAGTAGACCGTACCACTTTACAGGCAAAACAAAAGTGCGCGAAACAAATATAGAGTAGTTTGCAAGTCAATTTTAAATAAATTTTTTTGCCGAACGTAGGGGTCGTCTTTTTAATTTTTCGTTATAGCTTCAGCATTTACAGTCGGATTTTAAAGTGTGATACATCGATTTTTTTTGCCTCGAGGAGACCAGTGTTTTGCTATAAAGAAAACATCCAATAAAAAAAATTTAAAAAGGCGACCCCTACGTTCGGCAACAACAAAAAAAAATAAAAAAAAAATTCTGCTGTATTTATTGAAAATCTTTCTTAGCAAGAGTTTAATGATTTTTTGCGAGCTTTAATTTTCTGACATTAGGGTCGTACATTAGGGCGATAGCAATTGAGATCTGGTGGGTAAATACTAGAATGGGATACTTGAGGTCAATGGACCTTAGAACAAAATATTGGTCCCCTCGAGAGAAAAATATCGATGTATCATACTTTAAATATCGATGTATCCGACTGCAAATGCCAAAGATATAACAAGAAATGTAAAATGGCGACCACTACGTTCGGCAAAAAAAATTCGAAACCTCCTCGAAAAAATAATTTAGATTGGAAGGTACGGTCTAATGTACAGGGTATAATAAGTTTGAGGTGATGTTTGTCACACCAAAAAATACTGAACCTAGACCCACGTTTTAATATACCGAACGACTCCATATCACTTTTTGTTTCAATTTAACTATGTCCGTCTGCCCGTCCTTTCGCATGTCTATCCATAGATTTTTTATGCGCACGCTACAAGTCGCAAATATGAAAATATTTTGATGAAATTTGGTGTACTGATTAACATTGACCCAAGGGCATAGCCTTTTGATTTTGTTTATAATCGGTCCATGTTTCGATCTAGTGCCCATATAAAGATCCCCACAAAATTGCCTTGTCGCACACTACAGGTCGCAAATATGAATATATTTTAATGAAATTTAGTACGCTGACTGACATATGATCAAGGACAAAGTCCATATTTGGAGCTATCACCCATATGGACTATATTACCGATTTTCCCTTAAATTCATCTAACATTAGGTAAAATCAAAATTTCTTTCCGTTACTCTATTTTTTATCATTTCATAGACTTTCATTTCAACCCCTTCGAATTTCAGATCCAAACATTAGTTGGCTTTTAACCAGTCCAAGTGTAGGGTATCATATATTCGGCATGCCCGACTTCAACTTTTTTACTCGTTGTACACATATTTTTATAAAACTAATTCAGGACTAAAGAAACTTTTCTTTGAAAAGCATTTTTTTATTTTTGTTCATAATTAAATTAATATTACTCATACGCTATGGTTAAGTTAAATAAGTATTAATCATACGCTACCATTGATTTGAAATTAATATTAATCATACGCTTTGAAGAACTTAAAATAAATTTCAACGAAAAATTGTCATAACAAATTTAAAAAATTATTCTAAGTATACTTAAGTTGTTTGAAGAAATAAAAAAATAACTCATAATTCATGCAAATTTTCCTTGATATATTTATATAAATAATCCAAGAAATATATGTTAGAATAAATAACTTTTCATCATTCATATATGAGACTTTCCATGCCAATTGTCCAAATAAATAAAAAAGAAAACCCTACCAAGGTCAAACTTATAGTAATTGTTATCGTATATAATACGAATAAAACATAGAACAGATTTTAAAATTTTTCAGAAAATCGGGAAGAGCAATTGTGGTATTTATTTATACCAATGGTATAAAATATAACAACAAAAATCTTTCAGAATATTTCTATTGTTGCTTATGCTTGCGGAAGTCTTCGAAAATATATTTTATGGTTTGCTTTATTCACGTGTTGTTGATGTAGCAGACAACATTTGATATGAGATTTTGATGCTTTAATTTGCAGTAATATGTCACCACTTTCTAAAGAAAACTGATAGAGGGAACCTGGAAAATCCCCATAACTATCGTCTTTTCATTCCTGAAAGTGTAGAGGTTTTTGAAAGCAAAAACTCTGTGAAGTATTTGTCAGGAGAATATCCTGACGAAGAATAATAATTTAATAGAATTAATAAATTTCTAATTTATTATTAATTTCCTTAATTTTCTATTGACTGTTGATATAGTCAATTTACTAGCATCTGCCAAATTTCATTAAATTATTTTAAATTATATATTTAAAAAAATCTTTAATTCTTCAATATTGAACTATGTCTAGTTCAATATTGAAACTTTTTAGAAAAATATAAGAGCTATTTACATATTCTATATGTATGATATACAGCAATAAATACAGTAAGTTTTACATTAATCCACCATATTTTTCCTGTAGTGGGTTTATTGGTATGGAAAGCCTCATATATACGTAGCTACATTTATTTTACATGAAACTAACATACTTTTTATTATATTACAAAAACGTGTTGGTTATAAAAACAACTATCAAAAAAAGGAACGAAAAAAGTTGACAAGTTATTCATGATTGGCATATAGAAACAAAAAAAAAAAAACACTAAATTGAAGATACAATTTATTCTCAGAGACAAGTAGTTTGCTGACTAATAGTTTTATATAAGTTTATAGTTTTAAAAGAAAAAGATATAGAAAAAGGTAAATAAATGAATTATGTACTTAGAAAACTTGTGCTTTTGGAAAAAAAACAAAAAAAAAACAGTGAGTTTTCAGTTTAACGAATGATTAGGTTACTTACCTTTGTTGGAGTTATTTGTATAGCCGGGAGTAATTTTTCAATTTTCTATCAGTTCACTAATTAAATAGGGATGATATTATGCCATTTGTTAAACCGCTATTTTACTGTAGGGTGTATAACTTAAAAATGCGGCATTCACAATAGATGGCGTATCTTCTAAACATGGTTTGTGTCTTTAATAACATATGGCATTTTGGAGGGTAAACATTTGTCATTTATTCTCACTTAGTCATTGAACGAAAAGTATAAACAACAAAGTTTCTTTTTTTGCTTCGAAAATGTCGAATATTGTGCCAACAAAACATTGAAAAAATTTAGTTAAAGCACATCGATTGCTCACCGAAGCTTATCCTGAATATGTTTCATTGATTTCAATGTGCGACTCGGAAATCAAAGAACGCCCAGGTCAGCTAAAAAAGTTCAAAGATGATGAATTGGAGGCATTACTCGATGAAGATTGTTGTCAGACTCAAGAAGAACTTGCAAAATCATTTGGAGTCACTCAAGCAAAAGCAAAGAAATTGGGTAACACACGAGTTGAAGCCGAGAGACATTGAAAAATGATTTTATATATTAGAAATGCTGGCGTTCAACCATAAAAAGAAGTCATTTTTGCATCGAATAATTACTGGCGATGGAAAATGGTTCCATTAAGATAATTTAAAGCGCAAGAAATCGTATGTGAAGCCCGACCATACAGCCAAATCAACGCCACATCCTAATATCCATGGCGCCAAGGTAACGCTCTATATTTCGTGGGTCCAGAAGGGTCAGTAAACTAATGAGTTTTTCTTCACAAAGCAAGTGAAAAATTTATTAAATTTGATATAAAAGCTTCATATATCTTATGAATCCCGTTTTAATGAATTTTTTTTATTGAGGTTATGAAACTTTTAATAAATAAAATAAAATTTTTCACAACATTTTATTAAAAATTCAATTAATTTAATGAAAAGTTTCAATGGACAAGTTCCAGTGAAACTTCTTTGGCAAAAATTCATTAACCCTTTCGCTATATTGTTGCCATATGGAATCATAAACTTAGGGTGGATCTGGCAACCTCCATATTAGAGAATCGATTTGGATTTTAATTGATAATTGTTTTTTAATGTCTTGCAGATCATTTGCAATAAAAATGTCCAAATAATTATCGACACATGGTTGCCATATTTCCTTCTGAAAAAAGCATTTTTTAAGTTTTTTTTCGCAATTTTTGATCTTTAGTTATTAGAAGATACATGAAATGCCCATTTTATAAATTTCTTTGTCTGGTTTTATTAGCAGGGCTTCAGGGTTTATAGGAATATTCAGAAATTGTTTGTCCAACAATATATTTTTTCAAAATTTGACCGATCGTTACATGAAGATTGCATCTATACAAAAAGAAAAATTTACAGATATTTGTCTGTTTTTTTTAATTTTGGTATGAAATTAGACATTTTTGCTCTAAAAATAATTCAATTTACTAAAAATATTTTTTTAGGAAACGGTCCAAAATTGGGATTTTTTCCAAAAGTTATTAAAATTCGCGCTTTAAAGTTTTTCGAAAAGTTCTTTTTATTTTGTATAGAGTTTTGTCGTGGAAATAATGCAAAATTTAAAATTAGAAAAAATCTTAACCCATTTGGGAGCAGCAGCGTGTTAAAATTTCTTCGCTAGGAGGCGCGATAAAGCTATAAAAACAAAACAAAAGTATTTCCTAGGCATAGGTTTATATTTCCACAAACTTTGGTCAAAAACTATTTAGCCAATCAAAATCTGTACCGAAAGGGTTAATTTCATGCAGATAATTCTTTCTGCGTGGGCAGGGTATAATAAGTTTTTACTGATGCTTATAACACAAAAAAATATTGGACCTAGACCCACCTCTAAATCGACTGAGGATCACGTTTTGAGCCTATTTAGCGATATTCGTCTGTCCGTCTGCCCGGCAGATAAAGAAAAAAAGAAAAACAATAACAAAAAATTTACCATAGTCTGCTTTGTCATCTTCCAAAGTACTATTTTGTTGCTTTGACAGATCTAGCAATGTATTGACATCTATTTATTGAATTTGTTATACAGGTTCTTACACTGAGAGAATTCTTATCACTTCAGTAATGAATTTCTTCATAGTTTCAATGAAATTTGTCAGTGGGACTCATCCATTGAAACTTTTCATAGTATCTGTGAAACAAATTTCATCAAAGTAAGTATGAAAAGTTCATAAAATTAATGAAACTCTTCGTAAAATTAATAGGCCACTCCTCCAATGATTAAATCATTCAGCTAATGAAGTGCTTCAATTTGAATCAATTCATTTACTATTATTTATTATAGGTGGTTGTTGTCGTTGCTAATCTGGAGTGGATAAATAAATACAAAAAGCGCATTAAATTATAGCATATTTTACGGATGTACAAAATATATCTAATGAAAGAATTCATTAAATTAAATTGTTTCATAAAATTTTTTAATAAGCTTAATTCAATTAATGAATATTTTTACAAGTGGTTGCCAACCATACCATATATAAAACCAGTTTCACCAGAACCGATTCCAGAACTCGTACCAAAAAACTTAAATGTAGAGTATAAGCAACAGATAATTAGTTCACGAACTAGTTCCAAAACTGGTCTAGGGGAACTGGTTCTACTTTGCAACCAAAAAGGCGGTTTTTGGACAATTTAAAACAAAAAATCATCAATCTGAGACAGTGGAAAAAATTCACTTTTCCCACCGATTCTTTGTAACAGAAAGTTTTTCTGTGATTTATAGATGATTTCTTTCGTTGCTGTTGTTGCCTGATGATTAATATTTTTAAAACTCCAACATATATTTTAGCACAAAACTATCAATATCAACCTTTTATAATCCCTTATTCTATAACCTTGTAATTTTGTATTATTTTCTTTATCTTCAAGGCGAAAGTTTTTAAATACAATTTAATAAAAAAAGAAAAAGTTAAAATCTGTAATTTTTCTAAATACGTTTTAAACTAAAAATTTTATTCTAACATATGTAGTTCTAAATATTAATTTTTGTCAATTTTGTTGCTCTTCTTGTTTCTCGTTTTTTTCACACACTTTCGTAAAAAGTTGATAAAAAGTCAAATAATACTTTGATACCTATAAAAAAAAAGAAGAACTTTTGCATATTCATATACCAAAGGACAAAGTTTTGTTGCTTTGAACGAAAAGATAATAAAAAAACTATATAAATGAAACTTTATACTACTGAACATATAAAAAAAGTTAGAAAATTAAAAAAAAAAAAACTTTGACTATATAATCAAATAATATCATGTAAATTACATGATACTATTGCCATTAGTGTTTGATAAAAAAACATTACAGAAAAAGCTCTTTAAAAAAGTTCTGCTAAGGTTTTCCAATTATTTGCTAATGAAAGTTTTTCTCAGAACTATATTTGCAATACAAAACCTAGTTTGTCTTAGCAGCTTAGTAGCGACTGTAGTGTTGTAAAAATATTATAAACTAATAAATTCTTTTACAAAAAATACAATTATTATAAATTCATAACAAAAAGTTGTTATAATAAAATTCATTGAATTCATAACAATTTAAGTTTTCTTTGAAACTCATATAATCTCTATTAAAAAATACAAGAAATAAAAGGATTAATTTTAAGCAAAAAATCAATTATAAAAATTCTATTACTTAAAATTGTATTAAAAACCTTTATAATAAGATTATTTAACAGTTTTCCAAATTAACGAAAAATTTAAAACAAAAAAACAAGAAATCTACAGCACATTATTTTAAAATAACTTTATTTGGACTACGTGACGTATGATTAATATTAATTAGGAAATTAATTAAATATTTGCTTATAACTTGGAAATGGCTTACCATAAAGCAAACATTTTAAAGGCACATTTATCTATACTCATTAAATTCTAAGTTGTTTAAGCTAAAGTTTTTCAAATGTATGATTAATGCTTGCGAAATCTTTAAATATAAATTTCTTTTCTGGTTTTGATGTCTGTCAGTTGCAAATAAACTAAACTAAACGCCTTCAACTTTATTATTGAATATTCTTTCAAATCATAAGCAGTCGAAATGTGACTGCATAGAGGTCAGAAGCAAAGTCAGCAGCAAAATAAAGCAATATTACAAATCAAAATCTGTTACAAATAGACTTTTTATTGAAGAATTTCTAACCACCAATCAACTCATAAAAACTATTATTTAAGGGTGAGGTACAAATAAAAGTTTTTTGTTTTAATGAATTTTTGTAAATTGAAAGGCAATTAGGACAACAATATAAATTCTAACAAAACCTTTTGATAAAATTTGACCAAAACAAGACGAAAAATTAATAATTAAGGGCAGAAAATATGTTTTATTATTATTTTTACCAAGGAAAGTATTCTAAGCTAAATTCTCCAAATTGTATGAAATACAGATATGTGATAGAGAATAGCAATCGAAAATCTAAAACAAAGAAATCGGAAAACAACCTGTCTTATGACTTTCGCAATAAAACTGATAAACAAACCACAATAAATTTTTCATAAGAGGAAAGGTTGCCAAATTGTTCCAAAATGTATAAAAAGGGGTCTTCGTGAAAAATTGGTTAAAGTCCAAATTAGCATGAATATCAAAAAAAAAACGTACGTGTCAGCTTGAGTTAAATCTTAACATACCCAGCAAAATAAATGCCAGTCATGCTTTACAAGTCACTTCTGACATTGCTTCAAAAGTATCCGTAGAAGTAATTCTGAACAACTTCAAAAAAATTACTTCTTCCATTGCTTCGAACTTGCTTGCTAGTATATTTTTACAGCTTTTTTAGAAGTAGTTTTGAATAATATTCAAAAAATCACTTAAGTATTGTTTCTAAAGCATTATGATTCTAAAAATGGTCCTAAAAAGTGATTTTGATACAGTTTATTTCTAAACAGATGATAGTGGGTTCGATTTCTGGCGAAGCCAATATTTCAGTTATTTGTTTTACTTAAAAAAAATTTTTTTTAATATTTATAATTGATTAGTTTGAATTCAATATTTGTTTAATTCTTAAATTTTAAATTTAAAAATATATAAAAAAAAAAAATTATGAAAAAATCGCATTTTTTACACCTGTGAAAATAGTACTGGAAAAAATATTGAATTGCAGTGCAAATTTTGCAGTTGTTTAATAAGTACTTTTATTGATTAGAATAAGACACAATATCTCGCAATGACAAAGTGATGTTTTTATGCCAGTAAACTTTCATATCACAGAATAGCTCAGCGGTAGAGAGCTAGATCAGCAATCTTGTGATCGAAAGTTCGTAACCCAGTGGCGGCAATGAGAAAAATTTCTAAGAATAAAAAAATATACGTTTCTTCTTGCGAAATTATTTCACTTTAGTATATGTATTAAAATGTCTTTAGTATGATACACTCAGATAAAAAAGTTAGTAAAAAAAATTTGTAAACACCCAATCAGAAATCGCCAGTGGTACAAAAAATCAAGCACTGGCATACCACTGGGTAACCATGGTGTTGAAAATAAATGACTGGTAGAATACTCATTTGGGACGCTTTGCCAGCGCTTGCAAAAAGCGTTTTTCCAGCATTTGTTTTACAAAAATTTCGGTGGTTTATAAAAAAAAACCACTGCCAAAGAATGGTTTAAGAGTGATATGCCAAGATTTGCAACCAGTGGTTATCCAGTGCTACTTAGCCAATGCTACCAGTGGTACAAAATACAATTCACTGGTAGAGCAATGATTTTATAAAAATGCTGACGCTTCGTTAAAAAAGGTTTGTAGTCAGGAGGTTCCGAGTTCAAATGCGGTTGCAAGCAAAAAATTTTTTTTGGACTTTTTTTAATTTAAAAATATTTTTGTTCTATAACATCAATTTTTTTGTTTCTGGAAAAACTCCTTTAAGACCAACTTTTTTTTGCTCTCCCAACGCTGGCATATTAGTTCCAAAAAACTGTTTGCCAGTGCTAGCTTTTTAGCACAGCCAGTAGTTGTCCAGCGATTATCACGTGTTTAGCTATCAAATATTATATGTCTCGTTAGCTCAGTGGGTAGAGCAATCCTCTGCCAATCTGACGGCCTGGGTTCAAATCACGGCAGGGCCAAAAAAATACATATGAACTTTTTTTAAATTTTATTTTGGAAAATACATTTCCAGACCACCTATCTATTGGTTTTGCCAGCATTTTTCCAATGTTCACAAATTTTGTTTCTCCAGTGCTTTTCCGGCGCGTTTTTAACAGCCGGTCCTTTTGTCTAATGATGTTATCATTTTGGGAATGGGAAAGCACTTTTTGCCAGTACTTGTACCACCTATTAAAGTGCTTTGCCATCGCTTTCCCGTTTGTATTTTTCTGATTGGGCAGTTTCCAATCGCACTCTACTATTTTTATACTGATTTCTAGTACAATTTTTTTTTTAGTTATCATTTTTGCTATTCTCTTATTACACATTACAGTTTTTTTTTGATTCTAAATTACAGTTTACAACAATTTACTGAAATTTAGTAGCTACAACTAATTATTTACACTAATTTCATTGCACTAAAATTATTGATATTTAGTAAGTTTTTCAACTGATTTCAGCAAACCGATCTTGATTTGCAGTTTACAACAATTTTGTTAAAATTTAGTATCGACTACTTATTTTTTATAAAATTAGCAAAAAAAAAAAATACCGCTGGGCTCAAAATAGTTAAATTTCCTGTAATAACAGCAAAATTTTCAGTAGCCATTACAGACTTTTTTGATTGAGTGTACTAACCTTAGTAAAAAATGTATTTATTGCGAAAACTTTGGCAAATGGAAACTGTTTTGCTTGAAATTTAGCAAGAAGAGTTTTTAGAGTTTTTTGAAAAGTTGCGATTTTAACGTATAGCCCGCTATAGATGAATACATTTTTTTGATATATTTTCCTTTTAGTTGCTTCTTTTCTAAGCCGTAGCATTTATAAAGGCCGATTTTAGTTTCAGCGATTCAATTGGGCTAAAACCTTTAAAAAGCCAAAAATCCATATAAAACGCGAACTGTGGTTTTAATATCAAGTTCTATGCATAAAATTTTAAGCCTAAATATGAATACAGGTCCAGTGCCTACATTTCACCACAAAAAATTTATATTGATTGCATTTGAACATTTTTGTATATGAAAAACTAAATGGAAAACCGACAAACTTTAAAAACATTTAGCGAAAAATCTGTACCTTAGATCAAAAAATAAAGTACGCCATTGTAATCAGCATGATCGAAATATAAAAACTGATGATCAGATCTCCATTAATTTTTTGAGTGTCATGCAGTGTTATTAATTGTAGTGCTTTTTCTATTGCTTGGGCATCTCTTTTGGAATCCGTTTCTATATCATTTCATTTTTTAACAAGTTCACTTTTTTTCATTTTGTTCTTACGTATTATTCAATATTATTTCATAGAAAAACACATATTGCTCATACGCTTCGTTTAACTACCATAATTATTATCACTCATACGTCATGTATGGAATCAAATAAGATAATACATAAAATAAGTTATTACTAGCTCTCTCCTTGTATTTACACGTATTAACAATGAAAACCTTCAAAAATCCTGTAAATGTTATTAAAGCAGCAATAATAAAAGACTATTGTTCAACTTGTCTTTCTCCACCATGAAAACAACACTCTTTTACTGTAATTCATGTTTAAATATTCATCGGACAAATATGCGTATTGCATAAATAACCAAAATATAAAGCTGGCAAAAATTGCAAAAATGGCAACAACATAAACAGCATTTCAATGTGGTTAAAAGGGAGGAACTTATTCTCTTTGGTTTAATTCTAATGAAGAGAAAAATGTAAAAAATACCAACAAAGGACAATTCAAAAAACTTTTTTTTAATATTTCAAATATTTGTTTGTTTTTTAATAGTATTTCAGTTTTATTGGTTTTAAGTGCAAAAGTATTTATTTGTAGGAAAAAAAAACATTTTTTAATCATTAAGAAAAGCTATATAAAATTGCATTCAATTGAAAAAATAAAAACAAATAAATATGTATTTTTTATTATTATTATTGAACTTCTTAACTTAAAGATATGGGATTTATTGCAAATTTTGGCCGTTTATTTAAAATATTGGTACAATATATATTTATTCAAAGTATTGGCCGTCGTTAGATATGACATTTTCCCATCTTTCTGGCAATATATGGATTCCGTACCAAAAAGAACTTCTCATTTTTTTAGACCAAGAATGCATCAAGCCAATTTCGCATACCCTGTTCGAAGTGAAGCGTATTTTAGTGAGAGCGTTTTGCATCGATCGTAACTTTAAATACTTCTCATTTGATATAAGTACTTGTGTTTAAAACTCCTGATAACTGCATTTTCTTTTTTACTCTAAAATGTTAATAAATATTTGTAGAAATTTTTGGAAATTATAGAAAATTACCCATTTCAATTAGTAACACCTTTATAAATACACACAATACTGTTAACCTTTAGAATGTTGCGTATCCTTTTGTTTATTCACCTTTTGTGTAATAAAATTCTTGAAATTTTATTACCCCTTTCATGATTTTACTTTTTTATATTCCAGAAATCTTCTCATGCAAGTCTTGTCATGTACAGTAATCAAACCAGAATCAACAAAAAAAAAACAACTAGACATGTGCTCCAATAAATAACGCATCAAAAATAAAAATTTATTGTACAAGATTTCTTTCTACTACATTTTTAATCATGTTTTTATGGCTCATATTTATTTCATATTTCGTTTTCTTTCGTTTTGGAAAATTTCAACAAATATTCTGGTAGCCTATCTGCCTAGCAGTTGAGATTTCTTGCTTTAAAATCCTTTAAGAGTTTCATTGAATTTTTTTCTTTGTTCGTTAATTTTTCTATTGAAATGTTTTATTCTCTCGTGGTTTTGATTTTTGAGGGTCAATTTCAATAACATTCAAGCATGATTTCAGCTCATATTTTATTCATTTGGATATAGTTTGTGGTTAGTTATTATTTTAATTTTTTTCCTTATTTTTTTTTTTTATATATAACACATAGCGGCAATTCTTTTTTAATCACACTGTTAGATAGGAAAATATTTTTAGATATGTAACTAAGGCCGGATAACACAATGTCCAGTTAAAATTTAACCCAAAGTTAAATTTAAAACTTATGTGGTAAACATCAGCACAGGTGTCAGTTAAAGTCCCAGTTAGTAGCTTACAGGACATTGGGTAAAAGATTTTTTAAATTTTGTTTTTAATTTCCATTGATCATTTCTATAGATAATTCAAACATAAGTGACTTTTAAATCTTGTTTAATATTCCAAATTTGAAATGGAGTTTGAATTGATTTAAAAAATTTAATGGCTTTAAAGTTATACATATAAATTCACTAAAACTCTTAATTAATATTAATCATACGCCACCGTGGTTGCACAATATATCGTCGACCTGCCTGCAAACTGTCACATGTGTTTTTTAATAGATTTTCAGGAGAGCGAAAAAACTGTTACAAAATCTACTTTTAAGATATTTTATTGGCATCATATGCCTTCATGATGGAATTTAAGGCATATCATGCCAATAAAATATCTTAAAAGTAGATTTTGTAACAGTTTTTTCGCTCTCCTGAAAATCTATTAAAAAACATATATGACATTTTGCAGGCCGGTCGACGATATACATTAACAAATGATAGAGTATTTCTTACTTATCTAAGAAAATATTCTGTTATGAATTTTGTAATTTTTTAAGATTTTTTCATAGCTAAATATCTATGCCTAAATTCATAAATGTTTCATAAAGTTAAAGTAGGTTTATAAAATAAATTTTTCATATAAAATTCATTCCATAAGCCTTCTATAACTTTTTGAAACATTTATGAATTTAGGCACTAATATTTTAAGCCTATAAAAGGAGTTCAAGTTAAATAATTTACACCAAATAACTTTAAATTTCCAAATGCATCTTACTTTGGTTTACTTTGGCCATTTTCACAGATTACTTATATAGAGGATATTTTTACATAACATTCCAAGGCTGTCAATTTCGTTTTAAACTAAGCTGAAGGATAAATAAAAATATCTATACAATGCAGGTGTAGCAAATATTTTGTAATTTGTCAAGTATATTTTTTTGTTAGAGTTTCCTTAAGAGATTTAAATTTCAATGACTTTAGAAGGAGTCATGAAGTGATGAATTTTTATATAAAGCTAAATTTTCACTACAACAAAATTTCAGGTTTCTTTTACTCTTTCGAAAAAAAAATTAATAACAAAATTGTAGAACTGATAATAAAAAAATGTAATTCTCGTTCGACAAATTCCAAATAGAATTCACAATTTATTTTACAGCAAATAGAGAAGAAACTTATGAAAAAATACTTTCATAGAACCAATGGTTGACAATTAATGCATTTTCAAGTGCAACGAAGCACTATCATCAGATTGTCTTTATGGGGTTCTCTTTAGGTTATAATGTAAAGACAATCTGATGATAGTGCTTGGTGGCACTTGAAATTGCATTTATTGTCAAACATTGGTTCTAGGAAAGTTTTTTTTCATAAGGTTTTTCTCTATTTGTTGTAAAATAAATAATGAATTCTATTTGGAATTTGTCATACTTGATCTTAAAATCGAATGAAAATATTACTGATTGTAACAATCTTCAGATCAAATAAATACATCTGCCGAACGAAAAACCATAAACACAAACTAGTTTATAAGGTTTTTCTCTATTTGTTGTAAAATAAATAATGAATTCTATTTGGAATTTGTCATACTTGATCTTAAAATCGAATGAAAATATTACTGATTGTAACAATCTTCAGATCAAATAAATACATCTGCCGAACGAAAAACCATAAACACAAACTAGTAATTTTTAAAAATTTTTGGTTTCTCATTAAAAATTTTTTTATTGAATTTGACAAGTAAGTAGACAAACTACTGCTAGTTTTTGATTATGAGTAAATGTAGTATAAGCTTTCAATTTTATTTTATGGTTGCAATTATATTAAATAATAAGTTAAAGGTTCCCATTTTTCTAAAATGTTACGGTAAATACTAAAAAAACAAGGATATTTCAAATTTTTTTAAATTTTTTTAGATTTAAATAAGATTAAAATATTACTTAAAATGTAAATTTTCTTATTAAACATAAATTTTGTTATGAATATAGCTCTAATTTTAGTGCTATCAACTAAAGTTTATAAATATTCTATAATTAATATTAATCATACGTCACAGTATACAAAAAAGGGATTCTCATTAAAAACTCATTTTCCAGATTAATTAATGTTAAAAAATACTGTAAACATCTCGTTACAGTTGAAAATATTCCCATTCTTATTCTTTTTTATCTCCCAATGCTGTTTTTATAAAATATGCAGGCTTTTTGAAAATTTTATAAATTAAAATTTATCCTTCTTTTTTAGAGATCTGCTAAATGTATCTTTATCATCTAAAGATATTTTGCTCTCACCAGAATTTTGTTCTTCTGATTTTTTTGTTATTTTCTATCCCATATCCTGAATGTATGCTCTGATTTCATTTTCTTTTTACCCTTGTGGCCTAAACATGATTTGCATAATGAAATTTTTTGTTTGTTTGTATGTTTGTGATTTTGTTTTTGTTGTTTATTATTCATTACAAAAAAATAACACATCACAAAATTTTTCATTTACCATTTACAAGCAAAACAATTAAAATTTCAAATATGTGGCTGAAAGAAAATAAACACTGACAAAAAGGGTTTCCGTAACTGGTAGAAAAGAAAATATGACCAAAGCCCGCTAGGTTGTTAGAGTCAAACATGGGAGTTTTCAATTACATATCAATTATAATTTTCAATTACATTTAGAATTAAATTTGAAAAAATTACTGTTATAGGCGGGATAGGCGCGGTCAAATCCAGAAATCTCGGACATAAAGTATTTATTTGTATTAGAAAGCTTTGAGTTGTTACGAAAAATATACACAATAGTAAATTTATAATTAAAAAAATTGCTGCAAACTAGTAGACAAGATGTTTTACTAATTTTTGTACTAACTTAAAGTTTTTTTCAATTTTTATATGTTTCTTTTTGAAAAAAAAATTTTGTTTTTAATTGAGAAACATCTCTAAAATAGAAAAAATCTATAAATATCACTATTGTAAAATCGAGCTCACCCCGTTCCATTTCCTTGATTATATGTACTGTTTTAATTCCACTTATTACCCGTTCCGTTCGATTTCGTTTATGACTTCCCCTGTTTCAATAAATTTTGAAATGGCAAACTGTCTTTATCATACATAACAAATGTTAAAGCAACATAATGAAAAATGTAATAAACATAACATAACATTTACTAAACAATATGCTCAAAAATTATTATGAAAAAAATTAAAAAAAAAATTCCCAACAATGAAAGACAAATTATTTCAGCTGTAAATTAGACATTTTTAGACGCCTTATGCTATAACTAGCGCAATCTAAATTTTGAATCCTTTGAAGGCGATTTTCATTAATGAGTTTCATTAAAATTCGAATTCCTTACACTATTTGAGTAAGCTTTAAGTCTATATGTCCCAAAGGCTTTTTTACAACTACAACATTTACAATATGCTCACACATACTACAATATATTTATATTAAAATGTGCGACATTGTAATATACTATGTTGAGTATTGTAAAATATTACAATAATTTTTTTTTATACACTTTAATTACTGATGTACTGTTATCAAGACAATATATATAATACAAAGTAAATATTTATATATGATGTGTAAAAGTAGCACAGTATTGAAGTGATGCGTACTGAATAAATATTTCTAAAAAAGAATTTTTAATTAATATTTGTTTTTTAAAAGTTATAATATAAAACAAAATTCTACATAAGTCCTAAAAATGTTAATTTTTTTTTTCATTATAAAAAACTTGTTAACATGAGTAATTTATAAAATTGTTTATGTATGTAAATTTTATTTCTTTTATTCAAGTACTAGCATTAAATAATAAAAGTTCAACAGGTATTTGTTTGTATTGCATAATTAAAATAAACATAGATAAATTATGTTTATATTAGAACTTTTAAAGTTCTGTGGCAGATGAAGAGAGGCAATTGTACTTTTTAAGCAAAATATAGAAGAGCTTTCTAACCGCCTTTATTTTTTCTTAAAGAAGACATCTAAAATATTTGAAATAATGCCAAATCATGATTTTTAGCTTATTTTTATTAAATAGCTTAGAACTTTTCATCCTTGTGAGTGATGCCAAATATATTTTCTTTTCCAATTACGATTTTCTTTATTTATTTACCATATATACCTGTTGGTTGTTAATATCAATTAGTTTTTTCAACAAACAAAACATTTACTTTTCGAAATCAGTACTACAAATTGTTAAATTTTATAAATATATTCAAAGTAACTTTTCTATAGGTGTACATTGGGATGGAATAACATTATATGGAGAATTTGTTTTTCTTTGGAATTAAAAAAACGCCCATGGGAATTTTAGTATCTACACATGGTCGAGAAATAATATGGTAATCCTAAGCTGTACATTGAATAGTAGCTCAGCAAAAAGTAATTTTGGGCCATCCTAGTGTACAGCTTTGGAATATGCTGGTCCTTGTCCAAACTACCACTGCTACACTAAAAAGAAAACGTCAGTAAAAAAATCTTTGAAATGGGTTTCAAATCGGTTTGACTAATTTTTAACAAATTTTTAGTTGATACACTGATTTAAACAAAACTCTGTCTGATTTGGTAAAACTCTTTCAAAAGTGTTGATTTATGACAGGAGTTTTAAGAAATCAGACAGTTCATACACAATAGTACCAAATTCTTGTTGAGTTGATTTTATGTATGTTATAATATCATATGAGATTTTGGCCTTGAGGTAGAACAATATTCTAACTAAATATATAAAATTATAGAAAGTCCGAAAAACAATTTTTTGTATTTTTTAATAAAAAATTAAGATAATTTTGAATAAAAGCCGTAGTTTATTTCCGTTTTTGTTATTTAGAATTGTCTGGACATTTTTATATTTCACGAGGTTTCTTAAATAATGTGCTAAAAAACTACAGTATATTTTTCTGCATATTTTAGACCGGGAGCTACGGTGTCTTATGGATAGAATATTTTAATTTCTAGTTATCAGTATTCTTTTTCTATGTCTGTCAAAAAACACACTAATTAACAAAAAGCCATTAGCTAGTGCATTTTTTGCAACTTGACAGTTTATTGCGACTAGTGCAATAAACTCACCACACTAACTAACAGTGTTACCAGATGTGTTTGGTACGAACGCAGGATTACCCTAAGCAAATGTAGTTTACTTTCTAGTGTACAATCTTACTTGCGCAGCGCAAACACTCTACAAATTTTTTAGTTTTTTTCAGTCTACTAATATTTAGCAAAAATTTTATTGATTTTAACAAGAATTTTTTCATTTGCAATCGACTAAGTATTCGAAAAACTGAGATTACTATTTTTCAGAGTTCGCAGGCAATACTGCTGAAATACCGTTATCGATTCAAAACCATTTCAACTGACTACCGTTACCCTTAAAATACCGTTACCGAAATAATCCAAATACCGTTATCATTAAAATATCGTTACCAAAATAAGTGAAATACCGTTATATACCGAAATATATGAAATATCGATACCCATAAAACAATGTTACCGAAATAAATGAAATAACATTATCCTTAAAATGCCGTTACCATTATTTTTAATTCTCTGCTCTTGGTAATTGTGCGTGGCTATTGAGTATTTTACATAAATTTAGTTGATTAATTTATTTTGTTTTTATTTTAGTTTGTTTTTTGCAACAAAAATTGAGGTATTCACCGAAATAACTGACTACCATTACCCTTAAAATACCGTTACCGAAATAACTCGAATACCGTTATCCGTAAAATACCGATACCGAAAGAAATGAAATAGTGTTACCCTAACGATAACCGCATTCGTTTCGGTTACCATCTGTGCTATTTTTTTTTTGGTAAATATCAGCTCGCTGATTTTCAGCTTTTTGCAGGCACGTTCCTGACTACAAATTTGCTGACACAGCAACATTTTTTGCTGACTATACTGGCTTTTTTTGTGTAAAAGAGATTTTACAAAGGAAGCTTGCCTTTCAAAGTAGCTCCTGTATCCTGACGACTTACGCTTACAAGGACATATGTATGTCATACCAGGTTATATCCTTGAAGGAGTTGTGAATATCCTTCAAGGTCCAGTGAATATCCTTGAAAGTCCTGTTAGTAGCCTTGAAGGTCCTTTGAATATATTTGAAGTTCCCGTCAAAAAAATCTAATGATTTTAATGCAACGATTTACTAGAGCGCTACTAACTAAACACACTTTACAGCCCAAATCTTAATAATCAACCACAAATGTTAATGCGCAAATTCCACTTCCTTCTTCGTGATTGTAGAACATGCTAAAAGCTTTCAGTGTCTATGATTATAACACTTAATATTATTTATGGCATTTAACATTTTAGCGTATGCTTTGGTGTATACTTAAATGTAGTGTTACGTTAACAGATTGACATGTTTGGTAAATCCCGTTTCTCGGGATATTCTCTTTCAGAAAATTCCAGAGTTTTCTATAATAGATTAATCGAATTTCGTAAAAATATAATAAATTCCATAGTATAGGGTAGAATTCAATAAGTACATGTTTGAAATGTTTAAATCTCGATTTGTCTGATATTCCGAGCTTCCAAAATCGTACGTTACATAAATATAGGCTAAACAGTTTCTGAGATAAATCCAAAATAGCGATGGAGAATTTTCGGATTCTTTCAAGTTTCCTGGAGTCTTGAAATTTTACACCTCAAACTTCTGGTGTGTATGTAGTCAACTCAGTCGTCTAACAGTTAGTACACTAATTGAAAAAATGTCTGTAAAAAATTTTGCTAAAACTACTAAAAATTAGTTAAAAAGTATGCTGCAGAAAAAAACTGCTAAATTAGCAGATTATTTTTGCTATATATTAGTAAGATAGGAACAACAAAAATAAAACTGTTAAATGTACAGAATTTTGGTTATACTTGAGTTAAATTTTTGTTAATAGAAAATAACAAATTTACCTACTTAAATCAGCAAAAAATTTTGCTAAGTAATTAGTAGCCTAAATAATCACGAAAAAGTTTAAAATTTTCGAAGTTTTTATCGATTTTTTTTTCTTGAAAATAAAAATAGAGCCATTTGGAAACAGCAGTTTACAATTTTTTTTCACAATATATATGTTAATTTAATAAACAGTTTGTTTTTGCTACTATTTAGCAAAATTTTCTGTAAATTTTACAGTACAATTTGTCATTTTCAATTAACTAAAAGTTAACTCAAATATAACTAAAATTCTGTAAATTTAACAGTTTTACTTTTTTCTGTTCTTATTTTACTAGTATTTAGCAAAAAAAAATCTGCTAATTTAATTGTTATTTCTGTAATATAATTTTTAGCTAATTTTTAGTTCCTTTTTCTGCTATTTTTATAGATTTATTTCTATGAATGTACATCAGTTAAAAATCAGTTAACTTCTGAATTGGTATGATTCATTCAACAACTTTTAACAGAAAATTTAAAAGAACTACGAAATAAAATAAAATTTTCATAAAATGTTAAATTGGTCAGTATTTAACTACGCGCACTCTGTCCACTTTTGTTAAAAATTTAAAAAGTTGTTCCATTTTATATTCGTTTCATATAGGACAAAATATACTGTAAATTTGACATTAGGATTTAAATATACGATATACTTTTCCCTATAGCGTGATAGTTGCTATGAAAAGCTTTATAAATATGTATATAAAATAGTTTTAACCAATTAAAACTTTCGAATGTGAGCATTTTCAAGAAACCATTCAAATTTGCACGTTACAATTATGTTTTATAAAAAAAAACAAGCAAAGTGTATTTTAAATTTATTATTGTATATTTCCTTTAAAGTCAATCTAAATATTTAACTACCTAATAGTAAAACAAAAACTACTGCTGTTAATATATATTAAATTTTTTTTTCCTTTAAAAACAATTACGCCCTCCTCTGTTTTAACAACCCATATTTAGTTACAAGTGTTGATTGTATTATAATTGTTTTCTATGGGTGGAATTATAAATATTATCAAGAATTACTATAGTTTCAACTAACACATACATATGTGTCATATGTGCTTTAAACATATGTGTAAGTGTAGTTTATTTTTGTTTTTTTTTCTCATTTTTCATTTCTGGAAAAAGTTAATTACTTGTTGTAGTACATTGATTTAATATTAAAACACGCACCTACACTTTTTGTATTAATGTTTATATACAGAGTCAAACAAAGGATTGTTAAGTGACTAATTCATGATTATATTTCTGATTATTTGACAATAAGGTCAAATAATCCGTGCAACAGTATTTATTGGAATAAAAATGTGTACAGGAGACCGTACCTCAAAAAAAAAGTTCGCCGTAAACCCTCAAATATGAATTTTTTTTTGCGGACCATAGGGGTCGCCTTTTTTAATTTTTTGTTATAGCTTTGGCATTTAAAATCGGATTTTAAAGTGTAATATATCAATTTTTTTGCCTCGAGGAGACTATCGATGTATCATACTTTAAGATCCGACTGTAAATACCAAAGATATAACGAAAAATGTAAAATGGCGACCCCTACGTTCGGCATAAAAAAATAAAAAATTTTTTTTTGAAACCTCCTTGCAAAAATACTTCATATTGGAGGGTGTACGGCGCACTTTTTTTTGCCTGTAAGGTGGTACGCTCTAATGTACGCTCTAGTGTTGCGTAAAACAACAGAAAAAAAAACATATATAAATATTTGATTTAAAATAGGTCTTCTACAAAGCCGTTTAAAGGACCCAACCTAATGAAGAGGTTGCGGCAACCGAATAAATTCGGCTGGCAAAAAATTCGGGTGCCACAGTGGAATTGTTCTGAGAGTGTATTTCTTGGTTTTATTATAACATCATACATTCATCTGAATCATCCTACCCTGAAAATACTGTTTCACAGTCACTGGGGTATACCATTATTGTCGTAATAAGTCACATAATCATATGATAATTAATATTAGACTGGAAAGACATCTAAAAGTAGGAGTAATGCTACCTTATTTTATAAATTCTTTACTTTTGCATTAAAGAAGTACTTTTGATTTGTTTTTTTCTAATAATTTTTCCAAGCAATTTTATGTGATTATCTTCTTTAAATTTCCCAAAGTACAATTATTTATTTTCCTTTTTTATATGCTGCTATTTCTACACGCTATTAATGTTTATTTATTCCGTTTTGCCAAGGATTTTTACTTTATAATATATTTTAAACAGTGTTGTTTTTTTTATATATTTTGCTTGGAATATTTTAGCCTAAAGTTATATATTTTGCTTGGAATATTTTAGCCTAAAGTTATATATGCACTGGCGAATTTCAACATTTGTAGACAATCCAAACAAAATAGACATATTTTATGCCTGAGTTACTCAGACGTAAACGTAATGTATCTCTGCGTAGCTGAATTAATGAGTTAAATAGGAACAGAAGATGTATTGATGATGTCGAGTAACGAAGCCTTTAAATTGTGTGTTGAGAAAGATGTAGAAAATTTATTAGAAGCTGTGAATTATTTTACAAAATATATTTCAGAATTTTGTTTTTACCATTTCTTTTAGACATTACATTTTAAATAATATCTTTGAGTTGCTTTTGTCTCAAATGACTTATAAATATTGTTTACATTAACAATGTTAATACTCGTAACTAAACACTAACAAATTTTCTAATCTAACAACTGAATGAATAAACAGGAGTTTCTTAAATTCCAAACAAAACAGACTGACTTCAATTCAAACCTAACTATACATGTCCAAGATACTACCTGCTCATTAGAATTGGATGAGGATGAAAATAAAAGTTCAAGGTTTCGAAAATCCATTTTGGTAAATACATATTCCATATCGGAAATGAAAGATAAAGTCCTAAGATAACAAAAGCTATCTTGTTTATAATTTTTCCTTTTCTTTGAATATGAAAAAGCCTAATTTGGAATAACATCAACAAATTTGTACATTTTTTTTTTTTTGGGGGGAGATGATTTTTCATTAATTATAAATAACAAACGAACAAACGGAAAGTATCATCAAGTGGTTTGTTTGAGCTAAAATAAGTAAAAAGAATATTAATGCTAATGTTATTGTTAAATGCAAATTAGTTGTATACGCTTATACATATATAATTCAAGATTTTAGCTAAAGTTTTTGTAATACATTTTCTTATATACAATTTATATGGAACTCTGGAGCGTATGATTAATATTAATTATTGAGTAGTTATAGTATTTTGGTAATAATTTAATAATGTTTACACAAATCTGAGGAAATCATTAGGGATTTATTTAGAAAAATAGTTCCAGCATAGAAAATAATTATTAATTTCTAATTGCTAGAACAAAAATTGTGAAAAATATTCTGACAAATAGCATATTTCCAGCAAGGCTTTACGATTTTATTAAAAGAAATTTGAGAATATTTCTGATGTACGACAATTACATCAAACAGTTTTCGTTTGTTAATTTAGTTATTACTAATACTATAAAAATTTAAAGCTTTTCATCATAACACTGTCTCTTCTTTTATGCTTTATTTTATTTTAAATATTTATATACAAACTTTAAGATGCTAACAAACGTGCATACATAACTTTAGGCTAAAATATATAAAACAAACAAGAAAACAACAAACAAAAGCAAAATTTATGTTATACAAAGAAAAAAAAAAACAAAAACATTAAAACTTTGGTCATATATTGATAACTCATAATTTACGATTTCTGTTTGAGGAAAATACACCAACAAAAAAAACTTCAATAAAATTCCTTTCAAATTCTTGTCTAAGATTACAAAATGAGTATTCAGAAGTAACAGCATATAACCACTGTATAAAAGAGAAAAACCCTTTAAAAAATACATATAATGTTAAACCAACATAAACAACACGTGGAAATAACAGCATATGGCAATAGAAAGCCCCATAAAAAGAAAAAAGGCTACAAAAATATTTATACATTGGAAATTTATGTGTCAATCTTTCAAGCAACATAAAAGACAAGAATAATCTTTTAAAATCGCTTTACAAGATTTGCAAAGATTTTACAAGGAAGTGATAGTGTTTGAATACAAAAAGAAAACAATATAATACCCATATGTTTAAGTGTCTGCTATATGAAACAATAATAATCATACGCTTAGGTGGAATTTTATAAAGGAAAACATAATGTTAATCATACGCTTAGGTGTCTACGAAATATAAAGATAAATTAAGAAACACCAATTTTGATCTAAAAATATCTATCAAAAATATTATTATTGTAAATAACCAGAAGTTATTGCTTAACTATAATTAAATGTCGCAAATTCAAAAAATTTTCTAAAAAAAAATCTTTAAATTGTGAATAAATTGTTTTTATTCATTTGAAAAATTTTCTCACAAAAAAATAATTCACGTTGGGTCACCTGGAAAAAAATTCATGCCGTGAACGTCAAAAGAAACTGTACACGTTAGACTTTTATGTTTTCAGCTTCATTTTAGTAATTTTCTTTATCATTTAATTCAACATTTTATGTTTTTTAAAAAACTAAAAAAAAATAACAAAACTCTTGCAATTGCTAAAAATATTCAACAAACACAAAGAATACTTCATATTTCAAAAGAAATTGTACAGTAAAAATAAAGAAGACTAAAAGAATTTTGGAGAATTTTGTATTTTGTTTGCTTTCTATTTGATTTGATTACAACTTGCAATTTTCTGAGCATCGACTCTATTTGGTTTCTGGTAACTTCGGGAAATCGGTTGCAGTGGAACAAGTTGCAGAATTGGGTTGGTTGGCAAGATCCGTGGAACCGGTTTCGGAATCAGTTCCATGGAATCGGTGTGGTGTGATGCGATTGGCAACCAACTGTAAAAAATTTCCCTGTGTAAGATCGTTTTTCTATTTCATTTTTCTATTTCGATGAGTTTTTGATATCCTTGTTTAAGTATAACTTCAACCAAATACTTTTGCATTTTCGATCAGTTTGAGTGAATTTAAAACTCCTCAACAATATCTCTGCCATTTTTAAAATTTTCAGCTTTTGTCATTTTTCTAATGTACAAACAAAAATTTTAAAAATTATGCGAGTTTAATATATTTTTAAGGCCCTATGCTCCTTATAGGAACGAAAGGAATCAATATATATATATATATATATATAATATATTTTTAACAATTAACCATTTTGCAATATTGACTAATTTCGACGAGTTTTAAAATTTATATTATTGAAAAATTATTTGTTTGAATTTTTCCTTAACAACTCAAGATGGTCTTTATATTGAAGTTTTCTTTTTCGGCGAGTTTCAAAATTTCGTCGAGTTTTAAAATTTCGACCAGTTTTGAATTTCCTTAAAATTCAACAATAATTTTCCTAAATTTATAATTTTCATTTCGATCAAGATTCGATAAGTTTTTTTTAATCTAAATCCATATTGTTACGTTTTGACTTTTTAAAAACGTTGATTTATCTCCTTTGGATAAACTGGATTATTTTCTATTGCAATCAAAATAACCAATCTAAATTCAGACACCAATTGTTACGTTTTACCTTCAAAAACATACGTTTATTTCCTTTAAATAAACTTGGCTGGTGCAATTAAAAATAACTAAAACACACACACTTTTTGTTTGCTATTTATTATTTATTTCTTTAACACTTTATTAAGTTACAAACAATTTCACAATAGTTTACTAGAGCTCAACTGAACTGTACAAACCCTACTGCGTGACTGACTTAGCACAACTTAACTCCAATAATGCTAATGCGCGACTGTCTCTCCAAACCTAAGCTGCAGCACTTTTATAGAGTAATGTCTGCGATTCTAGAATGAGCTCGAATGTTCCAAAGACATCCAGATTATTTGTAGAACAAACTAGAAGGTTCTAGAGGCACCCAGTTTGTTAGCCATGGTTGTAGAATAAAAATATCCCGAGAAACGGGATATAAATATATATGTAAAGTGTTATACTGTAAATTGGTTTGCGTCTCGGCTAAGAATAAAGTGGTTTGTGTCTTGGATATGGTTTGTGTCTTGGCTAAGTATAACTTGGTTGGTGTCTCAACTAAAAACCAAGTGGTTGGTGTCTCCGCTATGAATACTCTGAAATTCTTTAATTGTTGTAAGCAATATTGCATCTATAGATTTTTTAGATTTTTAGGATTTTTTCATAAAAATTCTATAAATTTTTCATCATAAAAAGATTTCTAGATGCAATATTGCTTTATAGATTTTTTTTGGTTCATAAAATTTCTATAAATTTTACTTTTAAAAAACCTATTAATACTCTGGAATTCATAGCGGAGACACAAACCACTTGGTTTTTAGCCGAGACACCAACAAAGTTTTACTTAATTTCCCGAAAGAACTAACTTTTTTGTTTAATTTCCTGAAGGAATTAAATTTTTATTTTAATACCCTAAAGGAGTTAACTTCTTCTTTTAATTCGCTAAAGGAACTAACTTTGGTAGTTATTTACCTGGCTTTAAGTTTTTCATTTAAAAAACAAATTTTATTTAACAAATATGTCATTGACGCTATTTAACCTTTTGACTACTTTCGTACATGGAAATAATTACACAATTAAATGAATTCCTTGACCAGAAATTTAATTAAGTAGAATTGAATGAATTACAATGCAATCCTTCAAGCTTCAAGAATGGAAAAGAAGGGAGTTCATTTAATTCCTTAAGTTTTGTCAGAGAATTCATTCTTAACATATAAATTCAGTTCAAAAAAAGAGAATTAGGGAATTAATTTTTTCGAAGCTCTGTATATTTATAAAAATTCACGATTACTTTGTTTTTCCCACATTCTTTAACTCATGAATAAAAGTAAAAACATTAACACTACATTTACTCTTAACCAAAAACTAAAAATTTTTTTAAACTAATTGTATTGTCAATTCCATAGAAATTTTGAATCAAAACCTATAAGTTTTTAATAACTACTATGTTGTGGTTGTGGTGTATATTGGGGCTAACTGTAAATATTTATTGAATTAATATCTATCATACGTTAAGGTGGTTTTAACTAAAATTTATAACACTCATACGCTTAGGTGTGCTCGTAGCATAAAGACATTAAGGGTTTTTATAAAAACCCGTAGTAAATTCCTTATAAACCTTGTATAAATACAAACCATATTTTTTATGTATAGAGTTTGACATTAAACTCATAAACATACAAGGTTTACGCCGTCTACGAGTAGAATACGAGTTTATATTAAAACTCCTATTGTGTTAATATACTTCACACAAAATACACATAATTAGATTAAAAAAAAATGTAATTATTCACATCAGTTGCTCATTACAGTTACTGTAAACTAATACTGAAAATTACCATATTCATTAACAAACTTAATATTAATAGTCTTTATTAAATTATTTTCAACAAAAGCATTTTATAGACAAAGTATTGTAATTAAGAGAATTTATTTTTAATGAAAAAATATATAAAACGAGTACAGGATTAAAATCTTTTATCCTTAATATGGTAGTAATTAAACAGCTGTGTTGTTTTGTTTAATGATAATGAGCCAGTGCTTATAATTAAAACTATGAAAAAACTGTATTTCTAATTTTTTTTTTCTTTTTCTCCTTCCATTGCAGGATATAGTTTTTAAAAAGCACAACTTAAACACAATAACTAAATAAATGTCATTAAAAGAAACGTATTATATTTAAAGATTTTTCCCGTTTTTAATAAGGAACATTTATTAATAATATAAATTGATTAAATTTACCTGCCTGTAAATGTATGCAGCTCGAGCTTCACATTTTGCCAAAACCATAACCATGGCTTGTAGTGTACAAAAACAACCCCCTACACAACCTCTGCCTAGGCCCACTTCCTCGTCAGCTGGCCCCACAACACCTAAACCTAAAAATGCTGGTGCTCCTCGCGGTTCACTGCCTACAGATGCTATTGCACAGCCACCTTTGGAATTTCAATGGCCACCCCCGGAACCGGTGTCAACGCATACGAATAATGTACGTTTGAATATGATGAATCAAGATCCAAAGGATTTACATACGGCTCGTGCCATGATTGAGGAATTAAGATCTAAAGTTAGATTTCAAGCAGAACATATTATGAAATGGAGAAAGGCTTATGCCATGCAGGTAAGAAACAGAGTTCTTTTTTCTGGTATATTTTATTTGATTTTTATCAATTTGAAAACATCTTATTAACAAATTCGATTAGTTTTACTTAGCGTTTCTTTATTTAACAATTTTGATATTTTTAGCTTTTGAATTTTGAACCCGGAAATCATATACGATTTCATTTATGTAATGATCATATTTTCATCTTATTAACAAACTTCATATCTTTTACTGGTTTCGACATTTTTTTGTTCTTTAAATGTTTACGATTGACTTGACTATTCGACAAGTTTTTTTAACTTTTAAAAACCTGAAACAATTTATGAGTAATATCGACGAGTTTTTATTTTTCTAACCATTGACGAATAATTTTTCAACGAGTTTTTCTTTATCTATTAACAACGAGAAATGTCTTTAAATATTAACAATTCTTTTTCGACTAGTTTTTTTACCTTTTAGTATTCAACGATTTATTTCACTTTTCAACGAGTTTTATCAAGCTTTTTAATTTATTAATAATCTACAACAATTTTGAATTTTCGTCAAATGTTAATGAACTTTTGAATCCTTTAGCAACCTGCATTGATTTTTTTGATGAGTTGTTTGTTTACAAGTTTTCTATGCTTTCTACAATCTATGGTTGACCTTTCCATAAATTTTGATGATTTTTTATACGGCTTTTCGATGAATTTTTTATCTTTGTAAGATTGGTAAATGTTAAGCATTCTACAATTGTTTTTTCTTTGTTATAAGTTGCACCAATGTTTTTTGTGTTTACCGTCCACGATTGATTTTTCGACGGATTGTTTTATCTTTTATCAATAAATTTTTTAAGAATTACCTGCACTTGAGATCAAGACGAGTTCTTTAATACGAGTCTCTTTGTAATCTGTTTTCAGCAACAATTGATTTTTCGTCGAATTTTGAAAAGTTTCTTCTAAAATTGATTTTTCTACAAGTTTTTTTGGTATGTTAAAAATATTTATCGACTTTAGTATTTCGACGAGTTTCGACATTTTATATGTATGTATATTAAATAGTTGACAACAGATTTATTTTACTTTTCAATGAGTCATTTGACATTCTTTAACTCTCCTTGTTTTTCGACGAATTTTAATCTTTTGGAAATCTGAAATTATTCACGACAGCTTTCGACGAGCTTTTGTATGTATATTAAACAACTGATGATTAATTTTACTTTTCAACAAGTCATTTTATATTCTATGACAGTTTTTGTTTTTTCGACAAGTTTTTTTAATCCTTTTGCTATCTAAAATTTTCCACTTTTTTGACAAGTTAAACTTTTTGTAAACACCTACGGTAAATTTTAATCATTTCGACGTGCAAACAATAAACATAAATTGTTAATGTAGTTTTTTAATACATTAACAATTTTCTATTGGGGCTTCGACGAGTTTTCAAGCATTAAATCCCAATAGGAATACGAAAAATAAAAGTGTAGATTGTTAAAGGATTGAAAAATTTGTGGAAAAATAAATTGAAACTTGTCGAAACATAAAATCGTAGCTTGTTAAAATATTAAACAACACGTCGAAAAATTTTATAAATTTTAATTTGCTAAAGGATTAAAAATTAATTTATATTTTTCGAAGTATACAAAGAAATATACTAAAAAAATCGTCGAAACTCGTCTAAATTTTGGCTAAAATGTCATTTAATGGGAACGAATCAAAATTGTTGAAGGACTACTAAATAAATCATATAAATTAGCAATCTGAAATATTTTTTTTTATGAATTTTAAAATTTTTAAACTATCTATTATTGAGTTCTTGACGATTTGCTAAACCTTTTTTCACACTAATTTTTCGACGATTTTTTTAATCCTTTGACAATCTACAATTTGGCTTTTCGACGAGCTGTTTAATCTCTTAGCAACCTTTTGTTAATTTTGCCGCAAGTTTTTTAAATCTTTTAACAAGCTATGATTTTATTTTTCGACAAGTTTCAATTTATCTTTCCCACAAGATTGTATTCTTTAACACCCTATGATTTTATTTGTTCACTAGTTATAATTAGCTTTATAAACTTTTACCGATTTACTAATGATTTTTTAGTCAAATTTTGGACGAATTCCGACGGTTTTTTAATGAATTTGTTTTTATATTTTGAATAATGTAAATTGCTGTTTAGTCATTTAACACATTATGATTGATTTTAATTTTCGATGAGTTGTTTAATATTTTTACCAACTAAGATTTTATTTTTTGACTAGTTTCAATTGGCTTTTTAACCTTTTACCAATCTACTATTGATTTTATGGCCAAACTTTAGAAGAACAATGGAAATAATTTTTTTATTCCCTTAATAAATTACGATTCACTTAAATTTTCGATCACTTTCAATTTATTTAGTAGTCCTTCAAAAATTTAGATTAGTTTCCAATATATGTACTAACGACCTTAAATCCAAATTTAGACGAGTTCCGACGATTTTGTTAGTATCTTTGTGTCTATACTTTAGACAATATAAATTAATTTTTAATACTTTAGCAAATTATAATTTTTACAAGTTTCTATTTATTTTTTCACAAGTTTTTAAACCTTCTAAAAATCTGCGATTCTATTTTTCGACGAGTTTCAATTGGCCTTTTAATCTTCTGCCTACTATTGATTTTTTGGCCAAATTTTTCGACGAGTTATAAAAAATTTATTTTTCGACCATGTGTTTCTTTTAGTAATCTACGACAGATTGGTACAATATTTTAACAATCCAGTATCGATTTTTCGACGAGTTCCAATTGGCCTTCTAATCTTCTACCAATCTACTATTGATTTTATGATTGATTTAATTTTTCGACGAGTTATAAAATTCTCTTTTTCGACGATTTTTTTCATAATCTACGACAGCTTTTTCCAATATTTTAGCAATCCAGGATCGATTTTCGACGAGTTCCAATTGGCCTTTTAATCTTCCACCAATCTACTATTGATTTTTGGCCAAATTTTAGACGATTACAAATGATTTAATTTTTCGACGAGTTATAAAAAATCTTTTTTTCGACGATTTTTTACTTTTAATAATCTACGACAGATTTTTACAATATTTTAATAATCCAGGATATATTTTTTCTACGAGTTCTTTAACAACCTTCAGCTTCATATAATAACATCTCGACAAGTTTGCATTTATTTAGCAGACCTCCAATAATTTTGATTAGGTTCAAAGAGTTATTAACTCTGTATTGAACTGCTCCAATGGTCAAAAAATATTTGAAAATCATTTGCCGTTGACTTCGAATAGCGTTTAAATTCGTTAATTATTTAAAATTTGTATAATATTAAAGGTATTCCTCTTTTTTTTAAATTGCTTAGATTTCTATATCAATTCTCTTTCAATAAGCAATTTATTCCCTTTTTCATCTCCTTTTCATATTCCTCTTTCTCATCATTCTCTTCTTGATATTCCTCCTCTCTTCGATACCCTCTCAAAATGTTTAACATGTACTCTCTATACCAAAATTGCTTACGCTCTTTAACTTTTGTGCTCTGAAACAATTATATTAATTTTTGTTAGTTCCGATGAGTAAATAGTAATAATAAATCTGAATTAAAATGTTATATCGACAATTTTTTATCAGTTTCGATAGATTTAATTTTTATAAATCTATATTTAACAGTCTCGATGATTTTCCAAACTGACAATCAAGAATTTCTACGAATACTAAAACCTTTCTCTTTTCCACTCTTTTATTAGGTCCAACAACAATATCGCTATCAAAAAGAAAAAAGTGATCAAATGAATGCCTTGACTTCTCAACTTTTACTTCTTGAATCCCGCCTGAAACGTAAACAAAAACAAATTTCCAGTCTTTTACAACATCGTGAGATGACCATACAAAGACAACAGAAAATTATTGATACTCTGTCTTCACGGTTGGTAGATCATGGTTTAGAAACTATAGAAGCCAGCTATGCCACCGAATTAGATTCTCTTAATGACTCCGATTCTGCAGTGGTATTAGAAGATATCGATTCCGATACCAATATGACGCTAATAGGAAGTAGACGAAAAAATTCAGGAGCAGGATCATCATCAACGGTTAGTGCGGGAGGTTCTGGAGGAGGAGATGGTATAACAATAGTTAGATCTATATCAGATGCCATAGACACAAATTTACAAAAATTTGGTGTTGTTAGAAGAAATAACTGTTTCTTAAGGAGACCGGAAATTTTAGAGACTGTTTACTCGGTAGAAGAAGATCCTGAACCCACCTCGGACGTAGCCGAGAAGAGAGATAAATTTAAACAAAGATCAGAAAAGGCTTTAAGTTCAAGTTCTACTGATGGTCAATTGGATAGTGGTGAAACGCCGCCACCTATGGCCAATGGAAAACTGCCTTGTACTACTGTTACCATAACGGCTCCCGAGGAAAATACCAAAGAAAAAGAAAATACTACTAATTCACCCATTAAAGATGGTTATACCGCCTTAAGTATGCGGGTACCCCAACTGCAAAGAAATGCCAAATCTATGGAAGATCAACAAAGATCAATGAGCAAAGACGAAGAAGATTCTCCGTTAGACTGTAATACACAAAAACCCCATAATCCTATGACTAATTACAATCGCGTCATGTCCAATCATCGATCGGTTACTAAAGTTAAAGATGTTAAATATAAACGTATCAATAAAGCTAAATCTAAAAGTCTGGAAGAATTAAGAGGTCGTTTAAAAAATCTCGTTGAAAAAGTTGATCCGGTATTGGCCACACAGCCAATGTACAGTCCAAGTGTTATGCCTCAAACAGCACAATCTTATGCGTGACATTTACTAAACAATAATGATAATGATGAAGACTTTAAGACGGCTTCACCATCACCATCTGCCACTACCCAAAATACACCTGTCAAAAATTATGAATCCCCTAAATTAACAGGATTAGATAGAAAACAAGTACCAGAAGTTTCGTTGGCCTTGGCCGTTATGTCCGTACCCAAACATCACTCCGGACCTAAGCGATCACTAACATTACCGCGTATTTTGGTACCTCAGGCTGCCCTGCATAATAGTGGCAATGGTTCTGCTGGTTCGGGCACAGGAACGGGGAGTCGTAGTAGTTTCTAGCAATTAAAGAAATTTTTCATACGTAATTGTGATAAAAAAGTGAGAGAATAAAAGATTTAATGTCATATTATTGTAAATATCTATTTAGAATGTATTTTGCAAAAAACAAAATAATTAACATAAGATTATTAAATTTTGAAATATATTAAAATGTAAATTTAATTTTTTAATTTTCAATTTCAAAAAACTCACAAATAAAAAACATTTTAATTTAAAATCTATAATTTTTTGTTTAAATTTCATTTTTTATTATCTATTTTAGTTCAATTTTAGTTTTTGATAATTTTGCAACACCTTTAACAATTATAGAGATAGGAAATCAAAACTTACACTACTCACCGATAGAGGACGCTGTAATTTAGTATTACCTGAGCAACTATGTAGTATCAGTTTAGTATCAGCTGAGCCTATATTTAAAAACTCAAAAACTGCTGAAAACTGCTCAAAACAAGGCAAAAACAAGCGCGGAATATATTCAAATAACAAAATTTGAAATATCCATTTGTTTTTTTGCTTTTTTGTTTCCCTACTAAAAAAAATTATATGTCTTTTGATATTATATATAATAATATCCGAAAAATGAGAACATCTAATTGTATCAAATTAGATCGTATTATGATCATATTAGATCTAATTTGACACAACTAGATCTAATTTGATGGAATAAGATATGGTTTGATACAATTTTATCCGGATTTTGTCCTCATCCAAATGTATCAAATATAATATAATCATATTCAACTAGATATAATGGTATATAATTCGATACAATTATACATAAGTATATGAGGCATATGTAACTATATATCGGTCTATATATAATTGGATATTGTAATATGTTGCACTATATATTGTGCAATATATAACAAGATATAATTATATATTTAGGATATAATTTCGTAAAATTTTATATAATTATATCTTGGTATATATGTCCCAATATATAATTATAAAAAATTTTATATGATAATATATGACTATATCAAAACTTTTTTACTTGGGTTGTTATTATTTAAATTTAAATAAAAAAATAAAATTGTCAGTTTTTTGAACAAAGTGCCATCTAGTGACAACAATATTTTTATAACTTATTTTTTTGGTGATGCCATACCCCTGTTAACAAATGTAAGCATTAATAATAATTCATTTCACTAAAAACATTTTTTCGATTTTAGCAGCTCTTAGAGCGGAATGTAAACACTTATGACCCCACAGATTTTTGAGAATTTTTTGAAATTTTTTTGCAGGGGTGAATTTTCTTCAAAAACTTAGGTTATGAAAGATATTTTTTTGCGTTTTGTTTCCACAATCTGGATAAATCACTGCCCAAGGGTTCCAGCCATTACCATACAATGGTAATACAATATTTTTCTTTAGAAATTGCATTACTTGTGATATAGAAATGCTAAAATGAACTAATTACTATTAATTAACCCTTCAGTTTTTGTTTGTAGCCGTCGCATAGGACAAATCGTAATTAATATTAGAATTCATTACTAAAGAATTCTTTTTCTAAAGCTTATTTACAGGAAGAAGAAGAAAACGGAATCACCAGACTGCCGCAGGTTCGTCTCAACCAAAAACTCGTCAGTGGTTAGTTAATGTATCAATTGTTCAACGTAATTTTAATTGTTAATTTATCTCTATATGAAAAAAAAAATTTTTGGGTGTGCCATGACCGGGAATCGAACCGTCAGCCCTCTACACAGGCTACGACTCGTCGTTGATTTACTGATACATTTTTAAATTGAGGGATATGTGTAGTAGAGTATCATATCGATCATACTGCACACTAGGGCGGGTCGATTTAATAATCGCCCATGGCTCAGTGAAAATCGTATTTTAGGGATCAAAATAAGAAACTTTGCCGAAGGAACCATACCTCTAAGACGAATTCTACTACCCCCAACTGTTGACTTTTGTCCCGTAGGGTCAAGTTTTGAAAAATCCCACTTTGACCCATTTAGAGTGCCCCAATCGAGTCCAAATGTATGACCGACCCCCACTAACTTTGGAGGGCCGATCCACCCATGCCAGTGGCACACCCCCTGGAACTCCCCTGGGGGGTTCCCCATACAAACATTTTAAAAAATCACCATTTTTGGCACTTTATTTTATTATTTTTTATTTATTTTATTTATTTTTATTATTTTATTTATTTTTTCTCTTTAGAAATTTATTTAGTCAGAACATATGTAAATGAAAAAATTAATTTAACTTAGTAATAGAAAAGAAAATAAAAAAAATTACTGTTTGAAGTCTTTTTTGCTTTCAAGTCTGGGCATTTTTTCTTTTCTATTACTAAGTTAAATTAATTTTTTCATTTACATATGTTCTGACTAAATAAATTTCTAAGGAGAAAAAATAAATAAAATAATAAAAATAAATAAAATAAATAAAAAATAATAAAATAAAGTGCCAAAAATGGTGATTTTTTAAAATGTTTGTATGGGGAACCCCCCAGGGGAGTTCCAGGGGGTGTACCACTGGCATGGGTGGATCGGCCCTCCAAAGTTAGTGGGGGTCGGTCATACATTTGGACTCGATTGGGGCACTCTAAATGGGTCAAAGTGGGATTTTTCAAAACTTGACCCTACGGGACAAAAGTCAACAGTTAGGGGTAGTAGAATTCGTTTTAGAGGTATGGTTCCTTCGGCAAAGTTTCTTATTTTGATCCCTAGAATACGATTTTCCCTGAGCCATGGGCGATTTTTTTGCCTCCCCACAAATCGACCCAGCCTACTGCACACATAACTGTTTTTTCTTTTTATTTATTTTTTTTAACTAATTTTAATTAATATTAAAAATCTCTGTCAGTTTTAAGTTAAATTTTGAGATTTTAAGTAAAATTTCGTTTGCTTTTAACAATATTTGCAGCGAGTTTTTACTACAAAATACGAATATTAAATAATTTTGTCTTAATTTACTACATTACACCATCATTCACTCTATTTAATATTTTCTATCTCTCAAAATGCTCTTTAAGTGAAAATATAAAATTATTGAAGTTGTTGAAAAAATTCTTATCATTTTAATTGTTAATTTGTAGTAATTAAAAAAACATTTAAATGATTTTATATTTCTTATCTCTGAGGTTTCCCCCAATATGTATTAATTGAAATCTTCTAATGGACTGCTAATTTAATAAAAATAAAATTGTAAATAAATACTTGATAAATTACACCGTAAATAAATAAATTACAGTTTAAGAACTTATTATTTAAAAATATTAAAAAGTTAAGTTTGAAGAAACAAAAAATAAGTCCTAGGCACTATTGTACTCTTTACCTAATTTATTATTAAAATTAGGAAAAAAAAAAAGAAAAAGATGGGTTTATATTGTAATAATCGTGTTACGATCCTTAAATTATCATATCACTATTTGAAAATTATCCTAATATTATCATATTATATTTAGTCCCACATATCATACTATGATCCCTATATAACTCTGCCGTTATACAAAATATTCTCACAATTTCTTTTCACAAAATTCCAAACAATAATGGCGCTAACTGAACGATGACGCTCATAACAAAATATACTGAACATCATATAGCTGGCAAAAATATAATATGATTGCTATAAATATGAAATAGTTTTGATTTTTATAAACTTTTTGTATATCAATTCAACTAATAATAAAGTTAGAAGAGAGAAATATAATTATCCAGGTAATATATAATTTTAGGCGAGATATTAAAATGATAACCAAGAAAATTTGAGATTTTTAACTATAAAATTATTATAGGCGACCTTATAATTAGTAAAGTGTAATTTATACAATAATAATTTGATTGAAACAACCAACTCTAGCAGTAAAAAACATATTTTTGTAACCGTTATCATAATAAAATAATGCTAACATTGAAAAACCGCTACACTCTTTTGCATAAAAACGCTGAATTAAAAATGTGCACAATACGAGTATTGAAACCTCAAATATTTAAAAAAAACCCTAAAATTAAAGGAGGAACAAAAATGTTAAAACTTGTTGAATGAAAACATAATGGGCGAGCAAAAAATGGATTTAAAATAGAAAAAAATTTTAAATTAGCCAAAAAGTAAAAAAGCGCTAAAAGAGAATAGGGCGTTAAATCCAAAAAAGTACTAAAAATTGTCTGTGGTGCAGTGGGTAGAGACACAGCCTGATAGTCTTTGCAACCTAGGTTCAAATCTCAGCAAAGACATTTTTTTAATAATTTTTTTATTGATTCAGTTAAAAAAATTGGTTTTTTGTTTTTGAAAATAATTTTATTCATAAACATAATAGCCGCTTTTTCTAATCACTTGGATTTAACACATCTAGATTCCTAGGGGTGACCCAGAGAAACGCCGGGTCACGTATAACTTCTTTTTTACCGATATAACTTTCCCCGGTAGTTTGAACCCTTCCCGATCACTGACCCCTACCATTTGTCTCACAGTGTTATTATTATTATTTCAGTTAATATTACCTAGAATGTGATAATAAAATACCCCACTAAAAATAACTGTAGTATTTACCATTAAAATTCTTTATTATAATGGATGCTCAAGTTGTACAGTTTCTTCTGACTCTAACGGTATATGGTTGCCATTAGATGCATTTCATTTGATCCAAACATATATAATATATTTACAGGCGCACATATTAAGCGTGTTCGTTTACATACTACAAATTACTATTTTTACTACAGCTATAAAAATTCAATACAAAAAGTAAACAAAATTTTCCAATTGTAGTAAAAGTAGTAAGAATTTCGAGTAAACGAACAAACTGATTATATTTGCAAGCAAATATATTATATTGGAATATATTTAAACAGTTTTTCCAAATATATAAATTTTACTGGCAAAATATATTTGGTACAGGGCATTTTTTTTCAGTGTGTAGCATTTTCCGGTAAAGAGTATAATAGTCAGTTAAGTTCATTTTTAGATTTGTAATAATTGGTAAACAAAAAAAAAATAATTCTGCTTTAAATTATGATTTTAAAAAAGTTTTGAAATAATCTTAGTAAGAACCATAAAAAATCATAATTGAAAATTATGATTTTGTTTGGACTTACAAAAGAATAACAAATTGTCAAATGTACCTTATTAAATTTAAATTGTTAAATATTAGATATATTTAAAAAATGGAATTAAAAGAAAAACACTGTAAATAATAATTCGTAATTTAAAACAAATATATATATTAAAGTGCTTAAGCATAATAATTTGAAAACCTTATAATAGATTTATAAAATAAATATTTTAAGAAAAATTTGTTTTATAAACTATTTATGAATTTTAAAACTGGTTATGCATATGACTCTAAATTATTAAAGAACATTAACTAAAGTACCTCATATGCTTTATTTCTCATAAGGACTTTCAAAGATAACAAGGAGCTTCATACAATACAATAATTAACTCAAGCTTGGTGCAATTGCTAATGATTCATTCTCAGTCACATGGTACAAACAAAACTTCAATAAATTAAAAACAGCTATAAAAAATCTATAAAAAATTAAATTAATCATTTTAGTTATAAGGTTAAATTTAAATAAAGTTCAACATCATCTAGAAAGAAGTTTATTTTTGGGCAATTATAATATAAGATACTAATATTTAAGTAAACAAACCTATGGAAAACTCAAAACTATATATTTTTCTAACTCTTTACAACTCTAGTCATATTTCTAAAGAAAAAAACAAGGTTTGTACTCTACAAAATACATATTTTGCATATAGAACAATTAACTCCTAAAAGTATGCTTCAGTTTTCTCAAAATCCTTAAATATATTTTGTATTTTTGTTATAACCAACATTATGTAAACATTCAGTCCACAAAGCAAATGTTACTGAAAAGTATGCTATAATTTATTTTTTAATAAATATATATATATATATATTTTATTGTACAAATTAATTTGCGCTGTTCTTTCTGTGATTGAAATTTTTTTAATACAAATTTTTAAACAAAATTTTAGCCCTAAAAAATAATATTATCAAATTTTTATTACTTATTATCTTACTATTTCGTATCGAAAGGTTTCTTTAATGTATGCAGCTATACAAAATAATTAAATTTTATTTACAACCAAAGTAGTAATATTGAATTATATTTTTAACGCCTTTAAAGCCAAAATATTATTACTTAATGCATACATAATTTTGTAACGCTATTTCGGTTCTATAACACATTAATGACCTTAAAAATTTATTGCATTTTATTATATTTTTTAAACTATTTTAATTAAAAAATTACAAAAATTAAAAATTATGTAAAAAGACGAATAAATAAAATTAAAACATATGGACCAGTTTTTGCCTTAAATATTTCTTGAGTTAGAAATTTTGTTTAAACATTTCTGAATTAGGTGAAATTTTAGAAAAAATTCGTTCCTAGTTTTGACTATAAAACTGGCCCATAATCATTTTCTTTGTCCCTTTTTTACATATTTCTTTTAATTTTTCTTAAGACATTAGAAAATTTTATTACACATTGCAAAATAAGTACAACCCTTACAATCAAAAAACTTTTAATATAATTTCTTCGTATAACATTTACGGTTTCTTTTTATCTGACTTGTGAGTGTATTTGTAAGTGTTGCCAACAGTCATTATAACAAAAAACAGCCTTGCATACAATTAGTAGTTGTATGCATACAGAGTCGTTTTGAAATAGTAACCTGGGGCCGAATTACGGCATTCGTGAACGAGCGAAATTGTTCGAAATCCGTTTTTTCAGTGTGTAAATACATAAAAACTAACAATGATAATACCATATTTTAATTTTATGTCCAACCTAGGGCCGAATTGTAGATCCCTGACTCAAAAAACTTCATCAAAATGCTTAATTTTCCGAAATAAAAAATCAATTTCGAACGAAAAATTTCGATCACGGATGCCGTAATTCGACCCCAGATTAAAAGTTGGATTAACTGTAAATCAAAAAGATTAAAATAAGGTTTAATCGAAAAACGACTTTTAAAAAAATACAAATTAATAAAACTGAACTAGCAATTCAAAAGTAAATTAAAGAATCCATTTATTCAAAGTTTGGAGTATTGTTAATCTACATCAGTGCTGCCAGATATGGGGATATAGCTCCATATTGGGAACTCCAGCTTTCATTTGGGCACAAATAAATATAACGTATATTTAGGTATTTTTGGGGAGTACTTAATTTTTTTCTTTTTGAATTAAATCAATAAAGTTTTGACATACCAAATTTCGAATATTTTTTATACAAATTTACCTAAACTAATGTTTTGTGGCCCTTTGTTCTTAATGGAACCATAGGACACATGCGCGGTTCCAGCAATTAATATAAGGGGAAAAATCATACGCCTCAGTGGCAAACTCAATGTATTTGTCTACTGTGGCGTATGATTTTTCTCCTTATATTAATTGCTGTAACCGCGCATGATAGGACATAATATGTGACCTTCTCCGAGAAAAGGGACCCAGTGTGTCAAAAAACGGGTTTGGACTTAAGAGTAGATTCTGGTACCTAAAAGGGTGTAGAATAAGATGAAATGAGTTGGAAAAAAACTTCAGTTTCACACACTAGGTCCCTTTTCTCGGAAAAGGTCACATATTAATAATTTTTATTTACTAATTTTTATAAAAACAAATATGTAAATTAGGTTGTTCCGAATTTCGAAAATTTTCATTATTAATCTGCATAAGTGCTACCAGATATAGGGTTTTGGCTTCATATTGCAAATCCCAACTTCGCAGGGAAAATATTTTTAAAAATTCCGTAGAGTAATTTTGGTCCACCACAGCATCATTTAATTTGAAACAAATTATTTTTATTTGTTTGTTTAACTCGAACCTTAAAGACTTTAAATTACGATTAATTAATTTGCGAGAAGAAAGACACAATCACAACAATCATAAATTATCATATTTTCACTAGAAAAATAATAGTCTTGTGCATTAAATTTGTGTGAAAACAAATTCTACTCAAATTCTGAACATAACACAATTAATTGAATTATTTTTCTTTATTTATTGCAATAACTTAGCCTACAAGAAAGCCATAATCGGTTACAAATTTCTACTAAAAGAAATATATAATACACGGCAATTTGTAATACACATAAAATTATTTAAAAATGTAAACTATTAAAAGAACATTCAATAAAAAAATAAATCACAATTTACCATCCTTTATTTCAGCTACCAAATTATGCAAATTTACTAGAAATCCCTAAATTATTCATTTGTTTTTATAAGAAAACTATTTTTCAAGGTTGCTAAAAGTATGCATCACTTTTGAAGCAAATTTTAACTCTCAAATGTATACTATAGTTTTAAAAATATACAAATTAAAATTAACAATTTGTTAATTAAGGTATAATGCAAACTATATTTTAAGGGATAATAAATGTACATTTATAAAACTAGAGCGTTAAAAGAATTCTAAAAGAAAATGATTAGAAAAAAAAATATTTATAATAAAGGAAATTATTGTTAAAATATTTATATAAAAAAAATACTAATAAATATGTAAAAATAAAATAAAGTTTTAGTAAAAATTATTGGAAATATATAGGTAATAAAAATTAAATAACAAAAGATGTCAAAGCAAAATTACACGAGAGAGGTTTTTCTTATTGTATTTCCATCTGGTATCTACGATGATTAAGATAGCAAATTATCATATTAAAAAGTTAAGCCGATAAATGGTCTAAAAATTGTATTATAATGGCATGAAAAACTAAGTTTTAAACTTTATTATCTTTAATGTCAATTTAAAATAATGAATCAATTCCCTCTCTATATCGTGTAAACCTGCCCTTAAAATATTGTTGTATAAAAAGATATTTAAAATTCTTATCAATTGAAATTACTTATTTTTTTTGTTATATTGTAAAAGATTAATAACTGATAAATTTGATATAGTTTTAAGATTTTCAAATTAATTTTTTCATAAATTATATAAAATAATTTTATATTTAAGTAATTTTAAGTACATTTAACTTATAATAATTAAATAAACAATTTTTCTATTTATCAAAAATATATTTAAATTAAATTGTATGCGAAATTTTTGAACTGCTTAATATTAATACAAAATTCCTTATAATTTCTATATTTTTAAAATTTATTATTATTGAAAATACAATAAAAAAAATTATTGCAAAAAACTAACAAAAAAGTGTTTTTTTTGTAATTAAAAAAAAACTTATTAAATAATTGAGCTCGAGGTTCTATAGTTTTTAAATTAAAATATCCTTTATTATTGTATTGTATATATACCCTACGGGAAATTTTAACAAACTGTCACCGAACTGGCCCCTTTATATGAAATAGACTGGTCACTTTTACATGGCGTTGTCATAGGAGGTCGAAATTGACCCCTTGTGACATGTCACAAGACAAATCCCAGGACAGGTACCTGAACTTTGTTTTTTATGAGAGTTCAGTAACCTGTCCTAGGATTTGTCTTGTGACATGTCACAAGGGGTCAATTTCCCCCTCCTATGGCAACGCCATGTAAAAGTGACCAGTCTATTTCATATAAAGGGGCCAGTTCGGTGACAGTTTGTTAAAATTTCCCGTAGGGTAACAATGATATTTCATTAATCATTGAATAAAATCGTCAAGGTTTAAGTAAGCAACAACAACTTAAATTGAAGACAAGTAAAAAAATTGCCGCTGCATAAAACGCATATCAACATTATATTTAAAACTTAAGCATGGTGCGCAGCGCCCATATTTTTAATTGTTTTTTTTATTTTTGTTGCTCTTTATATAAACCCTGAGGATGTGGTTCAATGAAGCACGAAATATCGGTGTTATACTTAGAATAATAAAGGTATTTTATTTTAAAAACTTAATTTATATAAAACAACAAAATATATTTTATATTAAAACATAAATGACCTCGAGCACAATTAGTTAAATTTACCACTTCTATTATCGAATACTATTTCAAAATTTGTGAATAAAAAAAATTTATGACCAACAAAAATTTTAAAAAATAAATAAATTATGAAGGCCATTACTTCATCCAAGAGTTTTTAATACGAGTTTTATATCCTACTCAAGTCCGTTAAAAGGCTTGTGGGGTCTTTTATAACTACTAAACATAATTGACCTCAATAAACATTTAAGGCCCAGTTTTTGGGATGTCCGTTAAACTTGGTTTAGTTAAACTGAAAAGAAATTATATCAGCCATTTCCAAACTTATTAAAAAATTTGTTGGAATAACTTTTTATCGTTAAGAACTTTGATCTCTATTAAAACAAAATACCTAACCCACATTTTAAAAGCAGTATTCCAATTAAAACTGCGTTAAACCAGGTTTAAAGATAATTTGCATCCTAAAAACTGGGCCTGAATCTACCGACCGTCTCAGAATAACTTAATTCACTCCTTTGCAATTTCATTCAGATTTTTTTTTTTCTATATTTTTCAAGCAAATCTTGCTACACTATAGGGTATTTTAAATAAACGTAGTTAATCGACTATAATTTTTGTTAACTTGTTTTATTTAAGCAAGTTCTTGCTTTAACTTTCTAGTTTATTATACATATATAAACTTTAATGTTGACATTTCTATAATACGCTGATAAACTATTTCACAATACGCTGATAAAATCCCTAATACTCGTGAACTATTTCATGCATTTTTTTTGGTAAATTTCAGCTTTATCTTCACATTTTCACTCATAACTTTTAAATCTGTCGACTGATTGTGATCATTTTCAATACCAAACTGCATTTTAAAAAACAATATTAAATTCATCTTCTTTAAATGCATACATCAAAAAACTTATAACAGAGTATTTGTCTCTTTCTAACATAGTCTATCGTATTGCTCATATTTTCCCAAGAATCTCCTTTTCTTTCGTTAGCTGGTTGTGGTACATATCTAGCTGTAGAGATCTGGAATAATTGTTGTTTATTAATAAGTTGAAATGTCAAAAAAAAAAATATTTAAGAATTTACTTGAATTGTTATGAAAATGATTACAATTATTTTAAAAACAAGCATACTAAATAATTTAGTTATAATAAATTTTAATAAATACACTACTACTCGTTCAAAGAATTTTTAGTTACTGATTCGTATTGAGTTAATCAGCGATTTGTAGAGCGTAATGTTTTTTTTTTTTTTTTTGAAATTTTGATATGATCTTCACCATTGCCCTCAAATATATGAACATCTTTTTTCTAGTACGTTTAACCATTAAACTGGCCTACGCTTTTTAGGAATTGTTGGCATAAAAAATAATCAATAAGTGCGTTTGTACAAATTTCATTACATTGTCTACTTTAGTTACACGCAGAAAAGAGCATCATATTTTGATAGTTTAACCCCCAGACTTACACACGGCTCTGTCCATACCTTTTTTGATTGAATTGTAATTTAAATCATGTGTTACGAATGTGTCTATCGAAACATATGACGGAGGGTTAAGAGCATCATGTTATGATTAAAACACGTAATGATTATAATATAATCCTAATGACCATAGTATGATGCTAACTGATGGTTAGCATCATCATGTTGTGATTGAAACACGTAATGATGATTGAAACACGTAGTGATTATAATATGATCCTAATGATTATAGTATGATGCTAACTGATGAAAAAATCGTCATCAGTGACCAATCAGGTCAAAATGGAAATTCACATAAATACGTGTTTGTTGTCTTTAGCTTTGGAACAGCATTAACTAAATATTTTTGCGAATCCACAAATTTGCAAAAAAAATATCGCCGATTTGTTAATGCATATTTCGCTATACTATCGTAGTTTTGCTTATTTTGGTATAAATTTGCATTTTTTTAGATTCATTTACCACTTAATGCATATTTCATGCATATTTAGCTAAAAATGCATATTTTAAAGCAACGGCAACCCGTCTCCAATATATACGCAAGCTGCCTGCTCTTGAACGTAAAAACCATACATCAGTTTCGCAACATTTGCCAAAACGGAGACACGGAGGAGATTGGAAGATAAACAAAAATCTAAAAATAGAATGTCTGCATGTGTCTGTGTTTGATCACTTCTGAGTAAAAACTATAACAAAAAGCTGAATAGGAAAGAAAACTCGTAATTAGGTACACTGCATTCAAGACCTTACTTGGGTGAGATGTCTAAGCGGTCGAATCTTAGTATAGTCACGTTTGTAATAGGAACATATTCGACTCCTACAGCCGACGGGTTGTTGAAAATTATCATATAGAGACAATCTGACAATAAAATGTAAACAATAATATAATTAAATGTAAAATCACTGATGAAGCCTGTCTATAGAAAAAAGCAGAAACTAGATCTAGTCTGATTTGAAAATTAATGTTTTTATAATTTTTAGAGAAAAAGGTTTATTCTTCTTCTTAACCACAAAGCTACTAAAATATGTTTAATATTTCAGAAAACAAAATTAGATTATAAAAAAATTTTTTCTTCGCCTTTAATTTATTTCATAGTGGTGAATATCGAAATATCGAGATTTCGATGCAAAATAAACGTAACTTAACCCTCTAACCGGCAAGCCCGTCTCCAAGCGGGGTATATTAAATTGACCACAAATACGCCAAATGAGTATTTTATAATAAGAAATTAAACTTTTCAATACAAAACAAAATTTATAAAATTTGTTATGAAGAACTTTTTGTGTGAAAGCGAGAAAGTGTCAAAAATAAAATTTCGTAAAATTGCGAAAAAGAAATATTTTAAAACAAACTAAATTTTCAAAAATCTAAAAAACATATTTAAATTGATTAAAACAATTTATAATGACCACAAAGAAAGATTGAAGCTCAATCTGTTTAAAAAATTCCTTACTTTGGTCCAAGGACACACAGGATTCCATAAGGATACCTTTAAAGGACATCGCCTTAACTTGAAAACGAATGGACGGATTTTTCTGAAATTTGGTAAAAAGAATTTATTTGGTATAAGTAGCAAAGTTTACAAGTTTGAATAATATATATTGAAATTGTGGAGCGTTTTCGCTCAATTTCGCATTTTTCGAAAAACGAAAATCGCTACATCCTCTTTAGTTACAGCAAAAAAAATGTAATTTTTTTATTGTAATTACATCTTGGTAAGAGGAAATATTTATGCTTAAACCTAGTAATTTTTATGCGCTAGTTTTCGAGATTCTCCCTTAACCTCTTTTGGCCCAAATTGCCTAAAGTAGGCAACGAAAAAAAATGTTGTAAAAGAACTTATTGTTTATTTTTCGTGGGGAATACTTGGTATAAATTTCATTGCAAAAATGCTTAGGCCGGTTAGAGGGTTAAGCTGTTTTTTCTATTTTTATAGAAATTTAGAAAATATCATTTGAAATTCATAAAATATCTTTTGTCTTACCAGGCGGTATTCGTAACATTTTTCGATACAAATTAAGAAGAGAGTAATTTAACAGAGGTTGTGTGAGTTGGTACCTCTTTTAATTATATGCTCGTTGGTCTTACTAGGGTTGATAGAACCATCTCAATACAATTCGAAGAACACAAGATATCAGAAAAACCTCATCATATCTCGCAGTTACTAAGACCTCGAAGTCATCAGCGTAACTTGTAGCCATACAGCCGCTTAAGTCGAGCTTACAGAGTAAGTCAAGCCCAGTTCAGTTGTGGGGTAATGGTTAGCGCGTTGGTTGTGTGTTTGATTCCCAGCATCGTTCGGAAAAAATAATATGTATGATTTTTCTATCCCTCAAACATATCGCAGCGTCCTCCTTCGGTGTTCCCATAGCACTTAACCCCACCGAAGTAAAATAATATAACAGTGCTATGAACTAAACAGATTCAACAAAGTTCGCCATCTCTCCATCAGATGGCCTGCAACAACTGTTCTAAGATTCAACATCTTGGGCAATTGCAGTTTGACAGATTTGAAGCCGTTCATCTTTCTTCTCTTCTCTTTCCAAAGAAAGGGTTAATTAATAGAAAGAATTTCCTAAGTTTTGGTTCTCCTTAAAAAAAAAAAAAAACAAATTCCCCTTCCCATAAGCGAACTTTGCCCTATGAAGCGGTGAAACGGTCAAAGGTGTAGATCTGATATATTTATCCAATACCACTCCACCGATTTTAACAGAAAGGATGTATGACAAATCGACCTATAAGGTTAAGACAGAGACGATTTGGTGATTGGTCTAAGAATTCTAGCAACCATAGAAGTGTCCTCCATCCTAACTAATTATTTCCTCCATGGCTCCATTTTAGATTTCCTGATCTAGCTTTTACTCAGTAAGTGCACTCCGAGAATGCTGTATGTTAAGTGGTTAAAAAGTGGCTTCAAATTTACCCGAGTTTTCGTTTGTTTTTTAATTTATTTTTATTTCTTTAATTTAGGTTCTTAATTAGTAATTTAGGTTATCAATTTCTATATTGTGCTGGTATTCCAATAAACCTGGACCGATTCAAACCAAAATCAATAAGGTTCAGCCGGGTAACAAATTTCATCAACGGCAGGAATAGGGACGGACGGGCAGACATTGCTAAAACGACTCAGGAAGTGAAAATTAATCTTAGTTGATCGGTATTCTAATATGTCTTCATCCGATATTTTAGGTTATTACAAAGCTCATTATACCCTGACAATATAGTCAGACCCAATATATCTTGGGTCATAAATGTCTTAGTAGTCATTAAGCCTCTGATGCATGAAGGTACAGAATTGTATAGAAGTCTTTTCTTAAAAATATGTTATTACCATACTTTGGGGTAAGCATTCACAGTTTTCTTTAAGATGCGCTTAAAGAATTTTAATGAAATTTGGAGAGGATGTTATATACTTTATATTAGCAACGAAATGTGTAAATTTCAACAAAAAAAATTTGTTAAATTTAAAGCATATCTTCGTCAAATTTCAAATAAGTATATCAACCCGTAGATGTAATAGAATTAACATTATTATTTTAAGCATTTTTAATATTTTATTAACATTTTCATTTTATTTACAAAGCATACAAATTTTCTAAAGCTACTACAACACTTGTTTTACGAGTTTTTAATTTTTCATACCAGTCCAATAAAGGTTGCTGTTTTTCCAACTCTTCTTTATCCAGCTGTGACTTAAACTCTACAAATTTCGCGGCTAACTTATTTACCATCCAGTCATGAAATTTTTCTTCGCACTCTATTTCTATTTGTTCGGAACCCAATTTTCTTAAAACACTGAGAATTAAATTCGAATCTGTATTAAGTCTAACTTTCGGTATTTCAGAATAATATGCCGTTGTATTGGAATAAAGTTCAGCTATAACAGGTAATTCATCGGGATCATAATTGGTATTATATTTTTCTGTAAATTCAGTTATATTATTTTTGAATTCTTCTGCGAAGGATGTCTTAGCTTGGAGCAGTGCATCATCTTTCAATAATTTATTACTTATAATTATAGCTTTAACGCTGTAATATATAAAAATATCTAGAATTGATTTTCTAATATATTCTACGAGATTATCTTTAGGTGCACCAGCAAAATTTGAAAATGTTTCAAGTTGACAGTGATAATCTTTACAAGTTTTTAATTTTTCCAACCATTTTAAAGTGGACTCCTCTTTTCTTAATTCATCCACATTTAGTTGTGATTTAAGTTCTTCAAATTTATAGATAAATTTTTTAACAATAAATTCACTATATTTATTTGCATAATTATTATCCATTTGAATATAGCCCAATTTTATTAAAAGATTTTTAATATAACTTGCATCGTCAGTCACATTTTGTGCCTCATTTTCTACGTTTTGAAAATAATTTATAGTTGTATCTTTAAAGTTGTCAACTAATTCACTATAGAGTCCATAGCGCGCGTATGATTCATATTTATTTAAAAATTCTGTTATATTTTTCTTAAATTGTTGGATTTCATGGGTTTGAGCTTGTTTAATAGTTTCATCTTTTAATACATATTCACTTATATTTTTAGCTTTTTTACAATATTCCTTTGAAATAATTTTTAATTCATTTTCATAAAAATCCTTAAGTTTTTGTTTTGGTGTCAGTTTCTTTACTTCTTCTTGCGATGATAATGATTTTTCTACGGTTTTTGTTAAAGAAAACTAACAAATAAAAAAAGTTTATAATTTAAAAAATATAAATAAAAACATGAATTGTATTAATTTACTTGTAGTACATTTAAGATGAATAAATATTGAAATAATTCTTTGAAATTCATTATTTTGCCTTACGTTACTGATAGACGAAAGACTAGTAACTGATTATTTAATTAGTTTTTCGACATATTCTCAAATTTAATTAATTTTATTTTACACTCTCTATCTAACTGTGTAAGAGAGTGCACTAAAAAAATTTATTAAAGCCGAAAGAACATGAAATTTAAAATCAAACAATTTGAAGATCAAACTAATCTAATAAGTAATCTACATATTTAGTCTCACAGGGTATACCAGTGAAGACACACACTAGCGCTGCGGGCGGACGTTTTTGGAACTACCGAAATTTGCAACTCTGCAACTAACTAGCAGAGCTGCACCAAAAACGTAAGTGCGAGAGAAACAAATATATTACAACTAGTTCTGTCTCTCTTTCCCAAAAGTTTTCCAATTCGTCGCATTATTATTGGTTCGGCTCACTGGCTATTTTTGAAAATATCGAGTTCGAAAATTTATTAAATACATATTTTCATTCAGATTTTGAGACAGTTTCTTGCTATAATGTATCATATCTGATATACCTAGTGCATACACAAATTAAAAAGATGTAAATCTCTTTATCGTTTTTCTGGATAAAGACTTTTTGGCATATCGACCAAACCAATACTAAGCTGACGATATATTGTGCTTTTTTTTAGTTTGTTTAATAAATTTTCTTAACGGCATCGTTTGTGTAACAAAATAAAATTATATAGCTCAAATAATGATTGAATAATAAAAATTAAAAATAGATAGTGTTATAAAGTGAATATTTTATGTTGTCGAATAATAATAAATAATATAAATCTGTTTTGTGAGTGCGTTTGTGTTTTTTTTATACATTTCACAGAACATATGGATGTGAGAGTTTGATGTATGTTGTGTTATGTTTAATAGTACTGTATAAGTTTTCTTTATTGTTAATAAAGGGCATTAATGTGCACAAATTTTATAAAAAAAAGTTTAAATTAATATTGTTTTATTCATTACAATGTGTAACTACAAATATATAATTATTTTGTGAGTTTGTAACACACCAGGGAAGTTAAACTGTTTGCCCAATACAACCATGGTGTGTATCTTTATACTTTCTAGTGCTTTCTAGGCTATCTTTTACTTTTTTTTTTGTGAACACATGTTTGAAAACATGCTGTATAGTTGTTTACTTTTACTCATGGGTTTCGTATATATACTTTTTTTTAAATCTCCTTCGCACTTCGGTTAAAAATTACAACAAAACCACACCATACGGTTTCTGTTTACTCGTTTGACAGCTGTCACTTTTGACTTCACTGGTATACCCTGTGTTTAGTCTATTCGACGTCGTCAGACTGTGTACCCGCGAGAACCAAATTTACCTGAAACAACAACAATTTTTACACAATTTTGACAATGGCAAATCTTTTTGGTAATATTGGGTACCCGCGTTAAAGGAACAAAGCTATAGTTATATTGTAGAGACCAAAAAATATATACATTAGACCGTACCTCAAAAAAAAGATTGCCGATATATGAAGTATTTTTGCAAGGCAATTTCAAAAAAAAAAAATTTTTCAATTTAAATTTTTATTTAGCTTTTATTGTTTTATTTTCTATTATAATTTAATAATATTTTATTTTATTTTTATTATTTGTTCGTTAAAATACTGAATATTAAAAAAAAATTGTTGAAATATTATTAAAAAATATGAAAAATGTGAATTGAGAGAGTCATATTTTGCACTCAATGTTTTCATTTGCCTTGCCCGACTTCACGAACAAATAAAAAGAGTAAAAGTTAAGAGAGTAAGAGAAGTATAGAAGCCCACTGGTTTCAGCCAAATTTGTCATTTCAAATATTGTTGTCACTAATTTTAATCGCATAAGCAATGTAAGTTGTTTGAGTTTCAAGTGAAAAAACTGTTATTAAATAAAAAAATAAAAAAATAAATATTTTTCACGAATGAGTTTCACGTAAAAATTGTGTAGACTTTGCTTTCACGCAAATTTAATATACAAGACTATTATTTTTCTTGTGAAAAAGTGACATTTTGTGTTTATTGTGATTGTGTCTTTGTTAAAAAATTGTTAATTTTAATCACCGTTAATTTAATTTTAAGCACCGTAAGTTGTTTTTCACGTGGAAAAATTTCACTCGAACTTTAAATGCCTCAAATTGCAATTTAATTTAAAAAAATTAACAATTTTATAATTTTATAACAAAGACACAATCAAAATAAACACAAAATGTCATTTTTTCCCAAGAAAAATAATAGTCTAGTACATTAAATTTGCGTGAAAACAAACTCTACACAATTTTCACGTGAAACTGATTGTCGTGAAAAATCATTTTTTTATATGGAGTATAACAGTTTTTTCAAGTGAAACTCAAACAACTTACGGTGCTTACGCAAAAAACTGTTATACTCCATATATATAAAAAAAAAATATTTTTCACGACAATGAGTTTCACGTAAAAATTGTGTAGACTTTGTTTTCACGCAAATTTAATATACAAGACTATTATTTTTCTTGTGAAAAAGTGACATTTTGTGTTTATTGTGATTGTGGATTTCTAATTACATTAAAAAAATTTTCATTTTCAGAATTTAAATTACTATTTTAAGCACCGTAAGTTGTTTGAGTTTCACGTGAAAAAACTGTTATACTCCATATAAAAAAAAAAATTTTTTTCATGATAATGAGTTCCACGTGAAAATTGTGTGGAGTTTGTTTTCACGCAAATTTAATGTACATTAATGTAATATTTTTCTTGGGAAAAAGTGACATTTGGTGTTTATTGTGATTGTGTCTTTGTTATAAAATTAAAAAAATTGTTAATTTTTATAAATTAAATTGCAATTTGAGGCCTTTAAAGTTCGAGTGAAATTTTTCCACGTGAAAAACAACTTACGGTGCTTTAAGGCCTTTAAAGTTTGAGTGAAAATTTTCCACTTGAAAAATAACTTACGGTGCTATAAGTACCATTCCTTCAACTATTCAAACAAAAAAAAAAATAAAAATTCCATCTGGTTATATAATAATATCTTTAAATACACTTTTATACATTAATTTTTAATAATTGGTTTATATTAGGGTATTCAATCGGTTAATCGTTATTCGATTAATCGAACAATGAAAAATTTCTTAAATTTGATAAAAAAAAAAAGCTTCATACTCGTCCAGCAAAATTCCCTCTGTTTACGAAAGAGAGACAAATTAATGTACGAGCTGTTTTATTCTCAGAAAGGTATGGGATGTGGTTTTTTCTGATTCGGATAAAATTTTAATATGTGCCAAAGGGAACATATTTTATTTTTATGAATTTTAGAAAAGTTACTGAAATTATTGTTGTTCCTTTTTTTAAATAAAATTATTAAAAATTAGAAAAATGTATGTATATTATTTTACATAAAATTTTTTCGATTAATCGATTATTTTTGAAAATTTATCCGAATAATCGTTTAAGAAAAAAATACGAATAATTATTTGCACGATTAATCGATTAAAATAAGAAGACGATTCATATTCCAGCCTTCAAACGAGCCCAAAAGTTAATAAACAAATGAGCTCAAAATATTCATACACCCAAAAAGCCGATTCAGTTCTAATAACCGCATTTGTAGCCAATCGCATGGTTCAGTTGTGGTAGCAGAATTTTTCAGTTGTGGCAACAGAAAACCAATTGAGACAGGACTAATTTGACTGTGGCAACGGAATCTCAGTTGCATCAAGAATAATTCGGTAGCCGCAACGGAAAAATTCATTTGATGCAACTGAACCATTCGATTGGCAACAAATGGGATTGTCAGAACCGAATCTGTTTTCTGAGTGTATTATTAAAAGTCCAATTTTTTTTTTACACTTAGAGAACTTTTGTAGACCGAATTTTTTTAGTTGTTTAAGTAGTATTTCAGTTTTGTTGTTCCAAGTGAAAATAACGTTCATTTGTAGAAGAAATGTCAATTTTAACTACATTCGTAAAGGCATTTATTATACCTAATATGATTACTCAAAATTTAACATCTATAAGATTTCCTTCATTGTTTTTTCAGAGTGGTAAATATCGAAAACTCGAGATTTTGATGCATTCTAAACGCGGGAGAGAACAGATATTATACTTTTACAGAAATATACCAAATATAAGTAATATCGTTCGTTTCAGCTATAGGCGGCATTGAATCAGAACGAACATTTATTTAATACTACGTTCACAGAACGATTGTTAAACACGTTTATGTAAAAGTTAAACATATCAGTTCACACATAAAAATGAAGTGTTTAAGTTAAACATCTCGAACAGCTGTTCCTTAACAATTGTAAAAAAATAAACAAAAATTTAACAAAATTTCCCAAAAAGTTATTTTTTCTTCGGCCGGAGGCAATAATTAATAATATTTAGCATTATCCAACGTTATAATTGCTATAAAAAGTGAAATAACATTATCCGCCCCAGTCGAAAACAAGATTTTTCAATTTTTAGTTAAGCAACAACTTCATGGCTGTTTTTGGATTTTTCGTTCACCGGAAGCAACATTTAATTGTTTTGTTCACTTATTACTTTAATTAAAAAAAAAAACATATTTTAACTGGTTTTTATTTAAATTTAGTTTATTTTATTCAATTTTAACTTTTTTATTTTTCTTGTTGTATCTTCTCCTGCTTCAAACATGCCATTCAACACCAGTTGATATCAAACTTATCGTGTTTAACAACGTGTTTAAAAATTAAACACGATAATTTAGAGTGTTTAAGGGTTGGAAAAATGTACTGTAAAACATCTCACTTAAACATGTTTAACGCTTAAACACATCAAATCGAGTTAAAAATGTATATTTGAACGCCGCATAATAACACTGGTTAGTTGCTTAGTTAATTTCATCATTAATTCCTTGTCATTGCATTCACTGATAACTTGGGGATTTTTAATATTTTTGAAACAATACTTTAGAAATTTATCCAATCTATCCGTATCTACAATGCCATTTTTGGAAAATGTTTCCAGTGTAACATGACTACCTAGTGTGATCTAGAAATAAAAATAAAAATATTACAATTTTAATAATTTCTTTTTGTTTAGGCACTCACTTGTATTAAGAAAAACGCAATTATTAACGATTTAATTATTTTCATTTTTAATGTGTTGACTTGCTCAGTGCTAATAAAACAATCAATTATATCAATTCGCAATTTATTCACCTTATTAATAAACATCTTGCTAGGAAGGTTCCCTTTAATAAAAATATCCTATTTTAATGATAGTGTTATAAATTATGATTAATTATGACTATCAATACCACTTGATAGTTTTCAATTCTGTTCTTGATAGTAGTCAACAATTTTTATTTGCAAAAAAATACATTAGGATTTGTTTAACTCGAAAATAGAGTTGTATTTTTACAGTGGTTTTTTCTCTTCTTAGTATTGAGAACCCTATGGAAAAAAAAACTGATATGAGTTAGGGGAAAAATTTAAAGTTGATCTGTCCAAAAAATTTGTAAATCTGTTTTTTTTTTTTGTAAATTATTTTTGAGAATTTCTCTAAAATTAACGGAATATAAATCATTCCATATTGGAATTTTTTAGGCTATTTAACTAAAGTTGCGTTAACACTTGCATAGAAATCCCGAGATTTTGATATTCACCACTCCGAAAAAAACAAGCATTTAGACGTAAAATTTTTAGAGAATGTATTTATGAGAGCTAATTATGTGTGCTTTTTCAATATTGAGCATTTATATGATTTCCTTCATTGTTTTTTCAGAATAGTGAATATCAAAATCTGGGTATTTCGATGCAAGTGTAAACGCAACTTAGTGCAGGTTGTTATGCATATAAAATATTGAATTACATTTACATATATTCAAGTTTCTTTAGATAATTTTGCTTGGAAGATATTCACTTGGGAAACATTCCTCATAAAGTTTTTTTTTACATTAATATTTTTAAATTTCCGATAAAAAATCTATAAATGCTATAAAGCAATGTAAGTAATGAATCATTAAAATCTTTATTTTAATTGCCGATTGAGCTCTGAGGGGAGGGTGAGATCATTTGTTTTTAAATCAAATTTTCTTTCATATGTTGAATTTGATAGAAAACACTTGTGAAAAAAATGTTGTTATAATAAAAAAAATTTGTGGTGAATATAAAATATTATTAAACTTTAGGCATTTGGTGAAAAAATATGACAAAATGTTATTATTAAACGGACGCCACTGTGAAATTATCAGAGAAGATCAAATTGCTGTTTCTGCTTTTTTTCTTTTTTTCTCTTATTTGCTTCTCTATGCTTTTATTGGATTTTCTGTTTTTTGGCTTTAAAATAAATTTTTCTTAGGATTTTTGATCTTTTTTTTAAGACCAAAAATGCTTTTTTGCTCACAAAAAATTTTTTCTCTCTTAACTTTGAACATTTTGTTGGTTTTCCAAGATTTTTTTACTTTGCTTTTTTGCTTTTTTACAATATTTTTTTGCTTTGAAATTATACTTAAATGAAGCAATTTGAATGCAAATTTGAAAGAAAGATGCAAACTTAACCGCTAATTTACTAATTTCCATAAAAATTACAATAAAACTAAAAAAATATTATGTTTAAGACAAAAATAAGTTTTCAATGTCAATTAATACGTTCATTCAAAAAATTTTACTATTTTTAACTGTTGGAAAAATAACTAACAATGTCGTAAAATTAACTGACAAATTTATACTACAAAAATTTTATAACAACCGATAAAGAATTTTTACAATTCAACGAATTTTTCTATTTTTTGAAATAACTAACAAAAATAACTGTTTACTGTAAAAATATTGGTATTGGTAGTTGTTTATTAAATTACTAAAAATATCTGCTTTAAAGAACTGTGACAAAATTGCAGTAATTTCTTTAGTTGTTTTCTTAATTAACTCTCATAACAGTTGTTTTAAGTTTTGCCATAGAAAAACAACTATAATTATTATTTCTTTTTTTATGCATTGACTTTTCGGGTTTTTATTTGCAAACTAAGAACACTATATGAAAAACAAATATAAACTAAAAAAGAATTTTCAAAAACTCAACCATTTAATTTTTTTTAACAACTAACAAAAATAACGGTTTACTTCAAAAATAGTGATTTGCTAGCTATTTATTACAGTATTAAAAATAACTGCTTTAAACAACTGTTACGATATTTTCGTTAATAGTTTTTTTTTATTATTTCTCCTAATAGTTTTTTTGTATTTTTCCATAGAAAATCAACTGCAAATACAGTTAAAAAGAACAATTACTGATTACTACGCAAACAAATGTCATATAAAATTGCCATTAGTTCAAGTCTAAACGTTGATTTATTATAAAATACGTTCAACTTTTTTTATATGGGTGCTATCAGTTTTCAGTGAATGCTGTACAAAAACAGTATATTATATGATTTCTTGTTTTTGGTAAAAAAAAAATTTGTTTCATTGTTTTAATTCCTCTTTATTTTAATTGCAATATTTTCCTAAACTTATAAAGCAATTTAGCTAACACTACTTACCCCCATTAACAATAAACAAATAACCTAAAGTTAACACAAACTGAAAGTTAAAAAATTCAAATTTGTATGGAATTTGACATCTGTAGCTCTAAGTTAGCTCAAACTTTAGGTTAATTTGTTTATTGTTAATGGCTCTTATTAACATTATTAAAACTTAAAATTACTCATAAAATGTAAAAAATTTCTCAAATGCTGTAATTTTCTCATCAAAATCGGTAAGAGTTTTAAATTGGTTAAACCATTCGATCATAGAACTTTCATTTTTCAATTCTTCTTTAGTAAATAATTTTTTAATATCTACAAATTTATTGTTAAATTTTGAAACAAAATCATTAAATAATTTTTCAAATTCATTATCTAATTTCTCCGAACCGTGTTTGCGTAAAAGATTTAAAATTAAACTCGTATCAGCTGTTAATTTTTCCTCAGGTATTTCATAATAATATGAGCTGGTATTCGAATAGAATTCCACTAAATCAAATAGACTATCAATATCTTTGCAAGCATCAAACTTTTCATTAAATTGAGTCAAATTTTGTTTAAATTCTTGTACTATAGCCGTATTAGCAGTTGTAAAATCTGAATCTTTTAAGATAGCTGCACTTATCTGTTGACCTTTGTTAACATAGAGTAAAGATATATCTTGAAAACCATTTAAGGTATATAATAACAGTTGATCTTTTGGTGTTAACGATGTTTCGTCACTAAATTGTTCCCCTATAGTAACTTTTTCAAGTTTTTTAATGGTAATTGCAGAAGAATCATTGGAATCGTCAATGGGTTTACTAAGGGAGAACTGAAACAAAATTACAAAAGTATTTAGATTAATAAATTTCTCACTTACTTGTATTAAAATGAATGCGATTAAAACAGACAATATTATTTTCGTTGTCATTTTTGCTAAGCTTTCTAACGAACTAATAAATAATTTTAATAATCGTTTTAAATTTTATATTTAATGAGTTAGATTCTCCCAAGGAAGCTCCGTTGATGACTTCCCACCAATAGCAATGAAATTCGGATGTGTTTCATATTTATATTTTACGTAAATAGAAATATGGACCTTAAAGCGGCCTTGGACCCTCGGAAATTTTTAATAAAAATTTTGCACTTCATAAAATGGACCATATCTTAAAAAACAAGATTGAACAAAACAGATAACCGAGATTGAACTAAAGAGACAAAAAGTTGAATGCTTGTTGTCGTATTTAAATATGGACCAGATCTGTGGAAGCTCCAGGGACCTTTAAATCTAAATAATCTGAATAAATGATTTTTTACTCATCTCTATTTTAATTCGATATATTTCGATCAATCTTCGTTGATCATCTTCAGGGATCTAACAAATTACATATATTAAACAATATTTAAATTAATAAACATATTAAGCAAAACTATACTAACAATTAATGAATGCATACATTTAAATAATGATAAAAACAGGGTTTAAAAACTTCTTCATATGTTGGTTATTGAAATTGGACCGTTAAACCAAGAAAATAAAACGACAAAATATGAAGACAATTGCCCCAACTGATATCAAGGATATAAAATATTCAAATCGAATTTGATATCGGCATGGTAGATAATTACCGTTATTTTAAAAGTGAAACGGTAACCAACCCTGGAATTAACTTAAATTTTTACAGACTTTTTTCAAAAATTCATACAAAAATTAAGGTGATTTTGTCCCCACTATTAACCCTAAATGTGATATTGGGCAGTTAAAAAAGACCTTCTTCCCCGATTTTAATCGGGGGAACTCATCAACGGTGCTTCCTTGGCATGTTTTATTATAATCATTTAATACGGCAGGTTATCAATTGTGGGTAGCAAGCAATTTTATTCATAAGGTGTAAATTTTTTAATCGCTGCAAATTTTTTAACAAGATGCGAATAAGAAGAAGCTAAACTAAAAGCGATGTTCGAAGATGCCTTTAAAAGCTGGATTAGAAAATGCAAATAACTGGAAAGTGTATTCACTAAAATTCAAAAAATGTGCATATAGAATTTGTTGGTTTTAAAAAATATTTGGTTAAAAATGAAATCCAATATACTGTTCCATATAAAATTTGAATTAAACTGTCTTTTTAATCGACATTCAGTATTCGGACCTTAGAAAAATGTATTTAAAATAAATACCCAGCCAGCACAATTTGGATATTTTTAGAGGGTTCTTATTCTATTAGTCAAAACTTAGTCAAATAAAACCCATTTTTTTTTCATTTTAAATTTTTTTGTCAAAATTGCTCATATTTTGGACGAAAATATGAGCCTTCTAAAATGGATTTAATAATTTGAGCCAAATTATTAAATCCAAAAGTTGGTTCAGAAATGACTCAGGAATGTAAACAAATTTGAATATTTTGTGAACAATTCAAAAAAGGCTCAAAAAAATTATTCATTTTTGAGCCTTTTGAATTTTTTTAAATCTTTTTTTTTTAGTCATTTTTGAATCAAAATAGAAGGCTCTTTTGGATAAACCACCCTACGGGAAATTTTAACAAACTGTCACCGAACTGTCACAAGGGGTCAATTTCCCCCTCCTATGACAACGCCATGTAAAAGTGACCAGTCTATTTCAAATAAAGGGGCCAGTTCGGTGAAAAAATTAAAAAAAATCGTAAAAGAACTTTGAAAATTTCAATTTTTGTCATTATTTAGTAAATTTTTTGCTTATTTTAGCAGATTAAATTGTTATTTTCTACTAACTAGAATTTAACTCAAATATAACTAAAATTCTCAACAAAGTTTGACAGTTACTACAAGACAGTTGTTTGTGTAGTAATCAGTAGTTGCTGTTTTTAACAGAAATTACAGTTGTTTTTCTATAGAAAAATGCAAAACAACTTTTATGACGGTTATCTAAGAAAACAACTAACAAAAAAAAAAAAGTACTGTAATTTTGTAACAGTTGTTTAAATCAGTTATTTTTAATATCATAATAAACAACTACCAAAACAGTAATTTTACAGTAAACCGTTATTTTTGGTAGTTATTTAAAAAATAAAAAATTTCGTTGAATTTTAAAAATTTTTGTTTAGTTTATATTTGTTATTATTGATATATTTCTAGTTTGCAAATAAAAATCGGACATTTTTATTGTATCTCCAATGCATAAAAGCATAATAACTGGACAACGGTTTGAAAATTTAACTTCGAATTTTAAATAGGCTGAAGTAATAACATATATTTTTGTAATCGAGAGAAAAAAAAATTCTTTTTTTATTAAAATATACTTTTATAAACAAAAAGAATTGACTGTAAAAAAACAGTAGTTTTTACCGATTTTGTCAGTTGTTTTTTAATTTTTGTAGTAAAAATTTATCAGTTAATTTTACGACATTGGTAGTTATTTTTGTTAGTTATTTTTCAACAGTTAAAAATAAAAAAAATTTCAGTTATTTTTTGTCGCCTTTTTAACTGCATATACCTTTGTTTTAACTGTCATTTTCAGTATATTCTACCGACAAACTTTTGGGAGTGTATATATACAAACTGTTATCGTCGAGGAATACCGAAATGTCAAGACTTCCATGCAGATGTAAACGCTACCTTAAAGCTAGAGCTTCTGAAAACTTCAATCCCTCATTCTATTTTCAATTCTGATTGACTATGGAATGATTGAATTCTTAAATTGCAATTTCACACATCGAATGAAGTCTTGATTGGTCTCAATTGATTCAATTATAAGACTTAAGACTACAATAATTTTTTCATCATTCGATTTGTTCAATCACTGAATGCAATTATTAGAAATTCAATCAATTTCTAGTTCATTCGATTGAGCAATTTGGGAATGACATTCGATTTTCTTCAATCGATTTAAAATTTTGAAAACAAACAACTACGTTATTAGTTTTTATTAAAGGATAATAGTGGAATTAACAGTTAAGTCATACACAAAAAAAACAGCTTAAAGCGTTTCCATACAGTCGTAAAGCACTGGAATACACAAAAGAGAAAATAAAGTTGAGTTTAGTTGCAGAGCGCCGTTCGGGTACAAATTTTTACCACAGTAAATTTTTTTATTTGGATTTCAACACAACTTTTTTTTACCGGTCAGACCTATCTCGGCAATAATTTCGGTACAAAGTTCGAAGTTGGACTTGCTTATAACTCCATGAATTATGGTTGGATAGTACGTGCAGCATTTAAACGGTATTTAAAATATCTTTCATATGGCATTAAAGATTTTTATATCAATTAACCCATTACGGCCTAGTTTAAAGTTTCTAATTTTTAGAAAGTTTTTTTTTTTTAAAAAGGGTTTTATTTCAGAAGATTTATTATATAAGAATATAATTTGTACTTATTAGTTTATTGTCGAGACTTAAACATTTAATTCAAGATATAGCCTGACCTTTGAACCCATCAAACAACACAGTTATTAAGTGTAAAATTTTTACATTTTTTTTTTATTTTATATTAAATGAAAAAAATTTCATTTCAGTTATAAAGTTATAGAAATATCTTTCACTAGGACCAAACATAAGACCGATTAGTTAACCCATTGAGAAACAAGAAACTTTCCAAGAAACTTTTCATGGTGACACTTTAGAATTTCGCAAACAATAGCCATATTTGGTGGAAAAAAAACTTGCACGATTTTCCCATTTAACTACTTCTCTGCTATCAATTTTTACTTAAATTTTAATTTTTTTAAAATAAAGCTTGTAATTTAAACTACAATTATATGTGCACAAATCATACTATTATATAAGCACTTTTTTGGTAATCAAATTCTTTTCCCAAAAAACTTGGTCTAAAAATTTAAAAAAACTGGAACCGGCTCGTAATGATTTAATAAATATTAAAAATTTTATGTTATATTAAACCCATTGCAATTACCTTTCTAATGGTGATCATATTGACAAGTCCATGTTTCAACTTTGACCCGAAATCAAATCCAAAATAAGAGCCTCCGACGAAAAAAAATGTTTTCCCCTATTCAGCCCAAAATCGAATGAAGAAAATCAAATGTCATTCCCAAATTGCTCCTACTATCTGTAAATTTGTTACTGAGTATTTTTTTCGGCCTTTACTTGAAAAGTACTCAAACTGATCTATTATCATATGAAAATTTAAATTCTCATTAATATTCTCATATATAAAATGTGATATTGGAAAAAAATTTGAACAAAGTTGAATTTGTTGGGACAAACTTTTTGTTTGCCAGTACATGGTTTTTGGAGACCTACATTTGATACCTAAGTTTTATTTTTATTTAATTATAAGAAATAAATTTAAAAAAATTAAAGAAGTAGACATTTTGATCCTGCATTTTAACTCTTTTAGAGGCGACTAACGCGAGTGCAAATTTTATTTAATAATTGATATAAATTCCTTAAACGAATCGAACCGCAAAATTCATTTTATTTTTTGAATTATTTTCCACTTTACTCAATCAATATATTATTTAAAGAAACACTTTGATTTTTGTTAATACCTTTCATAGAATCAAGCGAATTGATTCAATTTGAACAAATCATTTCACTTAAAAATGGTTAATTTATTTATCGAATCATTAATTTAAAATTATATTCACTGATTCATGAAATGAATAAATTTTAATGCGAATTGATAAAAAAAAATCAAGCTCTGGGGGGTAACCGCGTAATTCAATTGAAAAAAAAATTTCGAATTCGTTATTTTACCTATTTATATTTATGGTAGCTCCGTTTTTACAAAAACTAATATTTTTTGATGTTTTAGCCACATTATTATTGTGAACTTTTTTATTTCATACATTCTTCATGTTCTCTTCCTTTTTGTTGCTTAACTTAAATTGTAATTTAAAAAAAAAGTACTAAAGCTTTGATCTTAAATGATAAAAGGGAATATTCTGCTTGTTTAACCACAACAAGTTGCAATAAATAAAAGCTAAACAAAGTGTGGCTTTGTTAAGGTGTAACTTAAAATATTTTCCAAATGAAGAACAACAATACATTTTGAGAAAGTGTCAGAAAAAATCAGTAACAAATTTATTTCCACTTTTTGTTTTCGTAGTCCCATTTGGAGGAAAGACCGAGTACGGGATTGATTTCCAAATCCAACATACGTTTCAACTGAGCCTTTTGATGTTCTTCATCGAAAGTAATTGGCATTTCATCATAAACTAAAAAATAAGTAAGATGATTAAAATTTAATTTTATTTAAAAACGGTTAGTAGCCTACCAAAGACATTCATAAGAATGGCCACCCAGATAGCCATTGTGGTGAAGATAAAAGCTAAACCAAAATGCATCTTCCATTCACCTGTACCGGCCTTCATTTCAGCAAAAGTTTGACAGAAACTGGCACGATATAAAGCTTTTTTTTCCTCAACGCTCATTTTCTTCCAGTCTTGCTTCTCCTTTTCACGCAGGGCCTTGATTTCATTGTTGACCTCACGGAAACGTACAGCTGGCATGGGGTAATCGACACGATCAGCATAACAGCCAGTACCGTTCCAGCCATAGCCAACAATTTCACGTTTGCCAATTTTTTCCAAGGTGTGAACAGAGGCAACGCTGCCAACTTGAGATGACCGGGGCAACTGGGCAATTAATTGACGGCGCAAAGCCATATTAAGAACACGTAGAGCCATAGCGTAAATATGTGATGAAAATCTAGAAAAATAAACAAAATTACTATTACAACTGTAACAAAAAAACTACCTAGTCTTTGGTGGTGTTTCCAGTTGACGTTTTGTCCCAGACGAACTACAATAAATTAAAATAACAAAATACATGCAACATAGAAACAAAAAACATGTGTCACTCAATCATGGAAAAACCAATGTCTTCTAGAAACCCGACATTAGAGGGTGGTTTCTAGTCTCTTAGGCCGCTGTATAAAAAGGTAGAGGTTATGTAACATTTGCTAGATAATTTAAAAATATTTTTGGAGAAAAAAATTAACTGAATATAACTTAATAAACATATTTAGTTATAATTTTATATAATGTTACAACTACGTTAAAAATTTTAATTTTTCAATTTTTAGTTTTAATGACAATTTTTCGACAGTTCTATTGCGAAAAAATGTTACACAACCAATTTGTATTAAATTTAATGCAATCAGAATATATTAAAAATTCCAAATATTTAACACTCTGATATTTTTTATCAATATTAAACACTGTGTATATTTCTAACAAGTATTTACTATTAAATTTCTATATTTTTAAAGAATATTTAAAACAATAAACTCACTTTTTCACTTGCTGCTAATCGTTGAAAAAATTGGGATGGTAGAGTTGTATTTTTGACAGCTGTGACAGCTGCTTATATGACTCGCCTGGCTACTGTTGCCATCAACTTTTTACTTTAGCAGAGTTGCATTTTTTAGTACTACTGAAAAATCACTAAAAATTTACATAAAAAGCGACAGCGGCACAGAAAAAAAAGACAATCAAAAAGGGAACTCTGGGTTGGCAAATACTAACCGTAAAATATCGATAACGATTTAAAACCCTTTCAGATACCTACCGTTAACTTTAAAATACCACTTTAAAATACCGTTAACCTTAAAAAATCGTAACGGAATAGCATATAATTTTTTATTTTAGATGTGTTTGTGTAGCAAGCTATCAACGTTGGCTTATGTCATTCCCATATAAATTTGACATTTGGCAATGTTTAGTGTTAACTCTTAACGTTACTAATGTCAAATTTTTATGGGAATGACGTAAGTTAACATTGATAGCTTGCCGCACAAACACAGCTTTTTTCTCTCAAAAGATCATGTATGGAATATCGACTCAGTTTTTATTGCACAGCTTTTGCTCTTGTTTAAATAAAATTGTAGAAAAATGAGGCCAACAAAATAAAACAACGTTAACGTTGAAATAACAAAACAAAATAGCTTTAAATACCGTCAACGCAAAAA